>CM060195.1:42662990-43862990 GCA_030549335.1 Pontederia crassipes
TGTCAAGGAAAAGAAGTGTAAGTCAAACTAAAACAACAAAATACCTGGCTTCATTTACGCGGATAAGAAAAAATAAATTGAAAAAAAGGTGTGGAGTACTATCAAGGAGATGTAATATTTTGGCTATGTTTGGATGTAGATTTTTGTCTAGAACTTTGCAAAGTTCTGGCAAACGTCCTTTGTGACGGAAACTTCAAGTTCCCATCATGTGACGAAGAGTAGAACTTTTGTCGTCCAAAAAGTTCTTAGCTAACTCCAGAACTTGGTGAACTTTCCCAACATTTCTCTCTTGTGCTCTCTCCCTCTTTCCTTTCCTTGTCAACTTCGCCCCACAAATCCGCCGTCGCCTACTCCTCCCCTTCCTCTTCCCTCTCCTTAAGTCCTGCGCCTTTCGGATTGCCGGCATGGAAGTTATCCTCTCTGTCTCGATCCGTCGGACCTAGTTCCAAAGAGGTGAATCCCTCCTATAAGCCACGATTCTCGTCTAGCGACTCCTCCATGGCAGGACGCGAAGAGCTCTAATGGCGTCTCAGGTGCTTCCAGCGGAGACTATGACGAAGGTGGATGCGACGGCAGCCTGCGGACCATCACATCTCGCAGCGTGCCTCCACCCATGGACCGCCGCTAGGGCCGCCTGCCCAGCCATCGCCTCCTACGTCCCCACACTGTGTTGTTGCTGCCGTTGAGGTCGTAGTTTCTAGGGAGGAGGCAGAAGGAGAGGCCCACAGACCACCACATCCCACAACGTGTGTAGCACCGTCTCCGAGGCCTCCACCCACGCGTCCCCGTCAGCAGCCCGTAGACCACCGCAAGGGCCGCCTGCCCGGCCATCGCCTTCTACGTCCCCGCACTGTCATTGTTGCTGTTGTTGAGGCCGTAGTTTCCGGGAAGGAGGCGGAAGGAGAGGGACTACTTTCAAAAGTTCTCATCCTAACATCGAATGGTGACAAAACCATCATATTAGAACTTAGCGGGAACTTCGTAGAACTTTAGTTCTATAATCCAAACACATCCTTTGGGTTCCAGAAGAGATAAAATATCAAATAAATTTTTCTAAACAAATAGAAAGAATGTATTAGTTCATTTTCTAGTTTTCTTTTTAATTAGTGTACAAAACCTAGGCCCATACATAAGAGAAAAATTAATCAAAGTTAAAGCTAGATCCCAACAATGTACGACAAAAAATATACTTCTCATAATTGTTTAACTATTTTTACAGAACTATACAAAATAAAAGAATAAACTGGCATATTATTTTATCTCCAAATGCTTTGGAAAATTAGTAATGCTTGCGTTAGTTAATGAAAATGAAAAAAATATGATTCAAACTTAAATTAAAAGTATAATAAAAAACAAAAGGTTAGGAAAAAATATCAAATTTGTGGAATATAAATACATATGCACAAGATTATCCCTTTTGTATCTCCAAACTTGCATGACTTTGACGTGGGAAAGCATTTGGGTCCCACATGGTAGCACATGTTGTGGGAATATCTCCTTACCTTTATTCCTATCCTTAGATCCTGCTCAATCGAAGTAACCGGAGGAGGAAGCAAAATCCCATAAAAGAACCACTTTTTTCCCCCAATATTTCCTCTCTTTCCTCCGTCAAAATAAAAAAGCTCTTTTTTTTTCCCTGTTCCTCTCCTCTCAATGGCGTTCCATCTCCCGCTCACCGAGCTCGCCTCCGTCGCCGGCGCCAAAAGCCTCGCCGCCAAGGTGGCGCCCTCATGCGGCGGCTCCTCCTCTTCCTCCTCACTCCGTCCCCGCCGTTGGGTCGGTGCCTGCGCCCGCGGCCACGTCAAGGAGGAGGAGAGGGAGAAGAAGGAGACAGTGATAAGGGTTTCGGATCCGCTGAGGGAGGGGGGCCTGCCGCCACTCTTCTCCGTCCCCCTCCTCCAGGGCGCTTCGTCGCCGCCGCCTCCGTCGCCGTCGCCGACGCAGCAGGAGAAGGATTCCGCCGATGAGAGGCAGAATTATTACGTGAACTTGGGGTACGCGATTAGGACATTGCGGGAGGAGTTTCCTGAGATATTTCAGCGTGAGCCCAGTTTCGATATCTACAGGTTCGTCGATCCTCTTGTTCGTTGGAAATTGTTTGGATATTTGTACCGAATTGTGCTCAGTTTTTCTTAGGATTGCTAAGGCCCGCAGAATTATACTGCGTTGAATATAAATGAATGCGTATCCCAAGTAATTGAGTTGTTATCATAGCTCAGTTCATTCGTGAACTTGGGAAGTAGAAGAATTATTAACGTTATTTCATTTATCAAATCTGGTAAATATTGATGTGTTGCTTGCTCAAAATAGCCATATCCAAGTACCAAAGTTGTTGTAGGTCAGTATG
Source organism: Pontederia crassipes (assembly GCA_030549335.1). Taxonomy (NCBI): domain Eukaryota; kingdom Viridiplantae; phylum Streptophyta; class Magnoliopsida; order Commelinales; family Pontederiaceae; genus Pontederia; species Pontederia crassipes. The sequence continues at coordinate 42,665,338 of CM060195.1, forward strand.
ATAATGGCTTTAGGAAGCTGTAAAATTTTAATGCTGCAGGAAAAAGATGTCCTTCAATATACCTGAGACTAATGTCTGTCATTACAATTGAGTGGATTGCAATTTGATTGGGACTGTTGGTCTACATTTTACTGGATGTGATGATTTGTGTAGAATCAAGTGATTGCTTTGTTTTATCCTCAAAGATATTATTGATTTAATTCAAAGTCGTTAATTAAATAGTCTGAATATATAGGGGCTTTGTGAGTGTGAATCAGAGTATATTTGTAAGGTCCCAAGGTGAAAGGACCGAAGGGGAAAAGATAGTCCCACATGAATAAAATACGAAGGTGGTCATGAGCTTATAAGTGACATCTCCCTTTACCTATCAAGACGCATTTTAAATTCGTGTGGGCAGAGAGCCCAAATCGAACAGTATCTTGACAGATCCAAGGGGGTGTTACAAAAGGTGTCAGAGTCAACCTCGTGTGCTCATTTAAGCACGTGGGAATGACACGGCCCACAGGCGAGAAAGGACCAAAGGGGAAAAGATAGTCCCACATGGACAACACACGGAGGTGGTCATGGGTTTATAAGTGGCATCCCCCTTTACCTATTAAGACACGTTTTAAATTCATGCGGGCCGAGAGCCCAAAGCGAACAATATCTTAACGGAGCTAAGGGGGTGTTACAATCTTTATATGAGACGATCTTGTTGCTTGGGTGCATCTAGTTGAATGAAAGAAATATGCATCACGATCTTATGGAAGTAATAGAGCGATAACATGTTTCTATCAAATAACTATACATCTATAAGTTTCAAAGGTTAGTATATGATGCATAATTAAGTGTAGACTTTCAAATTAGGAGAATAAATAAGCAAACGCGTCATTTGCTTTAGCTATAATCTAAATGTAGTTACCATATTTGCTCAATGCAATATGCAAGTGTAATTAGGACAACGTAGGTTATAACACCCCCAAGCAGTCAAGATATCGTTTGTTTTGGGTCTTTGGTTTGTATGAATTTAAAATCTATCTTGAAAGGTGAACGAGGTAGCAACATATAAGCACACCTTCATGTTTTGTCCATGCGGGAGTGGGACTATACCCTTGGTCTAACCTTGGGTCCTTACATTCTGAGTTAGCAGCACCATTTGTTTTTGCTGGGGGTGGGATGTGGTTGAGTTACGATTGGTAATCTTGTGTGCCCAACATTCTAATTATTTAGCTATGTTGCGTTCTTTCCACTCTTTGGTGAGAGAGTAGGAGTTGAGTGTATGAGTAAGATTGTGAGAGAGACAACCTTGTTTTTTTCGTTATCATCCGACCATGTCGGTTTTTGTTTCTTTGAGACCACTCTTCTGCATTTTTTAATTTCTAATCAAACAGGATGACACCCCGAACAATGTATGTATGCCATTCTCCCTGTTGTACAAAAAGGCTTGTTAGTTTACTCCTGTCATTCAACTTTTGGCTTGCAAAGTGAGTCCATCTAGTGACTAATCTTTTCTTCTATTTTTGTCTAAACCATTGGTTTATGTGACTTCTTTCTCAATCTTCATCAACCCTGAACATTTTATACTAATTCGAAATTTAATCACATGCAAACTTAATCTTGTCCCAAGTATACAATTAGTTACATGAAGCCATTCAACATGCTAGTATTTCGGAGTCTACCTTCTTGGTTTTTGTGAACAGAACAGTTGATTTGGGAAGTTTTTTAACAGCTCTCACATTTTTGCTACACGACCTTTCTTAAAAAGAAAAGTTGACTGCACAATCTGTGAATAGGACGCAGCTAAGATGCCACTCCATATTTCTTATTATCCTTCCCGCAAAAACATTGATTTATTATGATCTCAAAGATATGAGTGATTCTAGCAATTGTATAGTATAGTAATAAATATTCAAACTGATGATCCCTCCCAACAAAAACAAAATCATAATGGTGAATAAATTACACTGTCCCAACATGCATTTCACCCATATTTTATAGTTTGATTTTGTCCTACTGTAGCATTCTAAGAAAAAACAATGAAACCTGAAATGCTTTATTTTATGATGCAAAGATGTGCTGCATTCCCTTCAAACAAAAATGCACCACACTATTCAGATTGGCGGCATCATCATCTTATAAGATGTGTCACATATAATGTTATGAAGTTAATGTCTGTGAGATGTTTCTGTTGTTTGTTTTTTCAGGGATGATATTGTCTTCAAAGATCCTATGAACACTTTCAGTGGTATTGATAGCTACAAACGAATCTTTTGGGCGTTGCAGTTCTATGGCCGCATTTTCTTCAAGTCTTTATGGATTAACATTGTGAGTGTATGGCAACCAGTAGAGAATGTTATCATGATACGTTGGATTGTCCATGGTATTCCTCGTGTGCCTTGGGAGAGCCATGGTCGCTTTGATGGAACCTCAGAGTACAAGCTTGATAAGAATGGGAAGATTTATGAACATCGTGTGGATAACATTGCTATCAACTCTCCAACAAAGTTCCAGATATTGCCTGTGGAGGAGCTAATTCGTGCCCTTGGCTGTCCAAGCACTGCTAAACCAACTTATTTCAAGGCATCGTTATCAAGCAGCATGTTGTTGAGGTTCACATGGATCAGATATTACCTTGCCTCTTACCTGGCTCTTGCTTTCAGATATGCTGCGAAAGATTGACAGAAACTCCTATGTATGCTTCCAGAATTTTGTCCTCGCTAGCATGTGCACGTGTATGTTGTTAAGTTCTTGTTGGTATAAGCCTTTTTGTATACCTGTACAGAAAATTGTATTCTGGATCCTGAAGTATTATAAAGATCACTAGGTACAGAATGTTAGAAGAGGTTAATGTAAATGGAAGCTACCGTGCTATGAATTTTTGGAATTATATAGTCAGTTTTGATAGCTTCTTTTCAAGCTGTTACTGCTCTCTGCCTCTTTGCTTGCTGACAGGTAAATTTGCTTTTTGAAAGACAAAAGTAAATTTGTACAGAAACTTCAATATAAAAAAGTTAATCAATTGTTTGCACGTGCGAACCTTCGTTGTAGCCATCTGCCTAATAACATGAAGTTGGAGCAGAATAGCCAATGGAAATTCTGATCGACTCTCTGAGTATCTGTTTTTATCTCTACTTGATAACTTTCCACTTGGATAAAAAAATCATGGCACTATAAATATGACTTCTGGTATTATTATTCGTTCAACAAGTGTTGAATACTTGAATTGGGAGAAAAAAAGCGTAACAACACCTTCAATTCAGGTAGAACTGAGTCAATTATCGTTTGTCAGGTATTAAAACTTCTGGTATCCCATATGAGGATCAAAACTTTATGACATTAAGATGTGATACTATTAATCTTGACGAGGCAAATTGGTGCTCTTCTGTTGTCATGAAACGAAAGTGCTCGGAACCTTGCAAGAGATTCTTGCTTTCCACCTCCACACACCATCCCCCCCCCCCCCCCCCCCCCCCCCCCCCCCCCCCCTCCTCCTCCTCCTCCTCCTCCTCCTCTCTCTCTCTCTCTCTCTCTCACATAAACATACTTTTAAATAATAGACTTTTTAACGTTCTTGCATTTGGTTTGGGGTTTATAACTGCCCTAAGAATCCTTCCGCTCCCGGCAAGGCATTTAGTTCACTTTCCGAGGAAAGATCGTAGAGGCTTTGACGATGGCAGGTTGATATTTTTGAATATATAAAATGATTAAAATAATATATTTATCACAATGTCATGTTTATATATAAGTTAGTTAAACATTGATCATTAATATATTATTATTATTTTTAAATGTGAAATACAATATAATATATTTTTTTTTAAAAATATAATAATATATAATATTTCATCTTAACGAAGTACAATATTTTAAATGTTATATAATTCTTGGTATATACGTGCAATAATAAAATTTAATTTTAATGAAAGAAAATATAGGATTATATTCATAATATAATATTAAAATATTGAGAGATATTAAAATTCATGAAAATAAGAATAACACGTAGAATATATAAAATAAAAATCAAAATCAAAATAAAAATCAAATTTTCTCAAGATTCTTTATTCTTATTCTTATTTTTTATTTTAATAAATAAATTTATATCAATCGATAGAATCATATAAATTTAAAATCCTTTGAATAGAATCAAAATAATTTTCTCTAAAGGATTTAAGATTTTATTATCCGAATCAAAATTCTCATAACCAGCGTCACATTCCTATAGTTTTTCTTCTTTAGCTACAAAATTATCTTTTTTTTTTCGATTGCCACCCTAGTGTCCGAGAAGCGGCGATGATCATCCAACCCCTGAAGCTAAGAGTTATGCGCATTGATCACGAGTTGAAGTCTCGACTCACCGTCGAGCTCGATTATTTTGGTGTCGTCCCGGGCAGTATGCCTATAGTAGGTGAGACTCCTAGCAAAATTTTTTTACATTCATAAAGATTCAAATTCAAGACCTTTGCTTAAGCGATGAAGAGTTGTTGTCCACTCTATTCTAATTCTGTTAGTACTACAAAATTTTCTTTATCTAAATGAACTATTTCTGGTTTTGTTAACTTTCATTTTTTTTATTTATCCAATGATATCCTTTATCAATATTGGGAATAAAACTTTGAAGAAAATAAAAAGAACGAAAGAAGAAAAACTAATAAGGGTATAACGTACATAACCATCAAAATTCATTTCCTTTTATTTTCTTCAATTCAACACAAAGGTTAAGTTGATAAGTCTAGAAAAAAAGTTAAAATAATAGAAACGTTGACTCGGTTAAAATGAAAAATTTTAAATAGTACGTAAAAGGTAAATGCGTATTTCAGTCATTTATGGTAAATTCAGAAATGTATCATAATTCAAAAGGAGTTAGTGAAAGAAAAAAACATTTTAAATAATTATTTATATGAACTCTTGTAGATAGTTTTCTTACTTTTATTATTATTGGGTTAATTTATATCCTTTTAACCCATCCACCCACCCACACACACAGAAGGGAAAAAAAAGAACAAATAAGTTGAAAATGTCACACGGCCCAATTGGTATCAGCCCATTTCGTCTCCGCGACGAGGTAACAAAACGTCAACAGAAACGATTGCGTGCCAAGAGATAAGGAGAGCAGAAGTTGCAGAGCAGAGCACAGAGGAGCTGAAGACCGCGAAATGTATTCGATCTCGACTCCTCTCAGAAGGTTCCGCGCCCTCCCCTTCTTCCTCTTCCTCATCTGCATCCTCAGCCTCAGCCACGAATGCTCCTTCGAAAAGTTTGGATCTTTTGCTAATTTTCTCCTAACTGGGGATCCACATTTCATTTCAGCAATGACTTCTTGATCGGTTCGGGTTCTCCTGACTCGTTTCCTCGGCTCGGACTTCCAGCAAACTTCCGTGATCGAAGTAAAAGGAGGCTCCTTGCCAACGGAAGAACCGTCCGCAGGTGCCCTACGGCGAGCTTATCATCTGGTATGTTTCTTTCGAACCAATGTAGTTGATTCTACTTTGTTTGTGTTTGCTTGGATGGTCTTTTTTCTGTATTCCGTTTCATACTTTCAATTGGTTTCCTAAAGATTAGGACTTTTGGCTTTTAATGTAAATTTGAACATCATGGCCTGTCGAATTTTGAATATGTTGCACTTTATTAGGTTTATTGCGAAGTGAAAGTAAAATGTTTTCTCTTTCATGTGAGTTTTATGGTTATTATGTCCGCTGTTTCTTTCTTCTTACGCAGTTTATACGCTAACAGTACCTGTATATAAGTTTACCAGTCCTGAATTAAATGCTTCTAATCCTTTTGGTTGATCAGAAATGTATGTCTTCATATTTATGTTCTGTTAATGTGTTTTTCCAGACCCTTTATTGGTTCAGGCTGCAAGAGGAGACCTGATTAGTAGGCCTCCAGCATGGATGATGCGTCAAGCAGGAAGGTATATGGCTATTTACAGAAAGCTTGCCGAGAAATATCCATCCTTCCGAGAGAGATCAGAGACAGTTGATCTCATAGTGGAAATTACTTTGCAGCCTTGGAGAGCTTTTCGCCCGGATGGTGTCATAATTTTCTCTGACATACTTACTCCTTTGCCAGCATTTGGTGTTCCTTTTGAAATAGAAGAAGCAAGAGGGCCTATTATTCAGTCACCGATTCGTTCTGAGGAGGATTTAAAAAGATTGCATCCAATTGACTTGGATAAGTTACATTTTGTAGGAGAATCTCTCAGGATTCTGAGAAACGAGGTAGAATATCTTAAACCTTTGCCTTCTAAAAAAAACCTTAAATCTTTGTTTCAGTAAAGTATTTTTTTCATCATGAATTTTAGATTAGACTGAGTTCTTCACTTTGTGGTCTTGTTTTGACATGAAACCTAAATAACATGATTTTTGGATATTACTTGTAAGTGAAGAAGAAACTCCGCCTATGTTTTATAGCCGGTCCCAAGCCCGGATAAAGGAGGAGGGTTGTGTTAGGCCCCGACAGCCAGCGTAAAACCCTGTCGAATCTCATGAACATGGGTCAACGAATGCGTCGTATGATCCATGTAGCCGACCCCACCTAGTGGGATAAGGCTTTGTTGTTGTTGTTGTCGTTGTACTTGTAAGTGAAGAAGAGCAATCTAGCCTACAAATTTTGTGAATTTGTATTGAATATTCCTTTAGCTTTCTTTAACTTGCTCTTTATTTCTATCAGAAAAGAAAAACTTGCTCCCTTCCTTGCTATTAACCTGTTTGAAATGAGAATTGGCAAATTTAAATAAAATATGAAATAAAATGTAATTCTTGTTTGATTATTTTTTCTTCATTTTCTTGTACTGTTAGATTGAAGGAAATGCAGCGCTTTTGGGTTTTGTTGGGGCACCATGGACAATTGCTACCTATATTGTGGAAGGGGGTACAACTCGCACGTATACAAATATAAAATGCATGTGCCATACAGCCCCACATGTATTGAAGGCTCTTCTTTCTCATCTTACACAAGCAATATCAGAATATATCATCTTCCAAATAAACTCGGGTGCTCAATGTATACAAATTTTTGATTCATGGGGTGGGCAATTGCCTCCAAATGTTTGGGAGGAGTGGTCGAAGCCCTATATTCAGGAGGTATGTTTGGCACTGCAAAGGTTTGTTTTTTTACAAAAGTTGTGTGTTTGAAATTGAATTATTTTAAGTCTATCAAGCAGAACACTCCTGAAAAAAACTATCAAGCAGAACAGGTTAAAAATATGATGCAGGCTCGAATATCCATTCTGTTAGAAGTTAGCCACAAAATAAAAGAATTTTCAATTGGATTATTTTGGCTAACCTAATTATGAAGTTAAGAAGGGAGATGATATTTTGTGAGTATATATCTTCAGATACTTGGCCTGAGGCTCTTTTAAAAGAATCTCAAAGGTTCTTAAAATGTATGGATTAGCTGCAGAATTACTTCTGTTTGGCAACTGTAGTTGCTCAAAACATGCTGCCCACTTTTCTGAAACTACTTTATTGCTATATATGATGGTAGCATATTGATGAAATATCTGGAGTAGGATTGGAGTGTGTATGGAATAGACTAACCAAATCAAGCAATCAATTTTTCCTTGTTACTGACAGGAACTCAACGTATAACCTTAAAAATAGAGTTTATTTAAAGGACATTTATAATATAATTTCCATATGATAAACTTTCAGTTCCAATAAGTGTGATCCCAATAAAAAACAAGCAGATATAAGCTTCTATGTTGCATTTTCATGTGTGCTTTTCCAGCCAATTTTATATATAAGTTTCTATGTTGCATTTTCATGTGTGTTTTCCCAACCGATTTTATATTACTGGCTCGTGTTGCATTTCCTTTAGTTTTCAATTTTCACAACCATATATCCTTTTTCTCGTAGGATTATTCGTACTTACCTTTTCTAACTATAACACCCCCTAAACCAAGGAAATCATAACTTCCTTTAAATTCTTCCAACTTCTCCACTTTTTTATTTAGTGCTTTTATCTATTCAATTATTTTTTACTCTTATTAAAGGTATAAAAAAACTAAAGAGTCCTCCTTCACAAAATAATAAAAAAATGAACCTTTTGGATTTTTCTAAGTAGGGATAAAAGGTAATTTGATAATAAGAGGAAAAAAATAACAAAAAAGTATACAACTTTAGGCTTTGGGATGATGTGGAAAAAGTTGGATGGTGAGAGATAAATGGAAATGACCATTTATCACCGTGTCTGGTTGGAGCTGTCTTTACACATTCTCATGACATATTGTTCTATTATATAGTGGTTTCAGCATGTGAGGATGTTCTTATGCTTGTTGATTGATATAATGTAGAATACAACAACAACAACAAAACCTTATCCCACTAGGTGGAGTTGGCTACATGGATCATACGACGCCATTCCGCATTCGTTGATCCATGTTCATGCGATTCGACAGGGTTTTACGTTGGCTGTCGGGGCCTAACACAACCCTCCTCCTTTATCCGGACTTAGGACCGGCTATAAATTGATATAATGTAGAATACTTATTTAAATCCATTGATAATTTGTATTGCAGATAGTAAATACAGTGAAAAAACAGTGCCCACAGATACCTCTTGTGCTATATATTAATGGCAATGGAGGGCTACTTGAGCGCATGCCTGGAACAGGTGTAGATGTGATTGGACTTGACTGGACAGTGGATATGGCAGATGGAAGGAGGCGGCTTGGAAATGAAGTCAGTGTTCAAGGAAATGTTGATCCTGTCTACCTTTTCTCTCCTCTTCCAGCTTTGACAGATGAAATTCATAGGTAAGTGTCTTTTTATTCGTTTAAAAGACTTACCATTATGCTTTGTTATTGAGTTTCTCGAGTCTGTCTTTTTCCTTGCGTTGTGCTTGGCAAAGCCGCATAGAAGCGTAAGACTACACCCCTGCCTAAGTTCCGTTACATGCCTCGTGCATCATCCACACTGCCTGCATTCCCCAAATTGAATGAAAAGTCACCGCTACGTTCAAGTACTTGATGCTAAATTTAGGGCATGTTTGACAGTTAACTAATGGGGTGGGCTTGTTTGGACCAGATGGAACACGGGTGATAAGATTGTTTAAATTCTGGTTGTATAATTTTTTAATATTAATTATGAAGAGTGGGATAGAATCACTATACTTTTCAAACATTACATTTTTCGTTTCATCACTTTAGTGGAACTAGAAGAAATTAATAATTTAAGACCAAATTAACCTTCCAATTAAAATAATTTATATTTTACATTGGTGACTTTTTATTTTTTAATTTATATTTATCCATCATTTTTCTTAATTAAATATATTTCTCTCATGTTAATATTGCATTGATTAAATAAATTTTCTTTATATATTTTTTAATTTATATTTATCTTTCATTTTTTTATTTGTTAAAATAGTTACAAGAAAATAAAAAATATAATAAAAATAAAAAGGCAAAACAAAAGATAGAAGAGAGTTAAATTAAGTGATAAAGAACTATATGATAACTATTTATCACTCATTAGATATTATAAATAATTTATATATAATGAAGGATATTTTTTTTTATATAAACAAAACTTGTTATTATCAAATTCCTTATTTTCATAATTTATTATTTAAATATGAACTTTCTAATGAAACAATAAATTTCTATCATCTCATATCTCACCACATCATCACACAAGAAGTGTTATATGTAACCACCACAACCAATGCGAAGTTATTTGGTCAAAGCAACCAAAAAAATCACTTTAAGAATTAATATTTGTTTCCTTATGGAAACAATTGATATCAGTTCATTTATACTTTCATAAGGAATAAAGTAACTAGGAAGATTGATTTGGATTTGTTGATTTTGATAGAATTCTCACTAATTGATATGATTTGCCTTCCATACTAGGGTTGTGAGATGTGCTGGACGGAAGGGGCATATACTTAATTTGGGTCATGGAGTTCTTGTGAAGACCCCAGAAGAGGCTGTTGCACATTTCTTTGATGTAGTCAGAAGCCTAAATTATGACACCCTTTTTGAAGATGGTGTGTCTAAAGAACTACCTCACGCGGCACTAATTTGACATTCAAAGCCTTCATTGCATGTCAGAGCTCTTTTTACATCCGGATTTTCTTGACTTTATCTGTTAGAATGTTACATTCTACTTCTGCTGTACATGTATGTAAACTTGGATCTTTATCTAGTTCCTCCTTTTTTTTCTCACTATTGATGAGTCAGATTCTTCTTGCTTGTATGTAGATTCAAATTATGCTGCAATGGTTTCTATTTTTCTCGAAGAGGATACACAGTTCCCATCTTTTTTTGCGGTAATATGGATCAGTGAGCCATTCACTTTTGTTATAGCACATATTGTATCTGAATAACTTGTAAATGTAATTCCAGACCCTAAATGTCTAAGAAATAAGAACTAGCCTTTTCGCAAAGGATAATGGAAAATGCATACATGTTCTGGCTTTTCTTGCTTTTAGGCACTTTTGAAAGTTACTGGCATATGTAATTGCATAGAGTATGTAATCCTTTTATTCCAGGAACAGGAAAACCAAAAGAAAAACTATTATCCTCATTAATTTATTTGAGGGAAAAACTCTATTTGCCGAAGGTGTTAAAATCGAAGATGGCTCGGGCTTTTAGAGATGTTTATTTCATCAAGTTAAAAACATCACATGATGCTGGACTTGGTTGGATAGTAATGCATTCAAACCTTAAAAGGTTCATGATTTTTTCCCTGAATGAAAGGGAAAAGGGTTCATGAATTAAAAATTAACATCCCCTCTATAGTATCTACATGATATATAAGCTAGAGCAAAAAAATGTCTGCAGGTACATGAGGAATATTACATTACAAATATCAGAGATGAGACGGTCCCTGAACGATTAATTAAGGTATAGGGAAAGGTGATTAACTCAGTATGTTTAAAAGAAAAAGAAAGCTTTGAAAATTAGGCTGAAGTTTTAGGAGTATTGAGAATTTTTCTAAAAAAATTCATGTATGTTAATTTGACTGAGATACTAGTATAATACTTGGTCACGTATGAATTTACTGATAAAATTCATGAATCTCTTTCAGAATTGGCCAGCCTTGGCATTTAGATGCATACCATTATAGCACTTAGATGTCATGTTTCGACAAGAATTACATTGCATGTTTTAGTTAAAAGCGGAGTATGAATAAATTCTGGGTCTGTCTTTGATATATGCCGTTGCCATGTCATACGGCATTCACTTGCAGATGATATATGCCAGCTGCTGTCACCTAGTGGTCTCTTAAAAAGATACAGATAGCCTTCATATTCTTGCAAGGAGATCACTTTCTCTTCATGCTAGATAGACCCTTATCATGGCCATGCATGCTGGCATGAATTGATTCTATTCCCAGTTCAAGAATTCTGAGCTCTATCGTTGCTGATATTCTGTTTACCTAATAATTGATTTCATTTTCAGCTATAGCTGTGCCCTTATAGTCAAAATTATACAGTAATGCCAGGATTTACGGCCAAGATTCATCCACTATCTTCTGTATGAAATGACAGTCTAAAGTTGATATAATCTTCTTTACTGAAAAGAAAGTTGATATATCCTTTGTAGCTCTTTCTTTTCTTTCTTGAATGATTTGATGGCTGTAGCTAACTACAAGTATACTGCTTCAAAAGTTCACATGCCATATTTCCAAGTAGTGTCCGATCAGGAGTCTACTGATATGTGTGTGGATGACGTGCCAGTGGCACTGGTTTATATGACTTGGCACTGAGACAAGCGATGGAACTCTTCCCTTGATGCACAACCAAGAGTGACAACAGTACATGATGGAGCATGTTGCTAAGCAATATATGGAATCATGCCTCTGGTCCGGGAGGAGAAAGAGGTAAGAGCAGGGAATGCAGCCATGTGCGCTATTCCTTAATAGCCCATGGCTAACTAGTGCATGCTACAGTCGATGGAGCTTAGAGGAGGATTGATTTCATATTCCTTTTGAGATGTGACTCACAAGCTCCTCTTGGATATGTGGCTGCCTGTGCCTGCAGTGTATGCATAATTAAGACTTTTTAGCTGAGGATTAGCAATTTGCTCCCTGTGCAAAATGCATGCATAGCTACTGAAATTTGGCCATGGCCATTATGTTCCCACTGCCGTGTGCTCCTTTTGATGCTACTTGGGTTGTTGGGGACAATTCTGTGCCATCTTTCTTGGGAAGCATATGCCCAACAAAGGAACATTCTCATCTCGATGGGTTTGTTTCCCTTCACATATGTCTCACTCACAAGCACCTGCCCCAGTTAGTGTTCATTAAGTTGGTGATAATTCCATAAATTCCTGGAGTGTCATGATTTTCCGAGTCATAAAGAAAACAATTTTCCATAGTTTATGTTGTGATGATGTGTCCAGCAACCATTCGGCCATGGGATCGAGTCTGCCAGGCACCTGCACATGTGGATGGTCCATACAGAGAATGTAAGAAAGAAACTCTTTGTTTTTTCTTTATCTTATATAGATTTTTGTTACAAGACTATTTAACATGGGAATTTGGTTGGAACCAGATTCCATGGGCACACCAAACATACTAAGATTAAGATTCTGTCGAAACAATTCTCTAATAATTAGAAGGTTAAGCTTGTGGCATGACTAGTTGATTTCCTGGCCACATAATTCTACAGGGTTCCCATTTTTCTCCACTTTTAGGGGATTTTCTCAGTTGCCAAATCAGTGACATTTCTTTTCTCTATGCTCTCGAGTTGTCCTGTTTGACTGTTTCATAAGATAAATTCCTTATTAGGACATATGCTGTCAAATTAATTGAGTGATCTTTCCAGTTACTTAATTGCATTTGATTCTTCACTTGTCATATCATTAGAGTTCTCAGGACCAAAACTTCCGATAAAAGTCAAGCAATTAGTGGCAGAGCTAGACCAATTGCCGAGTCGATTCACATTATTATATTACATATGATATATATTAAATAATAGTATGGTTTAAATATTTATAAAAATTTATTAAGTTTTAACTGAAAAAAATAATGTGATGCTCTCCAACATGAGTTATATACTATGAGATGCAAAAAAAGGAAAAAAATGAGAAAAAGGCTACTCAGGAGAATGTAAATTGCACCACTCCAAATATTTTATTATTGTAATTTATCTTTGAATCATTTTTCTTAGTTGAAAATTTTCACATCCTCCAGAGATGCAAAGTACATTGGGTTAACATCTCTATAAGGCACTTAAAGAAGTTTTTTTCATGAAGTTTGAGATTTTTTTTGGGTAAACAAAATTTGAGAAAAGAACAAAATTTGTTAAGAATACTTCATGACCCATAAATCGAGGTGACCTCAAACGAGAACTGTTGAATTTTATGACTTATGACTCATGAGAGCTCTAACTTGTAAGTGGGTGTCATGATCTACTTGTTAACATTTTGAAACTTATATTTGATCTTATTACATGTTCATAGTATAATCTTAAGTAACAACTAATAAAAAGTACTAATAATCTTATTACGTACCTTTCTCGTTAATTAGTTCTCCGTTTTTCTTTTCACGACACTCTCGTAGTATTGAAATTTATCCAATAATATCACTACTATTCTTTCTTTTATTCTCCTCCTCTCTCTCCCCTCCTCTCTCTTTTCCTCTCTCTCTCTGCCGTTCGGCCACCCTGAGCCTCCCCTTCGCTTCCCTTCTTTTCTTTCCTTCTTCTGCCTCTTAACCCTGAATGTGGCAGGTGGACATGCATGCACAGGTGTGTGCTTGTGAGGTCATCCACATGTCTTAGTTGTAGCAAGCGATGGCTTGTGTACTAGTGAGGTGTCGCACTCTTATATAATACTATATTTTGTTTTTTTTCCTTTGGAATGTTAAAGTTCATATACAGTTTATCATTAAAGATTTGACGTTTAAAATGTAGAGTTGAAAGAATTGGTGAGAAAGTAGTATATTTTATCATATGTAATATGCATAGATGTAATAAGTTAAAATCACCTTTTTAAATACTACATTATTTTTAGTTATTTTATTATTTATATAGTTGCATGGATGTAACAGGTCTTCCATGTCAACGAGAACTGTGGTGATATATATATAAGGTTAAGAAAATTTTTGCGCAGTTGTAAAAGCGTAAAGTGAAATAAATAAGGTCGAATTGTTGAGAGAAAATTTTAGTCCCTAATCGCATGCATAGACATATTGCTTGCCACATGTCGAGAACACATAATTAATATTGATTATACTAAATTAATTAGTTTACAAGAGATACGTTCGAATTTCGAGAGAAAAAAAAAAATCTGAAAAGAGATTATTCTAGGAAGCCATCTGGACAATTAGTTAAGATGTACTGAACCTCTAAGATTGATATATATATATATATATAATATATATAAAATATAACATAATATATATATGGTTGATCGTTGTAATACTATGATGATTAAGAAAATGAGACAGTAGTATTAAGTTCGATTTCTAAATAATATCGTCATAAGTGAAAAAGGAGTCTTAGATTTGGATTATTGCAATATCCTTCTCCCCGCTTATTTTTAATATGCACGCAACCTAGGAACACGAGTTTTGAGAGTTTTTACTGATAAACTAAATTACTAGATAGTAGACTAGTAGCTAGTACTCTCTCTCTCTCTCTCTCTCTCTCTCTCTCTCTCTCTCTCTCTCTCTCTCTCTCTCTCTCTCTCTCTCTCTCCGTTCATCCATCGCAGCTTCCTCCTCCATTTTTTTCCTCCGTGCATGTTCTGAGAAACAAAGTTCGATCGCCCTTGATTAGTAGAGTGATGAACTCGTGGACATTCGTGGAAGCAACGTGAAATCTCATCTTGAGATCGGTAAAAGAAACAAAAGGCAAACATTCTACGTAACCATCCATCGTACCAAATATTGCATGCATGAACGCGTTGATTACAACGAGGTTGCTGTATCCGATCGACCGCTCCCACCTTCATGCGATGATATAGATTCCAATTCTCCACCAGAATAATATAATTGTGATAAAGCATCTTTTTCTTCTCTCTAATCTCGTGTTTTTCTGCTATTAGATCATCATCACCATATCCTTCCTTCCCTCTATTATTAGCAGGCATCATTCTCCCATATTACGTAAGATTATACCCTCCTACGCATGCAACTATTCTCTCTAGCTCTACTTGCATGCATGCACCTCAACATCAACCTAAAACAAACACAGCACCTCCCCATGCAACCCCTTTAAATTCTCAACCCTCTTCATCAAATTCCCTCACTTCAGATCGAGCTACGAACTCCGTGCATAGTAGCACACGAATTGGAGCTCGTGCAGATTAAAAATGAACGGAAAGAAGGGTAGCGTCCGAATCGACATCTGCATGCCACCAGGTGGCGAAGAAGTGAAGAAGCCTGCAGCTGCTGCTGCTGCAGCGAGTGATGAGAGCCCATCGCCGAGGAAATGGTTGTGGGACGTGTGGAAGTTTGCCAAGGAGGACACCAACAGGGTGACCTTCGCCTTGAAGGTGGGCGCTGCTTGCTGCCTCGTCTCACTGCTCATTCTCTTCAGGGCCACCTACGACATCTTTGGGGCCAACATAATATGGTCGATCATCACTGTTGCCATCATGTTCGAGTACACTGTTGGTACGCAGATTAAATTAGCAGCATTCGATCTATAGATTATAACTGTGAATCCTAATTGGATTTTGTTGCCTATTCCTCAATTCAGGTGCTACGTTCAATCGAGGGTTCAACCGTGCGCTTGGGAGTTTGCTCGCTGGAATCTTTGCAGTAGTGGTCATGCAGATCGCCATGTCTTGCGGCCACGTTGCCGAGCCCTATGTCATTGGCTTCAGCATATTCCTCATCGGTACGTCTTGTTTCTTTCTTGTAATTCGCTGCTGCAATTTAACACAAGGTTTATTTGAACCCACGAGATCGATCTCATGTTGTTATTTCATGCATGCATGAACTTACGTACGCACGTATGCAGGGGCTGTGACATCCTTCATGAAGCTGTACCCGACCTTGGTCCCGTACGAGTACGGATTCAGGGTCATCCTCTTCACCTACTGCATGATCATCGCGTCCGGGTACCGCATGGGGAACCCCATAAGGACCGCCATGGATCGGCTCTATTCCATCGCCATCGGCGGCGTTGTCGCCGTCCTCGTGAACGTTCTCGTCTTCCCCATATGGGCAGGGGAGCAGTTGCACAAGGAGCTCGTCAACCACTTCAACTCCGTGGCAGACTCCCTTGAAGGTTCATAGCCCAACTTGATCAACTGCTTTGCAAGCAACGATCGACGGATTTATATATATAATGTCCATCTTTTACTGTTCACAGAGTGTGTGAAGAAGTACGTAAGTGATGACGGATCTGATCATCCCGAGTTCTCCAAGAATGTGATGGACGATTTCCAGGATGAACCTGCGTATAAGAAGTGCCGGGCCACGTTGAATTCGTCTGCAAAGATTGATTCATTGGTACAGTTACTTGAAACTTTTTACAGCCTTTAAATCGACATGCCAAATAACATGCGCGTGTGATCTGTTCTTTTGCAGGCCAATTCCGCCAAATGGGAGCCGCCGCACGGGAGATTCAATCACTTCTTCTACCCATGGGCGGAATACGTCAAAGTGGGAGCTGTGCTCAGGCACTGTGCCTACGAGGTGATGGCGTTGCATGGATGCCTGCACTCTGAGATACAGGTAATTTTGACGTAGATAATATGCATACCACCCTTCATTTGATGTGCTGATTATTTCTTGACTAGTTAATGAGTGCCATATTAACATTCGACAAATGCCGTCTCGAAATCTCTGCATAAATGCACAGAGATCACTGTTCAAAGGGCACGCCCCAAATGTGGATAGTTGATGCGGTAGATCAAAAGTATTTATTCCTTTTTTATTTGCTTGTGTCCAACGGTTCTCAATTACTAAGGTGGCCAGTTGATGATGGTGTTCAGATGATCCTAGACAGCTAATCCTAATCTTCTCTTGAGAACAGAATCAGATGCTATTCTTGGATCACATAATGTGATCTTGTCTGTCTACCTAAACTTGGTTTTATTGAATGGTTGAGAGGAGCTGATAATTGATTTATCTACTGCTTTTTTTGAAGGAATTGAGATCAATTAACAATCACTGAATCATAAGGTGTACTATAACATATATCCTAGTTCAACATTGACTAATCAGTGATGGCTTCCCCATTTACTGATTCCGAAGTGGTGCATCAAGGAAGCATGACATCTCAATTCTGAAATTGGTTATGTTCAAGAAGAACAGGAAAAAAAAGAGGCTAAAAAATAGAAAAATATTCTCTTGCATCTTCCATCATTTTCTTACTAACGAAAGTCAAATTCTGATTCCACAATTCTCCTGTCATTTCTGAACAAAATATGCCGATTTACGAATGATCTGTAAACCTTCAATATTTCAGCTTTAAGTCAGAGCATATGCACTGAGTCTGTCAACTTTCAAAGAATCAAACCAAGGCGCACAAAGTTTTAATCCATGAATATCTCCGTTGCATGCGTGCAGGCGCCTTACAATCTCAGGTGCGCATTCCGGTCAGAAATCCTCGACGCCACGAACGAGGCGGCGGAGCTGCTGCGCAGCCTGGCGAAGGACATAAGCAACATGAAGCACAACCTGCAGACGGCCATCTTGAAGCGCGTCCACAGCTCGACGGAGCGCCTCCAACGCTCTATCGACCTGCACTCCTACCTCCTGACCACGGGCCACGACCTCCACGACTGCCCGCCCAAGGCGGTCGCGCCCACGAGCAAGCTCTCCAGCACCCTGTCCATGAACCCGAGAATCCTTTCTCCTTCCTACAATCAGAGCTCGTGCACTACTGATCACGCAGAGAGCAAGAAGACCGAGGCGGACGCGCCGGCGGCGGCCTCGGTGCTGGTGAGAGCCGAGTCCTACCACGAGAGCATGAGGAGGCAGCAGCGGAGGCTCCACTCGTGGCCGTCGAGGGAGGTGGACGAGTTCGAGGACGAAGTGATCCCCGGACTGATCCCGAGGATGCGCGCGCTGGAGAGCACCACGGCGCTGTCCCTTGCGACCTTCACCTCGCTGCTGATCGAGTTCATCGCGCGCCTCGACCACTTGGTCGAGGCAGTGGACGAGCTCGCAAGATTGGCCAAGTTCAAGCAGGAACTGTAAAAAAAAGACATGCATAAAGAAGAATGTGAGCTGCACGAAAGAACTACGATCAATATTAATTACTTCTCTTCCCTTTGTTTTTTTTTTCTCGAGTTGGATTTTATCTTGCAGTCCAGTGAAAGAGGACTTGGCACTGCATGATAATTGTGACGGCTCGTTTGGAAACTAACGATGGCTTTACAAACAAAATATTATACACATAATAGAAATATATATATATATATATATATATGTTATCATGTTTACGACAGTGATAAATATGATATTCAAGGTTCACGTCACTGCATCACTTATTTTTCTAACTTTTTTTTTTGTACAAGAGAAAACACATATGACACCCAAAACAATAAAATTACCATTAAGAATGAACACTAGCTAGTTCGTTGTTGACGTATATTTGTTATCCTTTGTTGAAAAGTAAATACATATTTGAAAAGTAAATACATGTTGTCAGTTGACATTATGCATACACTACTTCTTCGGTTGAATTTATTTGCAGTATACTTGAGATAAAACCAGATACAAAATGATTCATTTTAGTTTAGATAACTTCAAGACCATTTCAGTTTCTGACTTGCCAAAGTCATATTTATTGGATAAAACAAATCTTCACGAGTACCAGTATCAGTAATTTAATATAAATGATAATTTTTTCCTTCAAAATCAGCCTTAACGTTTGAAGACCAACCAACTCCATGATGGAATATGGTTGGGACCTCAACTCAAAACTCCTCTTGAAGTCTTATGGAAGACAAATTTATTTCTAGTTTGTGGTTCTAGGCCAAGACCTCCTCTTATAATCCGGAAAAAAAATTAGCACTTTTTAAAATCCTTAATTTGATTAAGATTTATACATTATGTTTTTGTTCCGACGTCAAATCAATTTCAATCAGAATAGTTCTTTTATCTGATCTTCACAATCTTTAGAGTGTTATCATTTTCAAACACAAGAAATTAAACAATTAGCTAATAACATATTGCTTGCCAATATTTGCTATTTATCAGCTAAACAAATAGGTAGACATTAATGACTCTACCCTGCACTAAGGGTAGCGGACTTAATCAGAGGCGAATTCGAGTCTTCCTGAATGTAAAAAATTCTCACACGCAACTCAGGGCAATCTTATATTGGGCTCGACAGTGGGTCAGCCTTTCAACTTGTGATCAGTGCGCTTAATAATTGGACACTCTTTCGGATACCGGTTGACTACCAAAAAAAAATTGTATATACTTTTTATTTTCTCATGCACAAAGAAAATTCTTCCCTCGTCCGATAATTCAATCAATTAAAAGTGAAACTCGTGTGATTTTCTCTTTCACGGAAAATCTGTAATAAATAATAATGAATCTAGTTTACATACATATATAACGACATGGTTTTTTTTCCTGTTTCTTCACTTTTTTGAAGAACCAAAAGCCATACGTTGGTTGGTCACAAGTCTGCACAAGTTTTCTTCCCTGCTTCATGACACAATGTCGGTGCATTTTAGCTGCGACAAATTCTCTTTCTTGTACCCAGCGGATGAGCAAATTGCTGCTAACAGATGAATGATGACATCTGCCCATTTGATCTAAGTAATGCCACCTCGACAACATGTTTTTTCTTTGGAAGAGAAGCAAGTTTTGGATTGAGCTTGCAGAAACAGCGAACTTTGTCACAAATAGTTTTCAGAGTACCTTCACAAACACGTCAACCATCACAGGGCACATTCACACAAATGAACCAGAGGAGATCTAAAATAAGGCAACTGCGCAATTTCCGCACACAGAGCTATAAGCTACAAAAGACGAGTGAGATTTCAGATCACGATGTTCATTTATAAATGCTGATGAACTCAGACAAAATCGGCACAATCGGAATTAGGAAACGACAGCAGCTGCTTCGAGAAAGATGTAGAGCATGCATTGTAAGCTTGCCTCCATGCAGAGGAACACAGCATCAGAAGGCTATCAGTGGGGCAGTGACTAAAGAAAGAAAAAAGACAAATAATTATATACAAGAGAGCCAAGTATCAACAAACATGGACAACCAAACACTGCATTTGACCATTACACCAAACAACTTTTGCAGTCAAGTTTGACTAGGCAGCGTTCCCCTTATTTACTTTACAAGGTGGGGCGAAAGTTGAATTACATAAAAGTTTTACCTGATCATTTTATCAATAACAGATCCCATTTCTATTCAGTTTTGGGGAGCAGGATTTAAGTAGAGAACAAACCACAATGAGATAGCTATCTGGATGAAGCCACGGTGGAAGAGGCATTGTGCCTCCATTCATACACCACAATGTTTATCCTCAAAACCAGTTGTGAGAAAGCGTGAACTCTCTACCTTGGTCGGGTTTACCTCCACCTAATTGGCTCTCGGAATGCTTCACAATATTCGTACCACCAGCGCCAGCCAACATTGCCAGTAGACCGCCGCCATGCACCCTACCTTCAGGAAGGGAAGGCGCCCCAGAATCCAGAGAGCTCACAGGATGCACAATGTCATTTGCTTCAAGCCTGTCCCTGCCAAATTGATAGCTTATCTCATTTTCTGTCTTCAACATACCTCCAGCGACAACCTCTTTCATTTTCTCAGATCTTCCAGGTACCGCATCCTGTGGCATGACAGTTTCCAGTGTATACCCACCATGGACACGATGATCCTCCACCAATGCATTGTGTGCAGCACAGAGGCCATTTTTCCCCCTAGCAAAGCGATCACATGGTGTACCAGCACCCAAAGTTGATCCTGCTTGGCCCCAAGAGCAACGCTTACCTCCGCCGTGTGCTTTGCAGAAATCAGTGCTACCCTGAGCACTCTTTCCACAACCCTCAAACTTGCATCTCTTTCCTCCTCCATGCCGAACACAGAAATCTGTACGCCCCCTTGCACTTTTAGTGCACCCAGGCACAGCGCACCTCTTTCCGCCGCCATGAGCAACACAAAAGTGTGTACCTCCATGTACACTCTTTGAGCAACCACCTTCAAATGCACAGCGCTTTCCTCCACCATGACCCTTACAGAAGGGTGTACTTCCTTCTGACCCTTTTGTGCATCCCAGGTAGGTGCACCTCTTGCCCCCACCATGGGCCTTGCAGAAATTTGTGCTACCCTGTGCACCCTTTGTACATTCAGGATACTTGCAGCGCCGACCACCCCCATGGGAGATGCATAGACCAGAATGACCTTCCGCGCTCTTTGTGCAGTTCTCCTTCTGACATCTCTTGCCACCACCGTGCCTTATGCAGAGACCAGATTTTCCCCTTGCTGCTCTAATGCAGCCACTCTTGTTGCAACGACGACCACCTCCATGAGCAATGCAGTAGTCCGTGCGCCCTTCAGCACTTTTGGTGCAGCCTAGATGCTGGCAACGCCGCCCACCTCCATGTGCTTTGCAGAAGATGGTTTTTCCCTCAGCACCTTTATTGCAACCAGTTTTCAGGCACCTTCTGCCCCCACCATGGGCTATGCATAACCCAGAGGCACCTCTAGCTCCCTTAACACATCCTGGGTGCTGACAATTTTTTGTGTTACTATTACGGTGTTGCGGTTGAGTGATCCCTGAAGTAGAAGAAACTGGGCTTGGCATACAAACATTAGTTTTTGACCAGGTGCTTCCAGAAGGCTCAGATTTCTTATTGACCATCTGGTTTGCCACATATCCATTAGATTTTTCCATGGTACTCAGATATGGCAGTAGGTTATTCCCATTTTTCCAGCGAGAAGATGTTGATCCTTCATCAACAGTTGGAACTGCAGGAATCATGATTGGTTTATCAAAGATGTCCTGATGATGAGCTGAGACAGGAGTAACACTGGTTACAACAGATAGGGATGGTCCCACTGATAAACTCAATTGAAGATCCAACTTTGGCTTTGGTTCCAGTAAAACGGCAGCAGAAACAGCAGGTTTCTTTGAAGTGGGTGCAATTTCATTTCCCAAATTGATATCAAAACTCAGGCCAAGATCCATGGAGCACTCTTCATCACTCTCCTTTGCTGAAGACATGGTGCAGACAGTTGCCGAACTCTTCTTGCTGCTGTCTGAGGAGCTCGATGAACGCCCTAGGCCTAAGACTAGTGAAGCATTCACTTGATCTTCAGCTCCATCTACATCATCCCATTTCCTCTTGATTCCCTTGGAACCAAAACCAAATAGACTGGAGGATCCAGGAGAATCAAGCCGCAATGTGGTGTCGGTATGATTTTTAGCCCCAAATCTAATATTGTTAGAATTTTCTAAAGCATTTAAAGATGATCTACTCATGTGAGAGTTAGGCCACCAGAACCTGCTATCCATGACTATTATTAGTTTAAAACAGCTAGCCTTGTAACAGAAGAACCAGTTGCCTGACTTCTGGGAGAACCTAAGCTAAAATGTTAAAACTTAAAACTACTGTTAGAAATACACCCAGAGAATCATGCAACCTCCACTAACAAATCCTTGAGTATCACAGCGATCCATTTCCAGAAACTTCTGCGCAATTTATCTTCTGAGTTGTAGTTTAGATCTGGCAATAATTGGGAATCAACAGAAACCGGGGGAATCAAGAAAGATTAAACAGATGATCTTCCTGCATTGAAATATAGTAATTGGCCATTATTTGAGTGATTCCTAGGAAAATGTACAATTTTGTATACTATGTTTCAGGTAACACAAAAATACCAAGAATGGAACATCTGGAAATACAGTAGGCAAATTTGGATTCTTCCAAACTATGAAGCAAATAGAATAACTAAGATGCACTGATGAAAGTTCATGTCAAGCACTTTAAATGAAAATGTGTCAAATATCCCTACAGTGAGAATGTTAATCCATTCACTTTGAATGATGAATTGTAGGCAAAAAAAATATTCAATACTTTGCAATATGCCAGCAGATATCTTAAATAACTCAAGTTCTTTAAGAAAGCTAGACTTATGTGACGAAAATAATTAAGTAACCATGCGACATACATAAACAAAAAGCAAATTTCACATCATCTCCTATCTTTTATTATTATATTATTTTTGAGGAGACCATCTCCTATCTTTTCCTTTTTTTACTCAAATGACTTTGATTTGTATTCACACTGTCCTATAACTTAAATTTTCTTCTACCGGTCATCCATGTAATCTCCTATTAACAGTTTATTGGTAATACCTGTTGACAAGGAAGTTCACATAAACTTATTCTCTACACGGCACACGCCATTCACCTAGAGGTCCTCCATGGCTCCACCCATTCCCTTAGAGGTCAACAATATTGCCCAAAACTTCTAATACCTCAAATCCTCTCCCTTCTATATCACCCTCCTAATGTTTGCACACAAACAAATATCATCACTTTTAAGGGAAAAACCACAGAGACGTTCTTTAACTTTTCTTTTCGAGAGTAGTTCTTAAGATTGACGTATAGCCTGATGAAGTTTAATTTTGTAACACATGAATGAAGACTTCTATTATTTTAAACACACCTAGCATGTTGGCCTAGGCATAAGATGTAAATGATATATTCATTTTTCTGCCAACAATTCGCAGTAAACATGAAATTAGCAATCTCCGAGTTTTGAGATGGGCACAAGTGAAAAAGGGACAAATAGTAAAAGGTACAAAGTATTCAGAAGACTAAAAGATATTGTTAGACCAAGGAATACCAACTAATTTTTGGACAAAAATTGGCAATGAAACTGAAACATAAATAATCAAGTAAAAATTGCAACAAAAATGGAAAACAACCTATTAAGACTACAACCGCAATAGCACACACTATTTCATGATCGTTCAATTGAAAGTAAGCAGTAGGATGTTGAAATGTAAAGGTGAATTTCACTTGGTTAGAATGAATAGGAATATCACAAAATAAAATGTAAACAAGGGACCCCTATGGTTACACTAAGAGTGAGCTGACTTGAACATCTAATATGAAGTACCAATGCCAAAAGTTGACAAGAAACCATGTAACACTAATACACTACATAATTATCAAGGATCAACTAAATAACAAGATAAGTCTTTTTACAAAAAACAAAAAAGTCAAATAAAATGGGATTAGAAAGCTCAAATAGTTATATACTGTCCACAGAAGAAAGATAAACTTCCGGAAAATGTAACTTTTATACTAACCATCAACACATGGATTTATAAAATAACATGCAGATAGAAGAACGATTCATGGAATACGAGAATCAGTTAACCAACAACAACAACAACAACAAAGCCTTATCCCACTAGGTGGGGTCGGCTACATGGATCATACGACGCCATTCTATATTCGTTGATCCATGTTCATAAGATTCGACATGATTTTATGTTGGCTGTCGGGGCCTAACACAACCCTCCTCCTTTATCGGGGCTTGGGACCGGCTATAAAAACGAGAATCAGTTAACCAATAAATAAAAAACATTCTGGAAAACAAACCAACCTCAAGACTTTTAAACCCACTTTTGAGAATCCAAACAACCCTCAAGAAGTTTGCTTGTATGAACAAATGCCCAGTCTCCACTGCAAGCGTAAAGATAAAACAGCTTTAGAACCAAAGATCAAGTTAATTGCAGAAGTGGGAAGCAACAAATGATTCCACATGGCAGGATATAGGACGCCAAATCTGAGAAAAGATATTCCAATCATATGAAACTCAACTATTCACAAGGACATCTGTACACAGCAAGAACTTTTATTTATCCCAAGGCCGTTGAAATTGCACAAAACCAACTTGTAAAAAAGATCGAACTCTATCAAGGGACAATATTTTCATTATATAGCCAAGTAAAATGGCGAAACAATCACAGGGGAAATCGAGAAAATAAAGAGATCTAATGCAAAGTGCTCTAAATATAGAGAATACGGGAAGGTGAGAACTTATCATGTGGGCATTCCTCACAAATTACCCATGGGAAACTACATAGAAATTCCCAAATAACTTAAATTTAAATCCAATTTCAAGGAGATTTATGTCCAAATGGAAACAGGAAGCTCCTTGCATGCATTGAATGTAAAAAAAAAATCACAAACATAAAAGGAATCCATCAGCAAACAGTAAAACAACCTTAAACCTTAAATCTAAGTGATCAAAGGAGCTCCTCTTCTACACTAAATGTCAGGAAAGGGATACCAAATACTAAAAGGAAAGGGATACCAAATACTAAAAGAAGAGAACTTTATCATCAATGCCTAGCGAATCCTTCAGGAAACAATAGATGCGACGAAAACACTAAAGATATTTCCTCTAGGTGATTAAGGAGAACTCTTTCCCTCTGGTAAAATGCTACAAATTGAATCAATTGACTAAAACAGGAGATACCTACACCTTCCATCACAAGCCCTAACAAAATTTTGCGTCGTCGAACGACTCCACACGCAATCCGTTTGCAAAAGACCCAATCTCTTTCGATTTACAGAAGCGTACAAGTCCAGAAAATCGACATGAAACTCAAACGTTCACACAAAAACACTTAGATTCGTAATCAAATCCAGTAGGAACCAACATGGGAAAGTTGAAGCAATCACAAGAACGAACACCCACTTACCCACCCCCATCCCCCACCACGCCGCGCGACTAGGAGAGCTCGAAGCCCGGGGGGCTCTGCTCGCAGTATGGGGAGGGGCGAGTTTGCAGTCGCCGGTCGCGCCCTGCCGGCTGCGAGCAGACACCCCCAATCCCCCTCGGCGACTGTCGAGCTCTAGCAATCGGGGAGGGGGGCGGCTCTGCTCAACAGTCGGGGGAGGGACGACTTCGCAGTCGCCGATCGCGCTCTGCCGGCTGCGAGCAGACACTCCCAATCCCCCCCGGCGACTGCGAGCCGAAGGAAGGCCCCTCGGCCTTCTTCGTTTTCGATGAAAAACAAATCGATCTCCGCCTTCCCCAAAAAAAAATTAAGAAAAACAGGATAACACCCAAGAAGGCTAAGTTGAGCGCATCCTCACCGCAAAGTCGTGAGCCCCCAGAAGAACCAGAGAGGAATCTTAGAGCTCTAGATTGATCCGAGAACCCTAGAAATCCAAATCGAAATCCAAGCAACGCCAACTAGTTGCTGCTGCTGCTGCTTTTTTTTTTATTAACCAAAGACGACGACGAGATTATGAAAAAAAAAAAAGGAAAGGGCGAAAAGATGGCAAAAGTAAAGACAAATTTCGACCCCCTGCCGCGCACGTTAGAGCCGCGGCGCAGCGTAAGAGGGAGCGGCGGGGCCCCCTTCGTGAAGCGCACGAGAGGTTACGCCGCCCGATGCGTCAGATCCCACTAAACACCACAAGATGACGGCCACGTTTCCCTCCGTTAACTTGCGCTTATCCAGCGGACGGTTCGGATCAGGGGTCTCCGCCTCTCCAGCGTTTTCTTGGGCTCGTTCTGGGCCGTCCGATGGAATCGAGGGCGACATCGGAGTAGCGGTCGCCAGTGGCGGCGCCCCGACGGCCGTGATCGCTCCGTCTCTTTTCCGCGGCAGCGGTATGCGGTGTTCGAGGGATTTGTGGGGCCTGCGCCATCAAAGTTTTTTTGTCTTAATGAAAATAATTAATAATTATTAGACGATTGCTATTTATTTGATCTAATTATGGCGATCGAGTGGACTATCTAAATTTTATTTATTTTATTTTATTTGGTTGTTTATTATGTGTAGTGATCCAGTGGGCATATAGTTGTTGGATTCCCTTGGAATCTGGTTCAGACCAAATACTGTCTCCTATTTGGCTGATACCTTCAAAGATTCTTTCTGGTCTTAAATAAATATAATAATAATAATAACAACAAAATCTTATGAAGATAAATTACATGAATCATACGATGTTAAATTTAAATTAATTATTTATTATTATATTTTTTCTGTGTGTACCTTGTGAAGTTGCACAGCAAGATAAAGTTTTAACGAAGAGGAATTTTAGTTTCAGATTTATTGATGAAATGATTACAACTCTTCTCTTTATAAGTAAAGAAAAAAATGATACCAGAAATTGTGATGGAGAAATTTGTCTCTGTACAGACAGCATTTAAATTGATTCCCTCCACAGGATCCTTAGCTTATCGACTACTTGTACTCGTAGCCATTTATATTAATTAATTATGTAGCTGGAGAAAAAAAAAGAAACCATATTATTAATCAGATGAAAAATTGTATATGGGTTATGGAATTTTTCATGGATGTAAATTAATTCTAAAAGAAGTTGTCAATTTTAATAACTCCAATATTTTCATTCGCTTAATGGAATATGTTTAAGGCCGATTCAAGTTACTTTGATTGCTTTCATGTATACAAAAAGCCGGAGGGCGGCCTTATTATTATTAATTTTTTAAAAAGTAACAATATATATAATAAAATTTAATCATCTTTTCCAAATAATTATATTATGAGATTAAAATAATAAATATTAATCCCCTTATATATAAATATATATATAGGAAGAATATTAAAATGCATACATATATAGGTGTATATATATACTATTCTGAATCATTAAATTAAAATTATTTCAGTTATAACTGCTGAAATTTAATTATTAATAGATTTTTTCCGCTAACCTCCCTTGACTTATAAATTTTTTTCGCATCTATCAGTGATTTTCAAACTTTTTCGCAGACCCCCCTGAACTAGACTATTTTTTCCACTTAGGTCCATCCGTCAACATCTGTTAATTTTCCTATTATTTTCTATTTTTTTGAATTATAAAATGACCAAATTACCCTCAAAGCTTAAAATAATACATAATAGTAAATATAAAAAATAAAAAATGTTGCCGACGCGTCAAGGAGATCGCGGGGGGAGGGGTGCGCGTCGCCCACCCTACAACCTCGCCAGCGACGACTAGCAAGGTCGAGGGGCCATCCCCCCCCCCTCCCCGCGCGTATGCGCCAGCGAGCTCCAGCAGCGGCGAGATCACGAGAGTTCGTAGGGGCGTCGCCCCCCTCGTGCATGTTGGCGAGGTCGCAAGGGGGCGGCGATCCCTCCCCCATCAATCTTATCGTTGTTGGAACTCGTCGACCGGAGCTCGCCAAAGTATTTTTAATTTTTTTTATATTTACAATTATGTATGATTTTAAGCTTTGAGAGTATTTTGATTATTTTATAATTCAAAAAATAATGAAAAAGTTAACATACGATGACAGATGGATCTAAGTAAAAAAAATGACATAGTTCAAGAGAGATCTGCGAAAAATTTGAAAACATTGGTAAACGAGAAAAAAATTCATAGTACAGAAGAGGTTACCGGAAAAAGCTCTTATTAATAAGGAGATATTTTGTTAGATGCTAAAATTTCAACCGTTATAATTAAAATATATTTTAATTTAACGATTTAAATGAAGTGATCATATATAGATATGTATGTATACATTCTAATATTTCTCTCTCTCTGATCGAATACACAAGAGAATATGTCATGTGTGTGAAGGGGAAGTGCCGTCCAGTAGTGCCTCAATAAATCTTGGTGCGTTGTCTACTTTATAGCAAAAATAAAAAAATAAAAATGTTGCACCTCACTATTTGAGTATCAACTTATGTCACAATAAATAGTACTAGTACAATGATATTTCACCAAAGTAAAGAAAGAATTCGAAAAGCAAAATACTAACTAAAAAGCAGTTGAATTTTCGAATAATAAAATTTCTTGGAAAAAAAATGACGTAACAAAATACCAATTATATAATAATTCGTTATAAAAACTTAGGGGTGTTTAAGTGGAGTTAAACTTTTCACTTTAAGTAATGTGGTTTAAAGTTATGTAGGTTGTTTTTTAATAATATATTAACGTCTGATTAATTTAGAATAAAAAAAAAGAATAAGACTTTAAAAATTGAACAAGATCTTACTAGCTCTCAACCATCTAGAAAATAACTCTATTTTTTGCTCACCAAAATCGACTAATAGATGGTAATCAAATTCATCAATTTGTTAATATCAGGAAATTTAGGAGTCGGAAAATTAGGCTCGAAAAAATTTAGTTTGATTTTATAATTAGATTAGGGAATCTCGGTTGTCCCAATACTTTCTAAAAAATATTAAAATAATTAAAAAAAAGTAATTCTCTTATTTTAAAGTCCAATTCTATATGGCAAACTTAATAGACACGGAACTTTACGATATCTATGAAGTCAAGATTATTAAATCAAATATGCATTTAATAAAATGGTTTAATTTTCTTTCTAGAATTACCCCTTGAAGAGTTATTTTTAAAAAAAATTAGTAACAAAAACATTACTATATCATTATTACTAAGAATTGTGTTGTTACTATGATTAATTAATAATTAATGTTGGGTAGATTATTCAAACATTATATATATATATAATTGTGCATTTCTGCTGTGGAATGGTAATTTCAATATAAGAAGCATTAATGTATTATCATCATTTCTAAAATAGCATATAATTGCTTAAGAATATATTAAATTTGCATACAAGTTTTATGAGTTTACTCATGTTATGAATCAAAAACAAATTTTCACAACTTTCAAACTAAACTGTTTTGGTTGAGAGTAATTTAATAAAAACATGTACATTACATAGTATCTTTCTTTTATATTAAAAAAAAAGATAACACATGTTAATTATGAACAATATTTAAAAGTGCAATGACCTAACACAAGGAAAATGAATGTGTAAGACAATAACCGAACTGATCTTTTGGTTCACCACCTTTCTTCATATGAAAAAAACCGATAGGTGTATTCCCATGGAATAAAGTAATGAACCAATCATATTTTGATATGCAATAAATTATTTAATTATTCTTTACCACGGCATCAATGCACCGAATAGAACCCGGCAAAATCGTAAACTGTTGAAGGGTTGGAATCATATTATTAACTAATTAACCACTTGTGTTAAAGTACACACCCATATACATATGTGCCATGGATGATGCATGCATACCATAAGTCACTCTCTACCAGTTGCCAATTCTTACGGGGAAACTTGTAACATATTTTTTTATTGTCAACATTGTATTTGCGTAGCTGATGTAGGTCGAAAGATAGTTTTAATAAGCAAATTGAGTTAAAGATGGGGTGGCACCATTCTCATTTCAAAAATATATTATTATCACTTTATTTTACTTCATAAGAGTAAACATGATTTTTAGAATGAAAATAGTGATGTCCTAAAGATATTATCCACAAAATATATCTAAAAATTCTAAATATTAATCGAATTTAAATAGTAAGCAGGCTTAATAATTAAAATTTTCTAATAAATATGAAACAAAATATAACTTATGCTAATTCATGTTTAAGGTCAATATCCGATTAATCCGTCCAAGTAAATGCTATAGGGTTTTTTTAATAAAGTAAATGCTAAAGTGTTAATCTCATATTCGCAATTTGGACAACATATATATGTGTTGCACCCGCTATGATCAGCAATTTAATTTTTGTAGGTTATGTATGATTGGTTCTAATGACGACATAGTGTTGTGATTTTTGACTAAGTGGACAACATGTTGGCTGTGCAACAAGTTTTGTGGATCATCAAATAAATCAAAACATCCATTAGACACAATCGAAAACATCGTCATCATGGACCTCACCAAGTTCCTTTTTCTTCTTCTATCTTTTTTTTTTCCCTTCGTCTTCTATCTTTTATTGTAAAGCGTGAGCAAATTAAATGATAACATTATTGAGCAGGTGCTTCCACCAACAAGTGTGCCATTTAGGTGACATGACATCACTGCATGCACCAATTTTGGTGCTACACAAATATTCGATCCTTACCGACAAGTATTAGAATTGAGCGATAAATGACTTTTCACTTAAGCAAAATTTAGAATTTAAGTTAATATAAATATAAAAAAATTTATTGAGAATCTTTCACAGTCAGATACATGACACAAAATGATCTAATTGAATTAATTGATCTAATGATAAATTAACCTCTAACTTATGAACAATATCAATATACTCTTTAGTATCATCGATTTAGCATCAACTGTACATTTCATGTCCCAATGTCCTCCATGTTTTGTTTAATGAAATGCATTATTTATTCCAAAAAAGTTTGAAATCGATTGAACCTTTTTTTAGTGTTGAAAAGATTTAACACCAGGAGAATTAATTCGTGTTTGAAATCGATCCTTGTCGATAAGCATTGGGGTTGAGTTCAATTAATTTTTAACTTATGAATAATGCGCTCACCTACTAATCATCACTTTCAAACACCGAGAGCTAACTACAATATATATATATATATATATATATATATATATATATATATATATATATATATATCTACCGCACATTTCATCTCTCAATGTCTTTCACGTTTTGTTCGATGAAATGCGGTATTTATTCCCAAAAGTTTGAAATCGATTGAACCTTTTTAGTGTTGAAAAGATTTATGACCAGGAAAATTAATTAGTCACGGGAAGAATATTTTTCCTCGAAAAGTAATTAACATACCTTTTACTTGGGAAAAAAATAAAATATGCTAAACTTGCACATTTTTTTAATGATTTTTTATATACAATAGAACAATTCCGGATGGACTATACACAAATGTTCTTATGTTGTTTCAATCTGTGAAATCGATTCAAACCAAAGTGTAGGTCAAATCATATGCATATTAGTTATTTACTTAGTTTGGCACAAGAGTTCTTAGTTCGTTGCACTTGATTAGTATTTATAAGCATGCTAGAGAAAAATGGCCTCATTAAATTACAGGGACTCAAAATGTTAAAATCGGCTCCATAACTGATCCCGGCTTGTATTAGGACGGATCTCACTCAAAATTCGAAAATTAAATCGGGAATTTGATTGGAAATAAGACTTCATTGTGAGAAAATATACATAAGTTCATCTTAATCATCAAATAAAGTATTCAGCGTCACCAATATTTCATAAAAGTGTGTATCATTGTTGTGAAAGAAGTATAATTAAAAAATAATGTACAACATTAATGAATTTAAATAAACACACATATATAACTGAATCTGAAAAGATTTTCAGTCTCTCTCTCTATAGCAATCATAACTGCACCAACATTTAGATTAACATAATTTTGATTTAATTGTTCAAAATAAACAATCTAAAATGACACCAATATGAGGGGTCATTTGAAAACGAAACTGCGATTCCTCTTAAGTTCTCGGTGCATAGTTGAATTGACAATTTAATCCGAATTGTATATGATTAAAGTAAAATTTAATGATGAGAAATAAGGTGATTGATGTGATAGGAAAAATTTTTGATAAATTTTGAATTATGAGTATAGTTTTATTACTAATTAAAAAATATATAATTTAAATATAAAAAATAATTTTTAAAATTAATTATATTTATTGAAATATTAAATTTTTAATGAAATAATACATAAAATTAATAAATAAATATTGAAATTATTTTATATTTATTAAATAATTTATTTTATAAAAGATATGGTGAGAGAAAAAGAAAAAGAAAAAAAATGAATTTTGGAAAAAAAGAACCGTCACGTCAAATCCAAAAGACAAAAAAAAAAAGGTTAGTGTGGCTTCCAGTGGAACACGTGACCCTGGTTCCGCCACATTTGTTCCCATCTCGAAACTCAGATTTCGAGGTGATTTTGATGGAATCGGGAGAAATGAGAACGCGATTCCTGTCCGATTTCGCAAACAAAGGAGGCCTTAAAAGTTCAAAACATATGATCATATGGTGCAATCATAATATTCGATCGCACATTAATATGTAATTAGAAAAACATAGAAAAAAAATCCGAATCTACTTGGACCCTGGTCATCCCAAGGATATGAGACCACCTCGATGAAAGTCATATAAAATGTGATGTTTCCAAGCACTAGACATCTGAATTTTGTTTTGTACACTTGGTCTCCAAGGAGGTGGATGAAGCACTTCTCTCACATTGATTAGTGCATTCTAGTAACATATGATAGGAAGTAATGTCTTCTTCAGTGGGAAAAAGGAAAAAAGAAAAAAAAACTTTGCATGATCACTTCATGCCTCACTTGGTGGTGTCCAAGCACAAACGTGCATTATTCTTTTCTTAGTGCTCACCATATGTCTTGAACTAACGAATATATTTATTTTCTATTGCCCATGGTCGCTCTACGAGACAATCCTAACGCAACTTTATGATGCATGTGGGAAGCACTTCACTTTGGTGTGTGACCTAGAGGCATTTTTGTCTTTACAGTTGTATAGCATGCCTTCTCCATCTGGGGTTCATGACACAAGAACAGACAGCTAGATCTCAGAATGCAATACCTGAAGAATATATGAAAGTACCACTGAAGCACTGAGTTGTTAAAAGGTTGATGTGCACCCATGAACTAGAAGTTTGATTGAACTATAAGCATCACAAAAGTCTTTAGCTTAAGATGGGTGCCAAGCTAACATTGAACCTGGTCTGACAATCAGCATTCCAAATAGTCGAGGATCCAAGGGCTTAGATCTCTATATGGAACCCTATGCTGATTTCTTTTCGTTTCTATCACTAATTTATTTTAAATAATGTGCAGACCACCAAGCTACTGCCAATAGATTTTGGGACTAGAGGCATTCGAAACAGGTTAAAAAAAAGTTAATAAACACTTGAAAAAAAATACTTTTGAAGCATATGACAAGCACTGCCTATGTCTTCCCAAAAGCACTTCAATAATGTTGTCCTATCAACTAAATAGATTATGTATACCCCTTCATAAGAAAACACAAAAGATGCAACACGAGTGCAAAGTTTTTGAACAGTGGGTAACCCTCATTTGATTGTTTAATCTTTTACTTTGTTGAACATATCACAAGTAAACATCAATATCATTCATTACCAGTTCTGCATGTTTAATTCTGCATATAAATGTGGCCAGGGTGTAGTGAACGTAGTATATGTATATGTTCTTTATGTAATATACTGTCCATATGAATGAAATTGGATGTCTACATTCATTAGCAGACATCCCTTTCTTTCTCAAAAAAAAAAGAAAAGAAAAAAGAAATCTGCAGGCTTAATGTTGCTATCCGACCATTGGATTTTGTGTGAAAAGGCATGAAAAAAGGTAACCCTCGACTCAACTCAAAAGAGGGCTCATGGAAATTGACTAGAAGCCTTCATAATTAGTATGGATTGCCAGAGCCTTGTGAGAAGATTTGACTGACATGTGCACAGTGATGGCTCCCTGGTAAACTTTGCAATCGATAGAAGATTTGAAAATAAAAAGTCAGGCAATGCTTTATTTCTCGACCGTTTGTAACATTAACGATGCCCAATTTTACGATACGAAATATGAAAGAGTTCTAGGCTTCTAGCTATTACAGTGCCACATGAACTGGTAGATAAAATTTGCAATAAAATTCTGCCTGGGAGCAAGTAATAACATTTACAGAACACTGAACTGAGGAAGCATGTCAAAATTCTACAAATTGGCAGCGACTTTCAAAATGCTCCGAATTAGGATCAGGCATAGTATTGAAACCCTCTCATGCACTCACCCTATGCAGGGATTCCTTCAGGCAGCATCTCAAATGGGAAGTCCTGATATCCCGTGATACCAGTGATCTTAATGCGTGTGTTCGGCTGTAAATAAAATTCAGAAAGTTCATTCATATAATGAGTATAAAATTTAGATTCATGCAGTAAATGACTTGGGTAAGTTATAAGAGATCTTTGTGATCAATAATTTCACATTGATAAGTGGAAATTCATACCTGTCTGTGGCCAATTGTCCTGCGATACTTCTTCTTCTTCTTGTACTTGAAGACAATAACTTTAGGATCTAATCCCTGAATGTAAACAAACGATAGATGAGGCTGAAAGCTGTTGGTTATACTGGATTTCAGTTTACTTCTTAGAGAGAACTTGCCTGTTCCTCAACCACAGCATGTACAGCAGCATTAGTCACAACTGGTTGTCCTATATAAGTCTTTGTGCGAGTACCAACAAGTAGGACCTTATTCAGGATAATCTGCATGGTGAGTGTTACTTAGGTCGCAGTTCTCAAGAGGAAAGTATCAGCTGAACAAAGAGAAAACATTGTGCCAATTCTGTTCGTGTAATTTAAAATCTAAACCTAAACAGGAATCATGGCAATAATGCTCGCGTCTGACATCCTATGTGCAAAGACTAAGGTAGTATCTTTCAGACTGTTAATAATCAATTCTCATTGCCATGTACTTAGGTGACTTGATAAAATGAAACTTTTAGAATCAAGTAATAGAGCAGTAAAATCTTCAGCTTTTAAGGAGAAACAAAAACCCACCATCAAATCCAAATGTCACGGAATAATGGTTGTACAATGCAGACATATTTCATCAAAAAATAGAAGATATATCTTGTATATAAATCAAAAATAAAAATCAATCAAACAAAGTTTTGTTGATCCTCTTCGATTGGCACACGAGTGTTTTTTTTTTTGAGAGAGAGGCACATGAGTTTGTGACATTCATAATGAAGAATCTTGAAATTTCAGTGTAGTTAAAGCATTTATCGGCATTGTCTCTACATGCAAACTTTAGTAGAAAAAAATACACAGCATTCTCTTCTTTAACAGTCAATACAATAGCTTTTCCTATGATGCCAACTTTTTTTTGAGGGGCCCATGATAGCAACTTAGCAACCCAAGTCGCTTCTTCCATGCATGTATTAGATAAATATTCTGGGATGGATTGAGAACCTATTTATAGCCGAATTACGGAAAAATTTTGAAGTTGAATTAACATAAAAATCAAGATCTTCTAACTGAGATTACAAATATCCACAACAGTCAACTCCACATTTGGTATATCCAGAAGAGGCTGTATGTTGTTTCCATTCCTGAATCCCCATTTCTTTGTTTTTAGGGAATAAGCATTATCATTTCTAAAAGATAAATAGGATAATAAAGCCTTTTTCTTGAAGACAATCATTTTACTTACACAATTACATTACAAGCAACGTAGTTCAGTCTGTATTTCATATATAACATTAGCCATTGAATGGTCAAAATCAGGCAAACTATCAAATTTCTGAATGTTGACAATGCATAGTGCAACTTCTAACATTCTGATTATACGTTTATGTAATATTCAATACCAGTTGTAATCCCAACAATATACTTCCAAGGACAATCTTCAGAAAAAAAATAAAATAAATAATGAGGAACGATCCTGGTTCAGTTCAACACATATTAGGCTTATGCTAGGCACAAACCCATACTTTAAATTCTGATTAAAAAGAAGTTCAAATTGGTGAATCTTTTTTCCAAGAGGTCAAATCAGTGAATCTTCATCACCATAGAAAATGTTAACTTCTTATTCAACGGAATGTGCTAATAAAAGTAACTATTCCAATAAAAATTCCCACCATATCACCAATCATTTATCAATCGAGTGGTCGGAACATAAGCTTCCATCTTGAAGGCTGAGGGTTTGAATCCTGAGAGGTACTTGAGGATCTCATTCTTATCCACAAATTTTCACTGTCAAGAATCAATTCATTCACAAGCCCCACCACCACCCGCCCACCCACCCACCACAAACATACACACAGCATGCATTCTTTTCATTAGATATACTTCTGATCTGTAATAAGCTTATGTATCTTTGGAACGCTACAAAAGAATGCAAAACTCCACTATATCTGCATCTAAATTTTTACTTCGTACACCACGAAAGATAAATGTGAATGAAACATGCACATATCTTGAAGAGAAGTTTCATATATAAAACAATGGACTTCTGATTCCTGCTTATTGTGGCATGTCCCGCAATTCCCAAGTGCTAAAGTTTATTTGATATCTTATTACCAGTAACTAGGTTTCACATGTGTATTCTTTAGGAAGACCTTAACTTGCAAAAAAATTAAATTGCTCATTTGCTAGTAAATACCTTCTAAGAATGAGTGTTTAAAGGATGAATATTATTAAAATCTCTGTTTTGACAAATAATTCTGTTACGATAACAGGTAAAGAATATGTCAACACATCCATACATGCAATTTTCAGATTTAGGATATCAGCAAGTCTTACAAAATGTAAACATGGTTACTTTTGGAGCTGATGCTCAAGGACTCTCAGATTGAAAGAACAGATTCCCATAAGTACAAAATCCATAAATCTGGCTATCTGAATTCTTCATTGCTTAATGATTCTCTTAACCGATCTCTCTGTCTTGTTTTTTAATCCATCTTTAGGAGAGAAATTATCCATTATGCATCTTGAAATACAGTCATAAAATAACATGCCTAAATCCTCTATAAAGCAAGTACATACTGCAAATTTCCGAGTAAAATCTAATGCACCAAAATTACAAGTTTAAAAAGCCTGAGAACTAATCTAGGGACTGTAGCATTCTTCAGAAAACTTAACGCAAAATTTCTTTACCTTATCGTTCACATTTGCACCCTTCAGCCTCTGCGTGTAAAGGAATCTACCTGGGAAGACAATGTACTGCCTTGAACCTATCTGAAAGAAACACCCAAACGGTTCAGCCTTTTGTAAGAAAAGAAATCCAGAGCGTCATTAAACTCGAAAATGTGACTTTTTTAGCCACCAATCGTTACCATGACGACGGCGAAGACGTCCTCGCCCTTGCCGGGGCTTCCGGGAGATGAAACGGCTAGCTGGGCCTCGACGGGCTCCGGCACGTCCTCGACTTGTGCCAGAGGCGGGGCCTCGTCGGTGGCGGAAGCAGACACCGGCCTCCCTTTTCGGGCGACGAGGGGGCCAAGGGGAGGACGCAAAGGAGGGAGGGAGACTGTGGAGAGCTTGGGGGAGGAGGAGAGAGAGAGCGAAAGAGGAACGGGCTTGGAGAAGAGGGAGAGGGAAGGCGCGCGAGCAGGAAGATGGGAGAAGCGAACGGCCGCTGAGGACGAGGAGGAGAGCGCAACGGCGGACGCCATGGCTCTGCTGTGGGCGTTGCGCAGACTGCCCTGTTGGGGCTGTTCAGCAGAGGTGGATGATGTACATATCACATAGAAGAATGAAATGGATAACAAAAGATAGCGGAGGATATCGTATTTTCCCCCTTTACCCATCAACGAATTTATTATTCCCTTTCAACTCCTTTTCTTTTCAGCAAATGCTTATAATTTGCTTCTGCACGAAACGATCATATTTCTTCTCATTCTATCAAATAATCTTTTTAAAAAATAAAATAGAGTGAAAAGTGTTGTAAACTAAAAATATTTTTGTCCAATAGGAACTAAAAAAGTCTTGAAATATAAATTTTGAATTATAAATATCATAATAAATAAATGAAAACATAGTAAAGTGAAAGGAAATTTAATATTGATTAATTAATTGTTTTCCCTACCAGTAAATGGGCTGAAACTCGACATTTGTGTAAAGCCCACGGGCCATGCAGCGGAGTAACGGCGTCCTGCATGATGAAGAAACATCGCGAAGCACCGAGAACTTCCCAAATTTCTCCGCTGCCATCTGCGGAAGGCCACGTCGAGAAGTCTCTGGAATTGGAAGGGAGCCCACGTTGGACGACGACTGGCTCCACCGCAATCGCCCGGCAGGTGTTCGTCTATTTGCTCGCTCGTATAAATGACTCCGCCCGCGTTCGGTTCCCATTTCTCTCCTCAGAGAAGAATACAAACAGAGCTCGCTAATTTACGTCGTTCGAGTATCATAAGGCAGCATAAAAGGGTTGGCGGACCGCGGTCGTGCCGGAAACTAAGTCATTTGGCTCGTCGGATCGATCGGAAGGATATTGCTGTAAGTTTACAATAGCATCTAATCGCTCTTCTGGTGTTTTATTCCCTGTCAAGTTAGCTCCTTTTATTTGTGCTGCGTTACCGTCTGCAATGTGTCGTTCCTAGCCCTTCGTTTTGTCTGCCATCTGTTGATGTTACATTCCTCAACGTGTTGTTAGTTTATGTAGTCAACTAAGTAGTCCGCAATTTTCTCCGAGAAAAGGATAAAATGTAGTTGACAGTGTGTCTGTAGTCCACTTAGCGTGGAATGTTTTTTTAGTTCTGGCGTAGATGGGTGGAATAGCCGGTAAAGTCGTGCTTTTATCATTCAATACAATACCGGAGTGTTTGCTGAGATTCGTAGGAAACGTTATCTTGGTAGGACGTTGAAATTTCACAGAAAGTAACAAAAACTTGCCTTGCTACGTTGATCATCTGCAAATTTGATGAAAAGATTTCTCTTTTCCTGTAAATTTCGTGCTTGTGTGCTGTGGGACTGAAAACACATTGACGAGTTGAATTTTTTTTTTTTTTGAGGGGCAAAAGTTGTCATCCATATATATATATATATATATATATATATATATATATATCACTATAAGAAAAAAGTCATGTACAAGTGATTGACGAGTTGAAATATCTCTGCCTTCTTGTGTGCTGATCATGATGAGGCCCTTTCTTGTGCTTGATAAGTTATGTCATGATGGAAACTTTATTGTGGATTTACGCTGCAAACCATAAGAAAATTCTTCGAAAGCTTCATCACTCTTATTCCATGGTCATTTAACAGTTGGGAATTTTGCCAATGTAGTTGGAATGCGATCTCCAAAACTTATCTCAACTAACTAAGACATAGCCGCAGCATGTATCGCTGCAGAAGAAATTATTTCCTTCTTTCTGAATTTTTGCTTTTCTTTTGAGGTTGTGGGCTGCCATCTTTTCTTTTTCCACCATTGCAAGTAAAGCCTTTGTATTACTGAGGCATAATTGTTGCTTATGGTGGCAGAAAATTGTAAAATTGCAGGTCATGACCTTGGTAAATCCTTGAAACTTGTTTCTACATTTATGTTCTTATGGTGTTCCAATCTATTTGCATAATGCAGGAACATTGTTTGATAATTCTCTCTCCCTTCATACAAAGCAAACATTCAGGTTTCTGCTTTTGTGAAACCTGTACCTTAGGTTGAAGGCTTACCATTTTGCATGATGTTTCCTTCACACAGACACATGGACTCACATACCCAGTCTTTCCCTAAGTTCATGTTTAATCCCTATCATTGCTACCCCAGCTGGGAGATTGTTCCTCCTGACATGAGAGTTGATACTTCCATGCCTCCCTCGTCTTTTGGACCTTGGTTCCACAATGGCAGAAACAACTATACAGGTGCATCTGAGTGCAATAATTGTTGCATTCACAGCCACCACCCTCCTGGATACTATTACTACAGTCCTCCATGCCGTCATATTCAACCACCACAATATGCATACCCGTATGGTGCACTTCCTGCATACCATGGAGCATTCCCTTATTTTATTTCCGCTTCTTATCCAACTGAACAGCCTCAACATGATTATGATCACTCCCAATACCATTGTTGTGGATGCCTAACCCCAAGCCTTGCATGCCAAAGAATGGACAACAAGGGTGTAAAAATTGAGGAACAAAAGTCTGAAGTAGAGCCGAAGGGAAGCAATTCCTCTCTGGTGTGTCCACCAAACCAGTATCACCCGGCAGTATGGTTACCTTTTAATCATATGAAGGAGAAGGAACAAAGTATGAACTCAGAGAGACAACCCACATATCAGAATGGGTGGATTCCATTGGGCAGTAATGGCCATGAAAGTTTTCGAAAGACTGGAGATGAGCTCGAGACTATGCATGACAAAGTTAAGAACCCACTCCCGTGGCCAATTTTTTGGATACCTAGTTGCACCAAGCCAGAGCAGGCAGTGAAAGATTTGAAGGAGCTTAATACCAATCCAGAAACTGCAGAAGAGAATTCTCCAAAGTTGAAGATTATACCAATGACACTTCTTGAAAATGAGAATC
The DNA here is from genome assembly GCA_030549335.1 of Pontederia crassipes. NCBI lineage: Eukaryota > Viridiplantae > Streptophyta > Magnoliopsida > Commelinales > Pontederiaceae > Pontederia > Pontederia crassipes. The sequence continues at coordinate 42,706,035 of CM060195.1, forward strand.
ATGCAGGAAAACCTGGAGTTCCTGAGGACGAGGGGGCAGTTGAAGGAAGACCTGAATCATTGAGTAGAAAAGGAAGCAGAACGAAAACCATCCCTGTAAAGCAGGCAGAAGAGAGCATTGAGAAGAATCTTCAAATAGAAGACAAGCTTAATGAGGAGGAAGATATGAAAAGAAACTGCCTGACTATAAAGGAAAAGGGAGAAGGTGATGCTAATAAGGGACAAACAAAATCCATCCCTGTAAAGCAGGTTGAAGAGAGTAGTGAGAAGAAGCTCTCCCCAGATGTCAAGCATAATGGAGAGTATAATCAGAAAAATGGTTCAACTAAAATGGAGAAGGAAGATAGTGATGCTAAGAAGGCATCTGGTAGTAAGAAGTTACCCCCTATATGCTTGAGAGTCAGCCCCTTGCCCAAGAAAAAGAGTTCAAATGGTTCGTCACCATCATCTAGTCCTCCTTCCCAAAATGACATTGAGAAAGTTCAAGTCGACAAACAAGCACAAAGACCATCTCTGAAGGACACTACTAGGGAGGTACCTAACAAAGTCAAGGTCAGTGATGTTGATGCCAGAGATGAAGTGGAAAAACAAACAACTAAGCAGCAGCAGAGCTGTCAGGATGCTTGGAAGACGAGCAATTCTAAAGAGGCTCTAAAGCAACAGGTGAACCATGGCAACAGTTTTCCATCCAGGGATGCGGAAACTTCAACAAAGTCAGAGGAGGCAGAGGTAAAAAGAGTTGGAAATGATGGGAATAAATTAGAGGATGCTGTTAGGGAGACTGAACAATGCAAGTCTAGTGAAGGAAAGCAGCAGGGTGAAACTTTGTCGCCTGTGGATGCAGCAGTTCTTATTCAATCAGTCTATAGAGGATTTGAGGTGAGAAGATGGCAACCCATCCAGAAACTTCGGAAGATACATCAAATCCGAATGCAGATGGAGGAGGTTAGAAAACAAATCGAAGACCTAGAAGTTCTCATGGATCACCAAGATAAGAAGAAAAGGATGGCTATGAATGAGAACATTATGAATCTTCTTTTGCAACTTGATACCATTCAGGTATGACATTTGTGTTTTATTTTCTGATATTATATGATATTCAGAACAATTTATAGTATTTCTACTGAGATTTTTTATATAGTTTGTTGTTAGCAAATATTTTGCTAAACAAGGAAACTGTCCTAAAAAACAAGGAAACTATAATTTTCAATGTTGATAATTGCTAATTTTCTTTCAAGTCTTATCTACATTATTTACCTTGTCTTATATTTTCATGTGGAACATCTTCATGGCAAAACAATCTTTGCAATAATTGTGCAATTATTAATGTCATCTTAAATGCTCGGTTACATAGGGTATGCATCATTTTGTGAGAGAAGCAAGAAAATCCGCTGCTAGAGAGCTCATATCTCTGCAAGAGAAACTAGATTCTCTAGCCAAGCAAACAGATTCTACCAAAGTTGATGAGACTTCTGGCAGTTCAGCTGGCTTGGACAATGCTATCGGGAATGTTAATATGGAACCCACTGTGTCTTATTTTGAGCGAAGTTCTTCACAACTATCTGATTATACGGTTTCACAGAACCTGGTCACTATGGAAGAATCTGTTCAGAAAAGTCCTGAGCAGAACAGTTTGGCAACATCCTCTAGATATGCAGAAGGCGAGCAGCAGGAAGAAGCACACATTCCAAAGAAGCTCAATCCTGATGATAACTTGTTATATCTTGCCAATCAAGAACCATTGTCAGAAGAATCAGCAAAGCTTTCAGTGTCTTCTTCCACTCGAGGGAATCCTGAAGTGTGCTTCATCTTTGGGAATGAATCTTCTTCTTTCAGTGTGAATATACCAGAAGAAAACCAAGTGCTTGGCACTCAGTCTGAGTTGATGAAACATGGGCCTCTTGAATCTCATCAAGGAAATGAGGTAAATGCCTCAAGGTTGCAGTCAGAAGAAAACCCTCTGGAGTTAATCACAAAATCTGAGGTCTCTTCTGATGAACAGGAAGCTGTGGAGCCTTTACGAGGTGAGAAACAGCTTGGTTTGGAAACAAATATATATCCCATAACAGAAGAAGATAATAACGTCCAAGAAATGCCTGCATTGGCATTAGCAGTAGAAAATGAAGATGCCACTGAGAAGGTTGTGGAAGTAGATGCCAAAATTAACAATTCAGAAGATCCTCATGCTACTGGTGAGAACATTGATCACCATCTTAGTGAGAATCTGAGAGATACCATAGGGAAAAACATGGAACTTTTGCTGACAGATCCAATAATCAGCTCGGCAGAAAATGTGATTGGAACGGGAAATGTAGTGGATTCTCTAGTGGTGGACCAACTGGATAAAGATATTTCAGGCGAGGAGGGAAGCATCAAGGTAGAAGTAATCTCAACCCTGCTAGAAGCCCCAGAGAAAAGCAGCCAATTACACATCATGACTCCAAAGGAAGAGGGAGGGGTTGAGTCTAATGTGCCAAAACTACCAGCTTCTGAAGTTCAATCAGCCAAAGAAGTTACAGAATGTAGTCCCTTGCTAATGGAAGTTCCTCGACAGACAATAGAAACCACTGCTGAGATACCTGGGCAAGTGAGTTCTGGTGAATTGCAAGGCATTGAAGACGAATGTATTTTCATTGAGCATGTGACTACCGCAGGTGAGACAGATGCCAGTCCTAGTGAAGAGGCTTTTAATTCCAAGCATCATGATTGGTGTGCATCACCACGGGACGTAATACTGGGGAAGGAAGAAATCAAACTGGTCAAAGAGAATGAAAATCTGAAACAAATGTTAGAAAACTTGCTTGAGGAAGGCAGAACCCAGATAGGAATAATCCATGAATTGAATGGGAGAGTAAAGGACTTGGAAAAGAAGCTTGCATCGCACCAAAAGAAGGCTAGGGCAAAGAGGTACAAAGTAATGAGGCCGTCTTCTCGTAAGTTGGCATGTGTTATTTAATGAATTGAGGATAGATATGGACGAAGTATGAAGTAAAAAGAAGCTTGCATCGCACCAAAAGAAGGCGAGGGCAAAGAGGTACAAAGTAATGAGGCCGTCTTCTCGTAAGTTGGCATGTGTTATGTAATGAATGAATTGAGGATATGGACGAAGTATGAAGTATTAATATCTTAGCTGTAGAATGTTAACATGTAAAACAAGTCTTTGTGAAACAAGAAATAAAATGTTGCATGTAATGTATCATCAACTTCAGTGCTCTTTTGGTTTCGGTCTTTCATAAATGTTTTGCACAAAAAATAAGAGATGTGTGTGCCATCATTTTTGTTCATCAATTTGGATCATTCTTTCCAGGAAAACAGCCCAAAATGATCCAAAGTCCTGTGGATATGGGCTATGTCTCAAAAGAATCCTGGTGATACGATGAGATTATGTTCTGCATTATGACTTCTCGAGTATCTTTTATCTTGCCACATGCTGAGCATTATGTTGACCACTCTTTATTCACCATCTAACCAAGTTTTAGCCTCTAGATTCCTAATCATATGGCTTAATTTTCTTTGTTAAATAATTACCTTCTGCTTATATATACAACAGTATTACTCAAGCTGGGTTCTGTTTCTTTTAGGTTCAGACATCTTGATCTGAAATGTTCACTTCCCAATAGGATCAATTTTTTTCCTTCTATGACCAATGCAAATTATCAAGATAATCCTCCCAACATTAAAAATAATAATACATGCTAATTACGACAATTCATATTATGGACCCCATACACCATAGAAAATGGAGAAAGAACTGTTTCTTTCAGTAATAATCCTGATTCAGAAGGCTATTAATCTGATTAGTTCTTGTACCCTTTTTCTTGTTTTTTTTTCTTCTGAGTTGCTGTATCCATATTGAATTCCTCCGAGGACTGTTGTACGCTACTGGTCTTAGGTACCATAGCACTGTGGTCTAGGCCTGTGGACAGTGAGGCCATTTTAAGCCTGGCGTGAAGCCCTCCACATCTCTGCTCACTTATTAGCAACAAAATCTGTGCTGCAAAACCCCAAAATCCTTCCTCTTTCGTCACTCGTAATGAGTGTTGATGATGATATTGAGGTTTCGTATCCATCACCTGCTTTCCATCCCCATCAAACCCATCGGATTCATTGGCCTTTGTAGGTCATAGATTGAGTGATGGATCTTGACATTTATACCTTCCACTCCCTGCAACTTTCTTCTGATCATGACATTGGCTTACAGCTTGCTCCTCTGTTCCCCTCTCAGTACGTCCCTCTCTGCCTCTGCACATATCTCCATGCTTGGGATTGATGCAATGGAGTGTGGCCTCGTTCATGCCCCCCCCCCCCCCCCCCCACTGCATTGGTAGCATGCTGCATGCCTTGTTGGTTCAACCCACTGCCTTCCCCTTGAGACAGCTTTATGACCTCCAAACATTGGAAGATGCAAATCTACCATTTTGATCTTGTTTATCTCAGAGAGTTGGGAGCCCATGATTTTTGCTCTCCTCTTTTCAACATATTCTAATCTGATTATGTGGAAGTCATTGCTGGTTACCAGGGCAGGATGAGATGATGCATTTTCTTTACAAAAAAAAAAAGAGAAAAGATGGTGTGGCTTGATAATGGACTTGGATATGTGTGTGTGCATATGTTTGTCTTTGCTAAATTAATTATATGTCCACATCTCATTGTCTCTTGGCATAGTGGATATAAGCAGCTTCTCTTTCTCTTTTTTTTTCAAATTACCTCTCAAACCATACATTTTTTTATCAATAGCTAACTCTAAGATTTTAAATGCTTTTAACGATTCTAATGAGTTAGTTCATGAATTAATCGAGTGAGCCTACTCATAAAATATGATATTACAACATGGTTAGTTTACGATTTTTTGAAATCGTTTTTACATGGTTAGTCTACTCATAAAATATGATATCACAAACATGGGTCTCTGTTGCAACAAATGAGGAGGCCATACCTGTGAGACACCCCCAACTTGCTCTCAATTTGTCACACAGCATGAACGAATGATACAAGGAGCATGGGAACTTTAAACAAAAGAAAAGTATGGAAAAGTGAAGTATGAATATTTATAATGATTTCATGAGCGTTGGAAAGTGCTTTTTTTATATAAAAAAAATTATATGCCACTCACCACTTCTACTACTTTTTTCTTCTTCTTTTTGTTTAGTTCTCTCCATGCACCACCGAGTCACCAACAGACCAACCTTTAAGGCCATCCCACAACCAAATCTAAAGTTGATATTTTAGTGGACACCTTTGTTGTACACCAATTTGTGTCTTCAATTCCTCTTTGCCTAATGGTCATTGTGAGTCGTGACACATCCCCATAGTGGGAGGAGCTTGGGTGTGTAACATGTAAACATTGGAAATATCGGAAGCCCCAAAGTTGTGTATTCACATTAGTAGTAGAAAGGTATGCAATTTTTTTGGTATGTACTTAGTGTTCGAAATCCAAAGAAAATTAAAGTAATTGAGATAATTATCCCAATTATGAACAACAGTCGTATCATATCATTTAAGTGGAATCAGAAGAGTACCCATCTCATTAGTTGGGAGAACCTCCAACTCTCCAAACTCAACGGAGGAATGGGCATTAAGAATTTTAGACACATGCAACCTATCTCTTTTGGACAAAACAATCCTCGGCAGGGATAAGCACATGAGTACAATTTGTAATTAGTAAGTATGGTCACATTCATCCCTGATCAATTCCAAAATTTTCTCCTTCTATGGCTTGAAGTTGGAAGATAGTCCTTCTTATCTTAGAAAAAATTAGGATGGACGACAAAAATATCTCTGTTAGGATCTCCCCAATCCCTCTTGCTTGGTTGCTCAGATATGTCAATGTTAATATGATTCCAGAATCAATGAATGTATCTGACTTGGTTTCTGCTAATTGTTGGAATCTTCTATTTGAAATGTTTAGCTCTGAATTAAAAAAATGTATCTTATCTATTGACTTGACGTTCTCTATGATGATTATTGGCTATGGGTGATGGATACTCAAAAAATTGCTAAAGCAAAATCGGTTTACAAATTTATAACTGTTAATTCTTTACTACTACCATGGCTTGGAAGGCCTTCCTGGAGTATTCGTCGGCAAATTCTTACTACCCCAAAAATTGTGTTTTTTCTGTGGAAGCTCATGCATAAACGATTGCTACTTCTAATGTTATATCACATTTCTATCTCTCAATTGATATTTCGTGTAAGCTATGTGGCTATGGATATGAGTCTGTTGTTCACCTGTTCTTTTCATGCCCCTTTTCCATGCAATTGTTGTCCATTTTGCACAATTACTTTTTAACTTTTCCCTTCATGGCACTCTGGGTCCTTGTTATATGAGCGACGAAGCTTGGTTGCTAGTTCAAGAATAAATTTGTTGTTAATTATTACCTTCACTTTTGGGGGTATGTGGTCGGTCATAAATGAAATTATTTTTCGTTTCACCTCGTGGCAGTTTGGCAGAGAATACTGAAAAATTATAATGAAATATTATAATGAACATATCATAAGGCAACTTACCCATGCATAGTTGAATTGACAAATTAATTGGATGAATTTTAGATGAGTTTTGAATTAAAAATAATTATTATAATTATGAAGTATAATTTTATTATTAATTGAAATAAAATTATAAAATAAAAAATTTTATGGGAAAATTTTTCATAAAAATTATATTATTTAAATATAAAAATCATTTTTAAAATTAATTATATTTAATGAAATATTAAAAATTTTTAATGAAAAAATATGTAATAAATAATTTTATATTAACCACTTATTAAAATAATTTTATATTTATTAAATAATTTATTTTAGTGAAGATATAGTGTGAGAGAAAAAAAGAAAAAAGAAAATGAATTTTGAAAAAAAGGGAAAAGGTCACGTCATGGTAAAAAGTTAAAAAAAAAAGAAAAAAAATGGCAGAGGTGGAACCGGAGTGATGGAATCGTGACCCCGATTCCACGTGACCCCGATTCCATCAATTTTGTTCCCGTCCCGAAATCGATTTTCGGAGCGGTGTTTGACGGAACCGAGCGGAATAAAGCCACGATTTCTGCCCGGTTCCGCAATCAAAGGGGGCTAGGTGTAATGAGCTTGGGGGCACTTTCATTCGGTGTAATGACCCTGGGGGTGTATGATTTATTATTCGCTCTCACGAATTTCTTGTGGCAATTGATAAGTGAAATGAATTCTCAACAATTGGCACTTATTCTGGGTCATCGATCAGGCTCTTCTTGGCGCACTCAAAAGTTGATTGATGATATTGTGTCCTGACTCTCTTCGGAGACTACAGAATCCTACATTGTAATAAAAATTCAAATGTTGTAGCTCATAACCTAGCTATTTTTTGTCGTCATTTGACCGTCGACATTTTTTGGGAGCACATACCCCCCGAAAATCCTCCATATATTATATCTGGATATCGTTCTGTTAATGCATGATTCATCTTTTTTTTTTTAAAGAAAAAAAGAAAGAAGAGTTGCTTTATCTTCAATGCAGTAAATTAGTAATCAACGGTGTCATGCAATGAACCCATAGTTTTCTATAATGTCCACAAGAAAAAAAAGAAGTTTGCCTATAACACTACCTTGCGTCTTTGAAAATTCTCCCCAAGAGGATCATCTGTCATGATCAAATATGTTATTCAATATGACAATAAATTAAATCGAGACTTTAGTCCATAATCATGCACATAATTCTTAGTGTCGCCAAGTTGAATGATAAGAGTCATTTCTCGAACATTCAGATGACAATCGAAAATTATGTCATACAAAGTTAGTTTAATTCTTTTTAAATAAAAAATAGAAAGACATGAAATTCTGATGATCTTTTTCATCCAATAGTCTGATTTGATCTTTACTTTAAATTATTATTGTGAAGGAAAAACTTTATTTTTTTTACAGTCACGTTTGTTCAAACTTATTCTGGAATGTGAAATGTTTTTATATAAATAATATAGTTGTATTTTTATACTCATGGACTAATTCGATAAATACTAGTTCTCAATTATTCTACTAATTAATTTTTTATTCTATCAAATTAATTATATTATTATTTGTGTCATGATCAAGTTGTGTTGTGATATACATATATATATACATATATATTATTAATCATCATATAGTCATATTTAAAAAGGTAAAGTCTGTTAATAATTCATTGGCTCAATTCATTAAAAATAATTAGATGCAGTAGGGAAAGATCATAGTGAAGTCGAGAATGGTTATTTGAAAAAAAAATGACCTCACTTTAGGCATATTATATACAAGTGATGCTCCCTCCCTCGTAGAGGTTAGAGGTTCGAATGAAAATATTAAAAATGTTCTCCCATTATCATTAGAGGATATACATTAAGAGAGATTAGATGTTTATATATTTATTCAAGTATTATCCTTATTCAATTCTGTTATTTCTTTCTCAAATTATTTTATTATCGTACCATCATTCAATTGTTTTTAAAAAAATTTATATGCATGCTTAATTAATTTTAAAATTTTTTATTTATTGTAAAATAGATAAAAAAAGGTTCATAGCCGTAAAATTCATTATGCTTAGATATCATGCATGTACAACCTACATTTTATTATAATAGTATATTATTTATGGATTTTGCGGGAAATATGATATAAAAGTTACTACTCATGAAATTTTATTTTACTTAATTTGATATGTTAATTGATTATAAACAAATCATTTATTATATTAAAATAATAATAGACTTGAATAATTCATCGTATGTTCGAGAATGTCAATTTATATTCATGAACTATTTGTATTGATAAAACTATTCATCAAATATTTATTTATCAATGGCCTAGATAAAAAAAAACTCTTCTCCTAACCACACTACAAGAAAAACGATATTTTTCTTGTAGTTACAACCGTGAGAAAATATGGCAAAACCATCGCAAACGAGCTTTTCCAACGATTATTTCGATGGGAGGCTGCTGTCGGAAAATTGCTCGTTGCAAACATTTTTTCATGATTTTTTCAAAGCGTGGTAAGTTTCCGCGGTCGAAACCGTGGAAACGTTCCCCAACTTCGTCCGCAGGAACATCCTTTCCATGGTTGGAGCCGTGACAAGTTCCCACGGCTACAACCTTGTGAACTCTTGCTACGGTTCAAACCGTGGGAAGTTTCCACGATTGCAACCATAGTAAAGGGTTCTATGGCTCCAGCCGTGGAAACTTTCCCACGATTGCAACTTCTCATGGTTGTAGTCGTAGGAAAATGTTTCCGTGGCCCCAGCCGTGGGAAGGTTCCGACGGTTGAGATCGCCGGAAGAATTTCCTTCCCACGGCTTTAGCCGTATGAATGTTTATTTAATTTTTTTAGAAAAATCGACCGTGGTCGGAACGGCCTTCTGCAAGGTCATTTCCGATCACACGGGATGCTCGATGAGACCAGACACGATCTCCGTGAGCGGCCAGATCTGGCCGGATCAACCGTGGAGTGGCCAGATGTGGCCACCGTCCAGCCGGATATGGCGCCAAGCGGCCCGATCACCAACTGTAGGAGGATCGGCCATCGGGCGGCCCAATCATGCCGTCCGCAAGGCGGATCGACTGTCGAGTGGCCCGATTGTGCTGCCCGTAGTTGGATGGACTCAGGCAAATCTAGCCATCCATAGGTGGATCGGCTGGCGGCCTGCCACATCCGACCGCGGGAGGTCAGATCCGGCCACTCGTTGCCCGATCAACCGTCGGATCTAGCCGCAAGAGGGAGAGGGAGTCGCCACTGGAGGGAGACGCCGCTTGGGAAAGAAGACGTCGTCGTATGCAATATAACGATTTATGCAGCGGCCACATATGTAAGATAATCGAAAAACTCACTATCACCGGTTAAGAGGACTAATCTTGTAAGAAAACCAAAGATGAGGGACGCTCTGGTTACAAATTAAAATTGGGGGACCGATTTGAAAATGACTCAAAGTTGAGAGACTAATCGTGTAATTTATCATTTTTATTCTTACTCATTTGTCTTTTTTTTAAATTACTTAAAATTATATTTTCTAATTGAATTTAGTTAACAAAAATAATTTTAATGTACTAACTCACCTCCCTCTCGGACTCCTTGTGCTTTTCTTATTGTCCTCCACACATTTTTTTTACTTTCTTATTATTTTTGTATTTTGTACTTTAGGTTGATATAAATGAAAAGAAAAGTTACCTTTTTTAATTCTCCCAAAGTTATTTATTTTTTTATGAAATTTTAGGAGGTGTTTAGTTGAAACGAACCACTAGTTCCGCCAAACACTCTATGAGACCGTTTGGTAACGGGAACTAGAGTTCCACAAAGTTTCCGGTGAATAGTTGAGTTGATAGATTAGTTCGAAGTTTGTTTGGATATAGTGGAATTTGATGCGGAAGAATAAAGTAGTTGATGTGATATAAAAAAATAAATGTGATGGGTTAATTTTAGTGGATGTTTGAATTAAAATATATATAATAAATATATATTATAGATTTGTTAAAAATATTAAAAAATAAATTATATTAAAACATTTATGTCAAAAAATTTGTTGAAAAATATTTTATTTAAATACGAAAAATCAATTTTTTTATTAATTTTTAATAAAATAATAAGTAATAAATAATACTATATTAATCCTTTTTATAACAAATATATTATATTTAATATATATTTTATTTTAAGAGAAAATAGTAATGTAAAGAAAAAAAGAAAAAAAGAAAGTGGTGTTAAATCAAAGAAAAAATTAAAAAAAAGAAAACGTGGCAAGTGATCTGGTTCATAAAAAAAGGTGGAACCAAACCATAAAAAAGATAGTCACGTGACTCTTTTTTCTAGTGGTCTGATTCCATCTTTTTAATGGAATCAGGCCATTATCTTTGTTGGAATTAAGCTTTGGTTCCACTTGATTTTATTTTCTAAACAACGCTTATTGGTCACGTGCTAGTTTCAATTTTTTTTTGTTTTCACTTTTTTTAGTTACATTTTTTTACAAACTTTTTTTCTTTTATCATTTTTTCTTTTATCTTTTTTATATAAAAAGTATTAATTATATATAAAATATATGTAATAAAAGATTAATGTAATATTATTTATTACCTATTATTTCATGAAATTTAATATTTCATTAATGATAATTTATTAAAAAAATGATTTTTCATATTTAACAATTTTTAAGTAAACAATTTAATATATACATTTTCAATTTGTAACAAAATTATATTTTACATTACAATACTTATTTTTATTCAAATATTCATTAAAATTAATTCATCACATCTAATTTTTTTATCACATCGGATTCAAACAAATCGTGAAGTAATCAATCAATTCAAGTAAAATCATGAAGAACTACTATTTTAATATTCAAATGGCCCTGAATTTGAATCTCAAATTCAATTTCTTGAGAATTTGACTCCATGGCATGGCCGTCGGATGGTATCGGGAGAGAAGCTAACTACTCCTCTCAATAATTTTTGTTTTTTTTTAATTTATATTTCCTTTTTCGTTATCGAGAAAAGGAAGTGGGGGCGCTCTTCTTAATATTTCCCGTCATTCCGAGGGAAACCACTTCATCGGAAACCTAATCCTTTATCCTTCCCTCACTGCTCCTCACTCCGGCAGGCGACAGCCCTCCTCACGCTACTTACCCACCGGCCCTGCCACCTCGCCTGCCGCCCGCCACTCCGCAGTCGCCGTCGCCCCGTCGCCCCACCGCCCTCTCGTTGCGTTGGCATCGCAGATCCGTCCTAGATCTGCACCCGGTTGCCCTCGTACTCTTCATTCTTGCAGCAGACTTCCTCTTCTAGCTCGGCCGCTGCCCTCGTCCAGCGTCCTCGCAAGGTTCCTCCCTCGCCCGGCGTCGCCGTCGCACGGCCGCCCTCGCCTTGCGACGCCTATTGACAGCTCGTAAACTTCGGATCTCTTTCTTTCGTTTTGACGATTGCTCGCAGATCAAGTGTTTGAATTCATGGATATGAATTTTTTTTCTAGTTCCATGGCATATGTAATTAAATGCTGCGGCGGCATTCTTTCTGACTTGCGTGTGATGCATCAACCTTCCTCACTTCCTTAAGAAGTCACTAGTTTCGTGAATACAAAATGGGCAAAAAAGTTATTGCAGTGAATGTTTTTCGCAAATATGTTTGAGTGGTAACTTGGTCATGGAGTCCTATACAAATTCTGCAAGACTCTTCTGTGCATTGGTTACGATGGGCAGCTTTTCTTTTTTCTAGGTGGTCTTTGTGGCATTTTTGTGGCATGGTCTCTTCGTTGTGCTTTTGAATTTTAACATTGAATCTGAACTTTCTTCCTTGGTTTTGTCTCAAGTCTCTTCTTCAGTCTACCAGTGCGTTTCATCTGATGGAAGCTGATACGTGGGAATCCTATTCCACTTCCTTGCTTGGAAACGAGGCTCCTTCTATTACACCAGTTCCGGATGATGGTGATGCTGAGGACGGAAGCCATTTGGTCTCCTTGGATGCCATTTTGCCTGATGACCTCCTGGAAAAGGTTCTCTCCTGTTTGCCCATTGTGAGCATAATAAGATCGGGCTCTGTTTGCAGAAGGTGGTACGAAGCTGTGCACTGTGGAAAATGTTCATGGGCCAATATGGGGCCTCAGAAGCCATGGTACTTCATGTTCACTTGTAGCGATGATGCTGTTTCCGGTTTCGTTTATGATCCCAGTCTCCGGAAATGGTACAGCTTTGACTTCCCTTGCATAGAGAAGAGCAATTGGTCCGCCTCCTCATCTTGTGGACTGGTGTGCTTGATGGATGGAGAGAACAGGAGCAGGATCTTTGTTTGCAACCCTATAACCAAGGATTGGAGGAGGTTGCTGGATGCTCCTGGCGAGGAACATCCTGATTACAGTGCCCTTGCTATGTCTGTGGACAGGAGGTCCGACAGTTACTTGGTTGCTGTGGCAAAGTGCAAGCAGATGCCACAAGATTATTATCAATGGCACTTCTCAGTTCACACTTATGAGTCGAACACTAAATCATGGGCAACTTCTGTCAGTGAGGTTTTAGTTGGGTGGAGAGGAGGCGATGAATGTGTGATCTGCAATGGGATTCTGTACTTCTTGATTTACTCCACTGGTTACTTGGGGAACATGGAACCTCGTCATTGCTTGGTCATGTATGATCTCTCATCAGTTTCTTCAAACATGTCTTTGATGCGCATGGCAATCCCAGTGCCATTTTCTTTGACATGCGGCAGGCTGATGAACCTTAGAGATAGACTGGTTATGGTAGGTGGAATCGGGAAGCACGACAGGCCAGGCATCATCAAGGGGATTGGCATTTGGGAACTACTCGAGAGGGAGTGGCATGAGGTTACTAGAATGCCTCATAAGTTCTTCCAGGGATTTGGTGAATTTGATGATGTTTTTGCTAGCAGTGGCTCTGAGGATATAATCTACATACAGAGCTTTGGCTCCCCAGCTCTCCTTACCTTTGACATGACCCATAAGCTATGGAGGTGGTCTGTGAAAAGTCCTGTGACCAAGAGGTTTCCCCTGCAGCTGTTCACTGGTTTTTGCTTTGAACCAAGGCTTGAGATTGCTTCCTGATATAATTCTCTGTCTTTGGCCTATAGATCACAGAATGTTGTGAAAGCATACTTTTTATTTTCTTTTGTCGATCCATTCAAAAGAAGGAAAGTTTATTGGACCTCAGAGATTAGACATGGAATCATTCATATTATAGAGAAAAAACATGGTGGGGTTCTTTTTCCTTTTGCAACTTCCATTTGTCTGTTCTTAGCTTGGTCGTAAATGTAAAATGATGTTCCAAGGCCTATGTTTGTCCGAGATAGTTTATTGTTCACGCCCATGCCCCTGACTTATCAATGAAGTTTAAGGATTTTGCCATCTCCGTGGGCAAACCTTTCTGATGTTGAATGTAGAGCCTCTAGCTGTTTATTTTGTTTTGTGGTGTTCATCTAACTTCTTTGTTTACTGGTAGTTCTTTGAGGCCCTAAAGAATTTATTTATGCAAGCTTCTTGCTTCTGGAAAAACTGGTTCTGCAAGCATCTATGTTCAATTGTGAACTAGCAATGCCGTGTTGGGATGCTATTCTCGATTTGATGTTTCATCAAGTTCAATTTCAACACTAAATTCTTTCTGGGAGTGCTTTTATCCGCAAATCCACTTTTGGTATATAAAGACATTCGGTATTTACCTCTCGGTGATACATCCGCTTCATACTCATTGGCAACACATTTCATGCAATATGCCAGTGCCTAACCTGCAGGCAGCGAGGGCTGTCTTTATTAGTTGGTCAGAATCTGTGCATTTCTGTAGATTGATGTCCTTTTCATCGTTATCCAATTTCTTTCATTAACCTTTTGCTAAGTTGATATCTGTCTGCTTGCATTGACAAATCCAAGAATTATATCATTTCTTATGGTGATATGTCCTTTTCCTGTTTAAATCCTTTTATAGGTGCATTCCTCTGACGATTGGAGAATTGCTTATTCTGACAGAATGAACGTGTCTGTTTCTAAAACTTGGCGGGTGAAATGATTCTCTTTCGATTCTTTTCCCCATTTTAAATCCCTGCATTACAAGTTGTGTCGTGCTTTGCATCTCCCTCTGATCTTACTTGGATTTTGATTGGTAGTCACGAGTTCTTAGAATAATCAACTCCAAAGAGAAGCCAAAGCCATTTAGAATGTTTCATTGTTTTGTTTTGTACAATCAGCAAGAAGATTCTTATCTTGCTTGATCCAAAGTTTATGACATTTTAAACAGAAAAAAACCTAACGAAATGAAGCAAAGAACAAGGAAAAAAAATGAAACAATCGCACATCATACAGACTTGTGGCCCAAGTGGGGAAGTAAAAGAACTTTCAGGTAAACAGTAAAAGATGAAAGTAAAAGACTTTGCATGCTAGCAGTTTTAAGCTTGTAGCCAATTAATAAAGTTGACAGAGTTAGTAACTCTAAATTAGGGATGATAAAAGATAAAACTTCTTACACACCAACCGAAAATAGACAAAAAACATTTGTAGGACACTGATAAAGATAGATCATATTCTTGTGACTTGTCCTGGGGCCTTGCTCCTGCGTAACTGAGCCTAGTGCGGACAACAGTGTCAGGCTACTACATCTGGACTCTCCTTGCAGGAACACAGTGGACTGGGACCTCCTCCAATGCCCCTCCCCTTCGCTTTCCATACCAAAACCATGCACTCGTTAAAAGAAGAGAACCCTTCCAATGGCGTGCAGACCGGGGTTTATAGCTTTCCACGAGCAGCATCTCTGCATTTAAAGAAGCTTTTATTTCCATACACATTATTTTTTTAAAAAAATGATATTCAAATCGATGGTAAAAAAATTCGTTTATCAGTTTAAGTTGTTGCTTTTGTCCTTTGCTGTCTTTGTTTTTAGCACTGGTTCTGCTGCTAGTTTTGGAGTTTCGCAACACGACACATGCTTCGTCATTATATTTTTCGTGTGTAAATTTTAGTATTTTATCTTGACATAGAGAGCTTTAAACAAAGGTGATCTTTAGTATTTTATCCTAGCTTTTATCCTGATATATACTGCTTCATGCCTTTATGTTATGTTATGTTATGTTATGCAAACCTTCCTTGTTATAGTTTTCCGAAATAGAATGATTGAAATGTTAAAAAAATAAAAGTCACTAAGTATTGTTTGATATTATCGACGGTTTACTCACGATAACTTGATAGTGAATAATAATTAGTAAATAGCCGATAGCATATTATGATTAGCTGTTAAATATTCATTTAGGATATTAGTAATCAATTGTTTGATAAATTTATTAGTAAAATTAACTTATAAATATGAAATGTCATAATTGGACATGTTCGATTCAAGACTACACAATTTTTATAATATAATAAATAATTCATTTATATCTCAATCAAGTAAAACAAAAGTTCACAACTAACTTATATATATATATATATAATTGTATTAACAATGAATTTTATGTAGTGCATACATGATATAACAATATTAATTATAAAATTATTTTTTTATTATGTATTAATAAATAAATAATTTATAATTAATTAAGTATGTATATAAAAAATATAGTTGAATGGTGATAGAATAAAATTGAGAAAATTATAAGATAATTTAAGAAAGAATACCAGATTTGAATAAGGGTAAGATTGAAAAAAAAAATAAAAACCTTATAAGTCATAAACACTAAACGTTAATATAAGAGTAGTTTTTTAATATTTTCATCCAAAGTTAAACTTTATTTATTTATGTCATTTACTAAATAAAAAGATTAACACTTGAACTGCTAAATCCTACTTGAGCTAATTCTAACATTATCACCTAAATTTTAATCTAATATATAGTAATGTAATAAGACAATTTTACAATAAATAATATTTGGATTTAATGGATGTTCTACCCATCTAAATGGGTAGGAAGCTCCTACCCATCTCGAGAATCATCCGATGGTGGACGAGTGGCAGATCTTATTAGGCGCGGTTCAAGAGCATTCGATCTGATTGGGTTCTACACACGAGCGGTTCACCAAAAGAAAGAGGTCACTTGCCTTATCGCTCAGTCAGCCGTCAATCGTGATGCCAACCATGATTGATGGAAGGCCTTCGCTCCCCACCTTTTTCCGCCCTCGAGAAGGTGCCGCAAAACGAGGCTTCTCATTAGAAATTGGAGTGGGAGATAGATGACTTTGGTTTTTACTGCTTGGTCACAAGCACAGGAAGAGGGCGAGCAAGTGAGCAAAGAGAGATGATCGGCGACGAATAGGAGAGGCGATGGAGGCGGCGAGCGACAATGACGAGCAAGTGAGCGACGAGCATTGGCAATGAGTAGGCAAGCGACGAGCGTCAGCGATGAGCAGGCGAGCGACGATGGTGCAAAAGGCTAGCGCTCGGTGTCCGCTGAGGGCAACGACCTTTGTTGTTCTTCGCATCGTGCCTCCGCCCATATCAATTGATTGTTATCGATCATCGGCTCATTCGCGTGTCCCTTGACCTATATCTCTCCCCCTTCTAGAAGAAAGAAAAGCGAGTTCACTGCGTGGTCGTAGGCGAAGGGGAACACAAGTGCCATCCTTGGACCTCTCTCTCTAGCGCTCACCGTTGTCACTGTCACCACCTGCCATAGTGAGAAGGTAGGACGGACTACAACGAGGTCGCCCAGGCAGTGGTGAGATAGGATTCCAGCAGCGAAGTCCATGGGGGAGATGAGAGGTGCTTGAGCAGGTACCTAGGGCAAGGAGAAACGTCAGGAGAAAGATTTCCGAACCCGGTTCAAAGGAGTGAACCGTGGGTTCGTATCTTGAAAATCAATTTGAACTATGCGAATTTTTCATCATCTGATGACTGTCGAGATAGGTAGGAGCGTCGACCCATTAATTCCATAATATTTACTATTGAAATCACACTATAGTATAAATTATTGATTTAACAAGTATCGCCATTGCCTGAATTCAAAGGGGTTATTTGGCAGTCATGTTTTTCTTCTTGGAATAATAAAAACTTTGCTCTAGAAGTGTATCATAACATTCCATATTCAACTTTTCTTCGGAAAAAATAGTATCATTTAAAAGGAATGGGGGTGCTACTCATTTAAGTGGGTAGCACCCTGCTCCTTATATCCACAATCGTCAGATGTAGGATCTACTATGGATGAAAAAATGTGTGGTTCAGCAAGGTTCAATATCCGATTCATCACGGTTCAACAACTGAAGAAGAGAAGAATTGATCCGATGACAGCGACAGAGATGAGGACGAGATGGAGCGTCCGTCTATGGGTAGCGGTCGACAGTCCAAGGCCTCTCATCTGTCCGATGATGACGTCAACAGATCTGGGGACGAGACGGAGCGCGTGCTCCGCAGGTTAAACGCAAATGGCGATGGGTGGATCTTGTCTGGCGGCCATCTTCGAGAGCCTTGTCCAAGAGGCGAAGTGATCCAATGACGACAACGGTTCTAGGATGAGATGGAGCGTCTGTCCATGGGCAACCGTCGACAGTCCAAGGTCTCTCATCCCTCCGATGATGATAGCGGTGACAAATCTAAGGACAACGAGATGGAGCGCATGTTCCTTAGGTTCGACGCAAGCGGTGATGGATGGATCTCGTCATCTGAGTTGGTGGCCATCTTCGAGAGCCTCAGTCACCCGACCTCCTCCTCAGAGGTCGCTTGCATGATGGCCGAGCCGACACTGATAGAAACGACTTCCCTCGTGTATCCACGACAGATCGCAATGCCTTCATCAACCTCTCGGATCAAGGAACTATGACGGAGATGGCTTCATCAGCCTCGTGGACCTCAATGCCTCTGATGCCCTTAGGGAGACGGACGTTGTCAGGGACTTTCGTTGCACCTTCTCGATGTTCGACCTCGATCAGAACGAGTGATCTCGTAGGAGGAGCTGGCACGAGTGATGCGAGGGATCGGGGAGGCGATCACCGTGGCCAGTGCCATAGCATGATCAACGACGTCGACCACGACAGTGAGGCAAAACAAAGTGATGCGATTTCAATGGCGGCGGCGAAGCGACTTCATCTTAGCTGAACTAGCCACTGACCTCCTTAGAGGAGGTTGCCCTTATGATGGCCGACGACAAGATGAGAGGAAGAAGAAGAGGGAGACACAAGCGGCAGTGAGGATTGAATTATGAAAGCTTTTTGTTGAACCGGCTCTAAACTGTGTTGAACCGACTCTGAACCGTATTGAACCAAATGATTTGCTACGGTGAACCGTGTGTTTTTCACTTGTCATTTGATCTTACATCCAATGGCTATGAATGTAGGGAACAAGGTGCTACCCACTCGGTGGGGTAGCACATCATTTAAAATACTTTACGATTTTTTTCAGTGAAAATCATATAGACATTATGGTTTCTTAAAAAAATTATATCAAATGCCCTCCAACTTTAAGGTTTGCTCGGCGATATCCTCTAACTTCACTTTGTAACATCAATGCATTCCATCTTTTAACTCGTTTCACCTAGTGCCCTCCTTATCTGCTATATCTCATTTTCAGGTCGCGGAACTGACGTGACGCTGACAGGACATCTTCTCTTCTCTCCATGCTATGTGATAATATTAAAAAAATAAAAAAATTAATTTATAAAACTTAAAAAAATGCCATGCTTACGGGTGGTGGTGGTGGTGGTGGGGCCTCCTTTCCTTGCGCCGGCGAAGAGCAAGGGCCGAGGGGTGGGGGGTGGGGGAGGGGGGTGTCCCAGTTCTTCGTCGGCGCGGGTGAAGGGGGTGGGGGCTCGCCTATGGTTAAAAATATAAATCCCAAAGGCTTTACCTATTTCTTCATATTTTGGTTCTCATGACCCCCGAGGAGACCTCCCCCCTCTGCCTCCTCGCCAGCGTCCTGCCTGTCGACGAGGTCACAGAGGGGGGGCGAGCCTCCCCCTCCCTTTCCGCGACCTCATTGACGTCAGCGTGGCATTTTTTTATTTTTTTATTTTTATTTTTATTTTTTTAATATTATCACATCAGCATAAAGAGAAGATAATATGTCACCTCTATGTCACGTCAGCTTCGCGACATGAAAATAGACTATAATAAATAAGGAGGGCACCGGATAAAATAAGTTAAAAGATTGAAGACATTGATATTAAAAAGTGAAATTTGAGAATATGGCAACAAATCTTAAAGTCGAGAATATTTGATGTAATTTTCCCCCATTTATTTGAAAAAAAATACTTTTAGTTCATAATTTGAATTTAAATCTGATTGTTTCTCAAAGTGATTAATTTGCTTCGTTTTATTTTTTGGATTTTGATGTAAACAAAGTTCCATTTTTACGGGTTTTGTGGTAAATTTGAGCTGCCATCGCCACACCGCCCTCCTCTTCCTCCTCCCCGCCGCTCGTTTCGACCTGCCGCGCGCTCTCAGCAGCGATGGTGGCGGAGACGCCGCCAATTTTAGCGTCCGAAGCCGTTCGCGGAGGCCTAAAACCATCGCCATCTATTCCATCCTGTCCCAGGGAGGACCCCGACGGCCGCTGCTTCGCGCCCTCCCTTCCACCCTTTAATGCGCCCACTGATCCCTCCATCTGCTCGCTTCTCGCGGTGGCTCTTGGTGTCCCACGGGAAATTGCCGGTACGTCCCCGAAGATCGCACATTTCACCTTCAAACTTGCCGTATCTTGTATTCATGTCATATTTCATTCATGGATTCCGAGAATATGGATCCTGTTGGAGGAATTCCATGTTTTGCCTCCTTTAAATTTCGCAATCTAGGTTTAGGTGTTCCTTGGATTTGACCTATAGAGCCAGATTTTGGTAGGTAAACCTTTTTAATGCTCCAAAAGGTGACGCCTTTAGGTGGAAGGTGGCATAAATTCTTCGATTTGATGGGAAGTGCATCGACCTGAAAGCTTTTACGACTAACGTTTTGGGGAAAAAGTTTGGTGTTTAAATCTGTTATTGGGATTTCTCCCCTCTCTTTGTGGTAGGCCATTCATTGCCCTGCGACTTTGGTAGGTTGCCCTTTTATCTTTTGTTTTTCTCAGTCCTTTTCTGGCCTGGAAGTTGCTTTTTTTAGTACCTGCGGAATCATAATTGCACTACTGTGCCAGAGTCAACAACTAAAGTTTGGCAGCACATTGTTTAGTCTAGGTAGCATGGGCTCGTCATTTTTCCTGGTACATCTTAAACTGGCAGCTGCAATGTCCTGAAACTAAAATTGCATGTAGATATTAGATCTAAAAGTTGAAATTCCCTCTAGGTAATAGAGGAACAAAAAGAAACAATACAGTAATGTGCCTTCCTCGCCAATATTCTGCATTTCCTAAATACTAAAATGTGAATAACTTTTTCAAATTGAGAGTTTCGCCAAGCAATTTCGCTGTGGAATAATTACTGCTGCTAAATATTCCAATAATTTAGCTCACAGGAATGAGTTTAATTCAAGAGTTTGGAACATACTAACTTCGTGGTGTCAAGTTTCTTAAACTGCAGAATGATACTGTCTTGATTTTTAATTCAAGAGTTGTCTTTGAAACTGTTGGATTGGAGTATCCTTAAGTTTCCAGCTTGTCTACAGTTGCCAGTGTTCAAAAGCCAAATGCTAAATTGCATGTCATGTCAAAAGATTCGACAGAACTATGCAAAGACAACAAAGCCTTATCCCACTAGGTGGGGTCGGCTACATGGATCATACGAAGAACTATGCAAAGACATTTAAAGCAATTCAAAAAAGATCATTTCATAGATTAACGAAGGATGGGAGAACGTCTTATATTGTGAACAATAGACTATGTAATATATTTATCCTTTTCGTTCTGTAGCTCCTGGGCCTCACTATTTTATGCAAGGTGCTTCTTGAGATTTCATAATTTTTGTATTGTCCCCTTGCTTGTAAGTGTTCTTCTTATTAGTCATCTCTGGTTTGTGTGTAAGCATCTTGCAGTCAGTGTCTTTAGCTTGCTTTTCTCTTCCTTTTAGAACTCGACCTTATAGAATATGTTATCTGACCAATGTTATTAAAAACAGGTAGACATGGATCAGAAACTGGCGGCCCAAGATTGGAACAATTCAAATGTTGATTTTGACGCCATATCCTCTTTTTCCTTACGATGTTCTATTGAAAAAGGCACACATACAGAGTTCGAATGGCTTGATTACGCCCCTTCCGTTTTCAGGTTCATAATTACTGTTGATATTGATGAAGTTTATTCATGACATGATGATATTATTTTCATAGCTTTTAGTGATGTAATGCAGATGTTTATAGTTTTTTCTTGATAAATTGCAGATATTTATAGTTATCTGGTGATTTCATACAAATGAGGGCCCCATGATATCCACATAGCGATTGTAGATGCCGATGATTCTTATCTTAGAATATATAGAATATGTTAGTGTGAAATATGAGGTCATATCACTAGAAAGTGGCATTATTTGGGCATTTGCATAGTGATTTATGATGTCTTGCTTAAAAATAATCTTATTTTCTTGCTGAAAAATGTACTATTTGCATACTGATTTATGATGTCTTGATATGGTGCCTTTATGCTTGACTATGTTGGACAAAAAGTATATATTTTATCTTGTTGACATCTGCCTCTAGGACTCTTCAAGAATGTGGAGAAATCAATATTGATGACTACTTGGATTCTGTACGGGGTCGTGAAACCATTAAGCTTCTTCTTTCAAACAAAAAAAATGTTTCTGCTATTCCTTTACCACATGATGACAGGTTCATTTTAAAGATCATGAACAAATCAGAAATGAAGGTATGATCCATGAGTTCTTGAACTAGTATTTGTATCTTGTATTGAGTCATCGTACAATGCTCATCTTATATGCTATAGTAAATAGCTGATTTACTTTTCACAAAAACGTTATTGGAAATTATTGAAAGAAAACATAAATTGTTTGTATATGGTATACATTGAGATGTTTGACTGAAAAGGCTAACAAAATGTTTTGTATTGCATATTAGATGCCCATACGTGCATTGGAATTGTGAGAATGAAAACTTCTCAAGACAATTTGTGAGAATGATATTAATATGTTGATTCTAATATGATGTTTATAATGTTGTCAACCAATGCACACATTTCAAATTAATAGTTCCTACAAAATGATAATGAAACTTTTAAGATATCTTTGTTTTGTTTCTTTGACAGATGCATAAAAAATATTTCTTAATTAACATTGAAATAGGAATGAATACTTAACTTTTCCACATGGACTATACACATGGATGTATATGCTTATACTAGGGATGACAATATAACTTGAGGTACATGGATCCCCACAGCCGACTGGGCCCCAACCTCAGAGAATTTTTCCCCGCGGGGGGCCAGGGTGGGGGGCGACTCCCACACACACCCCAATTCCCAATTCGGGGTGGGGAATATTGCCATCACCTTGGGGGAGGAGGGGGGGCCTAACCCCCCACATACATGCATATAAAAAAATAAAACTTTTAAGTTATCATTTTGTCAAAACATTTGATATTATGATTTATAATTTACGAAATATTTTATGTTGTAAACCTTTTATGAAAACTTAAACTTGTGGTGTGAAAATATTTTTAATATTATTACAATATTTAGATCCATATGTTCATTATAAATATCATTATAATATATTTTCTTGAAAAATATTTTGGAGTCGTTTGGCAACGGGAACTGGAGTTCCATCAAGTTCTCATAGTTCTAGTTGTGTTTGGATGGAGTGATGATGAGGAATAAAGTAGTTGATGTGATAGGAAAAAGTAGATGTGATAGGTTAATTTTTGGTGGGTTTTGAAATAAAAATTTATATTATAAACATAAAATAAAATATTGTTAGTAAAAAAATATAAAATTAAAAATTTTGTTTAAAATAATTTCTTTAAAAAATATTTTATTTAAATAAAAAATCTGTTTTTTAATAATTATATGTAGTAAAATATTAATTTTTTTAATGAAATAATATTATATTAATATGTTATAATAAATAATTTATATTTAATAAATAAATTATTTTATAAGATACATGTGTGTGAGAGAGAAAATAAAGAAAGAAAAAAAAGAATAAAAGAAATTGAAAAAAAAATGTCAACACGTGAAGTAAAAAAAAAGGTGTCGGCTGCTATAGTGCCTGGTTCCACCAAAATGGTGGAACCAAAGCAAGGAAAAAAGTGGTCACGTGACCCCTTTTTTCGGAACCGGGTTCCGTCTCTGGTTCTGCCAAACGTCACATCGTTTGACGGAACCGGCTGGAACCTGGCGGAACCGGTGCCCGGTTCCAGTTGCCAAACAGGGCCTTTGTTATGTTACACTTCGGAAAATCGGGGTCCCTGTGGGGATTCGTGGATTGGTGTGGGGAATTGAATTCCGCTGCCATGTGGATTCAGGACTAGGAGCACCCCGAAGAGGGTCGGGTGCCAACCCTAACTTATAGATGATATAAGTGGATTCTCTTGAAGTTTTCCATGTGGCCTATACACATGGACGGATGTACTTTTAGATGATATGAGCTGATGTTCTTAACTTTTCCATCTGGACTATGCATATAGATGATAGGAGTGGATGTTCTCAACTTTTCCATGTGGACTATACACAAACTTGCGAGCTTTAGGGACCCTGTTTTCTGTAACTTTGGCTGTTTTTAGGAAGGAGACGGTTAATTCATGGAAACTGCAGTACTGATATCTTACTGTTTTTTTAATTTGTTAGAAAAACTCAGATAAGACAGAAAAAACTAGTCAAATAAATCTTTGAATCATAGTTATCCCTCAAATTAACAAAAGAAAAGAGTCCTATTTCATGCCACCATGTTAATTGAAGTTTAGTTTGAA
This sequence comes from Pontederia crassipes, assembly GCA_030549335.1. Classification (NCBI taxonomy): domain Eukaryota; kingdom Viridiplantae; phylum Streptophyta; class Magnoliopsida; order Commelinales; family Pontederiaceae; genus Pontederia; species Pontederia crassipes. Next base: position 42,730,273 of record CM060195.1, read on the forward strand.
TGGACTCTGTTCGTCTCTTAACTGATGTTTTCATTCTTTGACTAAAGTAAAAAAAATTTCTTTTCTTTGGTCTGGGTTTCATTACATATATATAAATATATAAATATATATATATATATATGTTCCCAACGAGTAAGAAGCAAGTACTATTGGCATATGAAGATAAACTGCGTATGGGTGTTTTAATAGAAACCTTGAGCATCGAGGATGAAAAAAATTGTTTAGCAGATTGATTTTGTTGAATCATCTTGCCTTGACTGTTGATGAACCTTAGTTACTTTGTAAGGAATGTGTGCTATTTATTCTTCTGCTTGAAACTGAAGATGTGTATGTTAACAGAATGATTATTGTCCAAATTGTTTTTTTTTTTTTTTTGAGGAGAGTCCAAATTGTTTATTGTCACACAAAACTGATTATCCTTAGAAAAACAATGCGATATATAGCTTATTTTCTAATTCTTCTAGGAACAAATCTACAAACTGCCAAGCTTACAGAAATCTTCTCTTTAATTGTGTTTATCATAACATCTCTAAAAATGCCATTAAGATGTATACAAATTAAAAAATGTTAAATCAACGACCTTACTTGAACAGGATCTGTTCTATAGGCTCTGCCTTTCAAAAAAAAAATGCTAAATCATCTTTATTTCCTTCTTCTCTATCGCCTAACTCAATAGGAAACTATGATTATAGGAGCTACAAATAATATCTAAAACAAATAATGTCTTTTTTTTTTTGCAGTTTTTCACAGAATTACTGCCAAAATATTATCAGCATGTGCAGAAGTATAGGAATACTTTACTCACAAGATTTTATGGACTTCATGTTTTGAAGCCACAGGGTGGTCAGAAGGTACCATATCTTTCCTGGGACTTGCATAATTCTTGCAAATAAGCTGGCCTTTTCCAACAATGGATAATGACATGGGATGACATTTTCTCAGTTGGATGCTATGACACTTGGAGCCTCTGTAGCCATATTTGTTCTTTTGATATCTTATCTTGCATGTTTTTATCTTAATAAAAGGCTTCCACCATGGATGTTTTTATTATCTTGAGAAATTCAATCCCGTAAACCTAGTCAACTCTATTAGGAAATATATTATCATCCTTCAACTCTCAAGGTGGATATCGTAAAGTTGTTACATAGCAGTTCCAAAGCACATGGTTTATCAGTTACTTATTACCAATATTCCAATTACTTATGATCAAATATCTCATCTAACATAAAAAAAAGGAGAAAAACTACTTTTACTGAACTAAAGTATCATCATATTCATGTTTGGTACTTCTTTAGAGATTATTACGGTATATGAGGTTGAGCAAATGTTATCCTGTGAATAGATTCGCTTTATCGTAACTGGAAACGTTCTGCGGTCAGATGTGACCATCCACAAGCATTTTAATCTCAGAGCTCCAACTCAAGGTCGTCATGCTGGCAAAGCTGATGAAGATTTCAATATTGCATTTCTTCTCCAATCATCTATACGGCGTCAGTTTCTATCGTATGTTTCCTCTAACTATTTTATTGTCGATGGTATCTTCTCATTTGTTATTTTGTCTCCTGCTGTTAAAACTTCTAAATCATAGACTTCAGTCTATTATTTGCTCATCTTTTTCCCCGTAAACTTCTTATATACAACAACAACAACAACAACAACAAAGCCTTATCCCACTAGGTGGGGTCGGCTACATGGATCATACGACGCCATTCCGCTCTATTAGTAAACTTCTTATATAATGAACTAAAATATCTATTGACAGAAACTAATCTGTAAATGGATATTGGATTTACAACAGGTCTCGTGGTTTATTTTGTATTTTTGGGATTTGACTGTTATCTCATACGCTTTGGATTGAAGATGTATATCTGTTCGACAACTTAGGAGCAAAAGATTTCCACTGTTCCCCCCACCAAAACAGAGATAATAAAGAAACAAATATATTTTAAAATCATTTGTGCTGCTTGACAGGCGTCCAGTAGTCAGTAGTGTTGGTTCCCACAGTTAACCTTTTCCCATTTTATAATAATATAATCTTGTGAAACTTCAGATAAACCTATTGTCCACAGTATACTTTCTCTTGTATGATTCACAATACGTTTTTTTTTGCACAAATTACCAAGCAGATTTCCATTTATGAGCTTTAGGGAAAACTCCTCCAATAAGATAAACCACATAATTTGATATCCAATCTTCTACAGTATCCGAGTCTAATGTTTATGGGCTTTCTAATTCTTCATATTGTTTTTTGTCCGTTCTATGATCTCCATCTGATCAAAGAGGTTGGTCAGACGGAGATCATAGGCTGGATAAATTGGCATTTGGTGCCTCAGATAAGTCGTAACTGTCCTAATGTTCATCATAAGATCTATTGAATGCTAGGCTAACTACGCTTATTTGATGTCGTATTATGAAACCTTATCGAAATTGTGTTGTTTGCATGTTTTGAAAGAGGGAAATGAGTTGTGAACGAAGGCAGGGAATTTCATGCTAACTGCATTTGATTTTCTAAAGTCATCAAGATATCATTGCAGCTAGGCAACCTTTTGCAGAGAGTAACCCTTCAAAAAGAAATATTGCAGAGCATAATTGAGATTTCCCCTTTCTGTAGAATTAAAAGATTGAACATTCTAAGTCATTCCATGATTCAGTTCCAATTCATTGGGTCTAGCGTTTTCCATGAGTTTTATGTACTTAATGTGCACGTGTCCTTTCCTTATCTCAGGCAAGTAAAGCATGATTGCAACTTTTTGGAAGAAGTAGGCATGATGAACTACAGTTTCTTGCTTGGCATGCATGTCTGCCCTGCACCATTTGAAGCTGTTGTTCAAGGCCGTTTCACTTCACCAAACTCCACAGGTAAACATTTTGTTAGTTGTCCATATTACTTATTTGGGTGTTTGTCTAAGAACACATGAGCTAAGGAATGTATCTTGGTGGTGAACGTGTGTACTTTAAAGTGAGAAATTTATTGTTAAGAATATTTGTCATTTAACCTGTTTGACAGTTACAGAACATGAATCAAATATCACTAAAAGTAGTCATCATCCTCAAGAAAAAGAAAAAAGAAAAGAGGAAGTCATCATGTGAAATCAAGCAGAAGTCAGAACTCAGGAATTTTAGAGCAATGCTCTAGTAAATTTTTGAGAACTCTATTCTCGCATCTCTGGGAAGTAAACTCATTGGAAGATTATACATAAAATGCCTAGGACTATGGCCCATTGATTTATACATAAAGTTCTTTCTGGTGATACATCAAATGCCACCAATTCTCTAATTGTCTGTGGGCCTCAAATTGGCAGAAGCTTCTGGCAACCCTTCAAATTGGCAGAATATATAAACTCAATAGCAAAATTGTCGAGATATCGATCTTTTTTTTTTGAGAGAGAAAGATATCGATCTTTTACGATCTTGTTACAATTAATCGTCTTTCAAACTTACTTTTAAGCTTGATATTTTACAAAATTTCACAATTCATAATAGATCCTTGATTTTCCAGTTACATTCTTTAAAAGATCTTGATTTGAACAACCTTGCGCAATAAGGCTGTGAACTTCCTTAAAAACATCAAAGATGCTTGCAGGTTCAGACGATGGCAAAAAGAAACCTTCAGATGGTGCTGCATCAGAACAGACTAATGCAACCGAAGACTCACCACCTGATAATGTTTCCGAATCTCCAGAGTATGTGATATTTACCTGTCATTTTCAGAAGGATTATGTTGCATTTGGATTCACGCGTTGAACTTTACACTTTCAGATTTGTGTTAGATTTCCATTTCAAACATTACTAAAGTTAATGCAGACCTACCAAAGCTTTCTTTACTGGGAAAACCCTATCTTTTGTTGCAGACCTGAAATTAAAATTGGTGTTAAGGTGCCGGCTCGCGCAATTGACATTCGCAAAAGGGAGTTGCTTCGTTCGACAGGGAAAGAGCAGCTCAACAATGTCGTCCTGTACTTTGGGATAGTAAACGTGCTTCAAGGATACAGCATGCTGAGGCATGTGGAAAATGTTTTCAAGTCTCTGCAGTCCGACTCCCCAGCGGGATCAGCCGCGAATCCCAAGGCTTACTCAACTCGTTTTCAGGAATACCTCTGCTCAATATTTCCGGAAACAGATTCGGATGTCTGCATACTTTAGAAAACGATATTAAATAAATGCATCTGCGACCTCTTTGTATTCAGTCAAGTTGTACATATAACTTTTATGACTTGTGAAACGCTGGAGACCGCTGTGGGGAGTTCCTTTTGGAAATAACACGCCTGGGGGATTGGAGGGCAACGATTTCCACTTGGGGGTGGGATATAAAAGTTTCCCTTTGCATGAAATTTGTACAACTTCATCTTCGAGCTATTTATCACTTTTCACTGAACTTTTTGAGGTACAGATCCAAAAGGTACGGATCCACCAGTGTTCGGAATGATTAACTTTTTAATGTTCGGACGAAAGTTGAAAGATTTAATGCTTCATGAGCTGAATAGATTATTAACTCTGATCTATTCTATAATACAATATTTACTGTCTTTTTTTGCATATTGCAAAGGAGATTAAGATATAAATCAACCAAAGAAACTAAAAAGTAAAATTTCACTGGATCTCCTGATGGATCGAGTCCTACTGACCATAATGGTAAGAGAATAAGGTTGCAAGAATTAGTTGAACTACAATAAAGGAGAATAATTATTTTGGAATTCAGCAAGATAGCCTAACTATTTTCAGATGCTCGAAAATTAGATCAGTGTCTGAAAACTCTCATGATATGTTGGATATATATGATAAAAAAGATAGTAAGTTCAGAAAAGATAAGAAGATGAAAATGCGGATTGCCATTGTCTATATTCATGCAAAGGAGAAATAAAAAATGATGATGTTTAACCATCTTGATGAAGGCAAATCTCTATGAGTCATTGTTCCTATTGTGAAGGCTGCTCCACCCTTAACAACGAAAATGATTCTATCGAGGGGTGACGCATCCTTCTCTAACATAGGGCATTTATCATGGCGCTGACACCATAGACATATGTTTGTATCGTTTCACATGATATGTCCTAAAAATAAAGAGTTCTTCCAACTAAAAAAAGGTGAAACAAATGATGAAAAGTAAAGATGTGATGAAAGAATGAAAATAGTCATTTGAAATTGATGTCAACTATCATGACTATTATTATCGAAGAAGAATACCATGAATGAACTGTTGTTATCGAATAATGAATACTGATGAATGAACCCTTGTTATTAAATTAAAAAATCTATTCACTGACCATTGATGAAATAATACTGATATACCTTTTTTGACTTACTTATGATCCCTATCATTGAAGTGAATTCAAAAATCTATTGATTCAATTAAAAATGATGATATAATCCTTTCCAATGAAATGTGAACAATCACATGATGATCATGAGTGAATCAAGATGTGATCCTTATCATGGTAAAAAAATTAACTCTAAAACATCTCATTCATCACATTTTTGCTATTGTCCTAGGATGGACTATGAATGCCTTAATGTTATATATCATGATTTGTAGTCCATACTCCTTAATTGGTATCGATTGATTGAATATCGATCCTATTGATTACTAAGTTATGATTCACGATTTCATCAAACCTACTGACCTATCAATGTATTTAACTTAGAGTCATGATCATATTGTTTATCGGACTAAATCCTTGTGCTACCCCTTGATTAGAACTCTAGTGTAGAAGGTTGATTTATGGTTATTTACAAAGATGATATTAAAAGGTTACCACTTATTGGCTCAAGATGTGATGATGAAAATATTAAAGTTATTAAGTAATTATGATATACTATCCGAGGTCCATGTCATATGATCATGGATTCATGTTTACTAAAGATTCATGATTATGTAAATGATTATACTAAAAAGAAGTACTTAATTATTTACATTTATGATGTTACCACACCAAGCTTTATGTTTACGAAAGGGTTCCTCCCATGTCTTGATCCTTGTAGGCACATGTTAGTCTTGCAATGGCTAGTTGAAATTGTGCACGGCGACATACGCTCGGGTGGCCAGTGCACATGGATAGTATCATTTATTAAATTATTATTTGGTGACTATGTTGTATTAAAGCCTCGGACATTGGAGGTTAACTAATGTATGATGCACTTGGGTGTTGGTGTACTTTGTATATGAAACCACCAAACTTCCACAAATTATTGTATTTAATATTTTTATGTGTCAACTGAGTTGCATCATGTAGTTTCTTTAAATATTTTGTTTATATGCCACTCTTCTTTACGATCCTCGATCAAAGAAAGAGTCAAGATATAAGTCCATGTAACATCTAAGAGAGGAGGCTCCGTCATGTGGTGAGTGTTGAATTTCCAAGTGTCACATTCAATCTCTAAATTTAATTAATTAAGACTATATTTCATGTAACATCTATGAAACATAGTGAAGATACATCGTAGCGAAAAAGAGATTCAGTCAAACAGCTTCGATTTTTTATAGACCAAACTTGATGTCTTCTATACAAGTTTCAAGAGATTCCAATACATTCATATCCAAGAAAACTAAATAATTGACCTTCTTCACTCTGTCATCTCAAGAAATTTGTCAATATGATTTTGTCTTTTTGTTCATTTCAGAGTAGAAATTATTGTAAAAAATATCGAGTAGGGCTTAATATTGATGAATAAATTCGATCGTTTGAATTGAAACCATTTTTTATCAACATCAAATAAGGTCAAAGTGTTGTATGTTCAAATTATCTTACATTTTTATAAACTAAGAGCTCTAAATTTTCTATAGGTTCTTGCCACATGCAAAGTGCATTATCGACCATCGAGCACAGTTACCGTCAATTCATTTGTTGCTGCACAATATGCTGCTGGATCAGTAGAATCAGGAGCTGACCAGAAACCAGGTTCCCTAGGCTGAGGCACCATGATTGATTCATTAGATAGCATCAACACCACATTTGTCATTGTGGGTCTGTCTCCACTCCTTTCTTGCACACATAATAATCCTACTTGAATGCATCTCAGCACTTCAGAAATAGGATATGAAGATTCATTTCCTGCCTCCAGCAATTCCAAGCTTCTTTCTTCCTTCCATAGTTTCCAAGCCTATAGATGTAAATTCATAAATCAAATTTTAAGGTCGTGATGATGATTCTAAAAATGTCCATTTATTGCACTTACATAATCCAAAAGATTAATGTGTTCTTCTTCTGGTGTAATAACTCTATTTCCCTTTCCGCTTAAGATTTGTAGTAGTATCACACCAAAGCTGAAGACCTCTGATTTCTCTGAAAAAAGTCCATCCATTGCATACTCCGGAGACATGTATCCACTGTAAATTGTTGATGAGATGAAGTGTTTTTATTAAAAGAATTATGAAGTTGTCATCAAAATATGTTGAAGTTGTTGAATATGTTATTCACATTACTTAGGAAACTTACTATGTCCCAACGATCCTCCTTGTGCACTCATCAAGTTGGCCTACTTTTAAGATCCTTGCCATGCCAAAATCAGAAATTTTGGGATTCATCACTTCATCAAGAAGAATGTTGCTTGTCTTTAAATCTCGATGAATGATTTTCAATCTAGAATCTTGGTGAAGATAAAGGAGACCCCGGGCAATTCCATTTATGATGTCAAGGCGTTTCTGCCAATTCAACAGTTCACTCTTTCTTTTGTCTGTATATTCATTTCAAAGGTTTAGTTACAAGGCAATATTAAACTGTATGCCATCAAGCCAATACGACATAGAAAAAGCTGTAAAAATACTAAACTGCATCAAGTTCTCAAGTTTTTTTCGATGTCCATATATCAGCAATCAAAACAATGCTTTCGTTCCCCTAGGATATTAAAGGAAGCATAATATTTCAAGGCTTCCAATTAGAGGTTATAAACATAACAATGCATCAAATTGTGTCTTCGTCTTAGGTGTAGAATATTAAACACTAATAACGAGCAATATGCAAATATGGAACATATGAACAATTCTTGATTCAACTCAAAAATTGCTGACATGGTTGTGTGCATAGCAGGACATGTTTCAATTCTAGCATAAAACAGAATCTGTATAGAGGAATTGACACTGAAACATGTAACTAATTAAAATGTCCCTAAAAAAAGAAACATGTAACTGAGATTCATAGTTGTACCTGAGTCCATGTCACCCAAATACAAACCAAGGACTTACCAAATATGAAGACATCCAAGCTGCCATTTTGCATAAACTCATATATCAACATTCTTTCTTCCTCCTCATCACAATATCCGAGTAACTGGACGAGATTTCTGTGTTGAAGTTTTGCAATTAGCTTGACCTCAGTTCTGAATTCATTGATGCCTTGTGTAGAACCTTTTGACAATCTTTTTACGGCAATTTTCTGGCCATCTTCTAGCTCACCCTTAAATTTACACATGTACGTATGAAGAGCTTCAGAATAGCTGACTTAACCGAGAGTAAGCAATATGAAATACCAAAAGATTACATCTGTGATTCATATTTGCATTTGAAAACTACCTTGTAAACAGTGCCAAATCCACCTTTTCCAAGTATATTTTCATCAGCAAAGTCATTGGTGGCATGTTTGATTATAAGCATGCCAAACAAAGGCAACTCCATCTCATCACCTTCACTCTCAATAGTGTGTAGTTGTCTTGCTCTTTTACCTAGAACAACAATTTGAACGTAACAAACTTATTTAGCTATCATCTAAAATTTTGGAACCATAACTTTAAGAGGAAATGCCTAATTATTAGGCCATGGGGATTTAGCAGATTACTATATGAACATTGACTTGAGGATAGATTTCAATTTATTATCTTGAATATATTGTATGGTAATGCAATAAATGTACCTTGTTTGCTCATCCTTCTTTTCAGACAAAATAGCAGACCAATAGAAACTAAGAGAACACCAATTAGAGATGTCATAATGAGCACCAAATGCTTCTTCTTACTAGAATTACCACCAGCAGAATCTGTCAATAGGATCTTAAAACATCAGAACCTAAATGAAAATAGATTCATGAAACTTGTAAAGAATAAAACTCCATATGTCAGCCATCTTAACCTTAAAAAGTTATACAATGCCTCCATCCGTGCTCACCTAGCTCAGTAAAAGGAAGGCGAACAAACAGGTCGCCACGCTCTGTCGAGACTACTCTAATGTCTAGTAAATCACCAAACCAAGTCCCACAACCAGTTGCTCCGAGCAAAGCATATGCTGTGCAGGAACAATTCTTTAGACACAAGTCTCTACACTCATCAAGAGTTTTATTTGTACTTGCAGTAGCACTTAGAGAATCAGGCATCTTCATGCTACGTATCAAGTAGAATTTGTTTGATGAACAATTTGAAGCTATTTCTGATACACAACCATCATGGTACCTCCCTGCATTCCAATTCTCCGAAAACTTTGGTATGAAACCTTGAAGGCATTGGCAGATGGGAGAGTAAGTTGGGTTGCAAATTGTATTAGCTCCACAGAAAGCATAATTATCACATGTATCAGTCGGGAGATCGTCAAGGACCGTCCACTCTTTGTTGGATGAAGACCAGTAGAGTGCCAGAAGGAATCCACTGGCATTCAACACTGCGCGAGATATAATAGTATCATCTAGTACCTGGTAAAAGGAGTAAATTGAGCTAGAATTCAAGATGTACTCAATCTGAAAGATTCCATTAGTACCCACAAAATTATCCCAGTTCCATGGTCCATAGAAGCGAGAAACCTTGGCAGAGCCTCTCCACACAAATGTTTCTGGTATGCCACGGGTTTCGAAATTGTAGTAGTAGTCACCTGGCGAAGGGTCGTCAACACTCTTCCATGATGTTACATTCCACACAACTTGAGCATTGTAGTCAAATCCTAATTTCATGCCGGACAAAATAGTATCACCAGGGTGATCAAAGCTTTGCCACAAGACTTGATTGGCACTTCCTGTGGTTAACACAAGATTTCCCGAGTTTAAAAGCCTCAAGACTGGATTGGTGGCGTTGGATGTGCCAGTCGACCAAAGAATACTTTTTCTTCCTTTATCAGAAAGAATTAAATTGCCATAAGTAGTGAGCTTTAGCACTCCAATGGAACCACTAAGAGGTGTGGCTCTGTTAGCAACCCATACTACAGTCTGGACTGGAAGGTTGTAAAACCATATTCCAAGGTATCTGTTTTCCGAATTACCAGGGCTAAAGAAGCCGAACTCATACTTTCCTCCACTGATCAAGGTCTGGCCATCTGCAAGTGTCTTGTTTGGATGTAATGCATCTCCTGCGTTGTCAAAAAAAAAAAATGCATTTGAGAGATATTTCAAAATGTTATTGCTCTCCTTCAGCATTATTCTCTAGTTAATCTGATACATATAAACTTCTGACTTCTGAGCCTCTTGACAAAGAGAGTTTTGAAATTAAGTCTACAAGTTTCTTTTTTCCGAAACATGGATGATTACACCTTTTGGCAATCTAACCATCATCTTGATGTCTGTAAACTTGTATAAATGCATTATACCGGAAGAAGAATAACAAAATGGGGAAGTGGAAGAAGTATTATCTATGATTGAAACAGGAGGTCGCGCATCAGATAGAATCACTCTATGCTCATATGTAACAAATCTCGGGTTTAAACTCTTCCAGATAGAACAAATATCGACGATGCTTATAGTAGTCTCTTCCATTGAAGTGGAAGACAGTCTCAGGAAATGAAACCTCACATAGAGATAATTACAAGACAGCAAACTGCTCATTGACTTTAAAGATTGCATGATCCATTCAATCAAAGGACGCTTCACACTGTACTACAAATAACTCAGGAAAATATGCAGAATTAGCTGAAAGTTTTTGCAAGGTAATCAGTTATGACAATGTATACCAGAAAACTGAGACAGAACAACTGCTGATTTTGCAATAATTTGCAGCACCAATAGTAATTTCAGGACGGCCATGGTGAATCTCAATGAGCATCTAGTACTTTCTGTCTTGTGTCGATGTGCTTCTGCCAAATGGAAATTAAGAAAATGCGACGTAATGTCAAAACGAGGAAGTGGGACGTGGATCACATCCAAAGTAAATACAATAGGAGTCCTGTTGTAATAGTAATCCATATGAACGTAGGCCACTGATATAATAAAATACTCCAGCGCCTCTACTCAGTAGAACCTAATTGATGTTTTGTTGATGCATTTCCATGCAACAACTCGTTGACTTGCTATCTCAATAATTTGTCGAAGGAAAAACTTGCCAACCAAAGAGTTCAATCAAGCAGAGTCTGCAGTCAACCAGGGAAAAAAAACTCAGAGGGTGGCAGAGAAAAAATAATGATCCACAACTTGCCACTTATGACATGCTTCTGCGAAAAGTAGGCAATGTGGCCTCACTCAGATGCAACAGCTCTAAAACAATTAAGATATCATCTTCAAGATTTTTTTTTTAATTTTTACATGCATATGACTTTGGCTTATAATTTATAAATATAGTGGTGACATTGAGGTTAGCGAATTATAATTAGCCCAATTGGCATCAGAATTTAATATTAGAAGTTGGAGTTTTTATGCTACAGTATAAATGTGACTTGGACTTCAACACAAACTACAGGAATTTTTTGAAATTAAATTATCATGGTCAACTTGAATTTTAAAAAATAAAACATGAAGCAAGTTGGTATTTAATGTCACATTTCCGTGTGTCAATGACCGTGAGTTGTTTAATTGCGATCCTCATCCGTGTAATCTGATCAAAGTTGGACTAATGAAATCATTAAACCTTTACTGATTTGCAGTCAAGGTTTTTTCTGAATCAACAAAGCTCGGAATCATATGCTTATATTATATATAGTCGTCTCTTTTCTTTTTTTTTTGTATCAGCCTATCAGGACATTTCCAGTTGTTTTTACCGCAGATAAGCAAATTTAATCCTTTCAATTTGAAGTTTGAAAACATTGGGCCAGTTAGCTTTCACAAGATCCAAAAGGCATGATCAATCATTCTCTTAAGAAAATGTTAGAACATTGGAGACCTGAAAGAAATGTTGGGTTAAAAAGCTCTTTAGGCTTGCTTACCTCTTTCGGAAAGGAACACCAAGGTCACAATGAGTGAGAGATGGAAAGAGGGAGGAAGCATTAAATGCTACTTACTGGAGTTTAACCAGAAGAGAGGCCTCACCCTGAAATCCGTGCAGGCGACCATCCAGCACACAGTTTTTTTTTTTAAAAGAAAAGGTAGTTAATTATTGATAAAACATCCAGTGTTGTCAAGGTACAAGAGATTGAGGATCCCCACAAGAGGGGTACCCTCTCAAAAATCATCACGGCTAGATCGTCGTGCAAAATTTGCAAAGTAACGAGCGACAACATTAGCCTTGCGATTACAATGCGTAAATCTCCAGCGAGTAAAATATAGCAGCAGTGAAGTAATATCTAAGATAATATGTTGTATTGTTCTAGGTGGTCGCATTCTGCCATTCAGGAGCCGAACAAGCGTCTGTGAGTCTGATTCAATGTGTAGCTGGGTAATATGATGTTGGATGCAGAATTGGATCCCCACCAGGATGGCCCTAGCCTCAATCTCCAAAGCTGAGTTGCAACGCCGCGCGAGGACTCCTGCAGCATAGAAGGAAGAATCGTGAGAGCGAATGATGAAACTAATACCACTAGGATGCATGCTATCCAGGAAAGAACCATCAGTATTTAGTTTCCACCACTCCGCAGAAGGGGGCTCCCACCGGGCCAGCATGTAGCCTTAGGGGTGAGGTGCCTCATGTACCTGGCTGGTAATACATTCGTGATAGCTAGAAATAGCTCTTTGCCAAACCAATCGAGCGGTTGTCAGCTTGGAACGAAATAAAGCTTCATTCCGGACAGACCAAATTTCCCAAAAAGAAAAAGCCAAAATAGATCTCAATTTTAACTTTGTACTAGAATCCAGTGTGGAACCTTCAGCAAGCCAGGCTCCGGTATGCCACTGATTGAAAAGTTCAAAGTTAAAATTAAGCTCGGATTGGGCAATGGACCAGAGGGATAGAGAGAAAGGACAAGAGAAAAATAAATGATCCACAATCTCCAAGTAGTTGCCACAAAGTCTACATGCAGGATTACATGAGGGAATGAAATGTAAGATAACATCAGACGTAGGAAGCCGCCTGTGCAAAAGTTTTCAAAGGAAAATATGAATCTTTGGTGCAACTTTGATCTGCCATAAGGTGTTCCAAGCTGGCCGTCCAGGCAAGGTAGGTGGTAAAGAGTCTTCTACTATGAATCTGTAAACTAAGTTAGCCTTAGGAACCCCATAGGTATCCTTCACCCAGTGTCAGGTGTCATCATAGGCATGAGCAGGTAAATAGATAGCAGTAATACAGTTAAGTAGGTCATGACCAAATATGTTAGCTAGCAATTGAACATTCCAGCAGTTATCATTAATTAGCCCATTCACTTTCATAGAGTAAGATATCATATTAACATTAATATAAGTAGGCATCCAAGCAAGAGGGATGGGGAATATTCACGGATCAAAGAAGACAGAAGTGTTGTTACCATTGCCAATTTGAATTTGTAATCCTAACTTAATTTTGTCTAAAGTCTGGAGGATAACTTTTTAGCTCCACGCCATTGACCCAGAAAAGTGCAGAGGGGTCCAGGGGTGCACATGCCCGTACTTGTGTGTAACTAATTGCACCCATGGACTGTTCTTGTTGTTTATCAATCGAGAGCCCTCTTAGCTAATAAGGAGGTTTTGATGTGAGTTAAATTCTTAATACCCAGGCCTCCACAGACTTTAGGTAATTGAATAGTCTCCCAATTGATGAGATGAGTCCCCCTTTTACCCCCACCTGAATCCCAGAAGAAAGATCTATTATGCTTTTCAATTTCCTTAAGAATGTCATTAGCCATATAGGTGGAGCTCAGAGCATGAACAGGGATGGACTTAATAACAGAGTTTATAAGAGTGGCTTTACCAGCTTGATTGAGAAGTAATTATTTTCACCCAGCAATTCTATTTGTGATTTTATCCATAATTAATTTATGATTCCTAGCAGGTATATATTTGTATGAGATTTGAACGCCAAGATATGAGAAAGGGTAAGAGCCTATTTTAAAGTTGAGAATATTCTGAATTATGTGCTTTCTGCGAGTGGCCAGCTTGGGTGGATAGTAGATCTCAAATTTATTATAGTTTACCTTCTGATTGGTCAAGCCCTCATAATCAGTAAAGATATTTTTGAGGACTATACAGTTGTGCTTGGTTGCAGCAATGCAAATGAAAAGGTCATCAGCATATATTAAATGACTTACACTGAAGGTATTTATAGAGAAAGAAATTAGAGATCTACTAGTGGTGTGTTGATTCATCAGAGATGTGAACACTTGTGAGACAAGGATGAATAAGTAAGGTGAAAGGGGGTCTTCCTGCCTGATGCCCCTATTACTGGTGAATGGTTGAGAGGCAACCCCATTAATGTTGCAAGTAAAGAGTGGGGAGTTGATACAAGTGAGCACCCAATGTATGAAGGTGAGGGGAAAATCCATACGAGTTAGGATTTGCTCAACAGCAGTCCAAGAAACCCTATCAAAAGTCTTCTCCATATCAACCTTTAGAAGGAGAAATTTTTTCCTACCTAAAGTAATGGAATGGGCAAGTTCTTGAGCTAGTATGATGTTATCTTGGATAGATCTTTGAGTGATAAAAGTAGATTGGGCAGGATCAATGAGACTATCAAGGGTGGGTTTTAATCTCTGGATGAGGATCTTGGTAGTGTTTCTGTAAAGTACATTGCAAAGCGAAATGAGTCAGTAGTCAGTGACCTTAGACGGGTGTGCATTTTTAGGAATGAATACAAGAGATGTGTTAGACCAGGCCAGGGGAAGAGTATTTTCAGTTAGGGCTTTCCTAATGTGATTGCAAATGTCAGTAACAATTATGTCCCAATAATTCTTGTAGAATTCCATAGTGAAGCCATCAGGACCAAGGGCCTTCCCAAATCCTAAGCTCCAAAGGGAGTTCCTGATCTCATCATTTGAGATAGGGACAGTTAAGTGGTCCACCCAGGTGGGATTGAGTTTTGGCAAATGAGGCCAAGTAAAGGTGTTAGGGGGAAGGATTTTAGAGCCCCATAAGGTTTTGTAATGATTTACAAAAGCAGTTCTGATTCGTTCCTCATTTGTAATCAGGAGCCCCTCAGAGGAGGTGATAGAGTGGATGTGGTTATGTTTTGATCTGATGATAGTAGACACGTGAAAAAACTTGGTGTTCTTGTCACCATGCTTCAGCCAATTGACTCTAGATTTGGACCACCATTTGATGCTTATTTGCCTAAGAAGAGCAAGATGCTTATTGTAGATGGCTCTAAGTGTGATTAATTCATTATCTGTCAAACCTAGCCTCTCATCCTTGTGTTCAAGCATAGATATGAGCACCTGGGCTTCCTGAGCCTTTTCTTCTAATTTATCCAGCATCTCCTTATTCCATTTAATAGTTTTTACTTTAATGTTATTTAGGGTATCGTCAAGGTCTTGATGTTTAGGGGGGATCCAGGTCCATTCTCTCCTCACAATCTCCTTAGGTTCATTGTATTCAAACCAAAATGTTTCATACTCAAAAGATCTAGGTTTCCTGGTATGACAATTAGTTGTTAGGAGAAGAGAAGAATGGTCAGAAGCAGAACGAGGTAAGGTTTGTAGTCTAATGTCAGGATATGACATCAGCCAATGGCTATTGACAAGCAGACGGTCTAGTCTACACAAGATTCTAGCACTACCCGATCTATTGTTACACCTTGTAAATCTAGATCCATGCGGACAGAGATCACAGAGTCCTTGTTTGTGGATAAGGTTTCTGAGGACTTGTATTGATTTTGTGAGTTTGAAGATAGCACCCCCTTCTTGTCGTGGGGAGCGATAAGAGAGTTCAAATCACCAATGAGGGCCCACGGGATATTTTTCAAGTCAAGATTAGTAAGATCATTCCACATATTTTGACGTATTAGAGGGAGAGTACTAGCATATATGCAAGAGAGCAGAAAAGACAAGTTATTATGAGTAACGATTATATGTAATATTTGAGGTGAGGCATGGAGCGGTGTCACCTGAGTACTACAGTTCTGCCATGCCACAAGTATGCCGCCAGATGCGCTGGTGCCGGCCAGGAAGTGTCCCGACCAAGCACGGCCCATTCGGCGGATGACCCGAGCGGAATCGCGCTGATTTATTGTGTTTCTAGAAGGACTAAAATGTCAGGTTTGTATTGCTTGATCATCTCCATGAGGCGGTCCTGACCTTGCTACGACCCTCCCCGCGGCAATTCCAGGTGATGATTTTCATTTGGCCCCAAAAGGGGAGCCAGGTGGTGCAACCTGCATAGGAACGGAAGAATATAAGTCATTTTTGTGATAGAGGTAGTGATTTTCTTACCTTTTGGGGTTTTTTTGGCCGCAGTACGCCTTTGAGTCTGGAGATCTGGAGGCTTAATAGTTGTAGATCTCCGCTTGTGAGGCGACACAGGAGGTCCAACAAGGGGTATGAGGTCGGCGTACGGCCCTCATCGTCCGAGATAGCAGGAGAGGAAGCTGGCGTATGGCGGTCCGGCAGGGTGAAACGCGATAGCACCTGATGAACCAGTGTCTGGTGCTGGTCCGTCGCCGAGATCCGGGGCGACCTAGATGAGAACGGCACACCTGGCGATGTTGTAGATTCAGAAGGAGGTAGGGTTTGCTCGGTGCACGGCGTAGACGGAGGTAAAGAGGGTGATGCCTCGGTGATCTATTCCACGTGTACCCCGATCCGAGGGTTGGATGTTGAATGAGTGGTGGATGGTTGCAAGTGTTGTGGACCGTCCGATGCAGCAGACGTGTCATCTGAGCCGTTCCCACTTGACCTAGATCCGGAGCCGCCCAGGCCGTTGGATCGACTATCCTTTTGATCAGACCGCGGCGTGTTCGAGGCAAAGGAGCCGTTGATGCACGGCCGAGCGGCAGGGATCTCCGTACCAGGACCGTTGAGATCAGGAAGCCGGGCATGAGTAGTCGGCGCACGAGTAGCCGCCGGCGACGGCGGTGGCCCCAACTGTCTCTGCCCAGACGCCGCCTGACGGTGCGATGACCTTCCTGTCAGAGCCTGGAGCCATGGCCCGAAGAGCAGGACCCCCCTGGAGAGCTCTGCCGTCGGCACCGAGTGTAACGATGGGCAGGACTCTAGCCGGTGGCCGGGGGTACCACACCGATAACGAAGGACAGGCAGGCCCTCATACTGGACGCGCTGGAAGTATTTCCGGCCGTCAGGGTGTTTCACCCAGATTCCCTGCTTCACCGGCGATGCATGATCAAGATCAACAGAAATACGGGCATACTCGCATTCATCCAAGATCTCGTCCACACGCAGAGGTGTTCCGAAATGTTTGGCAATGCGAACAATCATTGAAGTACTCCGCAACTCAAAGGGGAGACCCGAGAGTGATCCAGCAAGGTGACGAGGTGATGGATTCTTCCTCCGACCGGAAGAACGGGCACGGAATGGATACATCGAGAATGTGGTCGGCGACCATCCAAGGACCACCAGTAAGAACCTGCATACGATCCACATTAGATTCAAAGTGGAAGATGACATGAAAGTTACCTACTTGGACAATGCAAAATGCGGATGAGAGCTTCTAGATGCTCGGAAGTTCGCGGCGAAGGGACGCCATGGAGCTACCATCGCTGACGAATCGGGCGATGAGGCACTGCTGCAACTCCTTGATTCTACATCTGATGTCTTCGAGCGGGATTTCGACTTCTTCAGTAATAGGAGGCTTCGGAGCTGATTTTGGGACATCAATGGTGGCGCATGGGCACACTGGTTTTTTCCGACAATATTTGCCCAGGAGGGTCATTGGGTAGGATTTGCAGCAAATCCACCAGCATCGGCCGGCCAAGTTGAGGCAGGGAGCAGATCGAAATCCAGAGGGTGATTAGGCATAGTAACTCGATCGCGGACACCGCCGGAGAGAAGGTTCGGCGGAGGGGAGGGGTTGGAGGGAGGTGGTGGAGGATCCGGGGGTTCCGGCAAGGTGGGATTCATGGTCGGGAAGAGGCAAAATGGGAGGTGGCACCACCGGCGAGGAGTCGCCGGGGGTGGGGCTCTCTCTCTCTCTGGTCCAACGTTAAAAAGTTTGAAATGAAAATTTTAACAACAATGTGGGCTCATCTAGCACACAGTTACAATGCCTCATAACATACATGTGGACAATGAACCCCACAACACAACGCTCGTTGCATTAAATTTCTACTTTACTAGAGAACCCCACAATCATTCTGCATGCAGTGCTCTCTTTTGTCGCAGGGGACAATGCTTCAGGAGATTTTTGCTAGAAAACAAGCCTAGCTGAACAGTGCAAGTACCCACGAGTTTCCTGGTCTTTCTAAGCCTGAGTTCTCACAAAAAACTTGATCAAGGACTAAAACGGAATTCTTTGAAGGCAAAATTACTTGAAGCAAGACTGGAGAGAGAACATGCTTGCTTAAAACAAAAAGAGAGAGAGAGAGAGAGCCTCCAACTTGTCCTCCTATTGCATTATGTGACAATAGGAGAGAAAGTAAATGAGATGTCATTGAGACAAGATGGTACTTTCTGGAGTTAAACATGTGCCTCCACGGCTAACATCTCTTCTGGTTTGGAGTCGAATTTCTCTACACAATGAATCATGTCTCACGCATGATCACTTTGTTGATTCTTAGTCTCTTGCGATTAGCTTAACTCTGTTGTTCTGATCGATCTTGCTAATGTGTACCGGGAGAGACAATTCAGTTATGTTTTTTTTTTGGTTGAATAATTTAGTTATATTAGCTATTAGATTATGCTTGATGGAAGTGGAGAGGGCCTCTTTCCTGAGGAAATAGACGAGTAGTATGCTATTATTGATCAGGCCTCTTTCCTGTTTTTTACACCTTAGGTGGAAGCTGCAGTGTTAAAGTTGGTTTTAAAAAAGTTGACGCAGCTGGTTAGCAGGGCTATATCCTGAAATCGTTGGGTAGTTTCATGTTCGAATCTCAGAATCCCCACGTTGATTAGGATACCATGTCTGCTTCCGTTCAAACATTGAATTAATCGATGCTAGTAGTCTGGACACCGCTGGAGCACCGACCACTGACCTAAAAAAAAAGTTAGTTATGTACTTCAACAAAAATGTTGATAATAAGAATAAGTAGTTTTTGTGGCATGTTTTTATAGGCTCTTGAAAAATGATGTATTAAACCTAATATGCAAAATTCGTTGGGAATAAAACATCGAGGATCGATGAATAATCAAGGCAACGAATGAGAGAAATAGAAGAGAAGATGAACACAGTGATTTAACATGATAAAACCCTCTTGATACATCTACGGACGAAAGAGATCGCTGCCATAAGAAATTTATTATGAACAAAATAAAGTACATAATAATAAAATCATAACCCTCGTAATACCATGAGGGGCGAGCCCCCACAAGAATCAATGGCGGACTACGGACTTGGGCCTAATGGCCCAAGCCCTCTACTTCCTCTACATATTCTCATTTTTTTTCTTTCATAGTTTTGAGTACAAAGTAGGTAATTCAAGCCACATCAACAAAGTCGTTATAAATCTCAAGTTTGCAAGTGCTATCTATGTTTACTATCATCATCAATGTGATTCCTCGTGTATGAGTAACTAATGCTGGTAGGAACACGTATATTCTCATGTTACAATTTGATGATGCCTTGCATGCCGTTTCTTACGTGGAATGTGACAAAAATCGAAGAGTTTGTGTCTCAAATTAGGTTGTTTCCTCGTTGGAGATCCAGTAAATAATAGTGTTATGTTTCTCATGTGATCTGTGGTTCAAGTCTCTGAGAGTTCCATCTCAAGTAAGGCTCATTGAATGTTCAAAAGTGATTTTATAATACAATTCCCACGTGGAGTATGACTGTATTCTCTGATATCTTTCCTCTCAAATCAGGTTGTCTTTTCTTTCAATGTGTAGAAAACAATATCGTTACATCTAACTATAGGAGTAATTTTTCAACACTGATGTGAACGTGGTAAGAGGATGTTCTATGTTATTTATTACGGCAGCTGAAATTAAAAGCAGCCACTTAGCTAATGGCGCTAATTGGAAAAAAAAAATCCAAAGGAAATAGTAGCTGAGCTTGATAGAATATTCTTTGTTATCTATCAAGCAAATGAGATTGAAACATTGACTTACCTAATGGTACTAGTTAAACCGAAAAAGAAAAACTCTTCCTGGGAAGATTTCCCTTTGTTTTGCTGCGCCTCACAATCTGTACTCAATGCATTTGATCAATTTGATAGTGCTTTTTGTTGTACAGCCGGCTGTCTATTGTTAATTTGCATCTGTTGGACAGTATCTACCAAAGCTGTATGAAAATGAAATTTGGCAGCAGAAAGATCTATGCTGTAAAAATCTAATACTATATAACTCCATGCATCATCAAGATAATTGCTTCATGTCATCAAAATTTAGCTTCTCCTTTAGCACATTGGAAGAACATAAGATACATCTCTTGACATTGGGTTACGCTCCAGTATGGTCATTCTTTGTTCATCCAAATCGATGACAGCAGTGCAGAGGGTGTACAGCAAGGGACCTGATATTTTGATACCAATAAATGGTTTCATAAGGCCATTGTGTTAGTATAAGTTTTGTGATATGAAAGTACTTGATGCATCAGGTTGAATCACCTTTCATGTAGATGGGATATTTCTCATCTCCTGAATCTCCAAGAATTGCGAGGATTTCGGATTTTGATTCGGCAGGAAGATGTGCCGCTCTAATTTGTCTGCTAATAGAGTTATCATCACGAACCTTCGCAAGAGGTTCGTTCATAGCATCAGCAACATGTTCTGCACTCACACCTTAAGTAAATATCTGACTGTTTACCTGTTCAACATTGAGGTGAAGGTACGCATTTGCATGGAAAAATGGCACTCTACCAACTTCATGTATCGACATGCGATTGCCGGATGCTGTTTCAACATTCAGTATTTTTCTCTGCTTCACATCCACCAAATTGTAGCTGTGCCCGACCGAAGCATTGGATGAACGAATTCTCTGTCACAGAGCATCATATCAGCAAGATCATGCAACCCCAGGGTATTCACATCCCATGATACATGAGACAATCATCTTACATTCAATGCATCTTCGAGATCAGTAGCTTCCAGCAGATCTCTTGACACGAAGTTTCGGCCAATGCCTCCTGCAATTATTTCCCTTCGAGATGGAGGGACTGAATCCAGTGTAAAAGCCTGCAGGGTTGGTGACATAAATGGTAAGCTCCTCCATGTATAGCTCTTATAGGTATGAACTGATCTTACTTACTACTCCATGGCTGTTAAAACCAAATGCACAGCTTGGAAGCTCCCCTGCATAGGTGTAAGCTGTAAATGACAGCCCATTTTGTAGTCTGGCCCTCACCAAAAACCTGCAGTACATAAGTTCAAATATCAAATATCAAAGAAAAATGAATCAATTTCAACTTCCACCAAAATTTGTGATCTAAAGTTGTGCTTTTAACAGGTTTTTTGCTTTGCTTCAGACTGGTCTGAAGGTCCATTATCCACCCATACGTGTGACCAACCAGAGCTACATTTGCATCCTCGTTGTGTGCAGCGATTGCCATGGAGTCACTGACAACAAGGACATCAGAACAATCGTCCTCGGGTACCTCCGGAGCATCCGCTTCGATGTCTGCGATGAACGGGAGTATCTCCTTCCTGAAGTTTAGCAGTATTATCTGTTGCAGAGAAAAAAAAAACAGAAATATTATCACGCCACCATCTGTTCACTGATTCCTGTGATAGCAAGCTTTAAACCAGTGCACAGGGGACGTACGTACGTGCATGGCCGGAACGCCGCTGCCGTCGGCAATGCCCAGCAGCTCATCCCAGTACCTGGGATACCGCTGCTTGTTAGCTTCGCAGAGCGATTCGACGAGTCGAGTTCCCCTGGCAGTCTGAACAAAAGGGAGGAGCTGTTGCAGGAGTATGAGGTCCTTGCTCACCCTGCTTTGGATCAGACTGGAGAACCTCTTCCCTATGTAGAATCCGAGGTTCATGCATGGTGCTTCTTCCAGCGGCCCGACATCCAAGATCTCCAGTGTCGTCGTCTTGCTCGAAACAGTCTCCATTCACAAAGGAAGAGTCCCCCAGCCAGAGAGCACAGACAGTTACCTCACCTTATATCTCGGTCTATCTACCAAAAAAAAGCACTATTTTTTTTCACGGCAGCAGAGGCAGCATGGATCTGGATATGGGCCCAGTGTTTAGGCCCAATTCTCTGAATGGATAATAATATCTTAGATACACAAAAGATATTGCAGAGGGAAAAAATTTTCCATTAATAAATATAGATTTAATGGGCGTACTAGATAGCAGTGTGCTACGCGCGTGCGTGGATCGTCTGATCGAAAGTTGGCGCTTGATCACGAAGGCGCTCTGAATCGGCGCTTTCGAGTCGTTGAGCCGGTTTTGATGTGGCTGAAGTCAGACACAAAAACCCCCCATCGACCTTTTTTCCTTTCTGCCCTACAGTGTGAAGACCCATTCCTGTTCTTTTTCCTTCCTGCCTGACGACGTCACGATGCCTTCATCGAAAGAAATGAAGATGCAGGATAAATTAGACACCCAATATTTTAACGGTCCATCAACTTTAATTTGTAAATAGAATATCCCTCGATTTTAATTTTCTTACATGTTTTGTTCATTTGACCGCTGATAGCGAGTTTCCCAATTTTCTCGCTTATGTGATTGTCACGTACATCATTTATCTTTCATCCACGTCATCTAAAAAAGTAATGAAATAATAGAATAATATTAAAAATAAAAAGCGATAATCTTGTGGCTGCCACAACTGCTACTCGTCGGAGCCGACGATCTCGCGTGCGTTCGGTGAACGACAAGGCCGTGAGATTGCAGTGACGAGATGGCAGCGACGAGACAAGACGACATGGCAACGAGAGATGGTAGCGACAAGGTGTGGCGAGTGGCAGCGGCGAGGCATGGCGAGTGGCAGCAATGAGGCACGACGAGATGGCAACGATGAGGTGACGAGATGCCAGTGGTGACTTCATCGCGGCCGGCGAATTTTTCGCAATGGGCGAAAGCCTGACGGAGGATTTGTTTGGGAAGTAATAAGCCGGCATCTCTTCATTTGCAAAAAATTCTCAACGTGAAAACACAAAGACAAAGGCCTAGTTACCCCCGTCTATTTGAATGATAGGCCTCAACTCTTTCTCCCATGTGTGTGACGCTGCGAAGGAGAAAAGAGGGGGCGTCGGCGTCCCCTTTCCCCCTTCGCCAAGAGAGAAAGCGGGGCACCGGCACCTCTCTACTTCACGCGTGGCGCCGATGAAGCAAAAAAGGGGGACCGGTGCTCCCCTTTTTCTCTCGCGACTTGGAGGGAGGAAAGGGGGGCGTCGCCCTCCCTCCGTGTGAGCTTCGGTCGCGTGCAAAAAAGAGTGCGCACGAGAGAGAGAGGGGGCATCGGGCCTCCCTTGTCGGTTCTCTTGCCGGCGCCAGCGAGTGTACGTGAGATCGCCGGCGCCAAAAACCATGGCAACGGCAGTCACAAGGCTGCTTCTTTTTATTTATAATATTATTTCATTATATTATTTTATTAGATGACAAGGATGAAAGATAAATGGTGTACGTGGCAGCCATGTAAGCGAGAAAATTGAAAACCCACAATTTGCGGTCAAGTGGATGAAGCGTGCAAGAAAACTAAAGTTGAAGACATTACAGTTACAAATTGAAGCTAGGGTACCGTTGAGATATTGAGTCGAAGTTGGAAGACGATCTATGTAATTGCCCTTGAGGAGGGAAGAACCTAATCAACACCGGAAAGTGGAGATTCGATGTTTGAATTGTCTGCGTCTGTGATCAAACCAAGACATTGTTGTCCTCGAAGGAAAAATATAGCAATGACAATAATAGAGAAAAACGACAGGAATGGAAACATAGCCTTAGCAACGATAACAAGGCGGTTCGGTAGGGAAGACTATCGGTGAAGAAAGAAGAAGAAATTAGGGCAGCGGCAAAACTAGGGCACATGAGTAACAAATCGAGCGAAGGAGGACGCGATTAGATAATACTGAAGGATGGTCTTCCGATGTTCTTTCGGTGTCTTCGTCTTCGTGTCTTCCGATGCGGGCACGGAGAAGGAAAAAGGCTTGACCTTTCTTCGTAAACTAAAAAACATCCAAGCCGGGTTTCCTAAACTGGTTCAATTTAGAAGCCAGTTCGGAGCGTCGTCATGATCTAGCGTTCATTTTCAATCAATCCACGCATACACCTTGTGCGCTGCTACCTTTAATGTGCGTAAACCTTAATAAATTTGGAATTTAAATAGTAACCTTTTATTTTCTCATGAAAGAAAATGTTTGGCTGACCTTACTGGTAATTTTATCTCATGAAAGCTACACAACAACATATATATTAAATTAAAAAAATTAGTACAAAAAAAAAGAAGTGGGTTTTCTAGAAGGGAATATGAGCCAAATATGTTTGAAAATTACATGATATCGAAAAGACAAAAAACTAGTAGTTCTTTAAATAAAGTTCATTTTAAGCTACGACCTAAAAAAACTATTTTTTTAGTTTATGTCTTTTTTGCCTAAATAATAATAATAATGATCTAGCATTAAGCAATATTGATAAATAACAAATATAATAGGGTATCACTATTGTCGCTCTAAAATACACTATTACCACTCTATTTTATCTCACAAGGGTAAAAGTGTCTAACAGTTTGAGCACTCACATGATGGAGTAGTAATAGTGTGTATTGAAGTGGCAATAATAATGCCAATATAATATATACTTTACAAAAAGTACTCATCAATTTAGAGAGTTGCATACATTCTTTGCGATCGAGATTCATCACCAGTTCTAAGACTATTAGTACCTCACTAATTCGATATTTGAAGTGGAATGGTATGAATAAATCCTTATTAATGTGTTGACTCTGGGTATGGATAAACCTTGACCAGTGTACATACATTTATTTTCGTGTAACATATAATTTATTGGAACCTTCTAATTATCCAAATGTTGAATTGTCATTGTTTTTCTTATACATAAAAGATAAGGATATAATGATTATCCTACCAAGTTGACTTGGTAGAAATTCCTACCAATCATATTATCCATCCGATTGGGAATCGATGGCGATGAGGAATGCACAATTCGCGGGCGCCGGTTCAACGGGTTTCGAATGGTCCACTCCGGTTCGCATCTTGCCCAAGTGAATCATTTCGTGGAGGTTTCCTAGCAAGCCATCGTAGCCCTGCACGTCCACCGGCGAGCTCGTCTTTCTTGTCATTCTGCCTTAGTGAGCCGGCACCACGCGTGTCACGGAGCATTTTTCCATGACACGACGCGTAAAACCTCGTAGCACCAGTGCCGCTCAACTCAAGCTTGTGGCTGCTCTCATCCCAAAGAACATATGCAGTCATCCCGCACTGCGTAATATTGAGGAATATCAAGTTATCCGTCATTGTAGCATTATCTTGTAAGGCCATCCTTATCAATGGCTAAGTTGTTCATATGACATATCTTTCACATTTTCAATTTTGTGACGTCGCATCGCATGTCTAGTCCTGTAACGTGAAGCGCATAACCGCTCCACGAAAGAAGTTGGCTCAACGTCAAGCATCAAGGTTCAATGTCCCTTTCAGCTACGGAACATCATTCACAAGCATTTTATCGTGCCTCCAGCCTATGTTGTCACATCAAAATGACTTTCACAAATGGAGCAAAGTGTTGATTACTTGCAAACATTCGGGGATGAGCTATCAGCCTTGCCTGCCTTATCAAGTGTCCTCCCGCAAGCAAGCAGCGTAATGCAACCTATCGAGAATTGGGACGAGCCTGCTACATGCCAACACAGATCGATGTCTCAACCACAATGATTGTCGGAGCATTGCGCTCTTAGCGAACCTTGACGTGCTGTTATCAAATGTTTAACCATCAACCAAAGGAAGGTATGCCTTCCCTTTCGTCCAATGCCTCAAGTAATCAAAGCAACCTCCAAAGATCGAAGTCCTAGACTCGAAAGATACAATGATAATGTCATCCTTTCAAACGGAAGATGGTGGTAAAGTTGGGAGCATTGCTGATGTCGTCCAAAAACTTGATGCGAGAATTGATAACAATTAAATGCTAGCAAGTGCACAAGTTGCTCAGTAATAAAATGTAATAAGTAGAGTGTCAAACTCACGAGGAATTAACTTACTTAATTAAACTAATTTCATAGGCTAATAGTAGACGACATGGTTTTGGATAAAAAGAAGTTGCAAAAAATAAAATAACAGAAAAATAAAGAAAACTAAAACTAGATTAAACTAGTTTAATCTAGTGATACATAGGGCTTAGGATGATAAAAGAAAATTATAAACAAACTGAATTGACCAAATATTACAAGTTAGGTTCTAATGACGGATTAGAGTTTACTCAAATTATTGATCTCCATCTAAGATCAATCAACCTATCTTAATTCAAATTAGATACTCCATCATTGATCATAATCTAATCAAACTTGAGATTCAAAATCTATGACGACCTCGCCAAGCCTCAGATGGAGTTCTTCCTACATGAGGTTTGCAATCTTGTGATCTGCCACTCAGAAAAAGAACAAAAAGAAAAAGAGAGAGAGATCTTGATTCCCCCTCATTTTTTCCTTCTTTTTTTGTTTTGCCATCAGTTATCTGTTCGTGGAATATTGACTTCCACTGATAAGTTGGAAAGATAATATTTGTATTTAGATCAAACTTTTTTCCCTCTTCAATTTCTTAACTATAATCAGAGACCCTGAGGATGTTGCACGCTCTGGAAAAAAAAGAAGAAAGAACTACAATTTTCTTTTGTGCATATTCATCCTTTGTCTATGTTGGTATTGACTCCAACGGCAACTCACCATTTCTATTGGGGATTGCAATTTTTGCTTGTCTGTTAGGGATGTAAAGATGTCTAGTTTCAATCACTATGTGTCAATACCTTTAATTTTCATTGTACTAGGAATTATTAAATGGTAGGTAGTTCTTTCGATGTAAATGGAACTAAACTATTATCACCCATTCATTGGTAATGATTAATAGACCGTACAACTAATATTCCGTCTAGGATCATACGAGTTGTGACATGCAATGCTTGGACTTAAAAGTCAAGAATCAACTCCACGTAAATCATGCAATCAAAAGTAACTATAGCTAATTATAGAAGGTAATTAATTTTTGAAAAAACATTAATAATAGCAAGCATATTCGAAAGAAAATTGAATTATAATCGATTATGAAATAAGGTTTAACAATTCTCCTTTAATGATTAAAACTATTACAATTGTCTCAAACAGAAAATAAAAATAAAGGATTCAAATTACTAAAGCTAGAAAGATGTGTCAAGTAAGCACAGGATCATTCCAATATGAAATAGAACATAGAATACTCTCAGGAACGTTGATAAACTATTGTTCGGTCCTCTTCTAGAGTCAATCATGCGAAATTCTTCTCGGTGAGCCTTCTAAATTCTCTCACGTTCTTGACTTCAAAATTCTGATTGCAAGGCCTAGCATGCTCTCTCGATGTAGTATAAAGGTTCTATTTATAGGGGTTCAGGTTTCCATGTGATTGGAGAAGAAATAGAAATATTTTCTATGTAAAATAAGAAAAATTCGAATTTGAATTAATTCTAAAATTTTGGTCTTATCAAACTCCAAAATTTGGGCAATAATATATTTACAAATCATCCTAGGATCATATAATATGAGTAGAAATCCTTGCCCACTTGAAAATCTTCCAAAAATTCGTCCAAAACTGAAATATGCACTTCGTCACAGCCTTTACAGCGATTTAACGGTCTAAACAAAGTCCAAATCAAATTAAAACTAGGATTTCACGTCTGTGACTGCATTTTCACGGCCCTTACAGTATGAAAAATATGGATTTCACCACCCGTGAAAGTCTGGTCATGACCATGACTCGGGACAACTTGAAATGCATTTTAATGGCATGTAGCCTTACTTCACTATTTTCCACTTTTTGGTTCCGTTATAACTCCATTTTGAGCGTGATTTTCTTCATTGGCTTCATAATTCAATTTTCTTGATTCTTAGACAATAAAATACAATATTTGGATAGATTTTCATTTTTGTAAATTAATATAAATAACCTCATAAAATGATGCATGCTATTAGAAAATGATTCGAAATGATATTAAATGTATTACTAAATATATGTTGTATTTTGCATGCATTACAAACCTTGGTTCTAGGCCTTTCGATCATTCTTTATTTTTATCTATTTTGTTTTAACTTATAAATCCAACCTTTATTTTGTGTAGATAAATAATTATTCAAATGGACAAGTAAATTATTAAATTTATTGATGCGGTCAAAATCATAACAAACAGTGGCTAATAAGTGGACTAATCGCTCAAATATTGATGTAATGAGCAGAACTATCGGTATAATGAGAAATAATTAAGATATTATTTTAATCTTATTAATTAAAAAGTAAAGAAATAATTATTTTCATTTGTAAACAAAATAAAATAAATGATCACTTGTATGAATGATGATTAGAACACCTAATTTGCACACTAGAATGCAATGTATCTACTAATTAACAAAATTTAATTCTAAAAGTTTAGTTATCCAATCTTAAGAATAATTAGAATAAATTAATTCTTTCAGTTTTAAACTTATCTGATTAATCAAAAGATGCATTCAATTGAAATTAGACTTCTCAAGTCACCTTAATGACTTCGTAGATTAAACCTCTTTTGATTTCTCTGATTGTGTCATACATAAATTAAAATCAATTTTGGAAACTATTACGTAATCAACTACTTTTCTTAAATAGCAATTAACTCATAAATTATAAAATCATAAAAAAGCATTAAACACAAACATGTAATATTGTTAAAGATTAAAAAACTAACAAATGGGGGTTGAGATCAAGTAGTAAACAGGTTGTCCCTGCTTAAGGAGGTTTCGAGTTCGAAACTTGCCGTAAGCATAATATTTCTTTTGGGAGCCTCACTTGTCATACTCAAGCATGCGATCCTAGGGACACAGATTATTAGAGTGATAGTGGATTTGGATAGTTATCTGCCACTTCGAATACTATGGTGGCAACCGAAAAAAGATTCAAATGAAATTAATATTAAAAAAACTCCAATACATTAATGGGTTCAACTTGGATGACACTAAAAAAGAAAAACTAATATAAAATTTGAGGGAACAAATAACTCTTATAATTGTTGAGCATGTCTTTCAAATTTTCGACAGAGCTTCACAACTATTGTCGAGCTTCTCTTTCTCGCCCTCAAAACGATCATCCATGAATGATTTTCGGTTCCCTTTCGTCCTCATATAGATTTCCTTGTGTATCCAACTAAGTAAAAAAATATCTTGTAACTGCTTATGAGATTATCGTCACCATCGTGACAGAATATCAATTTATGCACTTGGTTTCACCGCTCGAGCACGATCATGATATTCATCTGACACGATCGTGACATAAGGTTCATATTTCGAGCACGATGGTAGCACTATCATGACATAACATCCAAATTCATTACATTAAGAAGTCTTTCTATATCGGACGTTGTGGAATGTGTCAAGGCCGCGACTAACATCTGAAGTTTCATTTTCAACTTGTTTTTTTATCATTTCTTAATATTTTAATTTTCTATCAGAAAACCATTAGAAATAAATTTAATAACTCCTATCCTAAACACAAAATTTGTAACACCCCGAAGTTCGACCCTGTCATGTGGCAAGACAAGATCTCTTTTCGGAGCGATACTTTCGATGCTTTGTTTCCTTTGTCATGTTGATCCTTTCATCGACCAGAGCAGTCAAAAAGGGTGCCACATAAGCAGAAGACTTAGACAATATAATATTTAACTTTTATAACGTAAATGTGGAAGTTGAATAGGTAAGGATCCATAAATGTGAATTCATAACGCGGAATCTAGAAAACATATCAAAGGTACATCTTATGACATATAAGGCATCCATGAACCACGCCATAATACGAAGGTACACGTAGGTCTCACGTACAACTCAATAATGTAAAATAGTAAAGACCAACTACTATATCCATGTGCACACACACACCATCCTAGCAGGGGTCTCCGTACACATAGCAACCGACCATAATAGGTAAATCAAGTATCTGTGGGAATTAACACAGGGGAGGAGAACCCTCCCGTTAGCACAAGGTTAAATGTGATAACATATGAATTATAAAGATAATTTAGAAAGTATGAGCATGATAGAAAATTTAAACAATATCATATCTTTGTCTTTCATTCTTTTCATTCATGGGCCATGATGGGAAAATGTCATCATCCATGATCAATCATATGGCTCACGAAAGCATTCGACTTTCCATTGGAAAGGTGTATCATTCATTGTTCCATCCTTTTCCTTTCTTCTCATTCCATGTTTGTATTCATGTTCATGTTGACATAGTTCGTCCATTCATCCTATATCTTGTCCATGGTTTGAATGAGCTCTCCACTTCTTTAAGATGAGTCATGCTCACATACGTGCAAATACCTAGCCATAGCATATGGGCCGATGGGAGATCAGTGCTACGATAGTGCCCCAAGAAGGGAGGTGACCTCGTATTAGGCAGTAATATTCCTCAATAGAGATGACCTCGGATTATGTGGCAACACCCGAAAAATGGGGATGACCTCGGGTTATGTGGCAACACCCCTCGATGGAGATGACCTACCTCTAGGCGGCAACATATGTAAGGAATGGGATGACCTCACCATATGCGGTAACATCCCTCAAAGGAGATAACCTCGCATTAGGCGGCAATATTCGTATGAATGACCTCATGAAATGCGGAAACAACCTTCGGGGAGATGGACCTCGCACTTGGTGGAAACATTCATAACAGTATGAGAAAGGCCTTACTCAAAGGTAGGTGCTTTCTCGAGGGAAGTATGACGAATGATAGACTTCCCATTTAGGTAAACATGACATATCTTTATTTCATCTTTTATCTTCATTAACGTATTGACATATCTTATGATCACAATGATCAATCAAGGCTTTGAGGAGTAAGGTTGTCTTCAGGTTAATGTTCATAATCATAGGTGTGAGAACAATCATGTGGACATGAGCAAATCATAACATATTCTTGTAATTAGAGTCATATCATTCTTTGTCCACTTCTGGACGCCCAAAAGTCAAACGGTCATCTGGTCTATAGATTTATCGGGCGCTCGAAAGTCGAATGGTTGTCGGTCACATCATATCATTCTCCCCTTCCAAGGTCGGGCACGAATCGGACGTCCGAAAGATCGGCGATCGTCCAATTCTTCCTTGGACAAAAACTATGAGTTCTCAGCATGGAACCTTCGGTCGCCCGAAAGTCCACTGATCCTTCGTTTTCATCAAGTCGCACAAAGATCATTCATCAGTCGGTCGTCCGATGTAAATATCAAAATATCAAAGCAGACGTCCGAAAGAAGTTCGGTCATCTATTCTGATAGTCCACTAGCCTCTGTCGAGTCGATAACGAGCATATGATCCAAGATCGGTCGATCGCTCATATTGGGTAAAATCGCAGGTCATTGCGAGGTCCTTAAGTTTTCAACTAATTTTTTAAACACAACATTCTACAATCAATTAAAATTAGGTCCAATATTATCTAGCACAACAAAAAACATGTGGGCATGATTCAAAATTCATAACCATCATAGGCATGGTAATAAACATGAAGGCATCATAATCATCTTTGTTTTCGTATCATGTGCTTATACTTTTCTTGTGATCATGCACACATTTCAGCAACTATGGTGATCATTTCATAACTATCAATATCATAAGTAATATCAAAGAAAATCCATTCATATCAAATCTCCTTAGCGCAAGTTAGTTCATGCTATCAAACCCCAACGAGAATATCCCTAAGCATGCCAACTATGATAACTCCGAAATCTGTTCATTTATTGTCATAAGCATACATGTCATCTTGTACATAATCATATCAAAGTATTCTCTTGTGTGTGCTCCACTGATTGGTGGAAGAAGAAAATGAGAAGATGAAAGGAAGGGTGCAAATGAGAGGTGAGTTTATAAAAAAGATAGAGAGATGTGGCTCTGTCTCTTCAATCTCGAAGATTCATAAATATGAATGGGGGCTTTGTGCCTCTTCAATCCCCAAGAGTCATGAATATGAAAGGTTGCACAAAGTTCCAAAGGTCATGTGTGAAAGGAGGAGCTAAAATTTGATTTGGCTTCATATTTAAAATTCTGACGCCGATGGACCAGTCGATCGAAATAAAGTTTTTAATTTTCATGAAATTTTGGGATGTTACAAAAGTTTCTTGAAATACTAATTAAATAATTTAAACTAATGCATAATATTTTGAGCATCATCTATAATAATTGATATAGTTGTAGAGTATATTTTATGCATCCTTTATAGTCATTCCTATGACGTAACCCACGTTAAGCATCATGTTACTATTATTCAGTTTGATCACTAATTAATCCAACAACCAACGACCTCTCCTAAAAATTACCTAGGCCGAGCCATTTTTTCATCATTCATTAAATACTTTAAGAGTGAGAGACCAAACAATAAATTTGACCAGCCCTTTCATGTTGTCTCAATGTGTTGTGTTGAGTATTAAAATTGAAAAAGAAGAGTGCAGAGTATTACATGGAGGCTAATCCTTTTCCCGTGCCTCCCATGGTGAAGCAGGACAGGATTAAAATTGTGTTGTGTTGTGTTGAGTATTAAAATTGAAAAAGAAGAGTGCAGAGTATTACATGGAGCCTAATCCTTTTTCCTGTGCCTCCCAAGGTGACTCTTGTAATGCATTAAATTATACAAATCATTCTTTAATATTGGGCGTGGTAACTATTTTGCCCAACTTCAATTTATAATTAGAATATCATCATTCTTTCTTTGACATGTGAGAGAGAAGAGGAATGTCAGCCCCCCTTCGCCAGTGCACTAGAGAGGGGGACCAACGCCACCCTTCGTCAGCACGTTAGAGGAGGATCAACACCCCCTTCTCTCTCACGCAAGAGTGGACGATTGTCCTCTGGGGGCATGGCTGTGCGAGCTCATACAAAGGGCAACCCCCCCCCCCCCCCCCCCCCCTCACACACACAAAACAAAGCTCCGACGTGGGGCGATAGCCTCTCGACTATCACCTCTTTTTTATACATTTTTTAACTTATATATTAATATTATTTTAATATTATTTCTTGTGCCATATTAACATCATGATTGAAAAACTGACTATTGTCAATAGAAAGGATGACGCGTGCAAGAAATCAAAGATCAAAAGCATTTGAGCTATCGCATCCAAAATTAAGGACTAATATACTCCATACCATGCATGCTACTACCATGCTACAAGTATAATTAAGCTACCATTAACATTGCCGATGTTAAATAAAAATCATGAAATTTTACTAATTAATAAAAGTTATTATTTGTAAATTTTTCATCCTCAGTTAAAAGTTATACTTCACTATATAAATCATGTTTTTGTCAAACTTTTAATCAACATATTATTATAACATAATAAAAGAAATAATATTTTAAACTTCTTCTAAAATAATTAATTTTTATAGATATTTGAAATATTATACTAATAAATGAAATAAAATCATAAGATCGTGTGCAAAAATAACATCACAAAATTTATATCGAATTTAATCTTGGCTAATAATATTTCACTCAAAAAATCACCATTTCATCAAATAAATAATTAAGTGATAATAGTATCACCCGTACCATTAATCAAATAAACATGTGATAGAAAACCAAGGAATCCTTGAATTGGTGGTTTACTTCGAATCACATTTGCATAAACTATTGAGATCATGCTGCTCCTCCATCAAAGGCTGAAACAAGAGGCAGGGGGAGCGTTCCGGGGACTGGAAGTCAAGCTGGTTAACTTCCGAGGCCATGGGGAATGCCAACACCCCAGTACTGTCTTGGAACATGGAGCCTCTCCCTCTCTCTCTCTCTACAAAATCTTTTGCAAGTACTTGCAAAATGCAAAGAGAAGTGTGGGAACAGCTTGAAAATGGACAGATAGATCAGTGTCGATCTAGAAAGACGTTAAGATACTATTAGTATTTTATTCAGCATGTGGGAGTGGAGTCTATTAAAATTTCCAACTTTTCCTCACTTAAATCTCTATATTAATTTTCTGAATCGTGAATAACGACCGCCGTGAATTTGCTAAAATCCTGAGTATTGAGATAAATGGCAATGCGTATTCAAGCCCAAATAGCTATTTTAACATGTTTCGCATGCCAAATACAACGAGAACGATGAAGCCCTAGTAATTTTATTTGCTTCGAACGAATAACTCTGTTAAAACAAAGATAATAACCTTTCACAGGGGGTCTCAAAATTTTAATTGGTCCCTATAAAAAGGCAACCAAATGATACCAGATTCATCAAATATGCTAATGATAATAATTATTGAAAAACATCCAAACTGGTACGTCTTGGTTCATCAAAATGCCAACGCTAATATTTTGCTGTTCTTTCGGTGCTTGACAAATACAGACGGTCAGCTTTCAAATCAAACTCATGATGGTAAAGATCCTTGCAAAGATCACTGCTTTTTTACCACCCCGGCAAAGTGGTAGAAATTCAGGATAATTCTGGGATCAGACCTCCCGAATAGATGACCATCACTCCTAACTTGATCAACAAAAAGTGTTTGGGGTTTACGAAATCTTGTCTCACAGAAGAACAAATGGGAAAAAGATAGTATACAAATCAACCATCACCTTACACAAAACATATCATGTAAATTTGGATGTAACACTGTAGAAAAGGGAAACAAGAATTGTCATTGGATTTCTTGGAACAGGAATTCGATAAAAAGAAAAAGATAGAATCAGGATCATAATCGTACTACCTTGCACTTAGGCTCATGAATGAGCAACAAGTAGATGTAAGTAAAACCATGCAGGCGAAGGGCATAATCAGATTTTAAAAATTATTTAGTACAATATGACAAGAGAACACTTAAACACAAGCGAAAAGTAGACTTTAAAAGATTTAACTCCGTAAGCGAGAAAGACGTTATCTTCCAACTGCAATATCCCTCAACATATATACCAACATGGTAAGAACTTCAGTGGAGATCTAGAACACCGGGCATCGGAATTCTGCAGCAAACAAGCAACATAATAATTAAGATTATGAGCGTATTCAGCCAGACATAATTTCAACGGGGATATGAATTTCTAACCCGTGTCGCGAAACATGCAGCATGTTCAGTGTCAATAAAATGCAGTACAATGCAGAAAATGAAGAAATCACTATCAAAACTTGAACAAAGTCCCAAAAAGATTAAACTCGGTTACATAATAAGTCATATAAATATCATAAACAGATGTAAAAATATCAGAGTATTTCAGGAGATTATTAAGCCACAAAGAAGTAATATTACATGGCATACATCTAGGAAACGTACAGTAGCGGAGTAGCAGGCCATAGCATTCAACAGTAGGCGTGCATGTTGAAGAACTTTTGGGTTTAACTATTATATCGAGGGCTGAAGACTTCAGAAATATGACGAAAACCACAAATATAGCATTTAGCTAACTAACCAGTACTTAATTTATCGACAAACAATCAGAAGAAACTAGAACAAATAAGATGTAGTCCCAAAATTATCATTTTAAGAACAGGCATATCTTAAAGAGAAATTGGATAGAAACTGTTCATGAATCTATATACCTCATTTAAGTAGGAAAATATGAAGTTTGAAGAACGCACTTTGTATTACTTTACCATACAAGACATTCAAGGCCAAGGATGACACGACATATAGAATTAACTAATACTGTAGGTTGCCTAGAAAAGTCAATCTACTCTACCAAAAATAGGGGAAATAGTTTTGATATTGCATATCGAAACTTAAAAGACATGCAACAAAGAAACGAATAATGATCTAGAGATAAATAGACGTTTCAGATCTATGGCATGCAGCAAAGATAAGGTTGCAACAAATTCAAAGAGACAAAGATCCCTCATACCCTCCTGTAGATCTGCAATTAATCACAAAATGTTCACACAGGATTTCCACACGTTAGCAAAAGATTCTGTAAGAATCTGTCGAGTAAGAAAATAACTCATGATAACATGTCAAGAAAAATCAATAGTACGTTCGTGACAAACGTTAAACCTAAGGAAAAAAGATACAAACGCATCTGATGGACCTAAAATACTCGTAAAGTCATATATGAAGTCTGTAAGGATGCATCATGTATGGACAGCCGATCTACTTTGCATGGGTGTAACTGGAACAAGGGAGCTCCCTTCAGTCCAAGCAAAGAAAGCTCAGGATCAGATTTTCTCCCGCATCATTCACTCATCTACCAAGCAAATTGTAACTATCCATCTCTCAGATCCTTGAATATACATATAGCTTGGCATGTGTATGAATGAGTCGGCAGCGAATCCAAACCCTCATAGCACCCTCCATGAGTGGACTGAAGGAAGCTCTCTTTCATACCCTTCAAGAAAATCAAACAAAAACATTCCATATCTTTGATGCACAGAGCGGAAGAAAAGATCGGTGATCTAGAGTACATGCGATTGATCATTACATATCAAACAAATCAAAACCGCCGGTAATAATCTAATAGCATGTTAGATGCAAGTAAGGCAAAGCAATATGAGAAGTTTATGGCTCTCGGAGAGGGTAAGATGAGAGAAAGAGATGTGGTAGTGTGGAGGGTTTCCACAATCTCTCTCTGCCTTGAAAATTCTTGTGATTGAATATCAAGTACCAACAAGAAGGCCTTTAAATAATCAGAAGATAGCCAACATCACATCACTCACGGAATAGTAAATAATATAAAAAGGATGCGTCCTGCAGATCATGTTTCTTTTTTGCTTCAAAGCAACACCAAATGAGTAAAGCCGCTTTTAAGTTGCCTTTAACATTTTTTTACCTAATTATATTATGTTCAGGTAGATCATGTCAAGATTTAGTTGTATGTACTTATTCATCCCCAAATGCTTAATAAATACTCTATAGCAAAGCCTAAGTCGGCATCAAAATGCATACAAAATCCACGCAGCAGCGGCAGGAGCAGCATGCGATTCAAGTTGAAATTTTTCACATAGATTGCATAAAATATTGGAGTTTGGTGCATCAGGTACTATATCACCTGTGACCCTACTGCCAATTAAGTCTCTTAATCTCACATTCTTCTACAGTAATGGTAGCTGATTGGTTCCCCATGCACAGCCATGCTACTGGTGCAGTCAAAGCATTCCTGTGTCACCTGTTTGACACATGCAGAGACTCAATTAAGATCAACCTGTGAGTAATCAATTAGCATGGGAACTTAAGAAGGACGAGCTGTCAGAATTAAAAACTGTAAGCTCCAAGTTAAGACGGTGCTCGCACACATATTTTATAGAAATAAAATACTATGTATAAACAAGAAAAGATCTTGGCAGCAGCTCAGAATTATTCTTGCTGTCTTTTGCTACAGTAGCAGTTCTGTCGTGCTGTTATGCAATTTCCCTCCATAAGTGCCAAGAGTTGCTTTACTTCCACTCTTAGGACGGCGGGGTCCGGCAGAGGAGAAGAAGGACCGGTGAAGAAGGAAAGTATATATATAGAAGAAGAAAAAGGAGTGATTGATATAATTTTCTGCACTAGTAAACTTAGCAGGATTCAACTATGTGCATAGCATGCATGTCTTAAAATGTAGTAAATCAGCAAGGTAGGCAATGATATGCATAACAAGTATAATAGAAATATGCAGTTCATGGAGATTGCCTTCATTATATATCTCAATAATGTGAATATTATGGGAGTGCACGATTGGCATGCGGTGTACACAGCATGAACTCGCTGCATGACATGACATGCATTTTTGGCGTATTATGGTGGCAACTCACATGCATGTGCCACATGAAAACAATATATGCGGGTAGTCTTTCGTGAGATAAAAGGTTGAAATGTAAATGACAGTATTTTATGTTCTCAATAGACAATATTATTTTTTAAAAAAATGTAGGCCTCAGCATAAATTTTTTTTTTTCTCAGGGCAAGTGTGTCGTCGTCGATTGTATATCCACTTCACTATTGCTTTTTTTTAACTTAAAATAAGTGTTATGTAAAGCTCCACGTACTTCATTACTTTTTAGTCATATCACCCTAAAAGGCACTAAATAAAACATATGTCAATCTCTCTCCGTGTATATATATATCTATTATTTTCTGATTTCAACCAGCGACCAACGGATGGATTCCATGCATGAAAATGTCAAGTTTGCAGTCTAACTAGTTTTAAGAATATATATTTTTATGTATAATGCACACTGTTCAGTATTCAAAGATCCACACAGCAAACAGTTGGTTCGACAAGTGCTACTATCTCCGAAACATTAATCAGAGGTATTATCTTAAACATCAAATTAGTCATATATCAATAACCTTGAATACTAATGAATTAGTCATCGAAAAAAAATTCCACACAGGCACACAGCAGATTGGCAACGAGTTAAACACCATTGTCATACGAGTCCACTTTTTCTTCACTTCACCTGCATTTTGAATTAAACGCTTGTTGGTGACTTGACAAGAGATCTGCAAACGAACAAAAGCCATGCATGCCGAGGCATCACACTAATCTAAGCCTATACCACCGAAGGAGAACGATATGACATCTCTCCAACATGTTTATATTTTTTTTTAGGTGTACAACTTGTTATATATATCTTGTTGCGTATATAATTATCCTTTGTGCACAGAGCCAAACCACATGGCAACACATGCCGTGGCATGTGGGGTAGGGATTGGAAAACCTCATGCCATGCTGCATGCATGGCACCAAAAAGATTAGTGAATATAAGCCCTAGCTTCTACCTGATGATCCCAGTGTGCACTGTCACTGAACACAGGCAATGGAAATTGGAATCCGTCCATGGAGTGCAATCTCGCCATGAATGCTCAATTGCAAAGCTTGACCAGGAGAGGGCACACCATGTGGACTCATGGGCAATAATGTTGTGCATTCGTCCCTTCAAAGGAGCCGTGGCGAAGTTTGGGAGCCCTAGGAGTAAATGGCTAGTACTTATAGGGAAAGGACGAGTGGTAAATGAGATCAAATCAAGCAATAATGGCGGGGCATTGAGAAGACTTGGGAGGTGTGAGAAAGGTTTACCACCCCACCTAGCTCTCTCTCTCTCTCCCGCTCGCACTGCAACGGGTCACTTCAACTTCCCGTCTCTCACAACAGGAGAAAGAAAATAGTCATTTCAGATGGAAAAAGCCTGAGGAAAGGGAAATGGTGCCCATCCCCCCACCCCTTTGCCCTTTGGCCTCGAAACACACCGCGACACCCTCTGTCTCGTGTCAAATCAACGGACTCTTTCCCGTTTCCTCTCCTATATAATTTAGATTTCATATTGTATGATTTTACTAGATATAGTGCCAGATAAAAGAAAATTCGAGAAAGATTTCTAATATCAACAAATTTAGATCTAAAAAAATGACGAGCATTAAAGAAAATCATCAGTTGATAATTAATAAATGACTACTAAGAACTTTGTTGTATTTTTTTTGTACATAGATAAGCTAATGTTATTAGTTTAAAATTTTAATCGCTTGGCTAGGAAATGAGGAATTGCTATTAACTAACAATTGTTTTACTAATGATATTTTGATGTCTCAAAGTTGCAAATTGTAAATACTAAAAATGGTCGATAAATAATACATCAAAATAATTAGTGTATTACTTTATTTTTTATAAAATTAGATTTTGATGTAAGAAATTAATTTTAAATTTTAATTTATTAGATAAAAATTGTATATTGGAATGACATATGATAATAAAGAATTAAAATTGATATATTTTAATGAATATTTGAATAAAATGTAAGAATTGAATATAATTTTTATTTTACGAGGTAGAATGATTGATTATTATAAAAAGATGAGAGTGACACAATACATTAAGTTTGATCAAAACTTTTTTTGATACCTAATTAATAAGTAAATAATAAGATCCCAATATGATTAAAATTAGAATATGTATAATTAGTTAAGATTAATAATAATAATTAGTAAAATTATATGATAATACAATAAATAAAATCATTACACGTATATAGCTTTATGATAATAGAACCACAATTCTTTTGAATTCTAAGCAAATAGTTCAATTGAAAAATTAATTCAAAACGTATTTAGATAAGTGGGATGTAATGATATGGAACTAAAAAATTTAATATGATATATATTAATTATAGTAGGTATTCCAATTAAATATAGGGATTGTATATATAAAATATAATATTATTAATAAATATTGAGTACAAATTAAAATTTTATGTTAAATTTTAAAAAATAATATATCATTTAAATACAATAAATAATAAATATAAAAAATAGATTTAACAATATAATAAAACTTTCCCGAATGATCAATAATATTAAATTAATCTATAAAAATATATTATATTTGATAAATAATTTTTTTAAAAAAATAAGGAACAAAGAGAAAAAATATTTGAAAAAAATAACCTAAAAGAAGAGTTTTAGAAAAATGGTGATCATTGTAGTTCCACCGGAGGATGAAAATCGAGGTCACGTGACTCTCGGTTCAAATCACATGGAACTAATCTTTTTAGAGGAATTAAGTCGGTTAGGTTTGCAGAAGGATCATGAAGCCCCACCCTTTCTCCTCGCCCCCCCCCCCTCTGCAACCTTGCTCGGCGACGAGGTCACAGAGGAGGGCGAGGCTCCACCTTTTCTCCTCGTTGGCATCGCAGAGGGGGGAGGGGCCTCGTCGACGCGCGGGGACGGGGGCCTTGCCCCCCTGTAATGACCTCGCCGACACTCCTTGCCGACGTGCCGGGAGGGGGGCCTCTCTTCCCCTCCCCCCTCCCTCTGCGACCTCATGTGTCGTTGGCGAGGTCACAGAGGAGGTGACAAGGAAGGACGGTTGTCCCCCTCCGGCTCCATAACGGCATTTTTTTAAATATTACCACATCGTTTACTTGGAGAGCAAAGAAGGTATTGTGTCAACATCATGTGAGCTCCGCGACCAAGAGAAAGACAGGTAAATAGGGTATTAGGTGAAAAGAGTTAAAAGATGGAGGGCGTTCGTGTTACAAAATAAAATTTAAGATATTGCTGAACAAATCTTAAAGTTTGAGGGCATTTTGTGTAATTTTTTCTGATTTGTTGGATAAGGTAACAAAAATAAAAATATATATTGTTTCCTTCTTAAGATAATGTATTATTTCATAAATAAAAAAATAAATATTCATTTTGTGTGTGATTAAAATAAAGAATCTTTTCTTTGTAAAAGGTAATGTACACATATAATAAATATTATACAATTAAAATTTTTACTAGATATTGTTTTATTTACAAAATTAAAAAATAATTTGAAACAAAGAATTCAATTTAATACCAATGAAAATTAAGATTTACTTATAAAAGTAATAAAAATTATAAATAAGGAATAATTATATTATTGGAAAATACTTAATTTATTCAGAAAAAAATTTAAGTAGAAGTTGGGGTCTTAATAT
Source organism: Pontederia crassipes (assembly GCA_030549335.1). Taxonomy (NCBI): domain Eukaryota; kingdom Viridiplantae; phylum Streptophyta; class Magnoliopsida; order Commelinales; family Pontederiaceae; genus Pontederia; species Pontederia crassipes. The sequence goes on from CM060195.1 coordinate 42,771,831, forward strand.
ATTTAAATTGAATTTTAAACATTTTAAAATGGACTACCGTATTTATCACATTGAAATGCTAATAAATTAGTTTTGATAATTATTAAAAATTATAATATATTAATGATATAATTTGTATTATTGTAATATCTGTGATACGTGCATCCCACGAGATTTAGCACTAATTTTTTTTAAAGAGACCATATATATTTATAAGTAGTCGTTTTCATTTCATTTTAAATAATTAAAATACTTTGGAGTAAATTACAAAAAAGGATTAAAAAAATATATGCCGACGCAAGAGAGAGGAAACAGGGGCATTTTCCCCCTCTACAACTCGTGTTGCAGAGGCGGGCAAACGCCCTATTTCCTCTCTCTCTCATCGGCGAGCCCGTGCATGAGAGAGAGGGAGAGGGTCGATGGCCCTCCTTTGGTCAAGCTTGTCGGCATCGAACGTTCTAATTATGAATTAAAGTTGGAGGATCATTTCGAAATTGACTCGAACTTTGAGGACTATTAGTGTAATTTACCCAAGAATTTAATGGGGGTCATATACCTTGAATGGCGTATGACCCCCATACGCATGAGTCCCACCGTCCAATTAGATCGGATGGTAGGCAATGCACCAGATCACCACCTCCCCTCCATGCACCGCCAGTGTTGTCACCGTCGTTGCCACAAGCACCTCTAAGCGTCGTCATCGTCGTCGGTGCCCCAACCTCCTCCGAGGACGCCACCTGCGAGCGCCCCCTGCCATCATCGGCCAAGTCAATGACAACCTCTGCGTGCACAATTGAGTTGCAACCGCATGCGATCGTCGTCCTCGTCGTTGATCGGAGAGAAAGGGTGAGAGTAGATCGCAGTCCTCGCCTCATCGGATCCCTCGCAATCATCCGCCCTTGCCTCGTTCGACCAACCTCGCCTCATCGTCGTTGACGTCACTTATGATTGTCGCCCTCATCGTTGATCGGATAGAAAATAAGAGAGTAGATCTAGCCCTCGCTTCGTCGGCCGCCCTCGTCTCATCATCGTTGATGTCGCCATCACCTATGATCATCGCCCTCGCCGTCGATCGGAGAGAAAGGGGGAGAGTATATCGCAACTCTCGCCTCGTCGGATCCCTCGCAATTGGCCGCCCTTGCCGAGGAGGGAGTCGGAGCTTCGCTGAGATCTCAACTTGTTCCACGAAGCCGTACGTGTAGGGGGCCAGGTGGAGGATTCGACGGTCGGGGGCTTCGAGGTAGCTATCGGCGCGGACTTGCCAAATCGGAACCCAAGTCCTAGGTGAGGATGCAAGTCGTCCATGGAGCGATCTCAACGAGCTCGGCCGACGAGGAACCTCTCCATGAAAGTCGAAGAGATTGCCCGTTCAATTATGTCTATTTCCACCGTTTGATATAATATGACGGTGGAGACTGCGTATGGAGTGATACACTTGAGATGGAACCTATAACTCCCATTAAATCCTTTATCCAATACTTTGATTAGTTTACATCTGTGAGACGGACTCATTACATCAGGTCCAGACTGTCACCTTAGGAGGCCCAACATGTTCCTGCAACTGCCGCCGCCGCATGAGGCCCAATAAGGAAATAGTGCACGAAACAATAGAAGTGGAACCCACTTAGCAAGGCCCATAGCACAACATTGCTGGAGAAAATAAAAAAACGAACGAAAAGAATAGAGAATAATATTAAAACAGAAATAAATTACTCCTAATGATTTTTGTTGATTATTAATTGTTTTTCATTTTGTGTCCTTATATTTCATTTATTGGGGATAACTTTAAGGGCGTTTGGTTTGAAATAAATAACACATCATGAGATTATTCCTGAAATTTGAAACATATTTTTTTATTCTAACTTTGAAATTTAGTTTGAAGATAACAAAATTTGAAAATAAAATAGTTAAAAGGTAAATATTTTAGTACCATATATAATATGGTTTTTATAACAAATGTAATAATAAAATAATAATGATATTGATACTATGATTAAGAAATAAAAAAGTTAAAAAATGAGAAATATGGGAATATAATTATTTTTATCTTTTGAATAAATTTTATATTTTATTTTGAACTTCATAATATTTTTAGAAAAAAAAAGATATTTCATAAGATAATATCCAATATTTTGGTATTCTGCATTTATTTCCCGCCCTTTTTTTGTTTTGAATGTTCTGCGAGCAATCATTCGAAATATAATTCAGCCATTATTAATTTAACAAAAATGCTACATCCTCCTAAAAATCCTCCTAACACTCACATAATTATATTACCCCCAAAAGTTGACAAAATTACAATCCATGCCATTATGACCTTTTAGGAGGATTATTAGACTGATTATTAGGAGGATGTAGCAATGCTCTTAATTTAATTTTAGTCCCTTTCAAAAGTTGAATTGCCCTGTTCTTTAGAAAAGTTCATTTGACCACAAAAAAGGTATTTAATAATTTGCTTAAAAAATTCAAAGCCTCAAGTGCCATAAAATAAATAGCTCTTCTCGGCATGACATCACGTTTTTTCCGCCCTTTGTGTACGCCCAGTTGATTTTTGTTGCTACTAATCTGGCCAGCAAATGGAGATGTTGGCATTAGACATTTTCTACAACCAGATGCAAACAATTTTGTTGAATCAGTAAGTCCTATTTATGAATTGAATAATTGTCCCTGGCCAAGATATGGATGTTTTTTTTTGTTTGTTGATTTAAAATATATTACAAGAGGAATACAAATTAGTTTAGATACAAAATAATTGATAAATTGAAGTGTCGATGAATAATATAATAGATAAAGTTGATTTTTTTAAAAAAAAAGTCATGTGTTCGATAATAAAAAAATTATAAGTTATTATTTTTAATTAAATAATAAAAATGATCTTAACATTATAGAAGAAATGTATGAAGAAAAGTTATGTATATTTCAAATAGTTAATCAATTTTTTCCTTTGACAAGATAAGCTAAGATTCCTTAGTTTGTTTTTTAAACTTATAAGTAACTAAAATAGATGTTTATCAACTTTTTTTAATTATCAAATAAGGATAAAATTTTAATTATGCTTATAAATTATTTTGATTATTTATAAGCTTAGTCACACATCCTAAGGGTCCGTTTGGCTTAGCTGATATAAAATAGTTGATAAGTTAAAGTGCTGATAAGCATTTTATTGGTCGAAACTTATTGTTAAAAATAAACAATTATGCGTTTGAATAAAACTCTTATATTAACAACAACTAGTTAGTTATGATACAATTAATGAACTTATTTTTTAGAAAGAAAATAAGCACTCCTCCCCCTGCTTATTTTTTTTACTTATAAGTAGATTTGATATCTGCTTATCAGTCATATTTTTAAGTCATCAAACGCTGAGATTTTTTTAAACTAACTTATAAGTGACTTATAAGCTTAGTCAAGCAGTCCCTAAGTCTAATTTGCCAATATATATATATATATATATATATATATATATATATATAATCCTAAGGCTTGATGTTATTTCTGTAATTAATTGTTGTGCTTTCTCCTTCCTCCATTTGTATTTGTCTTATTTCTTAATTTCTTGATTTAATTATTACAATGTATATAAAAAATTGCGTGAAAAAAAGGTCGTCTTCATTTTTCTTTTTATAAATTCGTATACAAGACGGAAAATAATTGTATACAATTTTTTAGTTAGCAGAAGTCACGTTCTAACTCATGAAATACTTCAGATGAATTAACGCATATTTATATAAACTAATTGAATAAGTCAAATAACAAGTAAGGATAAAAAAATCATAAAATTTAAAATTAATCAGATTTATTAAAAGATGCCGTCGACATCTAATTATGCAATGATCATATAATGACCAATCTAGATGAATTAATATGTACAAAAAATAGAATATTATAGTTTAAAATTTGTATTCGTTTCGAAATCTTAGTTATTATCTTCTCGTATATGATATGGCATTATTTCAAGTTAACAATTGACCACTAATTTCAAAACACAATATAATAATATAATTATTATAAATGTATACTTGCAAATAATAAACGTTCGAAGTACATTTTGATTTCTGAAGCGGATCTCCAAATGCCATTTTTTTTTCCTTCTTCATCGTTTTCTACCAGTTAAAATTTCGAACCAAATATTATTGCGTAGAAAATCGCCTCCAACAAATTTATTAATATTTGATGTTTATAAATTCACACGAGTGAAAAATGACATGGATATTGTAGATTTTCTATACTCCAATGAATATATTTATAATAAGATCAAATGTATCAAATTTTGTCAAAATGATTGGACAAAATCAATATGTCTTGAGTAGGCGATAAAATATAATACAATAATAAGATATTTTTATCGAGAGGGTGTTGTAATCTGTGGAGTGGGTAAAAGAAAGATAAAGAATTATTATTTCCATATTGCATCCAGGGATCGTAAAATTAAATAGGATACTAAATTCGTAGAGGACAATTAAGTCTCATTAAAGAGCTAATTAAAGGGTTCATTCGAATATTGAAAACTAAAATATTATTTCAATTAATGGCCTATTAATATTTTATATATAACCAAACTCTTGCTTTCTCTATAGATTCATTTTCTAAACAAAATGACAATGTTTTGAAAACAATTTAATCTCTACCATATTTCGTTAAATGGATGACTGGGTTAATTATTAGCACACGTACGATTAAATATCATGTCACCGACTTACCATATTAATATGGTTTTGGATTTATAGAAGCAATTGTTGATTTTATATAACGTCAAATATGTGACAACATGTATATATTTTTTTATTTCAAAAGTTCACCCTTGTGGCAATTATCGGATTTTCCCAACACAAAAAAACATAGTAATAGGTTACACATGCAAGTATGCAACCAATTTAAAACTTTGCGATTTATAACATAAGCAAAACAAAAAGGCAAGTTGAATTGTAATAAATATGAAAATTCAAGTTTTTTTTTTAAATCCAATTGGGTCGAAGGTTACCTGATTTTTTTATTGGTATGGAAGAATATATATATGTTTATTATTTAATTAATTTAATAATTATAATTTATTATTATATTAATCATATACTTCTTAGATGAAGTAATATGTATTTATTGACATAATTTGATAATAAAAATGTATCGTGACTAAATAAATTTCAACCATCGAATTAATCATATTTGCTAAAGTAGCTTGATAATCATTGTTGGATAATTCGATGACCTTGATCTTAATCATATTTATTCTTTAACATATACTTTTATATTATTATATATTTATTTTATTAATCTAATAAGTAATATGAGTGATATACACCCGTTCTACGTCAAATGCTCTACATATACATTTTGAGGTTAATGAGTATGAAGAGCACCCCGCCTGAGCTTATTATTATTATTATTATTATTATTATTTATTATTATTATTATTATTATTATTATTATTATTATTATTATTATTATTATTATTATTATTATTATATGGGTTTAATGGGGTGGGAGCACCCTGTTCCCATTATATCAGCCATCGGATTGTGAATCAAAGGTTGCGATCCACGCGCATATGGAGAGCCTTTGATTCACAATCCGACGGTTGAGATTCATTTTTTCTTATGATTTTCGGCGGCTATAGTTCTTGAGAGACGGCCGCGAGGATTTTAGGGCGGCGGCGGCGAGGGGTCGCAAGGTCGAAGTGGAAATGGCGACGTGCAGTCGAAGCATCGACGAGGAGCAACAGCGCACGACAAGTGAGATCGACGCACCCGCGATGGCGAGGGCTTCTCGAGCGATATTGGAGTGCGCCCGACGGCGTGTGGCACGAGCGTCGGCGAGGGGTTTCTCGAGCATCAACGTCGACAACGACCTGGGAAGGGGCTTATCGAGTGAGATCAGAGTGCGCCCGATGACATCGACAGCGACTTGCCAAGGGGCTTTTTCGAGCGAGATGGGAGTGCGCTCGGCGACATCGATGACTTTCTCTAGTGTCGGTGTTGGCGAGGGACTCCTCGAGCATCGACGGCGTACGGCACGAGAGCGGATGGCGAGTTGGATGACGCACGAGGAGAGAGAAGATCATGAGGAAAGTGAGGAAAAAAATATGCACCATCGGATCTAGATCCAACGGTTGAAAAATCGCGCACTATTCAAGTTGTTGAATTTATATCTGATGGCGGTTGAAGTGGGAGTAGGGTGCTCCCACCCATTAAACCTTATATATATATATATATATATATATATATATATATATATATATATATATATATATATATACACGATGGCCACTTCATACATAATATATTAAATCCACATGTACATTATACAATGAATGAATGGTCAATGTAAAAGCACAAAGAAGAAAAATCAAACAATTACGTGAATGTATTTTGAAAAATTAAATAGGGTCATGTCAATTAGAAGGCAGATTCAAGAGCCGTTAACGACCACATTCAAATCTATTAGTCAAATAAAAAAATTAATACAAAAATTACCAAATTTGAATGGATCCAACTATGAATTTTAAGAAGAATGTCGCCACTAAAAGTGGTCCAATTTGAATGGTTCAAATCCATTTTTTTTTCATCACACTGTTCATGAATCCAAACTGGCTGTGGCTCATCGGTTTGCTACGAGTCTGTGACTTTCCAAGTTACAGCTAATTTTAATATCAATTAATTAATAGTTATTAATTTTTTATGTAGAGGGACCATATATAAATAAGTAGTTAATGACGATATATAAATGCACTACTTATGTTTTGTGGTTGTGGTTGGCCTAATACGTGAAAACACGGAGTTGGGAGCAATAAAGGGGAAAAAAGCAACTTTGTTACTTACAATTATGTAGGCATAATATGGTTTATAAAAAATATAATCAATTTTGTTAAATGTACTAATCATCGATCTTAAATTCTATGATTGGTCTAAATTCCTTCGTTCAATATAACTTGAAATATTGCAGTCAAAGTGATTTCTCGTATGGTATGTTTTCATTTTTTTTTTCTATTTTCACATATTATTTCATTATTTTCGAAGATGATACGATTTTGTACAAAAAAAATCAGGAGCAAGGTCTGTTCTCCTTTAGTTGGTTGGAATCTAACTTTCTTTTTATTATTAAACATAAGTACAATTATGTGCAATTAATTGCTACGAAGTACGAACATGTGCTATCACAGTTCAGATATAACTTCCTCAAAAAAAAAAAAAAAAGTTAAATCCTCCTAAAAATTCTTCTAATACTCGTACTCATGTTTTTTAAATTGCTTCAAAAAATAATTAAATTTACATTAATGCCATAGTGACTCAATTCGGAGGCTAAATTAGCATTGTCCTTTCCTCAATATATTTCTTCGAAGAAAGGTTAAAAAAAAGGACCATCACTGCCCATTTTTTGAGCAACGGTGTAAGTAAAAAAAAATAAAAAAATGTATTTTCCTTTGGCAAAAGTATACAAAATTTAAGAAAAAAATTGTTTGGAGGCATTTGGATCCGAAATAAGTGCCAGAATATCACAATATTTTCCAAATATAACTAAACATCTCCTAGAATAAGTATAAAATGATCAAACTTTGATTTTACAAAAATATTTTTTTAAAAAACGTGAAATCGCTATTTTTATTGGACAAGGACATGTATTCTTTCAAAACAAAAGAATAGAGATATTTTCTTCTTATGCTTTTTCAATGGTGTTTTTATTTTTTAATATTTATTCATATATTATTTGTATTATTATTATAATAATAGATATCAACTATTTATAATAAAATATTTTTAACATAAAATATAATATTTTTAAATTATATTCTATTCAAATCAAATACGACAAAGAATAAGGATACGTATGTTTTTTAAAAAATATATTATTCTATCATTTTATTCCATCGCAACTTATCCTTCAATCAAACTTAAACTTTTCCATCATATTTGATTTGAGAATGAATGTGAGAATAGAGTTTTATTCCACGTTTTTTTTAACAGATTTAGTATTTTTAAAAATTAATTAATTAGTTTTATCGTGTTAATGTTAATAATTAGTTAATTCACACATATATTTGACGCTGTTTTGTCTTTATATTCTAAATCTTAAGGCCTGTTTGATTCATAAATAAATACTAGAATATCTCTATATTCTCGATAATAGAGTCAAATGTGACGAAGAATAGGATTATTATGGTTAATTTTCGTTTTTCATGAAAATACTTAAAAATGATGAAACCACTATTTTTTAATAGATTGAAGAATATCTTTATTTTTTTAAAACAATAGAATAAATATATTCTTCTTCTTTTTCAATTTTTTCACCATTTATTATTTTAATTTTTTAACTATATATTATTATAATAAATGTAAACTATTTATAGCAAAATATTTTAATTATAAAAATATTAAATTTATTCTTTTTAACCTTACAAGAGTCAAAATAAGAATATAATTAAAATGCGATATTCTTTGGAATAAAATTTGTTATTCTTTTTAAAAAATTCTTTAACCAAATTTGTGAATATGCCTCAGAATGTTTGGATATTCTGAAGAATATAACTAAACGCGATATATAATAAGATTAGTGGGTGAAATTTTGGTTTTTAGAAAACCATTTTAAAGAGTGTGAAATCATTATGTATAATCAGATTTGATGGATATCTTTATTCTTTTAAAACTATAGAATAAAGATACAACTTCTTTCATTTTCAATCGTTTTTATTATTTAACTATGTATTATTATATTATAATTTTTATAATAATAACAATAATAAATGTTAACTATTTATAGTAAAATTTTTTAATTATAAAATATGAGAAAAATTTTCAACTAAATAATAAGTAGAATAAGAATATAATCAGAATAGTATATTTTTTAGAATAAAATTTATTATCCATCGAGAGATATTCTATAGCCAAACAATAGAGATAAATTATTTCACTAAAAGTTAAAATAGTATTTATTATAAGAATCAATTGATATACGAAAAATTATCATCCTTTATGCCACGAATCATTATTCGTTAACCAAACACCACGATAAAAAAAGTGATGTTTAATAAAAAGCGCATGCATCATGGTCATTGACTCATTGTCTTGTTTTTTCTAAAACATATATATAAAACAACTTATTTGGTAATAGTTATGGATTTCTTTATTCTTAAAATATCCATTTTATCGATTAAACACTAAAATATAACAAAGGAATATTATTTTTTACATATTTTTTTTATAATAATATTCGAAATTGAGTGGTAAAATTCGTAAAGCCCGTTATGCAATCAATTTTCAAACGAGGATCTCGTGGTTTAAATTGAATCCGTTTCCTTAAAATTTCCTTTTTTTTTTAGACCGCGGCATATAAAAAAAGAAACGAAATCACCCTTCTTTCTTCTTTCTCCACTCATTTCTCTCCCTCGCCCTTCTTCTCCATTTTTTAGGGTTTGCTCCAATCTCCTCCTCCGGCGAAGGCTTCACGAATGAAGGACTTGGGGGATCACCGGACGGCCACTGCCATGGATCCCGACATCTCTCCCGCTGCCGCCTCCGTCGGCGATCACAACTTCGAGTTCGCTTTCAACTCCAGCAACTTCTCCGACCGGGTCCTCCGGATCCAGATCGTGGCCGACCCCGCCGAGGACGGGCCCGGGGAAGACGGTGCCGACGGTGGAACCGACTGGGCCGGCCATCGGAAGCGCCGAAGAGATGAATTGAAGAAGGATAAAGGTGGGCTTTATTGTTTTTTTCTTTTTCTTTCCCTTCGTCTTGCAACAATTATGTTACGATTCCCCACCCTTTTTGGTCTGATTTCTCTCAAGGAGATTAGAATGTCTTGCTTTCTATCTCTTTGCTGTTGCTAAGTTGGACTGTGGTGGTTAAGGAAATTGAGTGGAAACTGAATATGTTGTTGTGGAACTAAGAAATTGGGAAGTAACTATGGATTTTTGAAATGTTGCATGTATTTTCCTTTCATATGATTGTATGCAGAGTGGAAAGCACTAGGAAAAACAATATTTTTTTCTTTAACGTTTGGTTACAGATATCATTATTAGTTATGTTTAACTTACAATGTGTGTGCATGCGTGCTAAGAAATTACATCAATATTCTTTCAAGAAAATATGGTTCATATTTCATGAGTTGGTTATGCATAACACCATCAGGCTGTTAAATTCATTTTATCATAAGTGGAGCTAATGAATATCTAGCCAAATAGTTTGAAAGTCTTTATACAATCCAATGATAACGTCTGGCGTACTGTGCCCTTTTCACTTCATGTCTCATTTCCAGTGGCTTGTGCATCTTGCCCTCAGGATTGCGCACAATTGTATGATGCATATATCAGTCCGAATTTATGAAGAACATTGGGTTGTATACATGACACAATTGGTCTTTATTATTATGTATTGACAAGTAATATGTTATTCCTTATTATATTGTAAGGAAAATTGTTGAATGAAAATAAACTAAAAGGCCTGAACCAAGCATCTATCTAGATTCCATTAATCTGTAATCCTCTCTCGGAATAAAAACAAGTTAACAGTATCTTTGACTTCTCCTTTTTATCTTTTTTTGCCAATTGTAACTCTTAAGAGAAATAGATTTAGCCTAAAGAATTGTAATCACTGGAGAAAGGAACTGTGACATATGTATCATTTCAGAAGTTTAATTTAATGGGAGTTGAATATATTCACCCTGTCTTGCTACTCAGTTGGATGTTAACATGATCATAAATCAAAAGAAGAATAAGTGGTATGACAACTGCTGTGCCACATAGCTTGAGTTATAACCATTTCACTAGGTTCAAAGTACATAGTGTTTTTTTAAAACATTTTTTTCGAAACGTGCTTGGGGTTAATAGACAATATATAGTAATAGAATACTTGTTGTACATTGTTGATGTATATCTCTTTGAGACAACATCACTGAATTATCCCCCTGAAAAGAATATCACTGACTTACTGACAGAACATGCAAATGCTTTGACCTTGCAGTTAGTGTCATATTGTGTACCACTAAGATTCAAGATATATCTAATTTAGGTCCGGAGTGTCTAGAAAAATCTTGAGGATGTTTTCTAAAAGTGCATTGCTTAATGTGTTAAAAATTTTGTGACAAGAATCTCAGCATGGATAAATTGTGGGAGATAGTCCTTAAATGTGGTGAAAATTGAAGTTTTCCTGATCACTGCAGAAAGTCTCTCGAAACTGTCAAAAGAAAATTTTCAAGGGAAATATTGGCTACTGAGTGATTTCGCAATTCAATAGTCATCCTTTTCCATCTGAAGAAAATTGAAATTGAAACTAAGTTATGTTGCCCTCTTTGAATATGATACTTACCAGTTGCTTTATCTTTCTATGTCAGCCCTTGATATTTGATGTGCAGGTTAATAATTTTGAATCCTTGGTTTGATTCTTATTTTTCATGCTCATAAAAGTTGTTCTCATGAATTTAGCTAGTGGATCTGCAATTGACGTAACGGGGCCTGGCTCGATTTGCCCACCTGACACAGATTATTGTCTGGTATATGAAAATCATGATAAGGAAGTTGATCCAATGATTGAAGAATCACCTTTAGGTGACATCGAATCTTGTATACATTTCCTCTTTCCAATTCCGTATTTGTATTGCGCTTGTTCTTTCCTTTTCCTTTTCCTTTTCATCATATTCACTACTTATGTGTAAATCTAGCTTGCTGATACATTTATGTTGCTCCTTTAATGTCACTCATGATTGTCCTTTTTTTATTGTTTTGTGATTATTTGCCGTTGAGAAGTGAATTTATTGGGCTTTTACTGATGGCAAAAAGTTGTGAAGGTCAATCTTGATACTTTTGTACATATGATTGCCAAGGTCAAACTAAAATTACTTGTTCAGGTTAAAAATTAATCTGCATAGTGAATAAAGCGGCCCCCAAGGTCTGCATTCATAATGTCATAAGTATGTATTATACTAATACTACTTTTTGTCGAAGGGGAATATACTACTTGTTTCACATAGGACTTCAGTTTTTTCTTTTCTGTTGACAAGGGAACTTCAGATATTTAGTGTCTTTTCTTTCAGGAAAAAAATATTTCGAATGCTTCATCCAAGAATGAAACATCTTTGCTCCAAGTAGTAAGACTAGTCAGAAAGATAATAGGTACCACAAAAGTTCAGTGTCTTTAACCTAGGGCTGAGGACTTGCCGCTCCAATTCTAACACTTCTCCATTGCAACTGTATCTTGCGAGTCCTTAAAGGGCCAATCAAAGATCTTGTAAGATATATAACAGTATGTCAAGGTTAATTTCTTGTTTGAGAAGATGACATTCTAATATTGTGGATCCTCTAAAAAAAATCTAATATTGTGGAAGAGGGTTCGTAGAGTTTTTTCTTTAAAAGCATCTTTTGGAGGGAAGCTGACAAAATCATTTCAATCCTGAAAGTTGGGAGCCATCTCATGCCTGAAATAGCAAACTCTACATATGCTGCATGCAACCCCCAGTTTTGTAATTGACTCCCCCCTTGCAGAGTCCCAAGGAACCGAACCATCTTGATTTGTGAAAAGAAAATAGTGTTCTCTACCTGAATGGAAGATGTGTGATAGAGTGCAATTTAAGCCTCTGGATGTAATCAACATAATAGTTGTACATCTGCGTAATCAAGTTTTTGAATCCACTGAAGCACTCAAATCCTTCTCCTTACCCCAAAAAATGCATTTTAGGTTGACTAAAGCTTTTCAGACTATCTCCATACGTGAAAAAAAATCCTTCTTTGCTTCTCCCCCAAGATTTCTGCTGGAAATGTATGGTGTCACAATCTGAAACCATCGCTTCAGATGAGAGTCCTTTTATTGTGAAAGACAATATCATCTGCTACTTCTCCCTATACTCTCTTGGCATAGAGTTTCGGTTGCAAGGACCCTTCATCTGAACTACTTTCTTTCCCAGCTGATTTTGCACATGTAAAATGGAAGAAACAGGGAATAATACCAATTGTTGGTCCTGTGCCTGTGAAAGATTTTAACTCGTCAGCGATAATTTGCAGATCCCTGGTTTCTCACATGAAGAGAGAAAAAACTACCACATCTAAGAACAAAAGTACTTCCTCTTAAAAAAAAGAGAGCAAAAGTACTAACTGTGGTAAAGATATCTGTCCCAACATTTTAGGAAGCTATTAAAACATTCTAACAGAAGTAAAAACATAAGACTAGACTTCATAAGTATAAATGGGAGCAGTATTTAGTAACTGTCCTTCCATTTTAAGGGGTAAGAGGATGGCTAGGAAACAATATTAATGCATTTATATATGTGCGAAAACTAAAAAAATCTACATTTATCATCATTAAAAACATCTTTATGCATTTGTGGATTGGGACAATGTGAATATTCAGTATGTGGTTATCATTTGTTACTCTTAACTCCTTTGTTATTAGAAACTGGCTTCTTGCCCCATACCATTACTTAATTTGTTAATCTTGGAATATACATTACGTGGTCACATTGAAGATATCAGATATGTTTTTTCATCTGGCTGAAGGCTCAGGCACCAGACGACAGTTGAACATGACAATGATGATTTAATAGCAACACAAGTGTCTAATGTCAAGCACATGTACCTATTAGACTGATTGGCTGTTAAGAGTTTTCTCTATTTTGTAATGAGATTGTTGGATGCACTTTGTAGGCAATGATGCAGCAATTGACAAATCCTCTTACAGTATGGCTTCTGAAGTTATCATGGACAGATCCATTTACGTTAGCTCTGCAATACTGGCTGCGAAAAGCCCATTCTTCTACAAGGTAAGGAATGCCTATGTTACTGATATATGTATCATGTTTTTTTTTTTTGGCTGGTTAACGATGTTTTTCTTACTTCTAATGATCAGCTGTTTTCTAATGGTATGAGGGAATCTGATCAACGTCATGTCACCTTAAGAATCAACGCCTCAGGTAACATGTAATGAATCACTATTTGCAGTTTATTAGACAACCGTATATGTGTATATGCATTTTCTACATGTATCGCCACTTAGGCGTCTAACTTCCTCTATTTGTAACAGAAGAAGCTGCTCTCATGGAGCTCCTAAGTTTTATGTATAGTGGAAAGTTGTCAACTACTTCTCCCTCCCTTCTGCTAGATGTGCTTATGGCTGCTGATAAATTTGAGGTTGCTTCTTGCATGCGGCACTGTTGTCAGTTACTCAGAAGCTTGCCGATGACCACAGAATCTGCACTACTTTATCTGGAGCTACCTTGTGGTGTTTCGATGGTCTCTGCTGTGCAACCTCTCAGCGATGCTGCGAAAGATTTTCTTGCAAATAATTACAAAGACATTACTAAGTGAGCTGGCCTTCACAAAAAAAAAATAATTATGAACCTAAAGATTGGTCTATCTCTTTTAGTTTTAGCTCAGTTTGTTGATACTTTCAGGTTCCAGGATGAGGTGATGAATCTTCCACTTGCGGGCATTGAGGCTGTTCTTTCCAGCAATGATCTCCTAGTGGCATCTGAAGATGCAGTCTATGATTTTGTTCTCAAGTGGGCTAGGGCTCATTATTCAATACCGGAAGAACGGCGAGAGATCCTAGGTTCACATCTTCTGCGGCATATTCGTTTCCCTCATATGACATGCAGGAAATTGAGGAAAGTTCTTGCATGTAGTGATTTAGATCACGAGCTTGCTTCCAAAGTTGTCACCGAAGCACTTTTCTTCAAGGCAGAAGCCCCGCATCGCCAGCGTGCTCTTGCGTCAGATGAGTCGAATGGCAAGCGATTTACTGAGAGGGCTTATAGGTATCGCCCACTAAAGGTGGTTGAATTTGATAGGCCTCAACCTCAATGCATAGTCTACTTGGACCTGAAGAGGGAGGAATGTGCCAAACTATTTCCATCAGGCCGGGTGTACTCTCAGGCCTTTCACCTGGGTGGCCAAGGATTCTTCCTCTCAGCTCACTGCAACTTGGATCAACAGAGTTCGTTCCATTGCTTTGGCCTTTTCTTAGGGATGCAAGAAAAAGGTTCAGTTAGTTTTACAGTGGATTATGAATTTGCTGCAAGGACCAAGACTGCAGGCGAATTTGTGAGCAAGTACAGAGGTTACTATACTTTCACAGGCGGGAAGGCCGTGGGTTATAGAAACCTTTTTGCAATTCCATGGACATCTTTTATGGCAGAAGATAGTCTCTTCTTCATCAATGACATCCTTCATTTGAGAGCTGAATTGACTATCAAACAACTGGCACAGCCTCGCCCTTGTTAGCCCTTGTACATTACGTTGATTCAACGTTGATGCTTCTTTGTCAGTCTGCATTGCCATAGAATTTTTTGTTACGATTGAAGGTTTTGAGGGTGCAACCCCATTCCCTTTCTTTCAATGTGTAAAAAAGAATATGGAAAAGGAAACTGTGGCTGCAGCATTTTTATGCTAACTTAGGGTAGTTTTCACTCCTAAAATTTTCCTGATTTTAGCTTTGCCAACAAATATGAGCAAAGCCATTGCGATCTCTAGAGAATATGTGATCCCGGGCATTGGTATCAGTACTGTTTTGTGCATCTTACTTGGAAATCGGAAGACGACCAATTTGAGTTCTCTTCAAGGGTGAACCTACGGGATTGAAATGAAACCAGTTCTTTACCATCACACAAGTTGTTGAATTCCCTTTTTGTCACTTATAAAATATTCATGTCCACCATTTATCTTTATATTATATAGTATTTGCATATAGTAGGTTGATTGACAAAAAATAAAATTGTTTGGAAATAACTGCACCCGTTTGAAAATAAAATTGTTTGAAAATTTTTAATAGAAACAAACACATTAGAAACTTCCGAAAAAAGTAGGTTTATTTGATAATCTGTTCATAATTTTTCATGTCAAAGTATAGGCGATAGGATGTTAAAAAAATAGTAGGCATTAAGGTGTTCATCCCAATGAGATTTGAGTGGCTCTGCAAGGCCATTTTGTCGTGCATTGTTTTTCCTTCATTTTTTGTCATATTCTCACGACTGTTCATACTGCTTTGGAATCTTGGAGATGGACAACATATTTTTGTATGGGAAACGAATCTGTGGACAAATCGATTTTTTTTCCTCATTTTATGCCACGGCCTACTAACATTAAAACTTTGATCACTTTGAAATGCTAAATTGTGGTAGCGAGAGTTAAGGCTCAGTAGAAGCTGATAATTGCATTGGGCTCCAAGTACGGATTCCAATCTCAAGAACAACGTCGATAGAGTTAACTCTTTAATTCAGTTTATTTGGTTGTAGAACAACGATCGTCCTTGGTAATAAAAATATATCATTTTTTTTATCCCTCATCTTAGATTTTAGATCCGACAATATAACTCATTCAAGTTTTACTACGTTAAATTAAGGTTCACAGTCAAAATTAAGAATGCTAGATGCTACTTATATGACACAACTACACAAGTCCATCCCGATTAAAAAAATATCACTTTCATTATTTCTTCATAAATTATATTTTTGAATTATAAGGATGATTGTTAACAACAGAACACAAATTTTAAAAGGTTTTGAGGGAAAAAAAATGGATGAGTTGACATACACTCCATTGGCACCACATTGACACAAGGATTTGCAGGAAAGAGGAGGATCGGCGCAGCCGCGCAGGGCAGAAGCAGTTGGAAATAAAAATAGTGCGAATCTACAGTCGTTGCCCACAATCCAATGACTGTTAAATCGCACGTGATTTCAACTATAGATGACAAATCAGAGTGCTCCCAACTTAATCCATTAAATCCTTGACATAATAATACGACTGGGATAACCAAATTTGTTGGCACAGTATGGAGGCTGACATTTTTACGCAACTTTCACAAAC
Source organism: Pontederia crassipes (assembly GCA_030549335.1). NCBI lineage: Eukaryota > Viridiplantae > Streptophyta > Magnoliopsida > Commelinales > Pontederiaceae > Pontederia > Pontederia crassipes. The sequence goes on from CM060195.1 coordinate 42,788,593, forward strand.
TTTGTTAAAATACAAATGGCTTACTATACTATACATACCGAGAAAAAGAATATAGTTATCAAGAAAATTACTATCCCAACACCTCATGACCAACACGAAGTTAGATTTAAAATAACGGTAATGGGGGCCAGCCATGCTACAAGATGGCACCCGAATTAACATCTCCGCCACCATCGTGAAACAACGCCTTCGACAGCGATTTGCAAATATTGATCCCAGAACACGTGCCACTTTCTTGGCCAAGTGAAGAAGAATTTGAATTATCAGTTCTTCCAGGCATAGGAGTTTCATGAACCATGTCATTGGAGCTTACTCGCTTTGTCCTCCTTTTAGACTGCTTGGCGGCGGGGTCACGCGTGCGTTTCTCAACCTTCGGCTGCTTCAGGGCCCAGACTCTCTGCAAGTCTGGCATCCAACTCGTGAATGATGAGAATCTTCTATTCCTGTTTCTTCTCTCCCGAGCTTCCATTAGCCTTCGCTCATGAGCGTTATCCATAATTTCTTGCTGCTTTTGAGAGTTGTCATCCTGGCAGTGCAAATCCTGGCTTCCTGATGCTCCATCTGCTTCATTATTTTCACCCTTGTGTTCACTACTGTTGCTATTGGGCACTGATTCCGAGACTTCCACCTCATCCTCATCAAATAGGTCAAACTCCATTCGTCTATAGATTTCACAAATGACATCTCTCAAAGACTGAGAATACCTGCAGCCGTTATAGATATGAAAACTTAAGAATAAGCTGCAACAATTAATTATGGTATATCACCTGAAAATTATGCAGATTTATCAATGAACTTCCCCATGTGTTTTATTACTTCTCTATTGTTCATCTGTTTTTCTTAATCAAGACATGCTTATACTAAGTGTAAACTCTATTGTTAAACTACACAAGATATTGAAAGGATGAGCTAGATAGATGGGCACAAGTTAGAAGCATGATGGTTAGCTTATAGTCAGTGTTCTGCAGAAGCAAAATGAAATTGCAAGGACACAGTTATTAACGTCTGACAATGTACCATATAAAAATCTTCTGTGTGCCCATGCGAACCAAAAACTAATTGGGATCTCATTTTTAATGTTCAGAAGCTGTAGAAAAGGCGCATCTGAAGAACCCAACTCCTCATAAACCCATATAAATTCAAGTTCCAGGCTTAAGAATTCAGGATTTGAGATTTTAGCTTCTGGTACCGAAATAAATCTTGAGTGTGGAAGAGTTAGCTATTAGGAAGTCAGCAGGATCTAGCAGCAAAGACAACCTCAGTTAAAGAGAGGCTTTCTCTCAGACCTGTCGGGAAGATTATCTCTCAGGTATGTGTGAGAGCCCCCCTCCCCCTCTCTTCTCCCCTGCCGGAGAAGAAAGAGGGATGGGGCAGTAAGCCCCTCCCAACATCGAGGTTTGCTTTTTATTTTTATATACCATGGAAGTTTTTTCTTTTTTTTAATTATTTTAAATATGACATGGAAGGGAAATAAAATGTTGACGTGGAGTGGCGTCAGCATTTCAACTGGTAAACATGATGACCATTTTATAAAGACTTCCAAAGTTGGATGACAGGATGTGAAATTTACTCGACCTACTTCCCTAATACTTTTCACCCCTCTATAATTTGGCCATATCATTCAACAGAATTTCTAAAGCAAGATATCCCTTGACTTTCTGCTTGCTAAAATTCACAAAAAAGGAAAAGGAAAAATAGTCATGTTTATGAGTCCCCATCTTATATACACCTAGGATAACACAGATGCACCAAAAAGACAACAACAACAACAAAGCCTTATCCCACTAGGTGGGGTCGGCTACATGGATCATACGACGTCATTCCGCTCTATTAGTAACCAAACCTTTCGACAAAAAAAAACATTGATCCATGTTCATAAGATTCGACAGGGTTTTACGCTGACTGTCGGGGCCTAACACAACCCTCCTCCTTTATCCGGGCTTGGGACCGACTATAAAACATAGGCGGAGTTAAAAAGACAAAAAGTAGAAAAAAGAAAAAATAATATGATCAATTCAGTAAAATGCAAGTTCAAATTTCCTTTTCAATGTAAATTCAAATTTCTTCCCAAAGTAATACAACTTAAACATAGGCTGCATCCAGATAACATATTCCTTCAATGGTAAAGAGAACATGCATCAGGTTATTAAAGGAACCTTAATCAACAATAATGAGAATTGTATTATGGATTTGTGAATCTCACATTGAAAATTCAGGACTCGTCGTTGAAATGTTAAATGATCAGAAAAAGAAAACAAAGTAAGCATGTGGAATTCTGAAAGTACCATGTCCTACTGGAAATTCAAGTTTACAGACTTTCTTTCAAAGTTTGCTAAATCAAAACCTACCTCAATTTTACGATCCTCTCGGCAAACTCAAGAATACCCTGACTGTTAAATGAATCCCCATGCAGATTGATATCAATGAACTGCAAAAGTGAACATATATCCTTGATCATCTTAAGCTTGACATTCTCATCAATGTTTGATCTGATGTTTGATTTAAGAATCTCCATTCTAAACAAGATCTGGAGTTCATGTCTGAAGTTTATCAAGGGAAAACAACTTTCAGAATGAAACACTATACTAAGAATTTAGCTACTTCAATGGAAAGCTTCACATGATAATGAAATTTGATGACAAGGTCCATTAATTTTTCTCTAATAGGTTATTTGAAATTTAATTCATTAGATGCTAACTTCAAAAAGGATACTCTTGGATCTTGTACTCGGTGCCGTAAGTGACTGAATTTGGATTAGATGCAACTGCTGTAGGATTTGTCGACTTGTACTTTGTTATTAAATCCTTTGGCTTCCTCAATAGAAGAGAAGACACTTCAGCCACAATCTTTGTATCAGGATCATCCTCACGAGTAGTTTCATTTCCTTTCCTTCCATTCGTGATGTGCAAAGCCTGAATAGACAAAATTACTAGGCGTTCCGCTAAAATCCCCAGATCTGCATCTCCTGAACCTAATCCTTGCTCAATTTTTTTAGGAATATCCATAAGGAAGGCATCTGGATCTTCCAGTGGAAAAAGTGGCGAATCTTCATCATTCATAGACCCACTTGGACATGCCTCTGCAGAGGAAGAGATAACATCAGCTTCAGGATTGTCTCCCGAGTCAATTAATCTCAATGCTGTACGTTCTTTGACATCGCAGTGCGCATTTGCCTCATCGACAACTGTACAGGATCCAACACTGCATTTGGTAACCTGACTCATCCAACATTTTAGAAACTTCAATTTCTTTGTCTGTTTGGATTTCTTGGAAAAGTACAAATCCTCCAAGTCCACTTGTAGGCCATTGTTTTCAGAGCTAGTAAGAAGAGATTCCCGGAAGGATCTGAAAGTTAACGTCTGAAATTGATGTGCATGCACACTGTGTTTTTCCCTTCTGCCTTCCTTTTTCCCATGCACGTTGGAGAAGGTACCGTTGGGCTTCTCAATCGAACTGTTATTTTTTCTAGTAATTGAACAGCATGGCAAATCCAACGAGTTTTTGGGTAGTATTCTGAGCAAAGCATAAGTAACTGTAAAGGGCAACAATATGCCTTCTATAATGTTGTCATCATCATCAACAACAGAAATAGAAGCACACAAGTCTCCTTTGTACAGGAAAGATAAAAGAAGCTGCCAGATGGGTCTACCCTCTATAAATTCATCCTTTTCTCCACAATAGAGCTTAAGGATCTTGTCTGCAAAGAATTCTTCTTCATGACTATCCATTCGATCATCCTTCAAACCTCTTACAGTTCCTCGAAGTAAAAGAAAACCACATGCATCAGATAATAACTTTTGACTGTTATTTTTCCTCCAAATTTTTCTAACACGCATCTTGCTGATTCCACCATCCAATGTGTTCTTGATAGAAGAAGCCATAATCGGTCTTCCCATAAGATAATTCACATCAAGCACCTCTAGATCACAACTTTTGCATTCCAAAGGCTTCCCATTTACATCAGTTATCTCCAGGAACAACTCTATGATGCCCTTCTTCACAGCTGCATCACTCTTGAACCGCATGCTGCATGCAACATAGGGTAGTATCAGCGCAGGAGGAACAATTGCAGAACCCAGAACAATCGCATCCGTAGAAAGAAATCCCCAACCCAGTTCGTCAATCCCCTTTACAAAAGGATTTGATTCCAACGATTGTTGCTCTCTGCACACTGAATCATCAATGGTATTCACATCGATCCAACCAAGTTGGATATCTCGAGACACGAAACGCTCCTTCACCAAGCTAAATGTCTCAATGAATTTCTCCACAAACACGTCTAGCACACGATCCTGCGATTTTCCATCACTGCCCGCGTCTAATTCTATGAATTCCGACAAAAAGTTCGATTCTTGCGGCAGGGATGCGAAGAGAAGGACTAAGTTCGAACGAGTGGCGAGCATTTCAGGCCTACCATTTTGCGTCTCCTGCGGGAGTTCCCATCCGTATTCGTGCTCAAGCTGGAGGAGAGAACGCGCGAGAAGCGATGCCCTGGGTCCGGTTCCAGTGCCTCCATTTCTATCTCCGTCCTCGGGATCCGCAGATGCGCCAGAGGCGGCGAGGGAACAGAGGGAGCCCGAGAGGGATGCAAAGGTCGGGTCGGGGCGGTCGAAGGAGAGGAAGGTTGGGGACTTGCCGAGCAGACGGTGGACGGCAGAGGAAGAGAGGATGGGGGAGAGGGAAGAAAAGAAGAGCTTGTAGGCGAAGAGCGGGGTGGTGGCCGCGGCCGCATCCGCGTCGGCAGCGGACCCGGAGAAGGAGGAGGATAAAATACGGCGGGCGGCAGCGAGGAGCAGGGAGAGGTAGTCTTCGGCGATCGGCCGGCGGCGGTGGAGGAGAGGATGCAGATCGACGAGTAGAACGACGCGTTGTATGCGAGAGAGATCGGCTACGGAATTGAGATCCATGGGAAGAATATGGAGAGAGAGAGAGAGAGAGATTGGTGGTTACATAACTTACATTAAATTAAAAAGTGGAACGAAAATGGCGGGAAAACTAGGTATTTTGGCGGGAATTGATGCCGTTATTTTGAATCCTTCACACGCCTTTTTAAGTTATTGTGATATATCTTTATTTTTTAAAAATTGTAAAACCGAGCTTTTATTTCAATTCTCATTTTTCTTTCTGAAAATTTAACTGTTTAGTAACTTTACAAAAGGAGTTTTATATTGTCATATAGATAAATATAATACTCTTATTTCCGAAAGATAGTGTCATTTGTTTACTTATTTAAATGGTAATATAGGGCACATGGTACTATTATATTGATATGCAGAGAACTCTCTCAATTTCCATATAGATATAATGATGCGGCGATGAAGATTTATAATTGGAAACCTGAGAAGAAATGATAAAATTGAGACAGAAAAATACCCCTGAGACCCAAAAAAATAAAATAAAAAATAAACTAAAAGACCACTTTCCTTGAGTATAATGATAGTGGGCCTTATTAATTTATCTTTATTAGGCCGATCTTCTGGTTGGGTGTGAAAGACATTGGAGGCCCAAACTGCTAAGCAATACAAATAAATGAGGTTTCAATCTAACAATTACTTTCAAATTACTATTATAGTTTCTGCAATTTTACAAGCAATGCGCCGGCATAGAAATTTGAAATCTATTAATGGATGTTTCATATAACAGTGTTTATAGATATTTTTTGGTACTCAATCCTTAGTGTACGGGAAGCGGTGCCAACAATTTAATTCGTACAATAATTATCATTAAGATTAATTAATTTGATTAGGTCATCCCGCGTGGCTTATTCGATAGTGGTAGATGAGCTCCAATAAAATTATTTATATTCGTAAGGATTTGAATTTGATATCTTATTTAAACCAGAAGTACCGTTCCAACTCAATGTATATACATATTTTGATGCCGACTATCCGCCGGGATTCCAATAGGAAGTGTGAAGGGTCTCCGTTTAGAATATAATTTATCAATGTTGCATGCAATTTTCCTATAAAAAAAATTATTGTTATATTACATATTTTAGCCGTCAAACACATAAAAGATTCAAAACTTGCTTTCTTATTTTCTTTCGAAAAGTAAATAAAATCCAATCGGTGCTGCCGGTCGATTGTGCTACACGTTGGAGCGCCAAAATATGTTTCTCTCTGTCTTAATATTTAATTTGGTCCTAATATTTTAAGGCATGCACACCGAAAAAAGAAAGTAGAAAATACAAAGGAAGTATGATCAATTTAATAAAATGTGCAATTTAAATTACTTTTCATAATATGGTTTTCGCTTGTGTTAGAAAAAAAAAAGAATCCCTTCCCAAGTAAATTAAAACTTCCTTCAAAACTCGAAAGTAACAACTCAAAAATTGGCTCAGGCTGCATCCAGATAACAGATACCTAGTAAACAAAAGATAACAGATAACTGCAAATGGTAAAGAGAAAAACAGTGAGAAGTGGTTTATTATTGATTTGTGAAGCTCACACTGAAATTTTCAGATTTGGAATTCTGAAAGTATGATGTCCTACCTGACAATTTTGCAGTTTCCCATCTTAATACTTTAATTTTATATATTTCCTTTTTGGTGTCTTTGCGTTGTCTTATATATATATATAAGATGGGTGGGGTGGGGGACTAACTTTAAAATATTAAGGTTTTGAAAAAAAGAATTTGTTATATGCTCTTCCACATGAGAAAGATGTGGTTGGCTAAGTTATATGCTCTTCCACATTCATGAGGCACACCACCACCTCCATGACCTGCACTGGTCAGATGAGAGCCCCTGACTCAGAACTAGATTAAAATTAACTCATACGAATCCCTGATTGCAGGGAATGGGGGGGAGGGGGCATCCTTGCTGGAGTACAAAAAGCGAAAAGCAATGGGTCTTATGCGGCTACACATTGAATCAGATTCTGAAATTTTAGTGGAACTCATATTGGGAAGACATTCAGCACCATGGCGTAATCGTAATATGCTAATTGAGCTTCACAGTCTTTTGAATGATTGTACTGAATGGAAAATATCACATGTATTCCGCGAAGCAAATCAGTCGGCGAATTTTTTGCCAAACTTTGATCGTTCACTTAATTTTTCGAACGATATTTTTTGAGAGAAAGCCTCACCTCCGAGGCTCACTCTACTATGTATCAGGACATTACTATGCAATTTAAAAGATAGCACTTCTCTTTTCAAAAAAAAAAGTTACTGTGGGATTGACCTCGAACTGCAGAGTAATAGATGGCTGTGATAAATTTTATTCTTTGTGCCTTTCGTATCAAATGAAATTATTCATACATATGCAGTATTAATTTGTAATACATGTAATGATCACAATATTTGGCGTCCAAACTTAGCGACTGAAGTTTGGCAATGTTTTAGGTCTATTTGGATAACACCTAATTGACATGAATGTCTGTTGTGGATCTTTGTTCTCTTCCCTTTTTTTTTACCTGATAATCAATTTGTATTATGCACTCAATTCTATTTTAAATTTTAATACAAAATGCTCAAAGTTTCCTTCCCAGGGAATACATCCTCAATTTTGACTGGATGAAGATGGAGTATGAAAGCAGGCTTCAGCACGTATCCCGTCAAAATTTATGGCATCAATGTTGTTGCATCAGTGTCAAAAAGGGGAAAAATGTGGTATATCCATTTCTTCTAATATATCATGACATTTGCAAGGTCAGTGTTAAAATACAACTTTTTTTCATCAGATCCTTTAGACATTATATGCTTCTGAATTTTGTAGAAGTCGCAACCTTCCTGTTCAAAATTCGGTGAATCCACAAATAAAAATGAGATAAAATGATAAGTAGGTTTTAATTTTTGTATATATAAAAAAATTTCATTAAAACTATCATTGTGAATTCAAAACGACCATCAAATTAGTTAATGGATCGATATTTTATAACGTCCTACGATTAGATGATCAGACGTTATTTTATGAATAATGAGGTAGTAATGGAAAAAAGAAACAAAGAATAAAGAGCAAAGAAAGGAAAAAAAAGAAAGAAAGAAAGAGAGAACAAGTAGGATCGTGATCTAATTGAGGCTTTGACCAAGCTGTACGTGCGAGATTGGCGGCAGGGTCTTAGTTGTCATCGCCCTCAGCTTGTGCCCGCGCAGCTGTACACACTACACAATCTTATACTAAATCCCCACTTTATTTCCTTGAGAGAAAAAAAAAACAGAAACCATATAATTAACCACACCTCCCCTCTTCAGAACAACAAAAGATTATAAAGAAAAATGCAACTTAACTGCCCCCTAAACCTCTTCTTAAGATTCCAACACAAAACTACATATTTCCAACCGCCCAATACGTTTTGTTCGTAGATTCTTGTCATCAGCAAAACGCCAAAAACAATCTCTCGCTCTCTACCTGTACTCGCATCATTTGACAGATCATAAGACACTGCTCGTTGCTTGGTTTGCTGGCGGCCGAATCCAAAGGTTTGCCAACACCACCATTGCACCATGATACACATATACCTGTTTGAAAAATAGGAACAGCAAACCATGTTTCCTCTTATTCCTCTCCTATTTCCTTAATGGTGGTCGATTCAATTTTAAAGTGCCATCAATGGCCCCTTTGCGCTGTCTGCGCCGTCACTGTTTCTTTCCATCTACTACTTCTTCTTCCTCCTCCTCCTCTCTCGTAATTTGATCGTCGCACTTAGCGCCCCGTAGTGAGAAAATGGCCATGCCGCGCGCGCCGGTTTCGGCACTGGCGCTGGTCAGCTGAGTTGCAGACGCTGCATTTTACCTTTGCATGCACGTAGTTAACAATGGAGGTCGTGGGAAGATGCTGCTGGGCGGCCGCGCTCATGGTCCTGATCACGTCTTCCTTTCTTCTTCCTGGTGGCGAGGGTGCGGACACGTCGGCCGCGTCATTGAACTCGGTTCTAAGGGATTACGCTGTCGGAGCGCTCGTCGGTGGTCGGACGGGGTTCATATACGACGTGCCCCTGCCGTCCGACCTCTCGGGCATCAGGGTCTCCGCCATGAGGCTGAGGAGCAGCATCCTGTGGAGCAGGGGCGCCAACGTAAGCTCGTTCGCGATACGGCCGGGGACGACGACGACGGTCCCGTTCGCGCGCAGGATCGTCCTCGTCGGCCAGAACCTGGGCAACCGGTCCGCTTCCTACTACAACGTGCCCGGCTACTCCCTCGCCGCGCCTGTTGTCGGTCTCCTCGCCTACGACGCCTCGAACGGGAGCTACGCCGGCGCCGGAGAGCTCAAATTCGCCGTCGCAAAAGGAGGAGCAATCGCCGTCAACTTCCTGGCCGTGGAGATACCGGAACCGCTGCGCGGCAAGGCCAAATGCGCCAGCTTCGGACTGGACGGATCGGCGCGGCTGAGCGAGACGACGCCGGGCGGCGGTGCCTGCTCGACGGAGAGCGCGGGCCACTTCGCAATCGTGGTGCCCTCGGAGCCGGCCGTTCCTCCACCGGCGGGGGACGAGAGCAGGTGGAAGGTGGTGGTGGTGGCGGTGTCGTGCGCATGTGGAGTGGTTGGGATCGCTGCGGTCGGGTTGGTTGGGTTTGGAATCGTCAGGCTGATGAGGAGTAAGAAAATAGAAGAGATGGAGAGGCGATCGGAGCAGGAAGAAGGTCTGGGGAACCGTTGGGTTGGGCGCAGCAAGATGCCGTCTGCTTCCACGATCAGGACGCAGCCGGCGATTGAGGACGGACTCGTGCCGCCGCCGAGCATGAACGGCGACGTTCACAATGCGTTGTAGTGCTCTCCTAGACATGTAGTAGCTTTTTTTTCTTCTTTTTTTTTTTTGAATTGGCATTAGATCTTTGGGCCAACACGTTTTTATGGTCTGATGTAATCCTTAAATATCCTGATCAGTCGAGGCACAAAAAATTCCACCATCAAAATGAGCGCACAGTGATTTTTAGTTGTCCTGTACGTATTGTTCAGGATATAGCAAGCAGAATAAAAAAAAACACATGCTGCTGGGCTCTAAGATACCAGTACGTTTTGAGTACAGCAGCAACTGGTTGCACAAATGTCTTGAACATTATAACATGGTTCTAACGGCTTAGGCTTAGCAGTGGCAATCGACACACCTTTTTTTTATGTCCAATAACGAGCTTAATCTGTACAGCTCCTGTGATGCAAAAGCAATTCCATGTGGATTCACGACGAGTTGATTAAATGGGAGCAGGCCTTGTCGGTGTCATTATCGTACATGGCAAGTGCTTCAGCAACATCTTTGGATGGGAAACCCATTTCGCGAAGAATTTTGAAACCTTTCACAAACTCCCTCACCTGAAATTGACAGTAAAGTGAAAGGTGCATCAGTTTCCATGCCAGAACATATGCCATGGAAAACAAAGTCTTGGACATCACAAGTTTCTGAATAGGATATCCATCCTTGAAAATATTTCTGGGTTGAGTTAAAACTTAAAAAGTATAAATCGATGGAAAACATATTGTACCTGCGTAGGGTTGTCTCCATAATTAAGGACTGCAAGAGTGACAGCTTCCCGTCCAAGCCCAGAGGCAACATATTTATCCACAATCGGATCACCTGTGGGGCCCTGGCGACATTTGGCAGAAATTTCTTGAGACGAAAACTCACAAAGATCATAATATGAATAGAGATTAGCAGCTTAGCAAAAGGAATGTGCTTAATTATAAACAGGAATCCATTTATTGTCTTTATAATCATGTAGCCTTTTGACTGTTCGAATAAAAGCTGCTCTTTTCTATGGATCGGTCTTCTTTTTGTTGAATTTATAGGTTTGAAAACATGTCTCAGGCAAGATTTCTAGACAAATTCCTCAGGGCCAAGCACTGTTGAGCAACTAAATCATATAGACCATATGAAGACGTTGCTGACCAAGAAAATATGAATACAAGTTCCAAAGTTACTCTAGCATAATTGAATAATTTGTTTTTTTTTTTTGAAGTATTTTTGAATAATTTGTGAAAGGTAATGTCACTAGCTAAAAATTTGCTGGTGTTTTGGGATTACGTCCACACAATTCAGTATTGGATGCTAAACAAATAAAACTCCACATGAAGGAAACAAGTGAAAATAAACTTGCTAGGTCAACCTAATGTTGCAATATTATGACAATCTCATTGTCTGTGAAAGAGAAGTTGATATAAAGTAATTGATTAAGAACGAGCACCAGCATAATAAAGAATGTAGTCTAACATAACGGTGGATGCATTTTTCTTGATCATCCATCGGCAGGTTTGTACCTTCTCAGTAACTCCTAAAAGGTTAAATTTTGAAGTGATATGCTCATTGACCTGTAAATACATAAAAAGCACGTATTACCAAACTTCAATCAGAGCTAATAATGGAAAATGAGATCATAATCGCTAGCAACGACTGACAGTTTGATATCTCAACAGAAGAATGCATACGCTAAGTAAACGACAAGCGATATATTAGAATAAAAACTGCTTCAGAGAGGCAAATTATTGTTTATTTTTGGAGCAAAAAGGAAATTCACACTACACTACAGAAGCTCAAATGTCACTTCAACTTCCCAAATAAGTTCTCTAAAAACTCTCCTTGAATACTAACAACCAAAACATTAACTCATGTAATCGATTATCAAAACAGAATCAACCAACAAAATCAGCTTTGTTTGGAGGAAACAAATATGCAAACAGATTGCAAAATAGAAATTTCTTCAGCAACTGCAATTTTCATGAGGCTAAAATCCTTAATCTCCTAGAGATATAAGAAAAGAAACTAGATAACTTTCTTAGAAGATTCATTTAATTTATACGAACTTTTCAATATGTAAAACAATAAACTGGACAATATCAGGGAACTTAAAGTATTATATTGATACGTGAATGAGAGCACAAGTATTTCGTGTTTTTACGACTATAAATATATACCGAGGAGGAAGTTGATGCCGAAGATTTTGTTGATTGATTTTCTGCAGAAAATTTTGCCCAATTCTGGCTTTCCTTTTCAGCTTCAGCAAGTATTCTTCTCTCATATTCAAAGTCGAACTGGAATGTACTACGAGGAATCTCCGCCATTTCAGGTGACAACTGAGGCTGAAATAATCTAGCAATTAGAAAGTAGACATTTGCACACCATTCACATTCTCCCACCCACCCTCACACATATGTTTATATACATACATATTAATAAAATATGTAGCCAAAAGTAGGTGCAGCCAAGAGTGTGCTTATTTGTAACTTTGTCTAATTATGGGTTTCTTAGCCTGAGCCCATATTTCCATAACTCCGCCTATATTTTATAGCCGGTCCCAAGCTCGGATAAAGGAGGAGGGTTGTGTTAGGCCCCGACAGCTAGCATAAAATCCTGTCGAATGTTATGAACATGGATCAACGAATATATTGTGTTAATGCTAGGTCGTTACCCGTAAGTAACGCGCTGTACAGCTCGGGTACAGTGATAAGAGAGCAAGAGCCGCTGCATCCTCGTCTGAATGCAGTGTTAAATGAGCAAGGGCTACCGCACTCTAATGGACGGAGGCGGTTAAAGAAGTTAGTTTCATGAGACTAAGGTCAGATTAGGTTCTTGGAACATTGGGACGTTGAATGGGAAGCGCCTCGAGGTGGCACAAGTAATGGACCAGCGTAAGATTATTATCTTATGCTTGCAAGAAACTAGATGGATATGAGAGGGAAGTAAAGAGATTAGGTTAAATGGTTCCAAACTTTGGTACACATGTAAGGTAAATGGAAGGAATAGTATTGGTATTATCGCGGATGCAGAATGGAGGAAGAATGTTGTGGAAGTTAAAAGAATTGAGGATCGAATCATATCCGTGAAAGTAATTGTTGAAAAGGAGACTATGAACATTATTAGTGCATATGCACCCCAAGTAGGAGCAGAATTACATCTCAAAGAGAAGTTTTGGACAGATATGGAGGGTTTGATTGAAAGTATACCAACAACCGAGAAAGTTTATATTGGGGGAGACCTTAATGGACATGTTGGTAAAGAGACAGGACCACATACAAGGGTTCATGGTAGTTTTGGTTTTGGGAAGTTGAACGAGGAAGGACAAATTATTATTGATTTTTCTTTAGCATACGACCTTAAGATTATCAACACTTGTTTTAGGAAGAGAGAGGAACATTTAATCACATACAAAAGTGGAACGCATAGGTCTCAAATCGATTTTTTTTTTGACAAGAAATACTAATAAAAGACGTTGTACTAATTTCAAAGTAATTCCTGTGCATGGGGTGACTACACAACATAGATTGTTAGTTCTTGATATGCAAATGAAATGTATAAAACCAAAATCTCGAACAGTTTTTGATCGAAAGATCAAGTGGTGGCAGTTAAAGGGGGAGAAGCGAGAGACTTTTAGAAGTAAGTTATTAGAGGAAAGTGTGTGGGAGTTAGAAGGAGATGCTAGTATCATGTGAAAGAATGTGGCAAAAAAGGTTGAAATTGTTGCTAAAGCCATTTTAGGAGAATCAAAAGGTTTTGGACCACGAGATAAGGAGACTTAGGTGGTGGAATGAGGAGGTCCAAGAAAAGGTGCGTAATAAGAAGAATTGTTTCAAGGCGATACACTTGGACAATAGTTCTGACAATTGAGAAAAGTATCGTTTGGCGAAAAGGGAGGCTAAAAAGGCAGTTAGTGATGCTCGTGCTAAAGCATATGAGGGGTTTTATAAGGAGTTAGGGACAAAGGCTGGTGAACAAAGGATTTACAAGATTGCAAGGAATAAAGAGGAGTCGAGAGATTTGGATCAAGTAAGATGCATAAAAACTGAAGTTGGCAAGGTTTTAGTTACTGAAGGAGATATTAAGAACAAATGGGAAGAGTATTTCTATAAGCTATTTAATGATGGATGTGAAGGTTCCCGTTGTGATTTGGAGGACTTGACAGTTAGCGAATGTGAGCTTAATATGTCATTTTATCGTAGAATTAGAGTCTCGGAGGTTAGCGAAGCTCTTAAGAAAATGGAGAATAGTAAAGCCGTTGGACCGGATGGTATACCGATTGAAGTTTGGAAATGTTTAGGAGAAAAAAGTGTGTTGTGGTTATGTAAACTATTTAATGAGATTTTACGATAAAAAAAGATGCCTGGTGATTGGAGATTAAGTACATTAGTTCCTATTTACAAAAATAAAAGGGATATTCAGAATTGTGCAAATTATAGAGGGATTAAACTTATGAGTCACACAATGAAATTATGGGAAAAAGTGATTGAGCATAGATTGAGAATGGAGACTAGCATTTCTGAGAGACAATTTGGGTTCATGCCAGGAAGATCCACTACAAAGGTGATTTATTTACTAAGGGGGATGATGGAGAAGTATCGAAGTAGGAGAAGAGACTTACATATGACTTTCATTGACTTAGAGAAGGCGTATGATCGGGTAGCAAGGGATGTACTTTGGAAAACCTTGCAAAAGAAGAGGGTGAGTGTTGCCTACATTAAGGTAATACAAGATATGTACGATGGGGCATTCACTAGGGTTAGGACATCCGGAGGTGAGACAAATGAATTTCCTATAGGAATTGGCCTACATCAAGGATCAGCTTTAAGCCCGTATCTATTTAACTTAGTTATCGATGCTATAACCGAGAGTATCAAAGAGGAGGTACCTAAGTGCATGCTATTTGCGGATGATATAGTACTTTTAGCGGATTCAAGAGAAGAGATTAATACAAAATTGAAAATATGGAGAAATACGTTGGAGTCAAAGGGTTTTCGTTTAAGTAGGAATAAAACAAAATATATGCATAGCAATTTCACAAATAAACAACTTAGAGACGATTTGAAAGTTAGGCTAGGGAAGGATATAATTCCTCAAGTGACAGTTTAAATATTTAGGATCAATTGTAAGACAAGATGGTGAGATTGATGACGATGTTAATCATATAATTCAAGCTGGTTGGTGTAAGTGGAGGAAAGCCACTGGAGTTCTTTGTGATAGAAAAGTACCCAATAAAGTTAAAGGAAAATTCTATCGTACTGCTATAAGGCCAGCAGTGTTATATGGTAGTAAATGTTGGGCTATGAAGGGACAATATGAACGTAAAGTAGGGGTAGCCGAAATGAGGATGTTGAGATGGATGTGTGGTCATACAAGATTAGATAAGATTAGGAATGACCATATACGTGAACGAGTCGGAGTGGCTCCTATTAGTGAGAAAATGGTAGAGAATCGTTTGAGATGGTTTGGTCATGTTCAGAGAAGACCATTAGATGCGCCAGTAAGAAGAGTAGATCAAATAATCTGGAGTCCGATTAAAAGAGGGAGAGGGAGGCCAAGGCGGACACTTGGCGAACTAATAGAGCAAGATCTATTGGTGAATAATATACCGAAAGGTTTGGTTACTAATAGAGCGGAATGACGTCGTATGATCCATGTAGCCGACCCCACCTAGTGGGATAAGGCTTTGTTGTCGTTGTTGCAATAGATTTCTTCTATTTGAGCTTGACTTTTATTTAGTCTCCTAGTTATTTGGTATATTGTGTTTAGGGGGCCGTTTAGATACTGGAACCGTAATTCTTTCGAGTTCCAGATGAATAGTTGAATCGACATAGTAGTTCGATGTGTGTTTGGATGGAGTGGAATGTAATGATGAGGAGTGAAGTAGTTGAAGTGATAGGAAAAATAGATGTGATGAGTTAATTTTAGTGAGTATTTGACATAAATATAAAATATAAATTTGTTAAAAAATTTTAAAATATATGTACATTAAAATATTATTAAAAATATATATTATTTAAATATAAAAATTCATTTTTTAATAAACTTATATTTAATGAAATATTATTTTTTCATGAAATAATAAGAAATAAATAATATAATATTAATCCTTTATAATTAATATTTTATATATAATAAATAAATTTATATAGAAAAGATAAAGAAAGAGAAAATGATAAAAGAAAATAGAAAAGTTGAAAGAAAATAAAAAAGAAAGGTCAAATAAAAAAAGTAAAGCAAAAAAAAAAAAGAAAGGGAACAACCCCAGGGTGTTGGAACTAGGGTTAGTTCCAACAAAAAAAAGGGGGCTTGGTTCCACCTCGGGAACCAAGCCCCCTTGGGGTGTTTGGGGAATTAGCTGGAGGGGTCTGGTTCCATCCAGTTCCACTAGCCAAATACCCCCTAGAACTTTTATATTGTTCCTTCGGAAGACATGCTTGGATGAATAAAAATTATTTTCTAGTTATTTCATAAGTGGATAACTTAATTAGGGATTGGGAACATTTTTTGTAGATCCCCATCAATGTGTGTTGTAGAAGTGTAGTACAAAATCATCTTTAGCCAAAGTTATGCACACCACACTTTGGCTGCACCATAATACACATCTGTATACAAGCATACATACACACACACGTGTGTATGTTGATGGGCATGCAATCATAAATATGAATATATATCACACGCAAATGTATAAGATTTCTGTCAAAAGACACACAACATGTGAAAAGGTGAAAATATAACATGGGCATCTCTGAGCATGATAATTGCTTTTACATGATGTGCTACCTACAGCAGTAGTCATTGAACTTTGAATTTGTTAACTGGGAAGACCAGTATGACTAAGTCAAAATAAATTTTCATTAGCAGTATGCTTAGATTTGCTGGGCAAGCATATTAAGTACCGCTTTATCCTAATAAAAAAGGAAGGATGCATACAACAAATAATGCACTTACGATTAAAATGATGCAGTTTCATTTAAACAGAGATCAGAGAGTGACAATCACTTATAGACAGAAATAATAAGCATAAAAGAACCAATCAATCTACTTTCTCGTAGCATGTCATGTAATAATCAGTTAATCCATTCTTCATGGTATGAATTAAGACCCTTTAAAAAAATGGTATGAATTAAGAAAGTTAAACAAATTAATTTGTGAATATGCAAATAAAAATGAAAATACAATGTGAACTTACAGGGGGTGTTATCTGATATTCTGGTTTTATCACAACTTTAATCAGTCCTGCTGCAAGGCAATCCAAGGCTCAGTATATTCAGTCATACTTTCCATGCAAAACAATAGAAGAGAAAGAGAAAGGCTCCAAAAATATTCCTTTTCCCCTCAAAAAAGAGTTCTCTTGAAAAAAGAAGCTTTAAACATGTATAAATACAATTTTTTTAGGAGAACATGTATAAATTTAACATGTCCTGTGCTGAAGTTGAAGTGGCCTCTTCTTACCGAGTAAAAGTGGCTTTTGTTCTCTACGGAAAGTAGATACCATCAAATAAGATAAAACAAAAAGTTTTTGCACCATGAGCAATATAAAATTATTGAAAATGAACATAAACTGTAATGGAATTGGAGTTACTATAGTAAACCAAAGATCCAGAAAATAACTTCACTTGATGCACAAAATAAATAAATGTGCCACATCAATTCTCAGAAGTAATCTAGATTAATGGATTTTGGTTGTTTCCATAGTGTTATCAATATGAATGTGCACACACACACACAAATGTTTTCTCAAAAAGAAACATTTTTTGGGTGCTAACACTACTATCCCAAAGCCAACTGGGTTTGATGAGGGAGGTTTAAAGTCCAGGATTCAATATTGTGACATCCTTTTATTGGGGTTCAACTGGGTGTGTTTCTATATAAGAATTCTCAAAAAGAACTTTTTTCGGTGCCAACCCTGGTATCCAGAAGCCAACTAGGTCTGAGGAGGGAACACATACAAGCACTCATGCATGCACGCGCACGCACACAAGAATTCTCAATAAGAAAAAGTTTTTTCTGTGCTAACCCTGGTATAGGGAGATTTCAAGTTCAGGTTTGATGTAGTGACATCCTCTTATGGGAGTTCAAACTGCTACCAATGGAACCAACCAATTGTTGTGGAAAAAGAAAATTAATTACGCATGCAAGCCTCTCAAATATGATACTCCCAAACTAAAACTAGGTTCCTCCAGCAAGAAAGGCTCGATTTTAGTGAGTAAAAGTGTTCGCCCCATTAACGTTCCAACTAGTCAAATGCAAGTTGCCTTGGACAACTTGTACCCCGTGGATGAGGAATAGGACAAGTTTGGTATGCTCTTCACGGATTAAGAAAAGATGTACTTGGCAATGCTTCCATGATCCTTATGGTTTATATATGTTTTGAAAACTGAAGAGTAAAAAATAGTATTTTTTTAATAAATGAATGAGAGCTAGGATACATATGATTTAGAGTTTTGGATTATTAATCGATTCTAGTTGCACGTAACCATTACACCACTTGGTAGTCTTCTACATAAATTACATCAATAAAACTACACTTGGTAGTCATCCTCTCTCTCCTCAAACATGTTAAGGAGTAACAATTTACAAGATTTTATGTCAATGTGTGACTGTAGGTCCTGGTATTTATTTCAGGTTAATGTGTCACTAATTTTCACTTTTTAGGGAATATGTTTCACTATTTCTGGGAACTTCAATAATTTATCTTTGCAATTGTCTACTTGTATGTTTCAATCCATATTCATCTTGTCACATTCATATATACATTCATGTGTATGTATCTTTGTAATATTTTTCAAAGAGTTTTTTTTATAGAAATAATATACTCATACATTGCCTTCATGGCGCTTATGAAATATATATCTTGTCGCATTCATATATACATACATGTGTATGTATCTTTGTAATATTTTTCAAAGAGTTTTTTTTATAGAAATAATATACTCATACATTGCCCCCATGGCGCTTAAGAAATATATATCTTGTCGCATTCATATATACATACATGTGTATGTATCTTTGTAATATTTTTCAAAAGAGTTTTTTATAGAAATAATATACTCTTTTTTTTAGAAAGAAATAATACACTCTTACATTGCGTCCATGGCGCTTATTAAATATACAGGTTCCTTTTGATCATATCAGCAAAGATTATAGTTGTACTTAAATAATTGAAGCTTGAAATGTGTTCTCCCTAACTGTGAAGACAGAAAGCTCAAATCCTAAGAGGATAAAGAAATTAATGCCCAATTCTTCAGTCGTGAATGGGTCAAATTTTCTTAACAAACAGTGAAGAATGAGAAAATATGTGATGAACTCATGAACAAATAAAGGAGTTTTCTCTACATTGCCACTAACTAGTCTACCATACTAGAAATCCTAACCTCCTACAATGCAAGTCGAGGTAAAAGCTGAAACATTTAAGTTAATAAGCCAAACAATTTCATAAGAAATTAAGGTTAGTAGGAACTGGTTCATCTTTTATAGTTTTATTTTAATACTCACTCATGAGAAATATGATATGCTTTGATTTCAGTCAACACATGGATAATTTTGTCAGAAAAAAATCCAATTCTGAGGCATCCAAATATCAACATCTAGCCCTTTTCTCATAAAATGGGTTTTTTCCCGGCCAAAAAGTGGGGTTAAAGCTCAACATAACATGTAATATTTTAATCTCTCCTAATAGCATGAGCTAGGGACGGAGTCATCGATTATATTTTAATTTAACACAAGCCATTGATAGCTCGTAGGGTGCAATTGTCACGGGGCGTTTTCCCGTGATACAAAGCGTGAAGTCTCGCGGCACCGGTGCCGCTCAATTTATAGCTCTCGGCCGCTCAGCGCCGAAACTATGGAACACATGCAGCCGCCCCGCACTGCGTAATATTGCAGAGTACCAAGTTATCCGCCCTTAGAGCATTTATCTTGTAAGGTCGTCCTTATGAATGGCCAAGTAGGTGACGTTTCCGTCGGGTACGTCTTTTGCATCTTCAATATGTAATAAAACTCCTATACCTACGGTACACTGGGAGGAGTTCACTAGTGCCTTCCGAGGCCCAATTGTATGTTATGTTTCATCATATTTAATACAAGTAAGCTTTCCTTTAATTCTAGTGTCATGGCCTTGAGCGTGGGGTGGCAACCCACATCGGTGTCCCTTCGTGGCGTCCCGTGGTCCCTTCGTCGCCCCTTCGGACTTTAAGCGCCCAAGCGCCTGCATTAGCGCCGTAACGCGCTAATGCCACGGACCTATGACGCGTAGTCCAACACTCTAGTCATGTTCGTGATTGAATGCCTATAAGAGCGACTCTCGGCATAGTCGTCTCGATCATAAAACTTCCGCTGCCATTCAAAACAGGCTTGGCTATGTGTCTATCCGCCTAGTCGCCGCACGTGGTCTAGTGTCCGAGAATGACCCCGTGACAAGTGGTATCAGAACAATTTTTTCTGCTCGGATTACCCAGCGACGATGACTCGTTTGTGTCGTCGCAATGTGCCCTGACGTAGGAAATGTGCTTTCGCTCAAAAACTCCATCACGCCCAGGCGCACCGGAACCATAGTCTTCGATCATGGACGCCAACGAGGGATGCATGGCAAGCTTCCTCGCTGCACGCCCAGTCGTGCCCTGCAGCAAGTTTCTCATACACCCGCGTCGTGTCAAGGAACGTTCATCATGCATTATGATGGCGGATTGATCGCCCCGCCTAACCGGGATGGTCACGCGTCGCTCACTCAAGTAGATCAACCACCTCAGGTATACAGTCAAGGGAATCTTGAAGTGTCGCGCTGCGTCAAGAGTGACCATATGCTCTGCATGATGATTTTGCGTTACCCATACCAAGAGGTCGCTACACAAACGTTGTGTAACTCGGAGGACCCGTGTCATATTCAAGGACTATCGATCATGCACTATCATGACAACCTGGCGCTGCTCGGTATTTCGTGATGTCGCACCACATGCTCAGTCATGCAACGTGAAGTGCACAACCGCTTCACGGGAGAAGTTGGCTCAAGTTTAAGCATCAAGGTTCACAGTCCCTTTCGGGTAAGGAACATCATCCTTTCGGCTATGGAGTATCATTCACAAGCATCTTGTCGTGCCGCCAGCATCGCCTGCCGCGCCAAGATGACTTTCATAGATGGAGTAAAGCGTTGGTTACTTGCAAACACTAGGAGACGAGTTGTCAGCCTTGCCTGCCTCGTCAAGTGTCGTCCCGCAAGCGGCGTGATGTCAACCATCGCGGTTTGGGACGAATTTGCTACCTGCCAACGCAAATCGACGTCTCAACTCAGCGACCAATTTAGCAAATGGTCTGAGCGTCGAGCATTGGGTGAACTTTGACATGCTGCTGTCAAGCGTTCCCTGCCAACCGAAGGAAGGAGTGCCCTTTCCTTTCGGTCAGCGCCTCGAGTAATCGAAGCGGCCTCCAAGGATCGCAATGCGAAGGTTTCGAAGGACACACTGGCGATGTCGTCCCTTCGAATAAAGATGGAGGTGAAGTTGGGGGCTCGTGCCACGAGCTCACCAACCGCAATCCGCTTATCCAAGCGGAGCATCTTCACGAGCATCCCCATGGATCGTTGAAGGCCCGGAACGGCTACTCTTTCGCGAGGGTCAAGCCGCTCGGTGGACAAGTATGTCAAAGGTGCATGATCTAAGATGACAAGCACAATGACATTATTTCGTCGGAATTGTGGATGGATGGATATCAAAGGTGTATCCTCTCATTAACGAGCACATTGGTATCTCTCCGTCCATACTCAGAGGGGTTGCCGAAGCTTCAAAGGAGGTCCAGGATCGGAAGAAGGCATATCCCAAGAACCCTGCAAGATGTGGCAAACTCAGGATGGCATCGCCATCGCGACAATGTGGAATGTGGCAAACATGCATCCCATTTAGACATGGGATGAAGGAAGTGGTAGCTCATCAATTATGCAAGCCCTGACAAGTTGGGGCTGAAGGTCAAGATCACTTTGTTCAGCATCGGCCAGATGGGCATGTTGAAGGAGGACGTGAAAGATATCATTGAGCTCCGCCTACAGTATTCCCAGGAGGATGAAGACCCGGCGTTGGTGTTCTCCAAGCAGAGGGGTTGAAGCTTTGGACTGGGACGGAGTTGGAACGACAGGATCGCCCAACCTCCGCTCTCTAGTTGCCGCTGCCAAGGCGTTCATGCCAAGACAAGTGCCATACCACCAAAGCCCTTGGGCAAGGGCAATGGTGGGGGAGAGAAGTGCAAGTCGCACAGAGGAAGCTACTTATGCCAAAGACAAAGATAGCCCATCGAAGCAGGAGAAGAGAGTCGAACCACAGGTACATGTGGGGAGACTCCCATCGTCGCTCATCACAGCGACTTGAAGTGGACAAGGTAGAGAATGTCATATCCGAGAACCTTGCTTTACTTCAAACCGTCGAGACATTAGACGACCGCCAAGGGTAAGGTGGCCCCGCACCCAACACTCGACGGATGAAGGACTCTACGTTGCAGACATATGTAACTTGAAGACCGTGAGTTGAACCACAATGGAATGTGGGGAGACTCTCGTCGCCACCATGGCGACTCGGAATGGACAAGGCAGGGATTGCTATATCAAAGAACCTTGTCCCGCATCAAGTCCGCCGAAACATCAAGTGATCTCCAAGGAGGAGGTGGTCCTGTGCTCTTCACTCGGCGGAAGAATGGAAGACTCTACGTTGCAAACATTTGCAACATAGAGACGTTGAGTCAAGCTCACTAAGAGACCTAAAGCGTCCCGAAGCATCCGTGGGAAGACTCTTGTCGCCCATCATAGCAACCCGAAGCAGACAAGCTGCAAGTGTCGACATCGAAGAGCTTGTGCTGTTTCAAGCCATCGAAATTCAAGAGCGATCATCGAGGGTGAAATGGTCCCAAACTTCGCATTCGACGGAAGGGAGACCTTATGTCGCGGCCACCCGCAACATAAAGGCATCGAGTCAAGTCATGTAGATCGAATGGCGAGACTTTTCATCGTGTTCTGCACGACCCTGAAGCAACTCTTTTCCGAGCATTCCTAAAGGCATACAAGAGTTGTTTCACCCCAAAGAAGCCAAACCACACAAGTTGACGCTGCGCAAGTCGAAGAGAAGTGAAGCTAACGAAGACTTGATGGACGGATAGTTACTTGCTGAAGTCCGACCGAACATGGCGGACTCCACTGGCGATGCACAAGTGATGACCCCGGATTGGATGAAGGATCAGTAAGCGAAGCAGGCCTGAGGGAGGAGTCCTCAGCGAGACCGCAATGAGCGGGCATTCCTGGCGCTGCGTGATGCTGGTGAAGTAGAAGTCAAGGCAAAGAAGGCAGAATTGAACGAGACAAGCGAAGTCAAGACGGAAGGCGAAGACCCTGAAGAAGTCCGGACAACGGCGTCGGGGGCGTCGCCGACTTTGGTGGGGGAGAATGTCACGGGGCGTTTTCCCGTGACACAAAGCGTGAAGTCTCGCGGCACCAGTGCCGCTCAACTTATAGCTCTCGGCCACTCAGCGCCGAAACCATGGAACACATGCAGCCGCCCCGTACTGCGTAATATTGCGGAGTACCAAGTTATCCGCCCTTAGGGCATTTATCTTGTAAGACCGTCCTTATGAATGACCAAGTAGGTGACGTTCTCGTAGGGTACGTCTTTTGCATCTTCAATATGTAATAAGACTCCTATACCTACGGTACACTGGGAGGAGTTCACTAGTGCCTTCCGAGACCCAATTGTATGTTATGTTTCATCATATTTAATACAAGTAAGCTTTCCTTTAATTCTAGTATCATGGTCTTGAGCGTAGGGTGACAACCTACATCGGTGTCCCTTCGTGGCGTCCCTTAGGGCATTTATCTTGTAAGGCCGTCCTTATGAATGACCAAGTAGGTGACGTTCTCGTAGGGTACGTCTTTTGCATCTTCAATATGTAATAAGACTTCTATACCTACGGTACACTGGGAGGAATTCACTAGTGCCTTCCGAGACCCAATTGTATGTTATGTTTCATCATATTTAATACAAGTAAGCTTTCCTTTAATTCTAGTGTCATGGTCTTAAGCGTAGGGTGACAACCCACATCGGTGTCCCTTCGTGGCGTCCCTTAGGGCATTTATCTTGTAAGGCCGTCCTTATGAATGACCAAGTAGGTGACGTTCTCGTAGGGTACGTCTTTTACATCTTCAATATATAATAAGACTCCTATACCTACGGTACACTGAGAGGAGTTCACTAGTGCCTTCCGAGACCCAATTGTATGTTATGTTTTATCATATTTAATACAAGTAAGCTTTCCTTTAATTCTAGTGTCATGGCCTTGAGCGTAGGGTGACAACCCACGTCGGTGTCCCTTCGTGGCGTCTCGTGGTCCCTTCGTCGCCCCTTCGGACTTTTAGCGTCCAAGCGTCTGCATTAGCGCCGCAACGCGCTAATGCCACGGACCTATGACGAGTAGTCCAACACTCTAGTCATGTTCGTGATTGAAGCCTATAAGAGCGACTCTCGACGTAGTCGTCTCGATCATAAAACTTTCGATGCCATTCAAAACAGGCTTGGCTAGGTGTCTAGGCCCGTGACACAATATGCCAATTCTGACCGCTTCTGGTTTTACAATAATGTCCTCTAAAAAAATGTTGAGCAATCTCCAAACCCGACATATTAAGAACAAATCAGCACACTTGATGTAGAAAATAGGGCGAACTCCTAATATAAGGGCCATCGATCATAAGGATTTAGCTTCAGTAAGTTGGGAATAGTTTCCTATGATCATTTGAATTCCCAAACACGAAAACAACGATTTATCGATCCAATTTCCACTCGATAAACCTAGAAAGAAACCGGAATTATGAAAAAACATGAACCAAGGGAACTAGAGCAATTCCAATACACAAGGACCACGTTTATGAGATGGCAGTCAAAAGTTTGCTTACATACGGATTCGCGTAGTTCACAGTCGAGATAACTTACAAGGGGATGAGGAATGATGGGGAGAGGAGGCAGCAGCGGGCTGGAGATGGGGTGCGGGACGGCCAGGCGGTGGCGGCGTAGGGCCGGCCGAGATCCTCGGGTACATGGGTGGGGCGGCGGATCCACCGGCAGCGCCGTACATGGACGACGAGGGCGGAAGGCGGTTGCGGTAATCGTAATCCATCCGGGGGCGCTGGCAGCGGGGGGGAGGGGAGGGGGAGGGCGGAGAGAGAGAGATTGCGCGTGGACGGCGACTGAAATGAATCGGAAATAGAGAGGAGACGAAGACTTCGGATTGTTAATAACGCTCGATGTGAGACCGCTACCGCTACGTAAGTATATATGTGATATATTCGATGAGTGGCAACGGTTGTGGTAACGGTGAAATTATCGGCTGGAGTAGCAAGTTTGCTAGAATATTTTTGTTGAGTTTGATAGTTAGTGGACTTTTAACTTATGGATAATGCATACACTCTTTACTATCGCGAGTTAAATCGTCGACGTCATCTCTTAAACATCGAAAATTGATCTAAAAAAATAGCAAAATTATGTCACATAGAACGAAGTATATATGTGATATATAGGAAGTGGTGGAGCGGTGAACTACTTCTCGAGGTTAAGCAAAATTTTGGAATTTAATTATTTTAATATTATTTTAACATGTCACGCACGTGAAGGAAAGCGGAATATGTCGTGTAATCACGCAATCGGGAAACATGCGATCATGACTAAAAAGAGCAGTTGTTGAAATAAATTAATAATTAAAAAATAATTTAATTACAAAATAAACTTAGATGATAGAATTGAGAAGCAACTAAAGTTGAAGGGCATAGGTGAAATTGATAAAATTATTCTGAGATGAGTATGGAACAAAGATTATTTTTTTCCAACTTTGTCCTCCTATGTTGTTTGAACCAAACAAAAGATATTGTCGAATAGAAGCACATCTTATTCATTATCATTTCAAAATATTTTGCAAATACAAGCGTGGTTCAATCTTTTTTAAATCGATGGTTGAGTCGGTCACCAGAAGAATTAAGGTAGAGTATATGAAAATAAAATCTTCATGAAAGGTAGAAAAAAACGCGTCATAAAATTTCTGTAAAATTGAGAATATTTTTTTTTAATCTATATAGCATGTAGTAGTAACTGCGTCTTATCGCCAAAAAGGGTCTCAGTCTTACTTATGTATGGATGTTCTCATGGTCGGGTCATCCGACGAAATGAATCCGATTTTTCAATCCGAGTCCACCACCTGATGATCCGATATCCCTTATTTTTGTATTTTTTTTTACTTTTTTTATTTAATTTTACTCCTATACTTTATTTAAAATTTAAAAATATACAAATAAACTATTTTTAATTATGAAAAGAATATTAAAATATTGATAAACCATTTTAAAATAAATATTAAAAAATTATATTAAAATAATATAGAGCATACTAATATATATATATATATATAGAGTGAGATAAGAGAAAAGGTTAATTAAAGTAAAAAAAAAAGATCATTCATGAAGAAAATTCAATTTAAATGCAAAATACTTATAATTGTTTTTTCATATTTTTACTCGTTTTAATAATTATCTCTGTAATTTTGGAATGTTTCGATCTATGTTCAATATTAATAAAAGAATTGAGGATTATATGGACCCGATATGAATTCACATATATAGACTATAGGATTATATGGACCCAAATATATAGACTATCATTTACAAATCATTCAAATGATGATATCATTTACAAATGATGATTTTAAATTCATTTTAAATTTACTCAAAAATATGTTTATCAAAAATCATCATTCAAGAGTGAATAATCGTTGTGAGTCCATATATGTGAAATTATTTTGGATCGACGTCACTGGTTAATAAAATTGATTTTGAAAATATTTTATTCATATATATATTTTAAATCTTTAAACTCTGCTCGGATAAAAAAGAAAAATTATGTTAAGCTCCAACAATCAGCATAAAATCTTGTTGAAACGTCGTATGATCCAGGTAGCCAATCCAGGTGTTGTTGTATATATTTTAAATCCTTAAAAAAAGAATGATTTTCTGTTCATCATAGCCTTACTCATGCAGGGATTCTATTCCATAACATGACAGATGCGGTTGCCGATAGAACACTTCCATACACTTCAGGGGGAGAATTTCTTGTTCTTACAGATTCTCAAAGTCATTGATTTATTTTTTTATTTATTATTTCTTATCTTTCAAGAGTTGTTTTCTAACTCTTGCAACACACAGAGGCACAAAAAAAAAAAAAAAATTGCATACCACATGAACACACAGAAGCAATTTCCACTGTCCCCAATATATCTGAGAGGCAAGTCATCAGATAATTGTTGCACCCGTGTACAGAACATTAACTTCAGATTACATTAACAACATGCTAAAGTGTTCTTTTAACTCGATAAAATATATATATTCGTTCGATATCATATCTTCTACATCCATTTTCTAGCAGACTTCAGAAATACAGAGGGAGGGAGAGAGAGAGAGAGAGAGAGAGAGAGAGAGAGAGAGAGAGAGGAAACATCAAGGAATACTACTTCAAACAACCTGGCTTTCTTTTCTAATAATCTGCCGGTCACTAGAAGCAGCCGCCCATATGCAGGCTCCCCCTCATGGTCGGCGGCACCCCGAACTCCGCCTGCAGGCACTTGAGCTTCCACTCCGGCATCGCCTCGTTCTCCGCTCCGCCGCTCCTCGCGGGGCACCGGAACGTGCTGCTTAGCCGCTGCTGCTGCTGCTTCTTGCCGTTCGCCATGGGAGAGGAAACCTTGCCGGCCACCTGATCAGCCTCGGCGCCGGCGGAGCATATCTCGCTGCTCGCTCCTGTGCTCATCTCGATCGCCTTGTCCGGAGATTGAACAGATCAAACCTGCCTTGGAAGATGGAGTCGTCCGTGCAGATGCAGGCGCTGTATATAGCGTGAAGATAAGGATTGAGGAGGGACCCAAAACTGATGCAGTGCACGCAAAAGCCTGTGGGCGTGGTAAATGCCATGGATGGACAAGGACGTGTCGGCAACATGGCGAGTGCGATGCGACCCTTGTCCAATAACATGCAACCACTTTGTACGAGTACGCCTTCCTTCTTAATTAGTTGATTGGACATCGGATAGGGAACTGTGGTGGTAAAAAAAATGTATACATTTTATTTGTTTCTTCACTAAAATTTGATGCAAAATATATATAAAATATTAAGATGAGAGAAGAAAAAGTCAGAAAAAAGTGTATATTTCCCCTCCCGAAATGGTCCAGGGAAGTGAAAGTGTGAAACAAAATCCATATAAAATGGATAAGGTTGTGTGCACTTTGGAAGGAAAAAACTTGGCGTACTGTTTATTTGCAAAAATATTATTTAGATTATTACAACTGAAACAAATTAGATGACGTGATCTTGAGGGGAATAAGTAATTTGCGTGACAAAGCAATTGGGTTTGTTGGAAGATGCAG
Source organism: Pontederia crassipes (assembly GCA_030549335.1). Lineage (NCBI taxonomy): Eukaryota > Viridiplantae > Streptophyta > Magnoliopsida > Commelinales > Pontederiaceae > Pontederia > Pontederia crassipes. The sequence continues at coordinate 42,816,687 of CM060195.1, forward strand.
ATTGATTGAGGCCCTTTCTCCGGATCACGTCACAAATGGCATTCATGCGTTATTTGTACTTAAATAGCCTTTTGTTTGTATAAGTAATATTTTCACTTCTTTATTCGAACGGAAAAAAGGAATTTATTAGTGGGAAATCTCATTCCTAAATATGTCTCCATTTGAAGAAAATGAAACCCATTAGCGAATTAAAAGCTTAGATCTGATAAGAGAAGAGACCAAAACAAATGTAGTTGGACTAACCAAACCTCATTATAAACCAAACAAGAGAAGAGGCCGAGCGATTAATTATGGTAATTATTTGTCCAGGCATGGCGTGGGCATTAGTAATCCAAAACAAACAGGTGCATCAAAAAGTGTCCACCGGATCGGATCATAAACCATGACCATTCGACGTTTAGTTCTTTAATCAAGGCAGATTCAAGTCAGCTGGGTATGATTTCAAGTTTTCTAGTTCGAACAACCAATCTTATAAATTATTTTATTTTTTAAAAAATAAATAATTTTTTTTTGTTTGGAATTCAAGTTACTTTAAACCTAACATATATCTATGAAAATCAATGTAGATATTAGGAAAAAAAAAGAGAGATTCTTGCTTTTAAAAGAAAATTAATAATCAAGTAACTCGATCCTAACTTAATGGACTTCCAATTAAATCTTTTGATATATTTTTTATTATTTTTCATTTGATTCGACCAAAAGTGATCCGACTTCATTAGATCTGACTCATGAAAATATCTAATACTAATTGTAACGTTTCCAAAATTGTACCTCAAATTTAAAGATTGAATCATACACGATTCTACATTAGTAACCTAATTACATAAGACATCGTAAGAAACATAATACAATAGTTATGACTAATACAAGAGTCACGTAGGATTCATAACATATAAATGAGTTCATATAAAAGTTCATTACTCAAGACTCATAAGTCATGCATACTTGACTCATTAAAGAGTTTATCATTATAATATATAAAATACTATAAGATAACTTGAGCCGCGTGCAATCTTCTTGTCACGAAGTCTTCTTCGTCGAGCCTATGCCTCGTCCATTCCAGAACGAATCCATGGGTGTTGGAAATTTCTCCCATTAAAGTATGTTGAGAACTTTGCATGTTATGATTCTATAACATGTCATATTATATGTATTGTATCATAATAGAAACATAAAATATATGCATGCTATGAACTACATATGCACACTATATGACATGTGAACAATCATCATGACAATATAATATAACATGTGACATAATAAACATTATGCTAATGTATATTATGAATTTATTTTGCTTAACTTTAATATATTCATTCATGACAAGAGGACATACATTAGCATTCCTTTAAATGCATACATCATCTTCTTCTTCTTTTATATCCTAAGTCATTTAATCTTAGTCACTTTATTTGACTTTCATCTTTTCATTTTCTATCTTAATTTATATAACTTTTTATCTTGGTAATTGAAAAGTCTATGTTAATTCATGAGACTTTAGCTAGCTAGGCTGAGATATGTTTGTCTCAATTGAAATGTCACCACTAAGGGGTGGATTCGCCTTAATTTGGAAACATCACCACTAGGGGGTGAAACTTGTTTCCCCGGAAAATGCCACCACTAAGAGGTGGAACTCGTTTTTCCTCCATAATTACAATAAGACACATTCGATCAATCCATTTTTTAATTACATTCATCAAGACACAATCATTCAACACATGTTACACGCTTTAATCCTATTTAAGATTGTCCATATAACAAATCTTTCTAGGTGTAGGCAATAACATACATAGGTGTTGGAAGTGGAGCCACGACCACTTTTAGACGATCACTAGGATAGGAATCAGACATCCGAAATATCTTTCGGACGAATCGGACGATCGAGCATATCGACAACGCTCACAGAAGTGCGAGGAGGTCGACTTCTATCATTCGAAAATGGACGATCGTTGGAGGGGTATCGGATGGACGAACTCGTTGACACAATTGTCCGCAAAAGTCTGAGGGGTGTCGAACTTCTAGTAGCTCTATTTCAAACAACTGAAACTCGTACAGACGCCCACTAGATGGGTGACGGGTGATAGGTGACCAAATTGGTCACGGGCGACACGAGTGTTCACTGGATTTTATATCGACCTGGTGAATCTGAACCAACCATGACCCGACCTAGGGTCAGGTTCGAGTTGGCAAATTCCAACCCAACTTGACCCGACCCGATGTCCCAAATTTTTTCTTATTTTTTCAAAATTTAAATGATTTTTGTTAATTCAAGAGTTTTATATCATTTAAAATTGAAAAAAATATGAAATAAATTATTTTAAATGTATATATATATTTAAAACAAGAAGTTAAGTAGGGTGCAATAAAAAAAAAATCAGTTGTAAGTAGCAATTGTTTAATCCCAGCTTTTGGATCACCCTCTTTATTGTCGAATGGCTGAGATGGAGGCATTGTTGAACCGGACATTTTAGTTTTTTTAGTTGGTTCAACCCGCCTCCCCTTTCCCCTAAAATCCCTTCCCCCAACTAATCTATTGCAAAAAATCAAATTCTCGCTCGAGTGAAACCCATTTGGCGCCGCTACTGCTAAGACGAACTCCAGCGTCGCTGCTGCTCCTCCAACGACCCCCTCTCGAATGACGGTGTCACTGTTACGATTTGCCACCTCTGATGGTCCCTCTCCCCCTCCCTCCAACTATTTGCTCTTGTGCGACTCCAGTGACCTCCGATGCTCCCTCTCGAACTTTGGCGCTGCTGCTACTCCCTCGCATGAGCGACTCTAGCAACCTCCGGTGCTATTGTTGATCCCTCTCGAACGAGGGAATTATTGTTGTTCTTGCGACCTTCGGTGCTGTTGTTGCTCCCTCTTGTACTCTGGTGCTACTGCTCCCTCGCCTACGCGACTCTGGGTTGTTGTTGCTCCCTCCATTCCCCAAAGTTAACTACCAAATTCTCGCTCGAGTGAAATCCCCCGGGCGCCATTGTTGTGATTTGCTATTGTTCGACAAACTCCAGTATCAATGTTGCACCTCTGATCACCCCCTGCTCGACAAATTTTCATATAGCATGCATAAGTTTATGGCCTCATTTGCTTTGCTTTAATTTTATATAAATAGAAATTTACCCAAATTTATGCTTTATTGCAAAAAAAAAAAAGAAAATTGAATTAGAAAGCCAACGGAGAAAATCATGCTCAAATCGGAGTTAAAATATATTCGAAAAGTGGAAAACAATGAGGGCCGTGAAGAGCATTTCATGGGCCATGAACAACGCTGTGAAACTCAATAATGGACCGTTAAAATGCATTTTCTCACGCCAAAAAAGTTGTCCGAGACACGGGCCATGAAATTCACTATTTTAACACTATGAGGCCCGTGAAAAGTCTATCACGGATCATAAAAAGCCTATCACGGACCATGAAAACTCATTTCTAATCCGATTCAGACCCTCTTTAAGCCGTTAAATCACCGTAACAGGCCGTGACGGACACCATATTCGAGTTTTGAAAGAATTTCAAGTGCACAAGGATTCCTACTCATACTATATGATCCCAAGATGATTTGAAAATATATTATGATCTAAATTTCGAAGTCTGACAAGGGCAAAATTTTAGAACTAATTCAGATCCGAATTTTTCTTATTTCACATAGAAAAGGTTTTCGTTTCTTTTTCCAATCACATGAAAACTCAAGCCTTCTACAACCAGAAGAGATCATACTAGGGTCTACAACCTGTTCTTTGAAGATAAGAACGTGAGAAGACTCTGAAGGATCATTGAGAAGATTTCTGCTGGATCGACTCTAGACAAGAATTCAACGGCAGTTCATCGGTGATTTTCAAAGAGTGTTATGTGTTCTATTTAATGTTGGAATGAAGTTAGACATTTATTTTCCTGCTTTTCTTTTCTTTTTTATAGTTTGGGATTACAGTTTTATTTTCTATTCGAGACAATTGTAATAGTTTTAATCATTAAAGGCAAATGGTTAAACTTTATTTTATAATCGAATATAGTTCAATTTTCTTTCGAATATGCATGCTATTATTAATTCTTTTTCAAAGATTAATTGTCTTCAATAGTTAGCTATCATCCTTGAAGAAGTAATTACTTTTGATTGCATGATTTGTGTGGAATTGATTCTTGACTTTTAAGTCCAAGTATTGCATGTCACAACTCGCATGATCCTTGACGGAATATTAGTTGTGCTGTCTTTTAAACATGACTATTGTTTGGATGTTAATAGTTTAGAGACTATATTTTAATGCATCATAGTCTCAGGTTTAATTAGATTATGATCTTTGACGGAATAGTCTTACTCTAATTTGAATTAAGATAGGTTGATTGATCATAGATGGAAATCAGTAATTTGAGTAGACTCTAATCTACTTATAATATTTGATCAATTCAGTTTGTCTATGATTTCTTTTATCATCTTAAATCCTATGCATCAGTAAATTGGGTTCGACACTCTACTCATTACACTTTATTACTTGAGCGACTAATATACTTGCTAGTATTTAATTATTATTAATTCTCGCATCAAGGTGACAGATCATAGCAGTTGCATTGTCATTTGAGAGGGGGGTCATCGAAGAAGTAGCAATGACATTAGAGGGGTTTTGCTCAAGCGGGAATTTGATTTTGGGGATAGATGACTTGGGGGATGGGATTTTAGGGGAGGGGGAGGCGGTAACTAAAACGTCCGGTTCAACAGTGCCTCCATCTCCAAAGGCTGAGATTAGATGGTTGCAACTTACAACCAATTTTTTTGTTGCACCGTACTTAACCTCACAATATTTTTGGCATTTGAAAATACTTTATTGTATTAAAAATAAAATAATAAATACATTTTATAGTAAAAAAATAAAAAAAAATAAATAATGATGGTCGAGTAATTCGACTCAGGTCGAGTTGGGTCGTGTTATAACAAAAAAAAAGGAAACCTGAACCGATCGAACTTGGTCAGGTCGGGTCGGATGAACACTACCCCTAGCGGGCGATCATAATGGACAATCCAAATGTGTTTCGAACGATTGTTGAAAGGATAACGGACGATCGAACATGTCATTACAATGTTCGCAGAAGTCCCAGAGGGCCGAACGCCAAACTTTGCTCTTAAGGAAACGATGACCATAACGGGAGACACTTTTCGGGCCCGTTCTAGAACAGTAGAATGGAAACTTCCATACGTATGCATATTCACGTCATACAATCATTCGGCACATAGGAACATGCTTTTACACTAATCATCATAAGTTTCATCTCACAACATATGAAGAGCAATAAATCATGAAAATAGAGGCATGAGAAAAAAAACTATTAAACCTACTAATCATATTATTGTTCAATAAATAAGCAATCTCATCATGAACTAATTATATAGATTGGCATAAACATCATAATTTCTAAACATGTTTATCATGAAACTATAATCATATAAAAAGATGACTTGACCCTAAGCTATCATACACATTTTTTAATCAGGCATCAAGAAAATCTAGTTTGCACGTCAAAATTCTCAATTCAAATATCAACATCGTTAAGGAAATGAGTAAGATTTTTTATTCCCTCAATCAACCTGGCAGCACTCTCCTTCCTCTCCTCCTCCCTTCTTCTTTTCCTCTATTCCAGCACCTCCCTTCTCTCTCCATGCTGTTGCTGCCACCTGTTGCCTCGTTGGAGTGGGAAAGTGTGAGTGAGAGAGGAAAACATGGTGAGCTAGTTGTTGGGTGAGTCGAAAACCTCCTTTGGTTGCATACGCCCCAGGAAGGGAGGAGGGATGTGAGGGTGTTGGAGTTGGCCCGAAAGTTGGGGGAGTGGGAGTGAGGTTAGATGGGGTTTAAGGTATATGTGTTATTTATACTCTGAATTTGGGGTTTATTAGGAGGGTAGTGAACTTTCTAATTGGGCATAGTAGGTTTCTTTTATTTTTTTTAGGATATTACACCAATATGATAAAAACATCGATTATTAATCCTTGATACTTGGCATTCGTGAATGACTAAAGTTACAGTGCGGTATTCATCTCGGAACATTCAGGTCCAGGTTTTATCTTAAAATCATATGGAAAAAGGTTTTGTCCTGAAACTCTCATTTAATCTCACATAAATATGGTCACTTGATCATAAGTACGATGTTGATATATATGTGGATTCAGAAATCTACACGCGTGCTATACCAAATTAGGTCTTCAAAACTGCTATATAATTGAGAAAATCAAATACATCTAATACATGCATCCGACTCGTCACATCTTTAAAATTGGAAAAGTATAAATGAGATTGAAAAAAAATTCAAAATTGGATGAGAGACGTGTGGTTCCAACACAATGTGGAAGAGGAACCATGAATAGATTTTCGTTGTTGCTGCAAGTCTGTCGATCATGCTTCGAGACTCATACAAAGTTTTGGCCGGCATCTCAATCCCTCTGGAACTGATTGCAGCTGGTTACAGCCAGAGACGGTCAAGGAACTGAGAGAAGTCAACTCGTCACTCAACCAAATTGGCAATGCCGTCAACTTGTTGCAGCAGGCGATTGTTAAGCTTTTTATTGAGTTGAGTTGTCTAACGCCCTTCGGTAAGTTCGTCAGCTCTTGGCACCCTGAAATCTCTAGCTCTTCGAGGGCTTGAAGCTCTTGAATGCCCTTGCATTCAGAGGATTCCAGCAAATGCTCACACAAGGAAATGGAGAGCTTTTTGAGGCTTCTTCTCAAACCGTTTAGACCACCTGGTGAGCTGCACAGTCCCTCATTGTTGAGCCACATTGACAGCTCTCTAACAAATGGAAGTTCCATCTCCAATGCTACCAGTTTTGGGCAATGGATGAATGTCAAGTTCGTGAGCTGAGGGAACATATTTCTTCTGTCAACATCTAACCATTTTTCTAGATTGAGCATTTGAGAGAAGGTCAGCTTTTGCAAGCAGGGGAACGTGCCATTGGGGCCGTATAAAGCATCATCTACCACAGTGATGGCATCCATTCCACTGAGTTCAGCAACCCTCAGGCAGGGTAATAGTCCGAGGGGAGGCAGTGCCTGGCATACCTTAAGGTTCAACAATTTAATCTCCTCCAAGGAAGCAAAACATTGCACACTTTCAGTCATCCAGCTGGGAAACTGCTTGCCCATATAAGAAATGATCACCAATTTGGTCAATTCTTTGTTCGGTCGTAGTTCTTCAAGTACGTCTTGGAATTTTACATTGTCTTTCTCTTCCTCTGCGTGATTTATTTTCCATTGGAATGTCAGAGACTTGAGCATTGTCTTGTGTTGAAGGTTTGCAGTTGCAGCATTGTCACCTCGGGGCACATTTTCTAGGTTCTCAAGACGTAGATCGCCTCCAAGTCCCACTAAGTTTTGCAGCTCTGAGATGGCGCGACCTTCAGTTTCTCCTACAATGTATCTGGGCAAAGTAATAAGGTTGGTGAGATCACTGATACCAAAAGGCATTTGAACCAGTGATGGGCAATCCTGAACATTTAGACATCTCAGCTTCCTTATGTTGTCAATCCTCTCCGGTACCTTAACAAGGCAGTGACAACCGGCAAGGTCAAGCTTTTGAAGGTTAACAAGAGCAGCAAGAGCATCATTCAGCTTTCGTAGATGTCGACAATTCACCAATTTCAGATACATCAAACTTTGAAGTTTAGCGACAAATCGAGGAACAAATGCAATATCGGTTTCTGAAAGGTTAAGGTACCTCAGATTACGTAAATTCGCAATTGTGTGAGGTAGCTTCTTGATCATAGTATATTGTAAATCCAGGACGCAGAGATTTTTTAGTTTTGAAAATAAACCTGAAGGGATCTCTGAAATTTTGCACCTGCTACCTGACAGAACCATATCAGTTTCCCTGAGTAGAATAAGTGTTTTCAACTTTTTCATTGAAAGCATGACTCTTGGAAACATTTTTGTTTCAGAATCAACGAGCAATGACAAATGAAGGCGTCCTTCAGGATTTCCTATCGACTCTGCCTCCATGTCCGCTCGTAGCAGTTCATATAACCCACTATCTTTGCAAAGAAGTGCGAGTTCATGCATCAAATTATGCATCTTAAAGGTGAACTTACCAGATGAAGCCTCATAGTTTTGAAAGAAACATTCCTTCCACAGCTTAGAAAAATGAGTGATCTCAGGATGGGGTACCTTTGCTACTTGATTCAATATGGAAGCTGATGCGTAGCGCTCGGCAAGCCAAATCTCGCCAAATTCTTCCATATCATAATTGTGATCTTCTAAGAACAACGAGCAGAACTTGAAACAATTCCTCAAGTTAATAGGAAAGTGTTCGTAGCTTAAGAGGTAATCATGTTTTAAACCATCATCCGTCAGAACACGAACAGGCCCAATTTCGGCCGCCCGCTGCCTCGTATGCTCAACGTCTGCGGCTACTAGACGAACTGCGATGGGCACACCACTGCACCTTTCAAGAAGATACCGGACTATTCCGTGTCCCTGCTCCTCCTCTCTTAATTCTTGCAGCAATTCGAAGTTCCAGTCCTTGAGCAACCGAGCGAACATTTGCCAGCAACCTTCTGCAGATAATCCCTTCAACTCATATGGCCTGACAGAATTAACAGCCATCATCTCTGCAGCGCCATGACTCCGAGTCGTAATGATTACAGTGCTGCCATGCACACCTAGTGGTAAGAGCTGCTGTTTCAGTGCGTTCCACTTGTTCTCGTCCTCGTTCCAGACATCATCCAGAACGAGAAAGTACCTCTTCCCCCTCAGTTGTTCTCGCACGAAGTCCTGGACGCTATCTTCATCATCGTGAAGCGCGTACCAATTCTTCCAGTTGTGCAAATTGTTGGCCATGATTCGTAGCACCCTCCTGTGATCAAACAATGGTGAGACGTGCACCCAAATTCTCTGATCGAATCGTTCCTTCACCCAGGGATGCTCGTAGACCATGTGGACGATGGCCGTCTTCCCCATCAACGGCATCCCGACGACGGGAATGATGTGGGGGAGGAGATCATCCGACGCTTCTCTCATCCTTACGACGATCCTTTCCACATCGTCCTCTCTGCCGAAGTTGTCAGTAATCCGCCCGAGCAACGCAGAAGGCTCTGTTACTCGTCTGCCGAAGCTAAAAGGCACGCCAACCTGAGGCTTCGTTGATTCCTGCAGCGTGCGTTGGTATTTACTTATCAACTCCTTCAATCTGGAAACAACTGCACCTCGAAAGGCGACCTTGTCGAAGAAGCGGGTCACAGCTGCTGCCTTGGCCGACGAAGCGCTGCGTCGTCTCTCGTACCAGCACCAAATCTCCTCCAGCAGCCCACCAGCTTCGTCATTGGCTTTCCGCAGTTCAGCATACATCTTCCAGTAGCGCTGACCGGCGTTGGCCCATGAGAGGTCATGGCCTTGCTGTCCGGCGTCCCCCGCAGCGCGTCGCAACTCCTGCAGCTGTTCTTCAATTCCGAGTGCGCAGCCGGGATCCTCCACCTCATCAAGCTTTCCAAGCAAATACTCCATATCATTTGCAGCCACCATGTCCATCTCTCTCTCTCTCTCTTTCTCTCTCTGCAGCTGTTCTCTCTCTCTCCTATTTCATGCTCTGTCCTTCAGTCAGAGCTCACTGACCTGTGTTTTGACTCGGTGACATGGGAAACTTGTAAACGCGTGCAACACACTGACTAGTGTACATGACGCGGCTGAATTGTCCTATACGATATCAATAAGTAAATAATTAGTATACGATATCAATAAGTAAATAATTAGTATGATGCACAGGGCAAAAATGATAAAATGGGTGTCCCCAAACTTAAATGGAGGGCAGTCCACCCATTGAACGGCGCCCGTCCGATGCGCATCGGACGAGCACGCATTTAAGCCGGCCTCATCTAATGTGGAGGCCGGTTTAGATGGAACGAGTTGATCGGTCCGCGGAAGCGATTAGCCCCGGTCCGGTTCGATGCGAGAGTACAAAAGCGCGAGTGTAAAAAGTTTTTACCCATTTACCGTGTCACTCTCTCTCACCTCTTCTCTCGTCTTGCTCTCTCTCTCGCTCTCTCTCGTTTCGCCCCTCCGAGCATCTCCTCCTTCCTCGGCGTTGTCCAGATCTATCGCCGGAGATGTCGTTCGTTCGGATCCGTCGGCCGTCGTAGAGATCCACGCGACGGTAAGATTTTTTCACCTCTTTTACCCTCTCGCGCTCTCTCACCTTTTTACTCTCTGGATCTCAACGCCTCCGGCAAGATCCGGCCAGATCCGCCAAGATCCACCCAGATCCGCCCTCCGCCGACGATCGTTGCACCTCGGCGACGCCCCTCTCTCTCGTTTCGCCATTCCGAGCATCTCCTCCTTCCTTGGCGCCGTCCAGATCTACCGCCGAAGATGTCGTCCGTTCAGATCCGTCGGCCGCCGTAGAGATCCACGCGACGATAAGATTTTTTCACCTCTTTTACCCTCTCGCGCTCTCTCACCTTTTTACTCTCTAGATCTCAGCGCCTCCGCCAAGATCCGGCCAGATCTGCCCAGGGCATGCATGACCCCGCCCGCCGCAGTCGCCGCCCTGCTGCGCTCGCACGACCCGCCCGCACGCCGCTGCACGCACGCCCCCGCTTGCCCTGCTGCGCTCGCACGACAACACCCGCACGCCGCCGGCCGCCCTGCCGCGCTCGCACGACCCCGCCGCACGCCGTCGGCCGCCCTGCCGCGCTCGCATGACCCCGCCGACTGCGCTCTCTATGCTAATTAATCAACTTAATTGTGGTTGCTTCCTCACGAAGTTTAATTTCACATTTATGTGATAATTTTGTTAGTATGAACTATTAAGTTTGATGTATCTATACATATGTGCGTTTTACTTTGGTGTATTCTCGATTAAATGAGTTATATGTGTAGAAAAAGGACCTGTTATTCCGAATTAATGTTGATTGAAACACCTTTAACTTTTAAAATTAATTCCCAACGGCATATGTAGATTGAAAAAATGTTAATTTTTATTTTTTTTGTCCCACGCACAATTAATAATTAATATTAGTGAAATGGCTCAAAGAGCACGATGCATGGATCAATGCCTTGCTTTATTCGGCAAGCAACTAATTAAATTTCAATCTTCACATCGACAACTAATTGATTACATCGACAACTAATTGGTTGATTTGTCCATCACGACTAATGCTACATGTTAAATGTAGTACCACTAAATAGATAGCTAGTCCACCAATTATAAGTGATCTATAGATAGATAGATCGTCCACCAATTATAAGTGATCTATACATGCATATACAGCTTTAACGCTACATATATATTGACTATATCATATGGTTAAACGTCAACATATATAGGCTAAATTCCATGAAAAAAATTAACTAACAGCTTTACTTTATATAATACGGTGGACAGGACAAATAAGAAATGAAACATGCATGGTCTTTCTTTGCTACAATGAACCATTTACAACTAATCTGTACATAATTATTAACTACATAAATTACAACATGATTAACAATTAACTAAATAATTACAACTAATCTTGTGCATAGAACGGGGTGCACTTCGGCGGGGTCGGCGGCTTGAGGGGCTTGGCGGGGTCGCGGATGTGCGAGGTCGGCGGCCTAAGGGGCTCGGCGGAGTCACGGATGTGCGAGGTCGGCAGCATGAGGGGGTCGGTGGGGCGGGCAGGCAGAATCGGCGGCGGTAGTGTGGGCAGGCGAAATCGGCGGCGGTAGGGCGGGCGGCGAAATCGGCGGCGGCAGGCCGGATCTTGCCGGAGGCGCTGAGATCCAGAGAGTAAAAAGGTGAGAGAGCGCGAGAGGGTAAAAGAGGTAAAAAAATCTTACCGTCGTGTGGATCTCTACGGCGGCCGGCGGATCCGAACGGACGTCATCTCCAGCGATAGATCTGGACGGCGCCGAGGAAGGAGGAGATGCTCTGAGGGGCGAAACGAGAGAGAGAGAGCAAGACGAGAGAAGAGGTGAGAGAGAGTGACACGATAAATGGGTAAAAACTTTTTATACGCACACTTTTGTACTCTCTCGCATCGAATCGGACTGGGGCTGATCGCTTCCACGGACCGATCAACTCGTTCCATCTAAGTCGGCCTCCACACTAGATGAGGCCGGCTTAGATGCGCGCCCGTCCGATGCACATCGGACGGGCGCCGTTCAATGGATGGACTGTCCCCCATTGAAGTTGGGGGACACCCATTTTATCCGGGCAAAAAACGGATACTGTATGTTCTATTTGCTTATTCTAAATACTTTGTTCTTTGATTTTTTAAGGCAAAAGATTGATTACCAAATTTGCAATCATACAGCTTTTAACATATGGATAAATAGATGAGGGACGGCTATCCTCCCTCTTTTAATTAATGAAAATGAAAAAAAATGTAAGTCAAGCTTGAACAATAATTCTAGAAATAATGAGAAACAATGAATTCTCATTTATAATGAGAAACTTTCCGTCTCACTTATAAATTCAAGCTTTCCGTCTCATTTATAAATTCCTGACGTATTAAAAAGAGGACATGATATCCCTTCTTTGAAAGAGAAATGATTAGGGAGTAATATTAAAAATTTCAGAGATCATAACAAAAAAAATCCAGAATTTAATATCATTTCTCACAATATTTACCTTTATATTATGTATTATTAAAAAGTTAAAATACTGAAGCTAAAAAATCCAATAATTCTAGAAATAATGAGAAACAATAAACCAATAGGCATGAACATATATATGTAAATAAGTAGTTGAAAGAAAGGATAGAGCAACAGTCGGCAGGTGTCCTCAGCTGCGTAGAAACCATGAGAGCCAATAACACGCAAGTTTCTCTGGAAACAAATACATGGAATCAAATATTGAGCAATCGGATAGCAAAATTGTATTTTAAAATCGATGAGTACTATTAGCTTTAAGTTCAATTTTCAAAGTCACCCGAGATTTTATGTATAAGGCTCTTGTTTGAATATCAAAGTAATCGATTGCTAATAGTCTTTCACCCCGACGGAGAATCAATCTTGACCGAAAAAAATAACTATGCAATCTAAAAAAATTAAATTTCGATAAGAGAAGATCACCAAAGAAACAGAGTATTAGTAGTAGGTACATAAAGAAATTAAAGACGGCTAATACATGCATCTGACTCATAATGCAAGTTAAGTCACATTTTAAAATTGGATGAGACATATGTGATTCCAACACAATGTGGAAGACGACCCATGAATAGATTTTCGTTATTGCTGCAATTCTGTGGAACATGCTTCGAGACTCATACAAAGATTTGGCCGGCGTCTCAATCCCTCTGGAACTGATTGAAGCCGGTTACAGCCGGAGACAGTCAAGGAACTCAGAGAAGTGAACTCATCACTCAACCAAATTGGCAATGCCGTCAGCTTGTTGCAGCAGGCGATCGTTAAGCTTTTTATGGAGTTGAGATGTCTAACGCCCTTCGGTAAGTTCGTCAGCTCTTGGCACCCTGAAATCTCTAGCTCTTCGAGGGCTTGAAGCTCTTGAATGCCCTTGCATTCAGAGGATTCCAGCAAATGCTCACACAAGGAAATGGAGAGCTTTTTGAGGCTTCTTCTCAAACCGTTTAGACCACATGGTGAGCTACACAGACCCTCATTGTTGAGCCACATTGTCAGTTCTCTAACAAATGGAAGTTCCATCTCCAATGCTACCAGTCTTGGGCAATGGATGAATGTCAAGTTCGTAAGCTGAGGGAACATATTTCTTCTGTCAACATCTAACCATTTTTCTAGATTAAGCATTTGAGAGAAGGTCAGCTTTTGCAAGCAGGGGAATGTGCCATTTGGGCCGTAGAAAGCATCATCTACCTCAGTGATGGCATCCATTCCAATGAGTTCAGCAATCCTCAGGCAGGGTAATAGACCGAGGGGTGGCAGTGCCTGGCATACCTTAAGATTCAACAATTTGATCTCCTCTAAGGAAGCAAAACATTGCACACTTTCAGTCATCCAGCTGGGAAACTGCTTGCCCATATAAGAAATGATCTCCAATTTGATCAATTCTTTGTTCGGTCGGAGTTCTTCAAGTACCTCTTGAAATTTTACATTGTCTTTCTCTTCTTGTACGTGATTTATTTTCCACTCCAACGTCAGAGACTTGAGCATTGTCTTGTGTTCAAGGTTTGCCGTTGCAGCATCATCACCTCTGGGCACCTTTTCTAGGTTCTCAAGACGTAGCTCGCCTTCAAGTCCCACTAAAATTTTCAGCTCCGAGATGGTGCGTCCCTCAGTTTCTCCTACAATGTATCTGGGCAAAGTAATAAGGTCGGTGAGTTCACTGACACCAAAAGGCATCTGAACCAGTGATGGGCAATCCTGAACATTTAGACATCTCAGCTTCCTTATGTTGTCAATCCTCTCCGGTACCTTAACAAGGCAGTGGCAACCGGCAAGGTCAAGCTTTTGAAGGTTAACAAGAGCAGCAAGAGCATCATTCAGCTTTCGTAGATGTCGACAATTCACCAATTTCAGATACATCAAACTTTGAAGTTTACCGACAAATCGAGGAATAAATGCAATATTGGTCTCTGAGAGGTTAAGGTACCTCAGATTACGTAAATTCGCAATTGTGCGAGGTAGCTTCTTGATCATAGTATATTGTAAATCCAGGACACAGAGATTTTTTAGTTTTGAAAATAAACCTGAAGGGATCTCTGAAATTTTGCACCTGCTACCTGACAGAACCATATCAGTTTCCCTGAGTAGAATAAGTGTTTTCAACTTCTTCATGGAAAGCATGACTCTTGGAAACGTTTTTGTTTCAGAATCAACGAGCAATGACAAATGAAGGCGTCCTTCAGGATTTCCTATCGACTCTGCCTCCATGTCCGCTCTTAGCAATTCATATGGCCCACTAGCTTCGCAAAGAAGTGCGAGCCGATGCATCAAATAATGCAACTTATAGGTGACCTTACCAGAGGAAGACTCGTAGTACTGAAAGAAACATTCCTTCCGCAGCTTAGAAAAATGAGTGAGTTCAGGATGGGGTACCTTTGCTGCTTGATTCAACATGGAAGGTGATGCGTAGCGTTCGGCGAGCCAAATCTCACCGAGTTCCTCCATAGCGTAATAGTGATCTTGCGAAAACAGTGAACAAAATTGAAACAATTCCTCAAGTAAATGGGAAAGTGTTCGTAACTCAAGGTGTACTCATACATCAGGCTGTTGTCCATCAAAGGAGGATGAAGTAAGTCAAAATTCCTTGACGGCATCCGCCGCCAACTTTGTTCAATGTCTGCAGCTATAGCATGAACTGCCATGGGTACACCGCTGCACCTTTCAAGAAGATGCTTAACAATTCTGTGTTTCTGTTCCTTGTGCCTTAATTCTTGCATCAACTCGAAGTTTCCGGGCTCAAGCAACCGAGCGAACAGTTGCCAGCAACCTTCTGCAGATAATCCCTTCAATTCATATGGCCGGACAGAATTAGCAGCCATCATGTCTGCGGCACTATGACTTCGAGTCGTGATGATTACTGTGCTGCCATGCACACCGAATGGTTTGATTTGCTTTTCCAGTGCGTCCCACTTGTTCTCGTCCTCGTTCCAGATGTCGTCCAAGACCAGAAGGTACCTCTTTCCCCTCAGTCGTTCCCTCAGGAAATCCTGAACGCCATCGTTGTCGTCACGAAATTGGTGCCAATTGTTCGCCATGGCTCGTAGCACCCTTTTGTGGTCAAACAATGGCGAGACGTACACCCAGATTCGCTGATCGAAGCGCTCCTTCACCCACGGGTGCTCGTAGACCATGTGAACGACGGTCGTCTTGCCGATCAATGGCATTCCAACGACGGGAATGATGTGGGGGAGGAAGGGCGCCTCTCTAATATGTGCAACGATCCTTTCCACGTCGTCGTCTCTGCCGAAGTTGTGAGTAATCCGCCTGAACAACGCAAGAGGCTCTGTTACTCGTCTATCGAAGAATCTAAAAGGGACTCCAATCTCAGGCTTCGTTGCTTCCAACAGCATGCCTTGGTATTTCTTATCAACTCCTTCGATCTGGAAACAACTGCAACTCGAAACGCGACCTTGTGGAAGAAGCGGGTCACAGCTGCTGCATCGGCCCACGACGTGCTGCGTTGCTACCAGCACCAGATCTCCTCCAGCAATCCATCGGCTTCGCCGTTGGCTTCCCGAAGTTCAGTATACAGCTTCCAGTAGCGCTGGTCGGCGGTGGCTCCTGAGAACTCATGGAGCCGATCTCCGGCGTACTCGGCGGCTTGTCGCAACTTCTTCAGTTGTTTTTCAATTCCGAGTACGACACCGTGCTCCTCCATCTCGTCAAGCTTCCCAAGCAAGTACCCAACATCATCTGCAGCCACCATCCCCCACTGTAGCTGTTTCATGCGACCTGCTTCTTTCTCTGTCCTATGGTCAAAAAATAGGGGAATTGGTCGACTTGTGTCTCGAGTCTCGACTTGGTGATATAATGTAATTCTACTCTCTCTCTGGTGTTTCCTGCATCCAATTTCTTTCTTTCTTTCCAAGATGTTGGAGGCATCCCCGATCTCTTCCAAATTTATTCCATCAAAAGATAGGGGAGATGACCAACCTGCGTCTTGACTTGGTGACATCGTATACTTGTAAACGCAATGGGAGAAGACTTTGAGGCTGTTTTAAAAAAATCTATAATTTAAAATTGTGATTAATAAAGAAATATTAAATCTATTTATAAGTTAAAAAAATAAGTAAGAGGAGGAGTGCTTATTTTTTTCTAAAAAAATAAGTTAGTTAGTCGTCTCACAACTAATTAGTTTGTTATTAATATAAGTAATTTTATCCAAACGTATAACTGTTTATTTTTAAAAATAAGTTTCAGTCAATAAAATATTTATCAGCACTTTAACTTATCAGTTATTATGTATCAGTTAAGCCAAATGAGCTCTTTGTATGTTGATTGTTGACTAATGTACGTGCACGCGACTGTGTACGTGCACGCGGCTGAATCGTCATTTGCGATAGCTTATTCCAGAACTAATTATTTTGATGCACGTGGCAAAGAAAAGGATACTTTTTAATCCTTGTGATTATCATTAATTCTAACTATTTAACTTCTAAATATTATAATAATGCGAGAGCAAAGGGAGTAATTATTATGTATTATTAAAAAGTTAAATTAATAAAGTTAAGAACTAAAATAATTTTAAAAAGAATGAAATACACAAATGACGCACTGAGTTTTGAGCTTCCCCCACTCCCCTCTTAGCAAAGCCTTCCCCCGTGTTTCCTCCTCCCTTGATCTCGGATCTCCATCAACGCGATCGTACTTCCGCCCCTTGGAGGACCACCTTGCTCAGCGTTGACGTGGATCCAGTTGCTCGGACTCCCCTTTGAGCTCATGTGCCACAAATCCCTCCTTCGAATTGCTAGTGTGTTTGGTACACGACTCCAGCATTTATATGGAAGTCAATCTTGCAAAACAAGTAAGGAGTTTGGATTAAAAAACATAACAACACTCGTTCATTTCAACAGATTTCGTACGGGCATTTATTTCTATTCTATTTTTAAATGCGATCATCTTGGTCATCGTCTCAAGAGCTGTCAAGTGACGAGCCACACCTCAGGCAACCGAACCTCTAATGTGCTTCTCTTTGGCCCTTGGCTCCATGTTGCCAGCACTCGCCGACCTCACTCCGTCGTGACTCACACCCTCGGCCTAGGTCGTTGCCCGAGTGCTCCGGCTCAACGGTTTGAATCGGACGAAACCCTATCACCCTCCTAGTTCTCAACGCATCACCCAAACCGTCCTCACAGTCCAACCTAACGTCATCATTCTCACCTGCCCAACGGACGCTAACCCTGTTATCATCCCTGTCCCACTGTCAGGTACTGTCGTTTTGCCTTTCTCACCCACTTACCTGACACTTTAAATAACGCCACCACCCAATCCAACCCAACGGACATTTCCTCCGTCAATCCCCTTGTCTCGCGGTCAAGCACTAATGTCATATATGTAAATCATGCCACTTCCACCATATCTTTTGTGCCAAATTCATTGCAACCTTCAAATTTGCATCTGGATGTCAGAATACCTCACGCACTCCTGACACTCGTGGATTTTTCCTACAACACCAGCACCAACTCCCTCTGACATAAGTAATCACTACCTCTCACCCACTTCCTTCACCACCTCATGCGACCCGAATGATCACGCATATCAAATTAATTTCCCCCATTATCTCCCGCACCCATGCCCGTTGCAATCCATTATCGCCCTCTCCCTACTATGCCCAATACCTTACCGGATTCCTTACAGCTCCCTCACAACAAAACTGCACGGCGGGATCCCGACCAAGGGCGGACCTCATGATAGACATATCTACGCATCAGGCCATGGTGTGATCGATCGTTGAATGTTTTTGGAATGCTCAGCCACTCCTGTTACCCATGAAGGTTAGGGTCAGTGGAAAGCTACCTGAGTTGATGGCACGTGATAAGCCTTGTCTACCACCACTGCATCCAAAGTCTACGGGCAAAAGGGTGACACATGTAGATAAGATTTTCACAACTTCAAACGGAACTACTAATACTTCGTCCTCTTCGGTGAAGCAGGTTAAGGCAAGAAGGCGCAGGAAGTGGCTAACCTTGGAACCCCCACCTTCTTCATGAAAATTCTTAGTAGGAATTGTAGAGGGGCACTTAGAAGTAAAGTGAACATAATCCAGACGTTATTATATTATTGGAATAATACGTAAACAATGTAAACTCAAATGTAGTCATTAGAAAGTTAGGATGTGGGTGGTGTGGCATTTTTCAAAATGGTATGGGTGCGGTGGAGATCTTACTCGCTTGGCAACCCAACAAGTAGATTTTCTTTCCTGATATTTAGTATTTATGCTAGCACCATACCTACTTTACGTTCTACTCTCTAGTCTTTTATCGGCTTTACCACTTAAAAACTTTTCCTGGCTTTTAACGGATGACTTTAACTGGATGTTAAATTCTTCAAAGAAGCGTGGGGGCACTCCATTTCGTGAAACTAGATCTTCTAGGGCTCTTGCTAATCTGTTATGGCAATATGCACTATATGACATTCCCCAAATTGGCAACCAGTTTACTTGGTGCAATAACTGTAGTGGTAGGGTCCCAATACTTTGTAAACTTGACCGATCCATTGTCAATCATTATTGGCTTAGTTATTTTCCTAACCTTGTGCTTAGACCATACTCTGCTCTTACTTGATACTCAACCCAACATTACTAAATTCAAATCCTTGAAGTATGAGAATTTTTTTTTTTTGCATATGAGGAGCCGACTATCATTTGTTGGGAATGGAAATGGGTTCCTGGCAACCCGTCGGACCTCACCATTGTCAATTCCATCAAGAGGATCAAATCAAATACCCGTACCTGAACCAGGAGTGCCTTGACAATCTCGAGTGCCACATGCGGGAGGCCAAAGCTGACATAGAATTCCTTGAGCGCAGGGACTTTGAAAATGGTCTCAACCTGATGAGTTTGTCAAGCTTCACACTCTATACAACATGCATGCGCCCCTGCTTTGCTAACTAAACATCAAGTGGTGGAGCAAGTATTAAGTGGACCGCGGAAGTGGACAAACACACTTCATTCTTTCATTTAAGTTCCATTATTCACAGCTGCTCTTATTGAATAAAATCTATCACCAACCATAACGGCCAACTAATTACTAAAGAATACCAAATACTCGATGCCTTCGTCGAGAACTATGAGCAACTTTGGGCCCAGACCCTAGCCTAACAAGGACCCTACCCTTTGGCCATCATTACCCATGCACCCCCACTGGCATTCCAATCTTACTGTGCCAATTACTACTAATGAAATCAAAGGTGTTTTATGGTCTATTCCTCTTGACCGTGCCTCTGGGCCAGATAGCTTCACTTCCGATTTTTACCAGCATCATTGTATAATTGTTAGCTCCCTTATTATTAAAGTTATAAAAAAATTCACTACCGCCATCATGCCGGCTACCTGGGGGCACACAGCCATTATTTTTACACCAAAGGTGCCCAATCTTACGGACCCAATTACTACTAACGAAATCAAAGGTGCTTTTATGGTCTATGCCCCTTGGCCGGATGACTTTACTTCAGATTTTTACCGGCTTCATTGCCCCCTTATTATTAAAGCTATCAAAAAAAATTTCACTACCGCCATCATGCCTGCTACCTAAGAGTAGGGGTATTCACGAGTCGAGTTTGGTCCGACCCATGAATAAATCCTACCCGACCATTCGGGTCGGGTCGGATCCCTTTTGTTTTCTTGCTATGACCTGACCCAACCCGATCTGACCGTCGGGTCGGGTCGCATTTTTCTTTTATTTTTATTTTTATTTTTTAATATAAAAAGAATATATTATTATATTTTAAATACAAAATAAAGTATTTTTAAATACCAAAAATATTATTTTAAATATCTATATACTTTTTTGCATTTAAAATAGTTTATTTTATATTTTTTTGAATTTTAAATGATATAAAATTGTTAAATTGACTTAAAAATCATTTAATTTTTTTAAAAAAGAAAACACCAGGTCTATCAAATTGGGTCGGGTCAACTCGGGTTGAAATTTTCTAACCAAAACTTGATCTGACCCTTGGTCGGGTCATGGTCGGGTTGGGTTAGATTTCTGAGTTCACCAGGTCAATTACCTATATATACACAAATTTAAATTTTCTTTACTTTAATATGTGATAAGTTCAAATTTAATATTAACCACTAATTATATTATATATTTATTTATAGAATATATGATCTTGTCATAATATTTTTGAAAAAAAATATTTATTTGTTACTTCTAACATAAAAAACAAAGATATGAAATATAAAAATTTAAAGAATAAATTTTTTTATATAATAACATAATTAAATAATATTTTAATTTATTGTGTAATAATTTTAACATCAAAATTTAAAATGTAAATTTATGATTTATTATTGCTATTTTTCTTTTGTATAATTACATTTTGACATATGTATATAATCAAAATATAATAACTTAATTTAATATATCATATTAAATATAATATTTAATTACTATCCGTTCCGATAAAAAAATGGACACCCATCCGATCAATTATCCACTCCGGTCCTGACAACATTACATATGGGTGAGGTGGGAGCCCCCACCTCAAGGGTGATTCAAATTGAACACCGACGAATCCTTCTTTGAGGCCTGAGACCGCGAGGGAGTAGATTTCGCTGTGTGAAACTTTTTAGACAATTTTGAAGGCTGAAGCATGGGAGCTTCTCACAGGCTGCAACACTGCATTGGCGGGAATATTTTCAATCTTATCATTGAGTGCGACTCTACAAACTGGTGGATATTGCTACAAGAGGGACAACATTCCATACTTGCTGACTGTTTTTCTCTTTTAGATCGGCTAAACACTTTTGTAATCAAGCATATATATTGATGGCTGATTACCTAGCGAACATGGGTAGATCAACCCCAGCCAATGAAGATATTTTTTGAATGGAACCACCTCATGACATTCGCAACATTTTGTATGCCGACCCTTTTGAACAACTCATCAATAGATAACTAAAAAAGCGTTTACTGCATTATCTTTTTATATTACCTAGCAATCTGCATTACCTAACAAAAAAATTACCACCAATTAAATTATCAGTAATGCGCATTATTTACTATGTACAAGTAATCTTTTCAGCAATTGAAACGACATTATACAATTTTTACTAAAGTACCTTTTATTACTAATATTAAGTTAAAGATTATATAATCCAACTAAAACTCAAATAAAATTAATAAATTAAATAAATATAATTATAAATATTTCATGTTTTTTAAATGAAAATAATGAAAATGTACTAAAGATTATATAATCCAACTAAAACTCAAATAAAATTAATAAATTAAATAAATATAATTATAAATATTTCATGTTTTTTAAATGAAAATAATGAAAATGTACATAATATTTAAAATAATCAATAAATAATAATATGCAATTCATATGAATAACAATAAATAAACTAATTTTAAATAAACTAATATTATTACTTATTATGGTAATAATATTTTTTGATGTTATTATATAATTTTTTATATTTTATTTGTCTAAGATTGAAAAAGATATGAATAAAAAGAAATTATCATTGGGTGACAATCTGAATAAGCATCCATCCTACAATGAGAATTGTCACTTTCCAAGTAATTTGCATTACTAGACAATTCAAATTATTTAAAAATTAAAATAAAATAAACAAAATAATGTGGTGAACCCAAATAACATATTACCAATAATCTAGAAAGATTACCGGAAACGCCCCCTAAATTCCTTTTCAAAAAAAAAAAACACAATCAAAAGCGTCTGAACACAGGAAAAAACATTTGTACTAAAAAAACAATGGCAGTCGGCAGGCGTCCTCAGATATGGATAAACCATGAGAGAGTGACATGTAAGCTTCTATAAAAAAAAATACATAAATAGCATGCGGGAAATAGGACTTTCAATATGAATTAGAAAGGTGTTAAACTGTAAAGAGAAATAAGTTTGTCAGAATGTTACACACTAATCCATAAACTAGTTACATACGCCCAGAGAAGCAAATAATTTGTAATTGCAGCAGAGTCATCGCTAACAGCAAAAAAAATTAGATCCCTCTGCAGACGCTATGCCTTCTGCAAGATGCATCAAGTCGAGGAGTCTTAGAATAAATAGTATAATTTTCAGTCTTCACAAATGCAAACGAAATGGAAAGGTACTTACTTGCATAGGAAGATAGAGCTTAAACTCCGGTGGAAGCTCTTCTTCCGAGTAAAGCCGATCAGAGAAGTAAACCCTTCTGAGGCGGCAGTTAGCATGAATCTGCACACGAAGTGTCTCAGCATAGTTGGTGCCATATGCCCTTTTTGTTAAATCACTAAGATTTAACTGAATGTTATTCCACCCATCTTCCATTCTAAGAGGCATGGTGCAGATAAACGGTTTCACCCTTGTCACAGACTGCAAAAAGAGAGTGGAAAATTTTGGAGACAGTAAATCAACCAGCGTGTAAAAGCTAGTCACATTATCCAATCAAGTCATGTAGAAACCACCCATGGGTGCAAGATATTATGATTCTCATATAGAAACCACAGCCATAGCTCGTCATTAATTGGCATATATGAACCAAAGGTTTTTGTGCCCCAGAAATCAAAATCCAATATCCAACTTAATAATGCCCCTTAAGTACTCTAAGAAAACTAACTACTGGCCAAACAAAAACTAAGTTGCCTTCAAAAGAACTCACTGCTGAGCACGATATACATGAATTGACACAATTTCATGCCAGCAAGATCCAAAGTTTCCTGGTCATGATACAAGTGTTGGGAATGAATGTCAGGTTGGACTTTAGTTTTTACAGTTACAAGAGGAGGCCATTAGCCTAGTACAAGAAACTAGAAGTGAACTTATCTCACATGAGATTTGAGTCATTGACCTCTACAAGAGGAATTAAGATCCCAATCAATCCATATTGGACGTGGTTGGTGGATGTGCTCAGTCTTAAATATAAAGTAGGTTTGAACACAAAGTTCCGAGGAGTTTTATCAACCACGTATGTGGCATTAAAGTGAAGGATCCATATTAGAGTGGTCCAGATAAGCAATTGCAACTAGCAACAACAACAACAACAACAACAACAACAACAAAGCCTTATCCCACTAGGTGGGGTCGGCTACATGGATCATACGACGCCATATATTCGTTGATCCATGTTCATAAGATTCGACATGATTTTATGTTGGCTGTCGGGGCCTAACACAACCCTCCTCCTTTATCCGGGCTTGGGACCGGCTATAAAATATAGGCGGAGTTAAGCAATTGCAACTAGCATAGTATGAAAATGTAAACTGAACTGGTGACAGTCGAAAATTAGAACACTAACGATATCTAAGATAGTAATTTAATAGAATTCATAGCAAAATATAATAGAAATTACATAGAGAAATTCCACTAAATAAGTAATAGAATCCACAGCAATAGAAAACTTGTAAACTCTCAGACAGTTGAAACATATCTCCATGTGTGGAAACAAGAAGAAAAGAAGTAAAAGTACATCCATGCAAACTCCAGTCCTCTCCATAAGATTAGCCCACATTTAGAACCTTAACTAATGACAAATCCAAATAAAGAATCTAACCATAGATAATGACACATCTAAGTTAAGAATCTATCACAAATTTATATCTAAATGGAACAAGTCTTTGGTGGTGATTTTGATTTTATTGATTCATCATTCTAAAGGCGTTATGTTGGTATCTCGCAAAGATGCCCGGTTACAACAGTTTAAAGGACTAGCTAGACCTTTTTCATATTTTATTCATAGGTAAAAGGATGACTACCAAACACCTGTTGTCAACCAGCTAAACTAAGGGGAATAGCTTAGTTTATATCAAATAATCAAGTAAATAATAATCTAGTATTGATCCTAGTTTATATCATTATTATTAAACATAATAATCATCTTATAATTTTTATCATTATTATTAAAATATTTATCCTTTTGTATTAATTGTGTTATCTTTTTTTAAGGAGAAAAAACGATGGCCACCAAGATTTGTGGGTATTAATTGTATTATTAATATGATCGAATGATTTATTAGCAAATTACAGATAATATCTTGTTAATTGTTGTAATCTAATAGCAATAAAATTAATAATTACTAATATATTATTATCATCTCGTAAAAGATATATTAATATTTATCAATATAAATCTTATGGGCCTAGAATATGTGTTTGTGCCTAGAATACGTGTTTGTAACTTAAATTTACGAAACTTAAAATAAACTATACAAAATTTTAAACTTAACTATTTTCAACAAGGATATTTTGTAAAGAATGCACATTAACTAGTGAATCTTTTTTATATTACAAATAAATGACAAAAAAAGGAATTGTAGTGAAAGCCCAAGCCCCTCAACGGAAGAAGCAAAACTCTAAAAAGAATCAAATGTCAAAAAGGAGTACAAGAAACTGATTAAAAAGCAATAAAACAATTATTACAAAATATTGCTTGTGTGTCTAACTCAAATGGTTTTGTCAAGCTCACAGTAAACTAGCTCATGAATCAAGAATAATTATACCTCTAGTCACAACTAATATAGATAAGTGATCATTTCAGAGAGATGATGAACGCCAATAAAAAAATAAAAATGGTGATTAAGTATACACACCTGAAAATTTGATGCTCAGAACCTGCGACGAACATTCTTGTCATCCAACACTTGGATTTCAAAAGTGAAGTACTTCTTCAAATTCTTTACGATCAGCACTAGAAATGGAAGTTTGATTCCAAGTGTCGCAGATGGATCTGCAGGGCATGTGATGTATGTTGACTGAACATTTGGACCCACAATTTCAAGTACATTTGACTGGATGTCTTCATCTCGAGGTCGTTTTATCTGCCCATTTACGACTGCAATTATTTCAACCAAGGGCATCTTAGAGCCTGACAATTTCTCCAAGTTTGCATATGATAGGTCCAATTTTGGCAATGAATAAAAAATCACTCTAACACAAGAGAAAAGATGGAAATATATTTCTTAATTTGGTTGCACAAGAGAAAGTATTCATTTATAAAAGGAATAGACATGATGCACTTGTGCATTCAGCCAATAAAAACCAACATATCTTTAACATTCTCCTAAAAGGGAAAAAAACTTTAAAGTACTGGGTCATAGACGTGTATATCATCCAATATCTGTTGTTCAGGAATTCCATTTAAAACCAATTCCAGGGGTTCAGGTCTATGTTGAAATTTTAAAAAAAGTTCCAGACCATGTCTAAGCATTTCTTGTTTCCAGTCGATAGTACAACTGCTGGTGAATAAGGATTTAAACTTTATGTCCGATTAAAAGAGGGAGAGGGAGGCCAAGGCGGACACTTGGCGAACTAATAGAGCAAGATCCATTGGTGAATAATATACCGAAAGGCTTGGTTACTAATAGAGCGGAATGACGTCGTATGATTCATGTAGCCGACCCCACCTAGTGGGATTAGGCTTTGTTGTTGTTGTATACAATAACTAGTTACATTATTCATATGTTGATACCAAACAGCAACTTTGCTCAAAAGAAGATAATTTAGTGTTCTCACTGTACTGAAATATAAGGGACTTCGAAACATAATCACATCATGATAAGTATTGAAATTAATAAAGAAGGTATTTTGAGAAACAATCGAAGAGAAGTCGAGCATCAAACCTTCTTTGTCCCATATTTGCAAGGGCTTGCTCCTGGCAAGACAACAAGAAGTGTGCAGAATAACTTATAAATCTGCTCAAACTCAAAAGTAACAAATTTAAAGGGTAAGCACTGATGAATCAATAAATTATCAGATCGGATACCCAAGACTGTAGAGGATGGACAAGAATCCCGACTGGAACGTGTTTTTGAACATATCTCCAAGCCTCTGCAAACAATTGCCACTACCGTTTTCGTTCAACCTTTGAATACAAGGGAAGAGACGTTATATCGGAAACCCTAGAACTTGATATTAGATCGAGGTCGGCGGCGGGCGCGGCGACACCGGAGATATGCGGGAGTCGCGGCGTGTTCGAGGTCGGCGGCGACACAGATCGGCGGGGGCGCAGCGGGCTTGAGGTCGACGGCGAAGCCCGGAGGCAGGCGCGGCAACACACGGAGATCAGCGGGGGTCGCGGCGTGCTTCAGGTAGGTCGGCGGGGGAGCGGCGGCGGACCCTCGGGTCGGCGGGCGCAGATCTGGTCACGGGGACGTCGCCGGCGAGAGGAGAGGCGGTGCACAGGGTGCGCAGATCGGGTCGGGGGGACGTCGCTTGGCGCAGATCGGCCAGGTTTTCGGAGAGGAGAGAAAGAGAGAGGAGGAAGTTGCTCGTCGGCGTCGGACCTCTGCGCGGAGAGGAGAGGGAGAGAGGAGGGCAATTGTTTGCAGGTGTAGCAGAGGCTTGGAGATATGTTCAAAAACACGTACCCTAATCTTTAGATATATAAATTATTTTTAATTTCGTCTAACTTAAATCACAAATATATATTTCCACTCATAAAATTAAATTTATAAAATAACTAATATATTTTTTAATATGATAATAATATATTCATAATAATTAACTAATATTTGTTTGATTAATTTTATAATTTATTTATTTATTATTATAATTTATTTAATGTATTTTATAATTTATTTAATAAAACAAATGCGAAAAGTGAAATCGAAAAGATTACGACTCATATGGTAATGTGAATTGTCTCCTTCTCATAAACAATCTATATTGTAACTTCATAGGTAATGTGGATTTACTGGACAATGTAAATTACTCATTACATGCCACAGGTGATATGGTGGGCCCAAATAATTTAATACAACATTATATGATAATTTACAAATGTTACTTCTAGAGAAATGCCCTTTTAGAGTTTAGTTTTCCCGATTTCCTCATTTATGTGTCCGTCACATGCATCATTTCTCTTTCAGGATTTCATTCACGAGAGAAGTAATAAATAATATAAATATACAATAAGATAATATTAAAAATAAAAAAGGTGACGGCCTCATGGTTATCGCTCGTCGGAGCTAGCTCTCCGCTACGTCCGCCATCTCCGTTTCATCCATGTCCTCCTTTTCCGACTCCTCCCTTGTCCTCGTTGAGGGCTGCACCGATGTCCTCCGTCGTCCACGCCTTAGAGCCGGGCCTCCTCGTCGACGTCATTTGGAAGGATGTCCTCTTCTCCCCGACCTTCACCTCTTCCTCTACAAGCCTCGTGGCGCTGCCACCGCCAAGATCCCCGTCTTTTACTTCCGCGACGACGACTAATGCATGCTCATTTCTACATATAATTTTGCACTTTAATAAGTTAAAATTGAATAAAGCATGCATTAATTTTCTAATTTTTTTAAAAAATAATTTCCTTTTAATTATATGATATTCACAAATTGACTTGTTAGGAGAAAAAATGACCCGTGTCCAATGACATGGGTTGTGTTTATCCAAGTCACGTCAATCGGGAATTCTGCCATACACTGATTAAAATGGACCATGTCACGCAAACACGGGCCGTGTCTGATGCAAATGACATGAAGGAGCGTCTGATGCAAACACTTGCAGTAAATTTTGTATCTTACAGATGTTTCGTTTTGGTAAAAGAAAAAATAAGAGAAAGGAGAAGGTCGTCCCTAGAGATAATTCTACTCCGCCGGCTCCTAGATCAGTCACGGACATTCGCATAATAGAATGAAAGTCTCCTTCGCCGGCTCCTTCCTCTCATGCTGATATTGCGGACCTGGAGAAACAATTGTCGGAAGAACTGTTAGAGCTCCTAATTCCGTAGAAGGCTCAGTTCAGGCTTTATAAAATCGTGTGCACAAAGCATACTTACAGCTAGATGGTAATTTAGAGTAAGTGTTATTTTATGTATTTTGAATCCTTGTTCATTTTGTGATTCACCCATCCCATTTTATAATTTCGTATTCTTCCAGGTTTGTATCGTCGAAACCCGTGGCTGCCGTAGTTACTAAGGTGTTGCGACATAGGTATACTGATGCATGGCTTACATGGAGGGAATTTCCTTATGCCACGAGACAGATGCTATTTAATGAATTTCAACTATCCTTAGAAGCCAACTTGGTCATTAAAATTTATCTTCGTACTAATTTAATTATTTTTATATACATGCAGGTTGATGTGTGGTGGGAGCCCGAGAATATGGAACAAATGTGGAAGGCTTTTAATTCTCGGTGCTCAAAGAGATTGTCCGCAATACTTTCGGAACCTCGAGCTACTGGAGAATGGCCCAATTGGATCCCTGAAACCGTTTGGATCGAATTGTAAGTGGTCCACCGATGAGTACAAATCAAAGTGCGAAAAAGCAAAAAACAAGTCGAGAGATCGAACAGGGAGCATGCTTGCATTCGGGTGGATGTGTATCCACGAGAATGATTGCCAAGAAAGTGGTAAAGTCTTTCAATATTGTGTCGACAAAATATTATACTTTATTTGACATTTTTAACTACAGGAAAAAGAGATGGGTAGACCACCTACTCAGGACGAAGTATTTCTCCGAACTTAACAGAAGAAGAACAAAGAATGTGTTTCATCATTTGCTCGGGAGACATATGTATGTAAATCTAAGTGCCTCTTATTTTTTTTTAAATTTCAAATAAATCTATAAGATAGTAAAATCGTCATTGATTTATCTGATTTTTTAGTATTGTTGATTTATCTTTTTTCTAATTTCAGGAGTCTTACAAAATAAGAGAAGTCGAGCACATTACGCAAGCCACACAGGAGGGGACCACACCGCTGACCCCAAGACAACTTTGGACGGACCACGTCGGGGTGAAGAAGGGTCGCATCGCCTCGGATCTTCTGTCAGTACTGCAGATATTTGATATGGTCGTAAATCTACTTCAGGTTCAGGTTCCTCTGGTCAAGGTATACAACAAATTCTTAATCAGATGAGACAGGAGATCTGACAAGAGATCACGCAAGAGGTTACGTAGGAAATCAGAAAGGAGTTTGAAGAATGTGAAAGTCGTACCAAGAAAGAAATGAAGAAAATGGTGCGTGACATGATGCGTGGCGAAGTCGACGACCAGGACGATGATGACGATTTAGTTTTATAATTTTTTGTGTGTTGTGTTGCGCTCGGACAAGGTGCTAACTTTCTTCCCTTAGTTGATAACATTATGAATATTTGTTCTCTTAACTCACTCTCTCCTGATTCTTTGTGTTGTGCAATGATGATCGAGGTGCCTTGCGAAAAACTGGATCGAATTGCCAATTCATCAAGTTCTTGAGATCACGTCTCTTTGCTCGGCCCATGTGTCCATCTTCTTCGTGACCAAGACCACATCTCTTCGCTCGACCCATCTCTTTGCTTTGCTTTGCTTGTTATTTTTATGTTTCCACAACATTATAATGTTTGGCATTTGTGTAGGACAATTGTTATGTTTGGATATTATGTGTTGTGATGTATTGCATTTCTTATATTTGGATAATTGAATTGTTCTGTGTTGACTTATGTGATGGACAATTGTTGTGTTACATATTATGATCCAAATGGATCCTCTATTGTATTATCTGTTTGGACAACCAATTTTTGACATTTTTTTATTTTTTTTATTGTTTACATTAAAAAATTAATCATCGATAATTAATTTTTTCGATACTTACTGACGGTTCAAACCGTCCGTGCAAGATTATAGACGGTCTTAACCGTCGCTAAGCATCGACGATTTTAATCGTCGAAAGTTAACGATGATTTGAGCCGTCGAAACTGAGTTTCGATGGCTCAAACCGTCGATATAAATTTTCAACGGTTTGAATCATCGTTAATACATATCGACGACTCAAATCGTCTTAAATATTCAATGTTCGACTGCTGTGCCCGCCAGCTGGACCGTCGAAAATGTTGACGGTTCAGAAATAACCGTCGCAAATCGTTTGCGATGTGTCATTTTCGCACGGACGCTATCGGTCGAAAATCCGTCAAAAAATGTCATTTCCGATGGTTCTGGCCAAATTATAGACGGTTCTGACCGTCTGTAATAAGTTATTTTCTTGTAGTGAGTTGGGGGTGTTTCTGTGATTTTGTAGTTATAAGAAATGAATAATAATAAGATTCCCTTCTCCTCCGACTTCAATTTGTAATCCTCAACTTTAATTTTCTTGTACATCCACTTGACTGATAATGGGTTTAGGATTTAGATTTTAGGGTGCGTCTATTGTATTTCATTCAACATTACCTAGCAATGTAGATTGCTTCTAAAAAAATTGCCACTTATTAAATTACTAGCAATGTACATTACCTTATTTTGTATGCATAAGTAATATATCTAACAATTCATATTAGTTACAACAACAACAAAGCCTTATCCCACTAGGTGGGGTCGGCTACATGGATTATACGACGCCATTCCATTCGTTGATTCATGTTCATAAGATTCGACAGGATTTTATGCTGGCTGTCAAGATATTAGTTATTTTAAAAAAAATAAAGATTTATGAGTTAATATTCAATTTTTACTAATATATCCCTAATCAAAAGAATTATGTTTAGATATATAATTTATTTTTAATTTCGTAAACTTAAATCACAAATATATATATTCTCACTCATAAAATTAAATTTATGAAATAACTAATATATTTTTTAAATACGATAATACTATATTCATAATAATTAAATAAATAATATTTATTTGACTAATTATAATTTATTTATGGGAATAATGGTTATACTACGCCCACATATGTGTAGCAGCGTTAGACACCTCAACAGAAGCGTTGGATCTTACATCAACGCTTGCCCCTTCAACCGCCGGTTTCATACCTTTTTTTTCTTTCGTCGAACATATGAGCCGGTCCACGCGGTTTTTTTCACTTCCCTCTCCCACGGAACAACTCTCTTCCTCTCAGATTTTCCCTCTCCACACTTTTCTCCCCCGACGAATCTTCCTTATCGACGTGATTCTACCCTCTCAGATGACGAGGGTATTGATTGAACTTCCCATTCTAGGCTCCTTGTGGTCGATCAGTAAGCCCCAATTTCTTTTCCACTTTTGATTCACTTCTTCCTCCAAGCCCTAATCTCTGTGACTCCTTATGTTGCTACCCCTCATGTTGTTACGTTTTTTCCACCTGCCGCTCTGTTGCTGTCCGTCCATTGCTATCAGCGAGCTGTTGCTGCTATGTACCATCCACTGCCATTACTGCTTTGTTGTTGCTGTTGTACCATCCCCGATGTCCTGTTGATGTTGTCGCACTCTCCTATTGCTGCTAATTTGGCTCTCTAAATATGTGCAAAAGAGAGATGATGAAACATCACCTCGTTGTCTCTCTTCCTTTTTATCACAATGAGTTGATGACCCTCAGTAGCATCCTCATAATTCCAAAATTTGATCCTCTTGGATGCAATGCTCTCAAAGTTTTTATTTTAGAATTATGCAGTAGATCATACATGATGTATCCTCTTCTTTGTAGAATGTGAACTTTATAAAGGTTGTAAAAATTCTATGAATGGCTCCCTTTGGTTAATAAACATTTTCAGAATTTCAACTGGTTTCCTGAATTATGAAGTTTGCATATGTTGAATGGATGCATCCTCTTTGAGTAAAGTATAGAACAGGATAACCACTACTTATTATAACTCTGCAGTGGTCTTGAGTAAGGAAGATTCTCTGGAAGAGAAAAGTGTGGAGAAAAATATCTGAGAGGAAAAGAGTTCGCGTGGGAGAGGGAAGTGGAAAAAAAATGAGCCGACCGGTTGAACCACCGATTTACTTTGAAAAAGTAGCGGTTGAAGGGGCAACCATTGATACAAGATCCGATGCTTCTGATGAGACGTCTGATGCTGCTACGCACCTGTGGGCGTAGCATGGCCATTATTCCCTTTATTTATTTATTATTATAATTTATTTAATGTGTTTTATAATTTATTTAAATAAAACTGTAAAGGACAAATGCGGAAAGTGAAATTGAAAAGATTACAACTCAGGTGGTAATGTGGATTGTCACCCTCCCATAAGTATATTGCCACTTCATGGGCAATGTGGATTGACTCAATAATGTAGATTACCCATTACATGTCACATGTGAACATGGTAATATGTGGGCCCATATAATTTAATACAACATTATATGATAATCTACAAATATTACCTCTAGAGAAATTCCCCCTTAGAGTTTAGCGTTTCCTGATTTCCTCATTTATGTGGCCGCCACATGCATCATTTCTCTTTCATGATTTCATTCACAAGAGAAGTAATAAAATAATATAAATATACAACAAGATAATATTAAAAATAAAAATAAAAAAGGTGACGGCCTCATGGCTGTCGCTCGTCGGAGCTAGCTCCCCGCTACGTCCGCCATCTCCGTTTCATCCATGTCCTCCTCTTCTGACTCCTCCCTTGTCCTCGTCGAGGGCTACACCGGTGTCCTTCACATCTATAGTGATAGCTCCATCATCAGCGCCTTAGAGTTGGGCCTCTTCGTCGACGCCATTTGGAAGGATGTCCTCTTCTCCCCGACCTTCATATCTGCCTCTACAAGCCTCATGGCGCTGCCACCGCCAAGATCCCCGTCTTCTACTTCTGCGACGATGACTAATGCATGCTCATTTCTACATATTATTTTGCACTTTAATAAGTTAAAATTGAATAAAGCATGCATCAATTTTCTGATTTTTTAAAAATTTAATGTCCTTTTAATTATATGATATTCAGGAATTGACTTGTTAGGAGAAAAAAATGACCAGCGTCCAATGACACAGGTCGTGTTTATTCAAGTCGCATCAATCGGGAATTCTGCTACACACTGATTAAAATGGACCATGTCACGTAAACACGGGTCGTGTGCAAATGACATGAAGGAGTGTCGTGATTTCAGAAGACTACACGGTCCATGTCATTAATGACATAGTTCATGTTAGTTATATCGTCAGATTCGTCGCGCCAAGACGGGAGCCGTGTAATCAGAACATTAATCAACACAGCCTGTGATTAATAACATAGATTCCCAGATTTTTGGGTGACCCGTGCTATACCTTTCATCACACTATGACATCCAATGTTGAAGCAGAAGATTCACTTTCAATTCAGAAGGAGAGTGTTGTTGCTACTTTGTTTAGAGTTACATTTCAATTCTTAGAGTTCTATTTTCTTTTTTTTTGTACTTTAATCTTTGCATCATGATGTTTAATTCTCCAATGATGGAGTAGTCTAAGTTCTACTTCTCAGTTGGTTTTACTTTGTTGACCTTCACTGTTATTTTGAAATAAAAGATCATTTTTCAATATTTTTTGTTGTGTTTTACTTGAGAATTTAATCATTTTCAGCATCTCATATCTCTCTCGTATCTACTCAATTTAGAGGGGTGTGAACTTAAACTTACTCGATTGAGGAGCCTTTGAGATGAATTAAATTGCGTTTTATCTATAAATACTTGAGAATTTAATCATTTTTAGCATCTCATATATCTCCCCTATCTACTCAGTAAGATTTAAAGAGGTGTGGACTTAGACTTACTCGGTTGAGGAGTCTTTGAGATGAATTAAATTGTGTTTTATCTATAAATATTTGGAGAATGATTTGGTTAAACTTTCTTCAAATGTTCAATTAATAAAATAAATAGGACAACTAGTTAGAGTCATAAATTATATTTTAATTATTTCCATTGGATATAATTTTCTTACTTGATTCAAATAAAAGTGGAGGAATGCTTAGTAAAGCCAATATTTCTCCTATTTGATATTTTTCTCTTTCACTCGTTGGATCTGCTTCTTATTTCTCTCTTTGGTTAATTTCTACAATTAATTTCTCTTATAAAATCTCATCTAGTAAGAATAAGAGATAAAGTCCTCGCGGGATCGATATCTTTTCACTATTTTATTACTTGTACGACCAGTACACTTGACATCTTTTTCTATCTATAAAAAAATCTCAACAACGACTTCTACGACGGGTCCCATTTTCTCCCTCGCGGCCAAACAAGGGAAGAAAGGAGGCCCTTTTTTCTCCCTCGCGCATGACGTCGGTGAAATAGAAAAGGATGATTGGCACCCCAGTAGGGAGAAATGGGGGCGCGGCCCCACTTTTCTCCCTTGCATGCGACGCGACGAAGGAGAAAAGAAAGGTCGGCTCTCCCCTTTCTTCCTCATGGCCAACGAGGGAGGAAAGGGGGCCCCATGCGAGCTCACACAGAGGGTGCAACATCTTTGCACTTGCGTTGGACATTCTCCGCTTGGGGTCTTCACTCGTACAATTTTACTATAACACATCCTCCAGCCTCTATACTTGACACGATACTATAACGCAAAGTCCAACCTCTATATTTGATAGGATACTATCTGTTGTGCTCCCACCCCGGACTCACGATTTTCTACGCATCCTATCAAGTTATGTGGATGCTACTATATATAACCAACATATCTCTCGTGACTTGTGCATGTGAGACTAATCCAATACATGACATCATTTCTTCCTTAAGGGACTTAACGTTCTCGTTGAGTGATCGCACCACATCATGCACAGAGGCTTATATGGAGTGGCTCTGATATCATACATAACATTCTCGACCAGCGTGTGATATAGCCTCGATCCGCATGATTTTTTCGAAATGTGTCCTGCCAAGTCAAGGTTATATTTTCATATATACTCAGCATCTTTCATGTGACTTATGCATAGGGACTAATTCAAGGCATGTCCCATGCACCCTTTCCCCCTTAGAGGACTCAACATTCTCGTTGAGTGATCGCACCCCACCATGCACAAAGGTTCACGCGGAGTGACTATGATACTATATGTAACATCCTTGCACTTACGTAGGATATTATTTATTTTGAGCCTCCGCCCACACGGTTTTACCAAAATGCATTCTACAATATCAGACTAACGCAATGGCTCACCTCTACTTGACATGATACTGCCCGCTCTGCTGGGCTTACAATTTTTTACGCGTCCTATCAAGTCATGGGCATGCTACTATATATAACCAACATATCTCTTTGTAACTTATGTATGTGAGACTAATCCAAGGCATGTTGGACTAATCCAAGACATGTTGGTGCATGAGACATGCTTTGGATTAGACCCATATGCATAAGTCACGAGAGAGATGCTAGGTATATATGAGAACATAGCCTTGTCTTGATACGATGCGTTTTGAGAAAATCATGTGGGCTGAGGTCCAAAGCGGATAATATCCTACGCAAGTGCAAGGATATTACATATAGTATCAGAGTTACTCCGTGTGGACATTTGTACATGATGTGATGTGATCACTTCACGAGAGAATTGAGTCCCCTAAGGGGCGAAGGATGTATGAGGCATGCCTTAGATTAGTCTCACATGCATAAGTCACGGGAAAGATGCTAGGTATATAGTCTTGACTTGGTAGGACACGTTTTGAGAAAATCGTGCGGGCTAACGCCCCAAGTGGACAATATCCTATGTAAATGAAATGGTGTTAGATATGGTATCAGAACCACTCCGTGTGAGCCTTTATGCATGATAGGCTGCAATCAGTCGATGAAGACGTTGAGTCCCCTATGGGGGACGGATGCATGAGGCATGTATTAGATTAGTTCACATGCATAAGTCACGAAAGAGATGTTGTATATATATGAGAATTAGTAGGACGTGTTTTGAGA
Source organism: Pontederia crassipes (assembly GCA_030549335.1). NCBI lineage: Eukaryota > Viridiplantae > Streptophyta > Magnoliopsida > Commelinales > Pontederiaceae > Pontederia > Pontederia crassipes. Next base: position 42,852,774 of record CM060195.1, read on the forward strand.
AAATCGTGCGAGCTGAGGTCCAAAGCGTACAATATCCTATGCAAGCGCGAGAGAGGAAAGGAGGGCATCGGCCCCCTCTGCAATCCGTCGATGGATGAGTTGCAGAGGGAGGCCGACGCCCCTCTTTCTCTGTCGCGCGCACGAAAAAGAGAGGGGGTATCGGTGCCCCCTTTTCGGTCCTCTCTCATGCGCCTACGTCGGTGGGCGCACCCAAGAGAGAGGGGGGCAATGCTCCCCCTCTGATTAAGCTCGTCGACTCCGACGAGCGATGGCAGCCATGAGGTTACCGCCTATTTATTTTTTATTTTTAATATTATTTTATTACATTCTTAAATGATGTGGATGAAAGTGAAATGGTACATGTGGTGGCCATGTAAGAGACAAACTCGGAAAACCTACTATTGGCGGTCAAGTGAATGAAGCGTACAAGAAAATCAAAATTGGAGAACATTCTGATTACAAATTAAAATTGAGGGACCGTTGAGATATTAACTTAAAGTTGGCAAGAGGATCCGTTGAAATTGAGGATCCGTGTAATTTACCCCTCCCCCATCTATATGATTTATATATTTACGAAGTAAATTACACCAAATACCCTCCAACTTTGGACACTTTTTCGGTGATGTTCCTCAAATTTCACTTTATAATAAGACTATCCTCATTCTTTTAACTTGTTTCACCAACTATAATTTTCACCTATTATCGACATTTTCCCGATCATCTGTTGACGTGACGTCCATGCAATAATTTTCTCTCTCTTCCCACAAACAATAATCCAACGTGGAATTAGGAAAAAAATTTAAAAGATAAGGAGATGCGTCGCCCCTGCAAGCTCCGACGACATGTGCAACGCAAAGGGGGGCGTCGCCCCACTCGAGCTCGCCCCACAAGCTCATAGGGGCAGATGCAGAGCTCGTAAGGGGCGAAACCCCCCTCTTTTGCTTGTGTTCATTGCCGGCGCACACAAATAAAAGGGATGAGGTCCCCCTCCCCCCAGCTTCAGCAAGAGCAAAGCAAAAGGGGGGCCCTCGAGCTTGTCGGAACTCGGGTGGGGCGGCACCACCGCCCCCTCCCTCCCGTCTTGTCTGCGTGCGTCGACGTCATGCGCAACGCAAAAGGGGGTGCCCCCAACTCGCAAGGGGGTGACTCCCCCTCCCTCCCTTTTGCTTGTGTGCGTTGCCAACACATGCATACAAAAAAAAGGGGGGGGGGGGGAGTCGCCCCATGTCTCGTCGGAGCTCACAGGGGGTCGCTCCTCAGCGCGTGCTTGACAGAGAAAGGAGCTCTGTCGGCATGTGCAGAGAAGAAGGGGGCCTCGTCCCTCCTCCGGCGATCGTCGGTGATCGCATATGGAAGGGTGACACCCCCTCCTTCTCTACATGGCATTTTTAAATTATTATTTTTATGTTTTTTAATATTATCATGTTAGTAAATATTTATGTGGAGAAGAGAGAAGATGTTGTGTTTGCGCCACGTTAGTTATGTGACCGAAAAATAGACAATCGGCGGTGAAAATGATATTCAGTGCAATGAGCTAAAAGATAGAGGGCCTTCATGTTACAAATTCAAGTTAGAGGGCAACACTATGCAAATGTCAAAGTTGGAGAGCATTTGGTGTAATTTACTCCATATATATAAGAAAACATATATCATCGCAGGTATATAGTATAATGATCGGATCCGACCATTTAATAGTCCTGATCGAGTCGCGAAAGCCGTGTCCAGCATGCAAAAGAAAGGGTGCGGCTGTAACAAAAAAAAAGAAAAGAAAATAGAATGAGTGGGACATGGCTTGCTTTGATTTGTACTCATGGACTCCTTTTTATTTTATTTTTTAAATATTGGATTCCTTTATTTGACTTGATTGCACTCCTAAATTTACTCAATGTTAAAATTTGGATTATTTTTTTAAAATCTCTCCTAAATTATCATAAATTTTCACATTTAATCTCAAAGTATGAATTCGCCTAATGACATTCTTAAAACTTTTACTGCATTTTCATTTTAACCTTCCATTTTATTCTATTAATTTTTCTGTTATTTTTATTTTTTTCTATTTGTCAAAAAACTAAAATACCCTTCCACAAATATTTCTCATTTTTAATGTTAAAAAATAATATAAAAACTAAAAAAAACATAAGAATTTCTACCCGAGGGTATAATAATAATTTGAATTTATTTTTATATTATATAGTTTTTTATATTATAGTTAACATAAAAAGAGAGAAAAGTTCATGGAAGACCATTTTAGTATTTTCATAAATAAAAATAGTAAAAATAATAGAAAAGTTAACAAAATTGGACGGAAGGATAAAGTGAAAAATGTTATAACGTTTAAGGATATCGTAAGATAAGTTCATACTTTGGGGTTAGATGCGAAAAATTATGATAATTTATGAGAGGTTTAAGGAAATAGCCTTAATTGTTTTTTCACAATCTTATCTCTCTTCTTTTCTTCATTTCTTGGAAATTCAACAAGTTCAGACTAAGTTAACCCATTTTTCCACCTTATAAACGTCAAATTGGCCGATTTTAAGTACTAAGACGTGATTTTGATAACCTTGTGTGCATTGATACATGTGTGGAGTTAAATTATGAACATGATGATATATTAAGTTACTTATATTTATATGAAAGTTTATATGATTTGACAACTTATGTTGTATGTGTTATGCTTTAAATATTTTCTCATATGAAAGAAATGCGATTATTTAAATATCTTATGCACTCGTATTGTTCTCATATGAGCAAACGATTGTTGCTCACATTACCCTTGTTGAATTCTTCAGATAATTTTAAGTTATCGAGTTGTGTCGACTCGAAGATTGCCTTTGATACATGTAGAAGAGGTCGAGTCATTGAAGCACTTTTATTTTCCCTTCACTTTTGTTTTTGAAAGCATGCATGTATTATATAAGCATATGTGTTGAAATAGATAATACTAAAAATAATTTGTGAGGTGATATGACACTTAATATTTGGAGTGCTATATGTTAGATAGTGTGTGAAAAAAATTATGACACCTTGTGAATGATATGTCTTATGTTCTTTTGATTAAAATTTGATAAATATAATTGTATTTACTATTCTATCAATAAATAGCATCATGTTAAATAAGGGAGGATGTTTTGTCGAATTTATTCTAAAATAGTTAAATAAAATTAAGAGTTGCAATAATTAATATTAGGACATAGTCACGGAGTTGGGTGTGACACGTGGGGGGTCGGAGATCGGCCGTCGTGCGAGAAGATTGGTCGTTGTAGGAGGAAGTCGCGGTTGTCGGACGAGGAGATCGGTCGTCGCACGAGAAGATCTACTATCGCAGGAGGAAGTCACAGTTGTCGCGCGAGAAGATCGATCGTCGTAGGAGGAAGTCACGGCCGTCGCGCGAGGAGATCGGCCTTCGAAGGGCTGTCGGGCGAGGAGATCGACAGTCGCGCGAGAAGATCAGATGTTGCAGGAGGAAGTCGCGGCCGTCACACGTAAAGATCATTCATCGTAGGAGGAAGTTGTGGTCATCAGGCGAGGAGATCGACCGTCGTAGGAGGAAGTCGTGACCGTCGCGCGAGAAGATTGGCTGTCGAAGGAGGAAGTCACCGTCGCTCAGAGGAGAAAAGGAGACCGAACATCGTTGCTCGGAGGAGGAAAGGAGATTGGATGTCGTCGCTCCGGTAGGGGTGTTCACGGGTCGGGTTGGATCCGACCCGTGAACAAATCTGACCTGACCCGTGGATCGGGTCTGGTCAAGGGTGTTGGGCAGGCCAGATCCGACCCAACCCGACCCAGTCGGAGGAAAAGAGATCAGAGAGAAAAAAAACCTTGGAGGAGTGGCCGTGTGAGAAGAGAGAAAGGAGAGAAAAAACATTCGATTTTATTTTTTTATATATTGAACCAAACCACCCACGCGTGAACCGAATCGGATGGCACTATACATCGTGAACCAGACAATCTTTGTGCATATAATATGCTAAATTGGCCGCCTCAATTTGGACCCTTGAACCTAGATTGGACGGTCTCCGATCTAAGCAGGTACGTCCACCCTGTTTTAAGAGGGCGGGCAACCATTAATTTCTAGTTTATATTGATTAGACATGAACAATCTTGGACAAAGAGGGTGGATAACCATTAATTTCTAATTTATATTGATTAGTCATGAACAATCTTGGACCATGAGTCATATTGGGCATTAAGAACTAATGCCATATTAATAGTGACATTCATACTTATTATTGATAAGCCTAAAGTATTAATTATCGAATGAATATAAGTTAATGTTTTACCTAGTACTTGCATGCATTGTTATTATTATTGAATATGATTAAAGTTGTCCATTTATCGTTTTATGCTATATTATGATATTACTCATTTATGGTCTAGACTTTCACTGGATTTTGCAAAAAAAAATAAGGCTTAAAAGTGGTACTCCTCGTGACAAAAAGATTGCATATGGTTCAACTTTGTTTAGGATTATGTTGATTTTGGTCATGATCAATTAGTACGTCTTAGGTATCATTTAGAACATTCTTCTTACTGCTGTGCTAAGCTACCGAAGATGAGCTTTGAGTCTTATATGACTAAAGAATATAATTTGGAATTCAAAGGCGATGGCATATCGGTTCGCATGTATATAATACTACCGCTTCATTTCACATCTTAATTGTTAAGAGTATTGGTTACAAGCACCTGCACATCATGTAATTGCCTGCGATCGAGTCTCATCCACTTTTCTTTTCATTTTAATGGTTGTACACCCTGTTTCTTATTAATTCAACGTGGGCGCATTATGATTATGCTAGTTTAATATATAATAATTATATATACACATATTATAATTAAATATTTATATTTATTATTCTATATTATATTTCATTTTATGGCCGTACACCACCTTTCTTATTAATTCAACTTGTAAAATTTCAAAAGGTGCATTGTTATTATATGATGAATGCTAATTTGATACATAATTATTATATCACTGAGATATACATATTGTAATAGTGAATAAAATGAAGGTGTTTCCTATCTTCTTCACTAATAGATATTTATTGATAAATTATTTGGGAGATTCAATTATTATCATTGGATGAAATTTGATGGTGTAAAGTATAGAAAATAAGATAAGTTAGAGAACACTAAAATTGAACTTCATAATTACATATTTATATTTACAATCCTATATTTAAGATACACAAAGAATTGTGCAATATTATATATTTTTAATATAATTATTTTTTTATGTTTACTGTTCTATATCATTCTTAACATTTCTTCCTTACTAAGTATTAAAATTAATTTTTAAAATGCATTAATTAAACCAATTATATTTTTATAAACTATATTAAAATTTAAGAAAATTGGAAAAAAATGACAGGTCGCATAACTTAATATCATAATACAATACAATATTTAAGGGAACCGTAGTATTATGAATTTTAAAATTAATATATATTATTAAAAAAATTAAAATTAAAATAATCCACTCAAAATGTTGTCACTCTTGGATGCTTAAATTGACATTTCTTACGTGTACGTCGTCGCTCACGTGCAATTTATGAATTTTAATTAAAATATGATTATTATCTTATGACATCTATTATTGATTTATAATGTACAACATTTTTTTTAGTAGCCAATCTTTGATGTCAAGAAAAGCGGAGTCGTAGTTTAATTTGTGTGACGTTAACGATTATACACACGATCAACTCATCATCCAATCCAATTAATTCTATTTAATTGTCTCGAGTGGACATAGTATTGTACAAAATTGTAGCATCCCAGAACAATCTAGACCTGTGTGATATATCGCTTAGAAAAAGAGAGTTAGGAAGAAGCGCGTCGTGCCCCCCGGACGCGGACATCTGGTTCAATTTCTCCCTTCCCTCCTCCCATGAAGATGAACGTCGTGTCTGACAATTCTTAATTGATCCCTGGGATCTGTCATGATATCAACATGCATTAATTTTAGATCCCACGGATTAGGATGTGGACTTCAGAATGCGTGAATTACAAAGACCTTCACATTAGTAAAAAACATAGGTATTATGCACATTTTTAAGTTATCATATATAATAGGCCTAACCCATTTAATTTCTTTTTATAAAATGTTCTTGTCTGTTATATATACAAGTCCGACTATTCATAATGTTAAAATAAATTATAAGTTCAAAGTAATAAGATGAGAAAAACCACTTACATATATTTTTGCTTATAAAACAGTTCAAAATAATAATATGAGAAAAAACCACTTACATATGTGCAAGTCCGACTATTCATATATTTTTGCTTACATATAAGTTCAAAATAATAAGATGAGAACAAAGAAAAAGTAATTTTCCTTCAAAGTTTCATTTCTTCAATCTCAAATCAAAATTAAAAAATAAATTTATATATTTAACACATGTTTCCATTTTAATCATATAAATTAAATATATAAATACATATAAAGAATAAAATTATCTAAATAAATTATCATTTAGCATTCATATTTAGTCATTCTGGTGCCTGACATTTTCACGGCAAGACTTGGACATATGCACTTGACCTCCTTTTATACCTCTTATTCTTTATTTGTTTTCATAAAAAAAAGAGTTATCCCTATTTATGTTCCTGAATCATAAACTGTTCGACTTCAACTTAATTCTAAATTTTAAAAAACAATAATTTCTCTCCACCAATCTATTCTTTTTCTTGAAAATCCATTGTTATTACAAGTTTATCTGTTGGTGTGGGGGGGGGGGGGGGGGGGTGGGGTGGGGGGGAGGGGAGATCGAAGAAGGAAAGCATTTATCATCTGTCAAAAGTGGAACTATACTGCATCTTATATGTTTCGTCGAACTGCAGCATGAACTGAGAGAGAGAGAGAGAGAGAGAGAGAGAGAGAGAGAGAAACCTCATGGAGCCGCAAGGGTGGTTGTGCATGGTACGAGCGTTACAAACAGGGGATCGTAGTCCGCGCGCAGTACTCGAGCAAAGGTTCTCCTTCCGATATCATACGCCACTATCTTATCTTCCACCGCCAGCATGATCTCGTCACGCTCTCCTATCCCTTCGACCAAGCAGCAGTACCTAATCCCCTGATATATGCTGCTCTTAAATTCCCTGCTGGTGACGGATGAGTTCCACGTCCATCTCGTCCGACAGAACATTTCTATGTACACGTCCCTAATCAGAATTCTGTGTAGTAGCAGCCACGTCGAACGGTCACTCGCAAGCTCCACAACTTCAAGCGTCGCCGACGGATCCAAAGGATTGAAAGATTCGTAGCGACTGTTTCCATCGACGTGGGACCGGATCAAGCGGAGGCGTCCTCTCGACTGGCCGCAGTAGCTGATGGAGTAGTTCCCGTCGACGCGGGGGAAGCAAGACGTCTCCGTTTTCGTGACGCTGCGCTGCTCCACGTCGATGGAGAAGAGGAACCCGTCACGAGTGAACCAGCAGACGAACCCGTCGCAGAAGCAGTAGTCGTGGCCCAAAGAGCTGATCCATGGATCCTCTGAGAAGATGGTATGCCACGAGTCGGTCTGGCTGCGGTACGCTAAGATTTCATCACGGCGATAAAGCCGGACGACGACGCTGTAGCTGACGGACCGCCAGGGGTCGAATGCCAGGACGAAGTTCCGACAACGATCCGAAGCGAAGTTGCGCAAGATCCTGCGCTGCCGGGTCATCGGATTGTACACCCAGAAATTATGCCTATCGGGACCTCCTCCTTCTCCCAATATCAAACCATTGCAGGTTTGGAGGATCATGTCGTAAAAATGGTCGAAACCCTGGGGCTCAGGGAAGACGGGCGAGCCGTCGAGAGTCGACCGATAAGTGGTGTAAAAGTGGGGCGACATGTCGCGCAAGAGGACTCCTGATGCCCTGCGGGGTCTGCGGCGCGTGTAGGCCACGACGAAGTAGGGGCTCATCGTGAGGTCGCGCCATTCCCTGCAGACGCACCTGAACCGGGCGACGGATGTCTCCGGCAGCCGGAGGAGGATTTCTTGGACGACGCCAAGGTTTTCGGCCGCGGCCATGGCTGAAGAAGAGGCTGCTGATCGTTTTCTTTTTGTTCTTGGATTTCTTTGCCCGGCTTTTCTCTGTGTTTGCAGCGACGGTTGCGAGTCGCGAGAGGCCACTAGGTCTTCAATTTATACCGGGTGGGTTCCGACTCTCCGAAGTGTCTAATAGTAGGATACATATATGTAATAATGTTTGTTTTATTTTATTAAAATACTAACTGACTACTTAATTGGTTTTTCTCATATAAATAGTCTTATTGTATGTACGGTGAATAATTAGTAATTTTGGTTCCCATGGACTTAATGTAGCACCTCCCAAAAACAACTTTGTCTGTGGACGTGGCAAATTAATGCTTGAATATCAAAATATTTTGTATTTCCTTTCCCATGAGTAACTAAATAAAGAGGAGTTATTTTGAATAATTAATTTTGGGTCATTGTTATTAATGGAAATTAATTTGTTTATTACACAAGATTTGTTCCGTTTACTAAATTCTATATGCTTACCTTATATTTCTTTTTATATATTTATGTGTGGCATCCCCCATGACTCACTTACGACTGGCTGATTTAGTTTTTTGTCTATTATGGATCTGCATCTCATTCTAAGTTCCATGGCTTGATATTAGAAGGTAACATACTTCACATGGTTTTGATTTAACTAATACAAAATAGCTCATAAGTTGAAATATTGATAAGTATTTTAATAGTTGAAGTTGATTTTAAAAATTAACTATGTATTTGATAATAGAAGAGTTTTATAAATTATTTTTTAGTCAAACGAAAAAATTATATAATAGAGAGAAGAGGTGGAAAAAAGTTATATATCCTATGTAAAAAATTATGATCTCTCAATTTTTTCAACTTATAAGTTAATAAAAACTTATTGGTAAATATAACGTTTAAATTAGTGTGTCGAATAAAATGAAAAAAATAAATATAAAATATAATTTATGATATTTTTTATATGCATAATATTTGTTTATATTAAAATAAAAATCTTATTTGTGTTGTAAGTAAAATTAAATATACGATATATTAAAATAAAAATAATATATGATGTTTAATAAATAATTTTTTATTAAAAAATAAGAATATAATATGAAATCACTATCTTTATATTCTGTAAGTTAGTAGAGGTAGCTTAAAATATTTTGTGTTCAAATCTATAAACAAGAAAATATTTACTAAACATTTATAGTAGCATTTTAATTTTAACGAAATGTTATCCGCTACTAAATACATTACTTTTTTACATGTCACAAGGTGCTTATATAATCTCAATATTTAAAATATTACCATACTAGGTGTTAAAAAGACGCAACTTACTAGAAGTTAGGATGGTTTTTTAAAGTTAATAATTGACTAAAATATTGGAATGTGTTTTATCAAAAGATCGGTCCAAACTAAACTACTTTAGTTATATTATTTAATTTTTCTCAATGGCATTGATATAATTTTTTTGAATTTAATGGGCATGCTCCTTAGTCATTTAGGGAGCATAGTGCTACCAATCTTCTGAGCCATCCGATTTAATTTGGACGGCAGATTCATAAATGCACTATTCATGTACAAATTATTTGGTTCAACTGCTGAACTAACATTCAGGGGCTCATCCAGGAGGGTGGATTGATGACAGCGGCCCAACAAGTGAGAATGTCGTGGCCAGTGTCGAGGTAGGAAGCGAGGTCATCTTCTCTGACGACTTCGGGAGGTTGATGAGAACATGTGCATCGGCTCGTCCAGGAACGAAATGGACGATGACGGGCCGGCGAGGCAAGAAGCATGGTTGCAGCAATCAAAAGCGAGGAGGACAAGAACATCTCCTTTGGCGGATGAGATCGTCAAGGTCGTGTTCGACGAGGAGATCGATGAGATTGCGTTTGGCGGAGGAGATCCATTGCGTTCGATGAGAAGAGAATATCGAGAGATTCGAAGGTCTGTGAATTGCTTCGATCAACGCCCGAGATCCGACAACAACTCCCTCTCTCACCCCCGAGAATGAAGCCAATCAGGCGACACGCTTGAAACCAGGGACGGAGCTACGTATAGTTGGGGGAGGGGGGCTTGGCCCCCCCTAACATTTTGATATTATACTACTTCATATACATTTTAATGTTATAATGTTACCTTATATATACGTTGGCCCCCCTCAAATCATCAAATAATCAATGTTAGGCTGGTGGAATGTGTCATCTTTTACAAGTTGAGAGGTCAAGGGAGTCCACCCATGGAAAAAAATTTTTGCCCCCCCCCCCCACACTAATTTTCTTTTCTAGCTCCGTCCCTGCTTGAAACCTCGTCTTTGCTGCAAAGAAGGCTCTAATCTGAGTTAAGGGGGCTCGTATATGAGTGAAGGGGATTCCGACCTGCTCCACGATGACGAAGAGCGCTCCAATATGAGTGAATGGGGCTTCTATCTACTCCACTTCGACGAAGGGGGCTCAATCTAAGTGAAGGAGTAATATTCTTCACAACGATGAAGGGAGCTCTAATCTACTCCACGACGAAGGAGCTCTGATCTGCTGTGTGTTGCTTGGTCGAAGAATCGTTCGATGATGCACGTGAACGGGTTGAAGGAGGAGGTTGAATCGGACATGAACCGCATCCGAAGACATCCGTCATCCACAAATGATCGGATGGCTTAGAAGATAGAGAACACTATGCTCCCTAAATGATTAGGGAACATGCCCATTAAATCCTTCTATTTTTTATGTGTGTTATCACTTGGGAAAAAAAGTGCGCACGAGCCCTAAATAATTGGGCTATGAATCGCCTGTGCACACGGCCTTGCATGAGACAAAACCATTGATTACTATGAATAGCCCTAAATAATTGGGCTATTAATCCGATGATAATTTATTACTAAAAATTGATTATATTATTATTATATTTAGTCGAGATATAGAAAAATTGACCGGGGCTTTGCTCCCATTTAATCTAAAAGTATGTTTGGTTGGAAATGGAAGAAGAGTGATGTAAAAAGAAAAGAGGAAAATCAAGTACTATTTCTTGGTTCAATTTGAGTTGAAGGAGAACAAAGAAAAAAAGTAATTTCCCTTCAACATTTCATTTTTTTATTCTTAAATCAAAATTAAAAGATAAACTTATATATTTAACACATATTTTCATTTTAATCATATAAATTAAATATACAAATACATATAAAAAATAAAATTATCTTAATAAATTATCATTTAGCATTCATATGCACTTGACCTCCTTTTATACCTCTTATCCTTTTATCCTTTTATACCTCTTATCCTTTTATCCTTTTATACCTCCTTTTAGTCATTCTGGTGCCTGACATTTTCACGGCAAGACTTGGACATATACACTTGACCTCCTTTTATACCTCTTATTCTTTATTTGCTTTCATTAAAAAGAAGAGTTATCCCTATTTATGTTCCTGAATCATAAACTGTTCGACTTCAATGTAATTCTAAATTAAAAAAAACAACAATTTCTCTCCACTAATCTATTCCTTTTTCTTGAAAATCCATTGTTTTTACAAGTATATATCTGTTGGAGAGAGAGAGAGAAATCGAAGAAGGAAAGCATTTATCATCTGTCAAAAGTGAAAGTATACTGCATCTTATATGGTTTCATCATGAACTGAGAGAGAGAGAGAGACCTTATGGAGCCGCAAGGGTAGTTGTGCATGGTACGACCGTTGCACACAGGGGCTCGTAGCGCGCGCGCAGTACACGAGCAAAGGTTCTCCGTTCGAGATCATACGCCACTATCTTATCCTCCACCACCAGCATGATCTCGTCACGCTCTCCTTTCCCTTCGACCAAGCAGCAGAGTCTAATCCCCTGATATATGCTGCTCTTAAATTCCCTGCTGGTGACGGATGAGCTCCACATCCATGTCGTCCGACAGAACATCTCTTCGTACACGTCCCTAATTGGAACTCTGTGCAGTAGCAGCCACGTCGAACGGTCGCTCGCAAGCTCCACAACTTCCAGCGTCGCCGAAGGATCCAAAGGAATGAAAGATCCGTAGCGACTGTTTCCATCGACGTGGGACCGGATCAAGCGGAGGCGTCCTCTCGACTGACCACAGTAGCTGATGGAGTAGTTCCCGTCGACACCGGGGAAGCAAGACGTCGCCGTTTTCGTGACGCTGCGCCGCTCCACGTCGATGGAGAAGAGGAACCCGTCACGAGTGACCCAGCAGACGACCCCGTCGCAGAAGCAGTAGTAGTGGCCCAAAGAGCTTATCCATGGATCCTCTGAGAAGATGGTGTGCCACGAGTCGGTCTGGCTGCGGTACGCTATGATTTCATCAGGGTGATAACGCCGGACGACGACGCTGTAGCTGACGGACCGCCAGGGGTCGAATGCCAGGACGAAGTCCCGACAACGATCTGAAGCGAAGTTGTTTCAGAATTGAGACCTCTTCTGGCTATTGCAGCAATCGATCACCGAACTTGATCACCATGAACGAGATGTAGAAGTGGGAGGAAGACCATGAAACCCTTTTATTCAAAATAGATCTGAAGGAAAAAAATTATCTCAGACATCGCATCTTCCTCTTGTCTCAGTTTTATACTCAAAGGAAAAAAAACACAGAGGCGGGAAAAGGAAAAAACAAGAACCAACAACCGAAATGTTACAACTCTATATACCGGTATAACATAACTATAACTATCGCTACTAGAACATCAACTAACTGCATCACGACAACAAAAAACCACTGAGGTCTAACACCCCCTTCAAGTTGGGGATTGAAACAGATTGAAAAGACCCAACTTGAAACACAAATAATCATATTGTTGTCAGGACAATGCCTTGGTTAAGAGAGTGTCCAATTTGGACGAAAAGGCAGAAACAGATTTTCATGTAAACAAACAAGATCCCCAATCAGCACCAGCATAAGCTCTTACTTGAGTTTTGGAGACTACAGAGAAAAAAATGCCTCGCCCAGGAGCATTCTTGATATACCTGACTACTCGTAATACTGCATCATAGTGTGACTTCTTAGGAGTGTGCATAAACTGACTTAGACATTGAATAGCAAAGGTGATATCAGGTCTTGTATGAGTCAAATAAAGTAGTCGACCAATCAAACGCTGATACTTTGCAACAGAAGTAAACAGAGGATCATTCTGTGAAGAAGTACTTGAAAAAAACTGATCATATTCATAAGTTGTAAGTTTCTTATTATGCTCAAGGGGAGTTCCAATTGGTTTAGATGGTGAAAGTCCAATGTCAGAAAGCAACTCAAGAGCATACTTCCTTTGAGTTAAGAAAATCCTTGTTGAAGACCTCAAAACCTCCATCCCTAAAAAGAATTTGAGCTCTCCCAGGTCCTTCATTTTAATCTTGGAATTCAACAGCTCTTTGGTAGAAGAAATTAGTTTCAAACTATTCCCGGCTACAATAATGTCATCAACATAAACCAGGAGAGCAATAAAATCATTTCCTTGGAACTTAGTGAACAATGTATAATCATTCTTACTTTGAGTAAAACTAGAATCAACCAAGATCTCGGTGAACTTAATGTTCCATTGCCTTGAAGCCTGTTTTAAACCATATAAAGACCTCAAAAGCCTACATACTTTTCCACCTCCTTGAGTTTGAGATTCATGAGACAGACCTTGTGGTACAGTCATATACACTTCCTCAAATAAATCACCATTAAGAAATGCATTATTCACATCCCAATGAAATAAGAGCCATTTATTTTGAGCAGCTGAGGTCAAGAGAGCTCTAATAGTCATTGATTTGTCTACAGGAGAAAAAGTATCATTGAAATCAATCTCAGCCTTTTGATTATATCCTTTAGCTATCAGCCTTGCTTTAAACCTTTCAACTTGTCCATGTGCCTTGAACTTTACTTTGTAAATCTATTTACATCCAATGGCCTTTTTCCCCGAAGGAAGAATAGTCAATTCCCAAGTTTTGTTGTTCTGCAATGCAGCTAGCTCCTCATACATTGCCTTGACCTAATTTTGATCTTGAACAGCCTCTTCAAAAGTATAAACAAGTAAGAAAGGTCTTATATTGTGCAGAACAAGCATAATAAGAGACAAACTTTTCCAGAGGATATGAAACCTTATTGAGAGAGGTTGATGTCACAACATAATCCTGCAACCATCTAGGAGGCTTTGAAACTCTTTTGAATTTCAAATCTGCAGGCAACTCTGTAGGTACAGTCACAGATTCAACTATGCACTGAACTGATGAGTCTTCAGTGTGATCTTGAATTTGTGTATGTGGAGATATAGGATCATCATAATTAGTAATTGCATTCTCTGATATTTCATTAGCTTGTGTAGGCAAAATATCATTCTCGAAATTTATTTCATTAAAGACAGTAGGAAGAGTGGGAAAGAAACCAGCATCCTCGTTGATATCCTTTTTAATATCCTTCTCAGCAAAAGGAAATATATTTTCAACAAATTTAACATCTCTGAAAATAAAAACTTTCCCTGTATTCATATCATAAGCCTTGTATCCTTTAGAAGTCATGGAATAACAAAGAAACACACATGCTTTGGATCCGGCATCAAACTTGTTGGTAATTTCTTATTTGAGACATAAACATCCTATTACTTTCATATGTGTAATATCTGGTGGTTTCTTAAAGAAAAGCTCATAAGCAGACTTGTTGTCCAAGACCTTTAATGGCATTCTGTTGATTATATGAACAACTGCTTGTATTAATTCTCCCCAAAATTTTATGGGTAGATTTGCTTGAAACTTTAAAGCCCTTGCTACTTCTAAGATATGTCTGTGTTTTCTCTCAACAGTCCCATTTTGTTGAGGAGTATAAGCATAATTGGATACCCTTACTTGAGAACATGTCCCTGCACTTCAAATTCTGATATCTGAACCATTATCAGTTCTTACTATTTTAACTTTAGTTTTAAATTAAGTCTCCACCATGTTTAGAAAAATAGCTAGAACATGATAACACTGTGACTTCTGTCTAATCATATAAATCCAAATCAGTCTGGAAAAACCATCAACAATAGTAACAAAATAATTGCAACCATCAAGTGTGGGAACAGTGAAGTGACCCCAAGTATCAACATGTATTAACTCCAACACCGAATACACTATTTTGCTTTGAACAGAATTAAAGGGCAATACAGTTTGTCGAGCCAAAGGACAAATTCTACAATGTGCAAAATCTGTAGATTTACATCCTTTTAGCAAAGGTATCAAATTTATTCTATCCAAAGGCATATGTCCAAGCCTTTGATGCCATATCTCCCAATTCTCTCTGCTAGTTGTTGCTGCCAAGGCATTAGTTTGAGTCCTTCCACCAAGTAGCTGATATAGATCTCCTTTTCTTTCACCAATCAAGTTCCCCTTGCCAAATATCTGTCCCTGAACAAAAATAGAATTTGGAGTGAAACTCACTGTTGAATCCAAATCAGAAGCCAGCTGACCCACTGATATTAGATTAAATTTGAATTTAGAAACATAAAGAACATCATTCAATCTAAGACCATTATTCAGCATAATGGTGCCTGAATGTGTGGCTAAAGAAATACTTCCATCAGGTAATGAAACCAGATTCTTTTCTTGTAAACATTTCACATTTGACAGCCAACTAAAGGATGATGTCATGTGATTAGAAGCACCAGAATCAATAATCCAATCCTCGTGTGGAGAAGAAAAAGATTCATTAAGCACACTACTTGCCATATGGACAAAATGATCTATTCCCAGAGTAACTTGCTCTTTGCTGAGTAAATGCATCAAATATTTGTGTTGCTCCTCAGTAAAAAGGGTCAATGTTTTAGCATCTGTAGAGTTAGTTCCCTCAATCTTATCAGCAGAATCAAGATTGGGCAAGACTTGTGCTGAATTAGCTGAAGGCTGATTCCTTGGCTTAAACTTGAAGTGAGCTGGATATCCAACTAACCTATAACACTGAGCTTTCTTATGTCCAGGCTTCTTGCAGTAATCACAAATTATAGAGTAATCTTTCTTTATTTTCCCTGCTGATGAACTAGATTTCTCTCCCAACATTGCTAACTAATTTGCCTCAGTGTGTAGAGTACTTTTTTTGCCTCTACTCTTCTTCTACCAACAAAGAATAAGCTTGATTTATCGAGGGCAAATGACTCATAAGCAAGATTTAACCCCATAAAAAATCTATACATCTTTTGACGGTTTAAGTAATCAACATATTCTTTCAAGACATCTAAAGCTGGCAGGGCTAGAGACATTAAACTCAATTCTTTCCAAAGATCTTTCAGCTTGTTGAAATAATCAGATATGGAGCAATTTCCTTGTCAGAAATTATAAACCTCACTTTCAACAAAATACACTTGCATCGCGTTAACCTTCTGGAATCTCTCCCTTAAATCTGCCCATACAACGTGTGCACTCTGAGAGAAAGAAACTTTACTGATCAAACCTTTGGCAGTTGTGCTACGGATCCATGATAAGACAAGAGCATTATACCGTTTCCACATAAAATGCAAGCTCGGATCTACTTTATCCACTGTGAAACTTCCATCTACAAACACATGCTTATTTTTGGCTAACAAGGCATTGAACATACCCTGCGCCCAATCTGCATAATTCTTTGCACTAGTTAGTTGATCAGGTATCAACACAACACCTGGCGAATATGAGGGACTCAAGAACAAAGGGCTCACAGGATCAACATAAAGAGATCCAAAAGCTTCATTAGTAGTCATTTGCAGAAAAATAACTCAACAAGAAAGAGATCACAGCTCAAGTGATAGATCTAATGAAACCCAGGTAACAAGAACGACCAGAAAACTAATTAACACACCCAATTGATTGAAGAAAACATGTTTAGATCTGAATCTCCTGAGTTGGCTCTGATACCATGTCAGAATTGAGACCTCTTCTGGCTATTGCAGCAATCGATCACCTGTTAGGAACTTGATAACCATGAATGAGATGTAGAAGTGGGAGGAAGACCATGAAACCCTTTTATTCAAAATAGATCTGAAGGAAAAAAATGATCTCACACATCGCATCTTCCTCTTGTCTCAGTTTTATACTCAAAGGAAAAAAACACAGAGGTGGGAAAAGGAAAAAACAAATACCAACAATCGAAATGTTACAACTCTATATACCGGTATAACATAACTATAACTACCGCTACTAGGACATCAACTAACTGCATCACGACAACAGAAAACCATTGAGTTCTAACAAGTTGTGCAAGATCCTGCGTTGCCGGTGTAGGATCCCAAATGATACCAAGAGGGGGGGGGGGGGGGTTGAATTGGTGTTTAACCAAAAATGTCGATTTCACGAAATTCGTAACGGAAGCACAAAATCGATTCTTAAAACTTTTGCAATTCAGATTATAAACATAATATGAACAGGGTGAGAGAGAGAAAATCAAACGCAAAGACTCGGTGGTTGTTGATGAGGTCCGGCCACACCTTGGCCTACGTGTCCGCTCCGACTTCTCGACCTCGAGACCGTCGGAGATTCCACTAGCACTTCCTTTGTTCCAAATGGGGCAAGGAAGAAAGCCCTTTACACCAACCATCTTTTCTCCGCTTCGAGAGGCAAGGCAACCTCTCATCCTAGGAAGCTAATCTATTTCTCTCGCTCAAGAGGTAAGATTTAGAACCTTTTTTACACAGGAGCTCTCTCTAATTTTTCTGAACAAAAGTGTTTCTCTCTTTTACAATTCTATGCTCACAAAAAGAGAAGAGAGAAAGAATGAGAAAATTATAAAGTGAAAACTTCAAGAAATAATCTCTCTTTGACAACTTGAAAATTTTCTTTAATGCTTGGATGTATGCTTTTGCCTCTGGCTTTGGCACTCCTTTTATATCCTTCAATGTGTGGAAAATTCGTCCAAAAATTGTTCCACAAATTCCTCCTTCAAATTTTACCGTTATTGTTCATTTGACTCGGAGGTCGGTCGATCGAACTTCTGGACCGGTCGACTGGTCTATGTGACCGTTGCGCGTTTTCTTCAACTTCTGCGCTTGATCGGTCGACCGGTCCATCGACCGGTGTCTCGACCAGTACAGCCTCGCAGCTTTGATTTGTAGTCGTTGAGCTGATCGGTCAACCGGTGCTTCGATCGGACTGTCGACCGGTATAGTCTCGACGTCGTCCGGAGCAGGCTCAGTAGTTATCGGTCGACCGACATCTTCCATTCGGTCGACCGGTATCATGTCGACCGGTCTTCTTTGCGTCGACCGGTAGGTTGACCGACCTGCACTGTTTTGATCATAACTTTCTGCACGGTTATCCAAATTAGATGATCTTGGAGTCTATGGAGAGCTAACATAATTTTCTACAACTCTGGCATTCCACATTCTTCCAAAACTAATGAGATTAGTGACAATCATTTAATCAAAGTGTAGTGTGCATAAAGTTATCCATTTTTCTTTAAACTTTTTTTGCATTTCAACTTTAATCTTTCGAGGTTTGTTTCATCAAAATGTAATTTTAAATGTCATTAAAACTTTGACCCAACAGCCGGGTGATCAGATTGTACACCCAGAGAGTAGCAATCCCGGGACCTCCTCCTTCTTCTTCGTCGGGCGTATCTTCTCCCAATATCAAACTGTTGCAGGTTTGGAGGATAACGTCGCGAAAATGGTGGAAACCCTGGCGCTCAGGGAAGACGGGCGAGCCGTCGAGGGTCAACCCATAAGTGGTGTAAAAGTTGGGCGACACGTCGCGCAAGAGGACTCCTGATGCCCTGCGGGGTCTGCGGCGAGTGTAGGCCGCGACGAAGTAAGGGCTCATCGTGAGGTCGCGCCATTCCTTGCAGACGCACCTGAACTGGACGACGGATGCCTCCGACAGTCGGAGGAGAATTTCTTGGATGACGTCCAATTTTTCGGCCGCGTCCATGGCTGAAGAAGAGTCTGCTGCTCATTTTCTTTCTGTTCTTGGATTTCTTTGCCCGACTTTTCTCTATGTTTGCGAGTAATTTTCATCCTTAATCTCTCAACTTTAACTCAATCCCATTTTGATTCCCCAATTTTATTTTGTAACAAATTTGTCCCCCAACTTATAAGTTTGTAACAAAATAGTTCTCTTAACTTGCAATAACAAGTTTCTAAGTCAATTTGCTGACTTGGATTGTGACATTGCAATCTAATTCAAAACAAATAATATATAAACTTTCATTTAAAAATAAATTAAAAATATTCATATATTACTTTTTATTGGTGCAGATAAAAATGTAGGCATACTATATTAAATTTTTTTATCAACATGCTAACTTGGCATACTTTAAATTAAAATAAAATATATTTATTCAATAGTTTCTCTTTGTTTTTCAGTTTTTTTTTATTTTTAAATAAATAATTATATTTCTAATCTGATAAATATTTTTTTTTATTTCAGTGCAACTTATAAATGAACATCGTTTTGCCCCCTCTCTCTTTTTATATTTTTATTATATTTTAATAAACAACTATATACTATTTTTTAATAAATATATAAATTTATATTTAAGTTCAGCTTAGAAAAATGCAACATCAATAATTGACCTAGAAACTTGTTATTACAGATTAAAGGGATTATTTTATTACAAACTTATAAGTTGAAGAATTATTTTATTACAAAATAAAGTTGGCGACCAAAATGGAATTGAGTTAAGATTGAAGGACGAATGATAAATATTACTCCTGTGTTTGTAGTGGTGGCTGCGAATCACGAGATGCCATTAGGTCTTCAATTTCTACCGGGTGGGTTCCGAAGTGTGTAGGGTACATTACATATAATAATGTTTGTTTTATTTATTAAAATACTAACTGACCACTTAATTGTTTTTCTCATATATAAATAGTCTTATTTAGGGTTATTTTCTCGTGATTATTCCATCTAATTCCGTCAATTTTTTTTATTTTTTTGTATTTGTAAAAAGTAAAAAATGCTCTTACGCAAAAAAATCTCTCTATCCCTGCTCACACGCCAATTTTTCGAGCCAACCAAATTTTTTATCATTTTCGGTTTTACTAATGAATTCGGACTGGACCGATTGAACCGGCCGGTCCAAACCGATTTTTAAAACATTGCTTTGTAGGTGCAAAGATTGATTCTTTGTAACATAATTAACTTCTTTTCATGACAAATTCAAATCATTATTATTTAATCATTATTTAAATATTGACGGCTTTTATGATTGGCATGCACATTGGATATGAATATTAATAGAATCTCCTATTGTATAGTTGTAGGCTCATAATACATAGGTCACTAAATATTGTATAAATAGCTTCCACATATTAAAAAATTATTGTATTTAAGTATTCCGTTGATATAAGTCAGAATGTTGATTGGTCAAAGCTAAGAAAAAAATTAATTCCTAAAATTAAGTAATGTTATAA
Organism: Pontederia crassipes; assembly: GCA_030549335.1. Lineage (NCBI taxonomy): Eukaryota > Viridiplantae > Streptophyta > Magnoliopsida > Commelinales > Pontederiaceae > Pontederia > Pontederia crassipes. The sequence goes on from CM060195.1 coordinate 42,873,090, forward strand.
GTTATCCTTTTGGACAGACAAAATTTTCGGACGTTATAAGAAATATGAATGATTATTTTGGGAAGGATTAAAGAAGATTATGATGCAAACTTATACTCATTAAGTGCTAATGAAGAGGATAATAATTTATATCGATCAGTCATGAACAATCTTGGATCATGAGTCATATTGGGCATTAAGGATTAATGTCTTATCAATAACAATATTCATGCTTATTATTGATGAGTTTAAATTATTGATTATCGAATGAATATAGATTAATGTTTGACCTAGTGATTTCAAGCATTGTTATTGTTGTTGAATCATGATTAAAGCTACCAATTTATTATTTTATGATATAACTTATTTTATAATTTGGACTTTACATTAACTAGTTGAATTCTGATTTGTAGAAAATAAAGGCTACAAGGTGATTCTACTCAGTGACAAAGAAGATTACACATGGTTCGACTTGTATATGTATATGTACACTCCCAGCCGAACCCAGAGGGAAAAAGGGGAAAAAAAAGAAAAGGATGAAGGTGAGTGAAAGGAAAGCAAGGAAAAATATGGAGTTGAGGGAGGAGATTTTTGTTACTGGTCGAACTGATGGAAGAAGAAGAACTTTAGGAGCAAGATCAAAGAAAAATAGTAAGGTACCTAAGGAATTTCTTTTCGTGATTATATTGTTTTAGACCAAAAGAAAAATGTTCAAAATAATTTTAGTTGATCAAGTTTCCGATTTTGATTTTTCTAGTCAACCAATAGAATCAAATAGGTTATAGAACTCGTCACAACTCTTAGATGGCCGATGATGATTATCAATTGTTAATTATGAGAAATTGCTCGATATATATATATATATATATATATATATCACATATTTTTTTATATGTCTAATTTCAGGGGGGATTTTAACATATCTGAAAATCTGATGTGTGTAATATATTATCGACAAAACAACGAGTATATGCCATAATATTTTCTAAAATGGCATAGTTAGTTTTAAGTTATGCTTTTATCCACAAGAATTATATAATAGTATGAAAACTTTAGGTTGGTTTGTTTCTTCTATAAGATGCATAATTCAAATGGAATAAATATGATAAAATGGCGGTATGGGTAATAAAATGTATAAAATGGTTGCTTTCATCTAGATGAAATACCATTCGGGTTATACAAGAAACATATTTGGGTAATAATGCTATATGATTAATATATCATTTTCTATGGATTGCTAGATGGAATCAAGAAATGAAGAAAGCTCGAGTGGTAGAAACGATGTTACTAGTCCTATGGTGGGAGTTGCGGGAGAATGTGAGAATAGGGAAGAGCGATATCGGCAAGTCTCGTTAGAGAATGAGGTGGAGACGTTCATATCTATGGACCCTCCAATATTTAAGGGTGATATTGATGAAATTCCAGCGGGAACATGGGTAAACACCATGGAAGAAATATTTGAACAAATGTATTGCTTTGAGAGTTGGAAGGTGCCTTTAGCAACCCTCCGCCTTAATGAAAAATCAAGATGGTGGTGGATGGTTACTAAGGTAAATAAATTTGTGGGCAATGAGATTATTTCATGGAGGGATTTTGTAAGGGAATTCCAAAAGAAATACCCCCTAACCTTAACTAGGGAAGAGGAGTTATAAAAAGGCGTAGCACAAGAAGAGATGGTGGTGTCCGAGTACTTTACCACCTTCTACCAATTCGAGCGAGTAGATGTAATTGAGAGAACGGAAGGAGTACGTCGGTTTGTTAATGGATTGACACCCAAAATTAGAGATGGGGTTAAAGAACATAATCCTAAGACCTTGGATGAGGCCCTACGGTGGAAAATCTATATAGAAGAAAGTCTTAGAAATGAAGCAAAGTTGGAAACTAAAGTCTAAAAAAGAAAACACGAAAGACCTTACTCCTACGATGATATGCCTCATGAAAATGAATTTAAAAGGGCAAAAATTTACGTTTCAAATGCGGAAGGAGCTGACACATCCATTGGGGATGCTTGGTAAGGGAACAAGAAAAATATGAAGGGAAAGGGAAACAAAAACAAGGAGAAGAGGAATAAGACAACAAACAAGGAATTATCTTCCTTACATTCAAAAGGTAAGTTGGTTTCTCCTTCTCTATATATTCACCTATTTTAAATTCGGTGTGACATCGATTATTATATGTATTGATTATGTTTTGGAATGTTATGAATTGATTTTGAGAAATGCAATTGTGCCAAGTATATTTGAATGATTGTATGATTGCACATTTGAAAAGTATATATGATATGATATGAATGAGTTATGAGAAGTGCAATCTTGTTCGGTTTGAAATAGTATTTGATATAATTTATCTTCTGATATTCGAGATATAATTGTTATATGATGAATCATGATTCCGCATCTGCCTGCATTACATGTTTGATGGTTGAAGCTAAATGCTACATCGTTGAACACGATGGGAGCCACCTCTAGAGTCCAATCCATCATTTTGTTTCCCAAATGATGGGATGAGATAGTCTGGAGCTAAGTGCCATGCGGAGCTAAGTGCCACATCGTGAGTAGTCGTGATGGGAGCCACCTCTAAAATTCGTAGGGGCCACCTCTAGAATCCACCTATCGCTATATGATTTGTTCTCCGAAAGGGATGAGGTAGAATGGAGCTAAATGCTACATCGCTAATCATGATGGGAGCCACCTCTAGAGTCCACCTAACGACCACTAGCTAGTTGGTGATCCGTGCATTCATACGAGAGTGTTGCATTTGCATACATATATTTGATATGATTCGATTGTTATTGATTGTATTAGGACTTTGAGATGACTTTTAATTAGGAAATTATATATAGTATTTTCAAATATATGAAATCATTTATTGTGATATTATAGTTATTTCACATCTTTGCTTGTCTCTCTGAATTAATTAGACGGTAATACATAGATTATGAGTTATCAACTTACTGAGATATTATTTACTCATAGTGTTGGTGTACACGTTTTCATATCAGTAGAACTTTTGGGATCGCAAGAGACAGCCTTAGCAGGGTGTGGATCCTTTTTGCTGCTAAGGTATCGAGAAGTCATGTGCCCTACCATACGTACTAAATAGAAGATTTGTGGCTCTCATATTATTGGGATATTAAGAGACTTTGATATGTGCTATATAAAAAAAGTAATTTTGTACCTTGTAAAATATAAATCCTTCATGACTCTGTGGTGGCGTAAACACTAGGGTTGTTACATGCTCTGAATGATCATTATAGCAGCATGTTTTGGTTATATGTGTTATCACTTTCTTATATTATCTAGAGGGGTTATGCACAAATTTTTTAAACAAAGTAGCAAATATATTTGATCGTCCATAATAAGTCGCGAGCTCTGATTTAAACCACCGTTTAAAATCGGGGTCGTGATAGTTATGATATCAGAGCAATAGGTCCTTCTCTTGGTCGAAGTTTGCATAACTATGTCTAGAATGACATTGTTATGCTTAGAGTGGGATATGAGTGTTTAGGCTATATGATGGTCCTTCACCTTAATATGAGTGCTATTATGTTAGGAATGATAGCTTGGAATTTAATATGCACTTAGGTACGTGTGTACTCCAAAATCAAAATGTGATTACAATATTACGCCGTGGATCAAATATAGTCTTACACATAACTTGTAACTAGAAATTTTGAATGCCACCTTAAAAAAAGTGAATGATTGATCTTTTGCCGTGTGATCTTTATGCTCCTAATAACAATTCTTTGTATTCATATATATGTTAGTTGGCGTCTAATCCTTGATTGTTGATCTATTTGTTTTGCATACATATAAATTTGATGCGATTTTGAATATGAGTTGGTTGTCTTCTTAGCATGTATGATTAAATTGTTGTAAGGAGATAAATATTTTCTTGCTTTCAAATAAACTATCATTTGAATTTTGAGAGATAGGGGAATTAAGTACATGTTTTCTGACTTATTACATGTGTACCGATCAGTAATTTGGAAATGATGTGATGGATTATTAGTGTATTTGGTAAAAAGAAAAAGAAATGGTATGGACAATGTTCCTATGTTTATGGAGTGTGACTTTTCCTCTAATAAAGAGATATGAATAACGCCGTTCCTACTTCCACTATTCCTTATAGTATGACTCCTATTGGAAAAAAAGATAGGAATGTTCATACGAAGATTTTAGTCGGCTTAAAATTATGAGCTGCAATCTTATTCATTAAGAATAAGGATGAGTCCCCATGTTTGATTATAGACATAATTATAAAGAATACCTTACATAAAGTAGGTTATTTGTTTGATTAACTATAAGATACTTTTGTATTTCCAAAGCTTGATTTAAAATTTGAATACCATTGAAAAAAGGAAGAGAAATACTATGCTCTAAATAGTAGTTTAGAACATGACATGATCATCATGAATTTTTGGTAATGTCATAGGATCATTTGATGTTGCCTTTATGGATCTAACGAATCATAAGTTTAAACTATTCTCTCATTAAATTATAATTATACTTATTCATGATATCTTAACTTGTTCATAAAGTCATGTAAGATTGGAACCCCAAATTGCAAACCCCTATAGAATAAAGAGTATGTGTGAAAGTTAATGTGAGTGTTGGCTTAACCATATAATATGGATCACGATCATGCCCCAATACACATTAGTCATAGAGATACATGTGTTATTCAAACCAAATGCTATCATTTAACTCCCTAATTTGTATGATATGCTTCTTAGATACATCTTGAAAACACATGAATCAAATAAGTTATATGTGACTATATATTAACCAACCCCTTTTTTGTGAATGGGAGCCTATCGTATAATGCACCATATTTTAGATCATCACACACATGTAAATTAAGAAAGATTTATAGCTTAAGATGATATGTTGCAAAGTTCCTAGTGGTATTAGATATTATTTCGTGATAAATATGTTTAGACATAAGAGGTACTTATAGTCCATCATGTATACTATTATACCTAAAACGAAGACATATATTCACATGTATGATAACCAACTAATAAATATGTTTTATATCATTGATAGAAAGGAAAAGACAAGCAATATGACTTTGAGCAGCCTATGTTTTGACATATTTCCAGGTGATTTTGGTTATATGAAATTTTGAACAACCTCCACATGTATAGACTTTAGAGTCTATATTCTACAAGGTCGGAATACATTCCAATCATATGTATTGATAGGAATATAGGAAGAAAAGTTAAAGGTGTAGTTATGGTGTCCTGGATAATATGAAAATCAATTTTTGAAATGTGTCTTAAATTTTAGTATGGCACTTATGAAAATCTTACAGATATGTAAATGCTTGTTTAATACATATTTGGATTCATCATTGTTAGATTTATGTATAGATGATTATGAGTTGTCTTCTCCAAGTTTGAAAACATTAAAGATGAATAAGCTTATGTGGTATAACGAAAATTTGGTAGGGACAATTGATAAGAGGATATATTATAAATTTATTGTGATATTATGTGGTGCCTACATTTATAAGGAACTATTTATGAGCATGACAAAAGATAACACCATGAAGTTATGTATAAAGTGTTGACGAACCAACTATTGAATGTGTTTAATATTGAAAAGTGATAATTACTCGGTAGGACCCAAATCACGTGATAATCATTAAATTATCATTGTGTAAGATGAATCGTTACTAATGATTTTGAAATCAATATGAATTCTTGAATTGATAATATTGATATCAAAATTATTGTCGTCTGCCAACTTATTATTGTCAACCCCCACTCATCATTAAAGATTTTGGAATCACTAGGGACTCTTGATTGATCATTATCGATTGAAATTCAATCTTTAAGTATGGATCTTTAGTTTTGCTTTTGTTTGTCACATCGCATATTGCTCGAATGATTGAATCATCATACATCATTACAAATATTGGAATAATTAATGATCCTTGAATGATTGTTATCAATTCAAAGTTATCATCTTTGAGTATCAATTTATAGTTGATGTTTAGTTCGTCGTTCCATCTCACATAACATAATTGATTGTCACTCTACCAATGATAAGTGATTTGTCGTGACTAACTTTGGTATATCAAATGACCTTGAAAGCTTAAAGAGAGGATTAGAAAGCTTTTCGAAAAGATGTGTTGGAGTGAGGCCTCCTCTGATCATTATTCGAAAGCTTGAGTGGAATTATAACATTCACCAATTATGAAATGTTGGTTAGAAGCTCGTGGAAGAGAGATTGAAGGGGGATGTCTTTTCAATCCTTGATTGTGAACTTGAACCAACATTTCACCAATATATAGAGAGAAAAATGCATATCCACAAACATTATCAATGTGTACCCCCTTATCTTTATTCATATAGGTGATAAGTTATGCTTTGCATAAAGTGATTATCTCGTAATTGATGATATTACCCTTTACATATGTCTGACTCTCATGAAGATATTATAATTAATGTAGTAGTTAACATTTTGATTGCCATAATCAATATACAGTCATGTCAATTTATTTAATTCATAACTTTGTTTATTTCCTATATACAAGTTTGACACTCACCTATTTTATTGGTAGAGTAATGAGTAACAATAGAATATATCGAGGCTACTCACCACAATGAAATAATATGAGAACACTTTATTTGAAGTAAAACATACATGTATTCTTAACCAAAAGAAGTAAGTTGTTCGAATAATACTATGATGTTGAATAAACCATTTGGGGAATAAAGTAAAATATGTTTTCTCTTTATCCAAAATCATTTAAACCAAAAGATACATCAAATTTCGAGGACTAAATATTTTTAGGGGAGAAGAATATAACAACCCAAGATTTTAGCTCATGGATAATTTCAAATATTCAGATTAATTATCTTTCTTTACCTAATATTATAACGATGTTAAGATTTAAATTACCTTTAAGGTAATTAATTAAATTGTAAATAGTTAATTAGCTTAATTAAAGATTTAATAAATAACTACTGAATTATGTTCCATCAAATTATTATGTTGTAATATTAGTATATGTGAATAAATTATTATAACTAATTAACGTACATGAGGTCTTTGAGATGATTTGTCATTTATTAAATGCTTTTACATCATAAATATCAGTAAAATTATAAATTAATTAATGGACTTGTACATTTATTTTCGTAATCTAATAGCTGTTATTTATTTAATTGGTTGCTATAAATGAATTATTAACATACGATCGATCAACTATTTACTTTATTGATATGATATTGGGTGTTATTCTCTTCTTACTAATCAAGTCATCTCACGTTAGCCTCCTGCATGTAGCAAGTCCACCCACCTATTACTCTTTATCTTATATTATGACACCAAGAACCCACCTGTATAATATGCATCACTCAACACACAACCTTATAACACACATACGTATATATATAATATTTCTTTTTGTTTCACTTTAATCAACCGACCAAGTTATCGGTGCACATTGTATTAGCAAAGGAATATATTAATATAAATAGTTAGTTAGCCACATATATATATATATATATATATATATATGTATATGTACACTCCCAGCCGAACCCCGAGGGAAAAAGGGAAAAAAAAAAAAAGAAAAGGACGAAGGTGAGTGAAAGGAAAGCAAGGAAAAATATGGAGTTAAGGGAGGATATTTTTGTTATTGGTCGAACCGAGGGAAGAAGAAGAACTTTAGGAGCAAGAATAAAAAAAATAATAAGGTACGTAAGGAATTTCTTTTCGTGATTATATTGTTTTAGACCAAAACAAAATGTTCAAAATAATTTTAGTTGATCAAGTTTCCGATTTTGATTTTTCTAGTCAACCAATAGAATCAAATAGGTTATAGAACTCGTCACAACTCTTAGATGGCCGATGATGATTATCAATTGTTAATTATGAGAAGTTGCTCATTTCACATATTTTTTTATGTCTAATTTCAGGGGGGATTTCAACATATCTGAAAATCCGATGTGTGTAATATATTATCGACAAAACAACGAGTATATGTCATAATATTTTTTAAAATGGCATAGTTAGTTTTAAGTTATGCTTTTATCCACAAGAATTATATAATAGTATGAAAACTTTAGGTTGGTTTGTTTCTTCTATAAGATGCATAATTCAAATGGAATAAATATGATAAAATGGTGGTATGGGTAGGGTTGCTTCATCTACGTGAAATACCATTCGAGTTATACAAGAAACATATTTGGGTAATAATGCTATATGATTAATATATCATTTTCTGTGGATTGCTAGATGGAATCAGGAAATGAAGAAAGCTCGAGTGGTAGCAACAATGTTACTAGTCTATGGTGGGAGTTGCGGGAGAATGTGAGAATAAGGAAGAGCGATATCGGCAAGTTTCGTTAGTGGATGAGGTGGAGACGTTCATATCTATGGACCCTCCAATATTTAAGGGTGATAATGATGAAATTCCAGCGGGAACATGGGTAAACACCATGGAGAAAATATTTGAACAAATGTATTGCTTTGAGAGTTGGAAGGTGCCTTTAGCAACCCTCCGCCTTGATGAAAAATCAAGATGGTGGTGGATGGTTACTAAGGTAAATAAATTTGTGGGCAATGAGATTATTCCATGGAGGGATTTTGTAAGGAAATTTCAAAAGAAATACCCCCAAACCTTAACTAGGGAAGAGGAGTTATATAAAAGCGTAGCACAAGAAGAGATGGTGGTGTCCGAGTACTTTACCACCTTCTACCAATTCGAGCGAGTAGATGTAATTGAGAGAACGGAAGGAGTACGTCGGTTTGTTAATGGATTGACACCCAAAATTAGAGATGGGGTTAAAGAACATAATCCTAAGACCTTGGATGAGGCCCTATGGTGGGAAATCTATATAGAAGAAAGTCTTAGAAATGAAGCAAAGTTGGAAACTAAAGTCTAAAAAAGAAAACACGAAAGACCTTACTCCTACGATGATATGCCTCATGAAAATGAATTTAAAAGGGCAAAAATTTACGTTATGCGGAAGGAGCTGACACATCCATTGGGGATGCTTAGGTAAGGGAACAAGAAAAATATCAAGGAAAAGGGAAACAAAAATAATGAGAAGAGGAATAAGACAACAAACAAGGAATTATCTTCCTTACATTCAAAAGGTAAGTTGGTTTCTCCTTCTTTTAAATTCGGTGTGACATCGATTATTATATGTATTGATTATGTTTTGAAATGTTATGAATTGATTTTGAGAAATACAATTGTGACAAGTATATTTGAATGATTGTATGATTGCACATTTGAAAAGTATATGTGATATGATATGAATGAGTTATGAGAAGTGCAATCTTGTTCGGTTTGAAATAGTGTTTGATATGATTCATCTTCTGATATTCGAGGTATAATTATTATATGATGAATCATGATTCTGCATCTACCTGCATTGCATGTTTGATGGTTAGAACTAAGTGTTACATCGTTGATCACGATGAGAGCCACCTCTAGAGACCAATCCATCATTTTGTTCTCCAATAATGGATGAAATAGGCTAGAGCTAAGTGCCATGCGGAATCGTGGGTAGTTGCGATGGGGGCCACCTCTAAAATTCGTAGGGGCCACCTCTAGAATCCACCTATCGCTATATGATTTGTTCTCCGAAAGGGATGAGGTAGAATGGAGCTAAATGCTATATCGCTAATCATGATGGGAGCCACCTCTAGAGTCCACCTAACGACCACTAGCTAGTTGGTGATCCGTGCATTCATACGAGAGTGTTGCATTTGCATACATATATTTGATATGATTCGATTGTTATTGATTGTATTAGGACTTTGAGATGACTTTTAATTAGGAAATTATATATAGTATTTTCAAATATATGAAATCATTTATTGTGATATTATAGTTATTTCACATCTTTGCTTGTCTCTCTGAATTAATTAGACGGTAATACATAGATTATGAGTTATCAACTTACTGAGCTATTATTTACTCATAGTGTTGTTGTATACGTTTTCATATCAGTAGAACTTTTGGGATCGCAAGAGACAGCCTTAGCAGGGTGTGGATCCTTTTTGCTGCTAAGGTATCGAGAAGTCATGTGCCCTACCATACGTACTAAATAGAAGACTTGTGGCTCTCATATTATTGGGATATTAAGAGACTTTGATATGTGCTATATAAAAAAAAGTAATTTTGTACTTGTAAAATATAAATCCTTCATGACTCTGTGGTAGCGTAAACCCTAGAGTTGTTACATGCCCTGAATGATCATTATAATTGTGTGGTTTGGTTATATATGTTATCACTTTTTTATATTATCTAGAGGGGTTATGCACAAATCTTTTAAACAAAGTAGCAAATATATTTGACCGTCCATAATAAGTCGCGAGCTCTGATTTAAATCACCGTTTAAAATTGAGATCGTGACAGATTATCCTAGAAGAAGGGTGTCATATTCCATATTATGTTTGGTTGATACTTCTAACTATTGATTATCTTAATTCTCATATTGTTTGGATGGAAAGACAGAATAACGATGCAAAATGATTACTTCACTCTCACCTCCTAACATTAAATCGAGTCGCTTCCTTTGACGTTCGTTAATTTATTGAACAGTAAAATGACTGCCTTGCCTCCTTGGATTATTTGTATTCCGTCGAAAATGGAGAATATTATAACCCAAAAAATAGTCGGCTGACCAGATTAAATATTCATCGTGAATTATGCATGGCTTGTCTCCTCTTAATTCTAATCCATCCCGCCTTTGGTTGTATTCCGACAATTAACTCATTCCATCAATTAACTCCTTATTCCATCAGTTAACTTGCAACCAAAAGCGTTGTTTGGTTGCGGATTATCTACTGGAATAAGTAGATAATCCTTGGAATATATCCAAATACGTGATAGATTAGGATTAAGAGAAAATAACATATGCACAATTTACGATGCATGTTTAATCTGGTTGAACCATTATTTTATGGGTTAACATATTCTTTAATTTTAAAAAAATAAAGATAATTCAATGAAAGCAACCGACCTATGCAAATAATTCTCCCTCTCTTTGAATTAAAATTATGTAACTCATTCGTTTTTAACCCGCGACCAAACAGCCCCAAAGAAATCCCCAAAGAAATCAGAGTTAGGAAGAAGGTTGTCGTGTCCCCCGGCCGCGGACATCTGGTTCAATTTCTCCCATCCCTCCCTTCATGCATGAGATTATCATTGTGTCTGACAACACTTAATTAATTGATGTCTGGGATCTGTCATCGAATATCTCATGATATCAACATGCATTAATTTTAGATTCGACGGATTAGGATGGACTTCAGAATGCGTGATTTACAAAGGACTTCACATTGGTAAAAGGACACAGGTATTATGCACATTTTCAGGTTATCATATATATATATATATATATAGGCCTAACCCATTTAATTTCTTTTTATAAAATGTTCTTGTCTGTTATATGTACAAGTCCGATAAAATAAATTATAAGTTCAAAGTAATAAGATGAGAAAACCACTTACATATATTTTTGCTTATAAAACAGTTCAAAATAATAAGATGAGAAAAACCACTTACATATGTGCAAGTCCGACTATTCATATATTTTTGCCTGCATATAAGTTCAAAATAATAAGATGAGAACAAAGAAAAAAAAGTAATTTTCCTTCAACATTTCATTTTTCAATCTCAAATCAAAATTAAAAAATAAATTTATATATTCAACACGTTTCCATTTTAATCATATAAATTAAATATGCAAATACATATAAAGAATCAAATTATCTAAATAAATTCTCATTTGGCATTCATATTTAGTCATTCTGCTGCCTGACGTTTTCACGGCAAGACTTGGACATATACACTTGACCTCCTTTTATGCCTCTTATTCTTTATTTGTTTTCATAAAAAAAAAGAGTTATCCCTATTTATGTTCCTGAATCGTAAACTGTTCGACTTCAACTTAATTCTCTCCACCAATCTATTCTTTTCTTGAAAATCCATTGTTATTACAAGTTTATGTTGGTGGGGGGGGGGGGGGGGGAGAGAGAGAGAGAGAGAGAGAGAGAGAGAGAGAGAGAGAGAGAGAGAGAGAGAGAGAGAGAGAGAGAGAGAGAGAGAGAGAGAGAGAGAGAGAGAGAGAGCATTTATCATCTGTCAAAAGTGGAAGTATACTGCATTATATGGTTCATCGAACTGCAGCATGAACTGAGAGAGAGAGAGAGAGAGAGAGAGAGAGAGATCTCATGGAGCCGCAAGGGTGGTTGTGCATGGTACGAGCGTTGCCACCGCCAGCATGATCTCGTCATGCTCTCCTTTCCCTTCGACCAAGCAGCAGTGCCTAATCCCCCGATATATGCTTCTCTTAAATTCCCTGCTGGTGACGGATGAGTTCCACATCCATCTCGTCCGACAGAACATTTCTTTGTACACGTCCCTAATCGGAACTCTGTGCAGTAGCAGCCACGTCGAACGGTCGCTCGCAAGCTCCACAACTTCAAGCGTCGCCGACGGATCCAAAGGATTGAAAGATTCGTTGCGACTGTTTCCATCGACGTGGGACCGGATCAAGCGGAGGCGTCCTCTCGACTGGCCGCAGTAGCTGATGGAGTAGTTCCCGTCGACGCGGGGGAAGCAAGACGTCGCCGTTTTCGTGACGCTGCGCCGCTCCACGTCGATGGAGAAGAGGAACCCGTCACGAGTGAACCAGCAGACGACCCCGTCGCAGAAGCAGTAGTAGAGGCCCAAAGAGCCGATCCATGGATCCTCTGAGAAGATGGTGTGCCACGAGTCGGTCTGGCTGCGGTACGCTAAGATTTCATCAGGGTGATAACGCAGGACGACGACGCTGTAGCTGACGGACCGCCAGGGGTCGAATGCCAGGACTAAGTCCCGACAACGATCCGAAGCGAAGTTGCGCAAGATCCTGCGTTGCCGGGTCATCGGATTGTACACCCAGAAATTACTCCTATCGGGACCTCCTCCTTCTTCCTCGCTGCGCGTATGTTCTCCCAATATCAAACCATTGCAGGTTTGGAGGATCACGTCGCCAAAATGGTCGAAACCCCGGGGCTCAGGGAAGACGGGCGAGCCGTCGAGAGTCGACCGATAAGTGCTGTAAGAGTGGGGCGACATGTCGCGCAAGAAAACTCCTGATGCCCTGAGGGGTCTGCGGCGCGTGTAGGCCACGACCAAGTACGGGCTCATCGTGAGGTCGCGCCATTCCCTGCAGACGCACCTGAACCGGGCGACGGATGACTCCGGCAGCCGGAGGAGGATTTCTTGGACGACGTCCAGGTTTTCGGCCGCGGCCATGGCTGAAGAAGAGGCTGCTTCTCGTTTTCTTTTTGTTCTTGGATTTCTTTGCCCGTGTTTTCTCTCTGTTTGCAGCGGCGTCTGCGAGTCGCGAGAGGCCATTAGGTCTTCAATTTATACCGGGTAGGTTCTGATTCTCCGAAGTGTCTAATAGTAGGATGCATATATATAATAATGTTTGTTTTATTTTATTAAAATACTAACCGACTACTTAATTGGTTTTTCTCATATAAATAGTCTTATTGTATGTAGGGTGAATTATTAGTAATTTTGGTTTCCATGGACTTAATGTAGCACCTCCCAGACACAAACTTTGTCTGTGGACGTGGCAAATTAATGCTTGAATCCCACAATATTTTGTATTTCCTTTCCCATGAGTAACTAAATAAAGAGGAGTTATTTTGAATAATTAATTTTGGGTCATTGTTATTAATGGAAATTAATTAGTTTATTACACAATATTTGTTCCGTTTACAAATTTTTATATGTTTACCTTATATTTCTTTTATATATTTTATGTGTGGCATGCCCATGACTCACTTACCACTGGCTGATTCAGTTCTTATGTCTATTATGGATCTGCATCTCATTCTAAGTTCCATGGCTTGATATTAGAAGGTAACATACTTCTCATGATTTTGATTTAACTAATATAAAATAGCTAATAAGTTGAATTATTGATAAGCATTTTAGTAGTTGAAGTTGATTTTAAAAATTAACAACTATGCATTTTATAATAGAAGAGTTTTATAAATTATTTTTTAGTCAAATGAAAAAATATAATAGAGAGAAGAGGCAGAAAAACAGTTATATATCCTATGTAAAAAATTATGATCTCTCAATTTTTTTCAACTTATAAGTTAATCAAATCTTATTGGTAAATATAGCGATTAAATTAGTGTGTCGAATAAAATGATAAAAATAAATATAAAACATAATTTTTGATATTTTTTATACACATAATATTTGTAATAATTATTTTAATATAAAAATGATTATTTTAAGATAAAAATATTATTTTTGTTGTAAGTAAAATTAAATATACAATATATTATAATAAAAATAATATATGATTTTTAATAAATAAATATATTTTATTTAAAATAAGAATATAATATGACATCACTATCTTTATATTCTGTAAGTTAGTAGAAGTATGTTCAAATCTATAAACACTAGTGAGAAAATATTTACTAAACATTTATAGTAACATTTTAATTTTAACAAAATGTTATCCGCTACTAAATATATTACTTTTTTACATGTCACAACGAGCTTATATAATCTCAATATTTAAAATATTACCATACTAGGCGATAAAAAGACAACTTACTAGAAGTTAGGATGGTTTTTTAAAGTTAATAATCAACTAAAATATTGGAATGTGTTTTTTATCAAAAGATCGGTTCAAACTAAACTACTTTAGTTATATTATTTAATTTTTTCCAATGACATTGATATAAATTTTTTTTTGGATTTAATGGGCATGTTCCTTGGTCATTTAGGGAGCATAATGCTACCAATCTTCTGAGCTATCCGATTTAATTTGGACGGCAGATTCATAAATGCATTGTTCATGTACAAATCATCTGGTTCAAACTGCTGAACCAACATTCAGGGGCTCATCCAGGAGGGTGGATTGACGACAGCGGCCCAACAAGTGAGAATGTCGTGGCCAGTGTCGAGGCAGGAAGCAAGGTCGTCTTCTTCGATGACTTCGGGAGGTTGATGAGAACGTGTGCAACGGCTCGTCCAGGAACGAAACGGACGAAGATGGGCTGGCGAGGCAAGAAGCATGGTTGCAGCAATCGAAAGTGAGGAGGACAAGATCTTCTCCTTCGACGGAGGAGATCGACAAGGTTGCGTTCGACGAGATTGCGTTTGGCGGAAGAATCCATTGCGTTCGATGAGAAGATTGAGAGATTCAAAGGTCTGTGAATTGCTTCGATCAATGCCCGAGATCCGGTGACAAGTCCCTCCCTCACCCCCGAGAACGAAGCCAATCAGGAGACACCCTTGAAACCTCGTCCTTGAGCAAAGGGGTTTCAATTTGTTCCACGACAGCAAAGAAGGCTCTGATTCGAGTTAAGGGGGCTCGGATCTGAGTGAAGAGGGCTCGGACCTGCTCCATGATCACGAAGGGCGCTCCGATCTGAGTGAAGGGGGCTTCGATCTACTCCACTTCTACGAAGGGGGCTCCAATCTAAGTGAAGGAGGCTCCCTAATCTGCTTCACGGTGATGAAGGGCGCTCTGATCTGCTCCCCGACAAAGGAGCTCTGATCTGCTGTGTGTTGCTTGGTCGAAGAATCGTTCAATGATGCACGTGAATGAGTTGAAGGAGGAGGTTGAACCAGACATGAACCACACCCGAAGACATCCGTCGTCCACAAATGATCGGATGGCTTAGAAGATAGAGAGCACTATGCTCCCTAAATGACTAGGGAACATGCCCATGCCTTCCATTTTTTGTGTTATCACTTGGGGAAAAAAGTGTGCATGAGTCCTAAACAATTGAGCTATGAATCGCCTGTGCAACGGCCTTGCATGAGACAAAACCATGAAGTGGATCCTGAGGGAAGCCTGCAACACATCTTTTGGGCTTAATCAACAAAATCGTGGTGACGTATAAATATGAGGGGCATGTTATTGATAAATTATATTTATCTATGTGATAGAATAATGCTTTGTAATATGAAGATTATATCACTCGCACTCGCACTATAATATCTCTACCATAATCATATATGATTAAATGTATTAATATTATATTATGTGATAATTTTCTGTCATGATATATATGTTAAAGCGGAAGGGCCAATTTTAGGTGCCAGAGCGTAGAAAGTGATGAAATTTGTCTGACATGAAAAAAAGATTTTTGAAAATATTAGAGTTAAAAAAATTAAACTCATGGTAATTGTTCTCCTATGTTAATATATCCTAAATATATTTTTTAAAATAATTTGTAGGTAAAGTCTTGGTTAGGTTAAATGATACCACAAAATAAAAAAAATTAGAAAAACGGTCAATTTTGTTCTTCGGACAAAAAATCAGATTTTGATTCCTATGAAATTTAATTTTTATAGATATTTTATTTAAATCCAAATGGTGGGTAGTTTCTTATTTACATGTAATGTCTTAAGTAAATGAATAAATAAAATAAATAATAAGAAAAGAGACAAGCCATTTACTTAAATAATATTCATGTAAATAAGGATAACTTCAAGAGCATTCTAGGTTTTTACCTCAAAATGACTTAAGGTTGGTAAGTCTCATATATAATCCCTCAAATCTTATCCCCTTATATACTGTACCATACCCTCCCACCTCCATTAGAACTCAAGAAGACATCAAGGGAAGAAGAAAAAAGGAAAGGAAAAAGAGAGGGAATTCAACAACAAATCATTGAAGTTTCATCTAGGTAAGTTGAAAACTCATCTCCTATGAATTATCCATATGAAATTAGATTAAAACAAATCTTCTCTGATCTATTTTAGTTTTCATCATACCTTCTTTCACATGATTGAGAGGAAGTGAGTTCTAAGGTGAAAAACAAATCCTAACTAGACTGAAATTTGAAGCTATCACTTCTAAATTATGTTCTCATATCTTTTGTATCTCCAAAAATTATGAAATTAAATATGTAACTACTTATAGATTTTTACGACCTTTGGAATCGAATTTATTGGGTACTTATACAGAAAATTATATATGAAACCCTAGAGGTCACGTTCCAGAAAGTGGATAGGTTGAAATAATAATTCGATCATAAATTCCACACTTAATGTTTTATGTTGCAATTTAAGGAATAGCAATAAATTCCACTTCAGGGTTTCAGAGCAATTGGAATTTCATTAAAATAGTATGTGTACTAGGAATTATAATTTTTATAAGATATAAATCATAGTTTGTCAGTTTTAGAAGTATGACAGAACATTTCCAAATCTATAAATTTTTGTGGATTAATATAGAATGAGAAAAATTATAAGATTGGTTCTAATTTAAGTTCAGAAATCTAGTTTTATCAGAAATATGACTCCACGTGATAGGATGTACACTGAAAAAGTTATGAATTTTATACTAAGTATTGTGAAATCTATTAGGGTTCTAAACTAGAGCAGAATATAGGTTAATTCTATAGTTTTCTAAGGTCATTTCATAATGAGTTAAATTATGAGTTTTATGTTGATTATAGTTGATAAGGTATTCTATCATTGAAAATAGGTTTCACAGCGATAGGAGTTGTACACTAATTGTTATATATTTTATATTGTA
This sequence comes from Pontederia crassipes, assembly GCA_030549335.1. Lineage (NCBI taxonomy): Eukaryota > Viridiplantae > Streptophyta > Magnoliopsida > Commelinales > Pontederiaceae > Pontederia > Pontederia crassipes. Next base: position 42,890,617 of record CM060195.1, read on the forward strand.
CATTGTGCAATTTGCTATGTGCAAATAGAAACAAAGTGTTTGTGATTATACGACCATATGATGTGTGAATTTATAAATTGATTAATAATTTTATTTAATTACATGATACATGATATGAAATTATATGTTATTGCACACGTAAAATGTATTTACTGCTATGTATGCAATTATTTATTACAAGAGATTATATGACATGATACGAAATGGCATGATTTCATAGGACATGTAAAAAGGGTAATATGATATGATAGGACATGATATGATTGGGTCATGCATTTGTATCTCATTATCATGCATTTGCATCATCCCTGTTGAGTCGATAATTTACCCTTGTATAATGGAAAGACTTGTAAGACCGACAGTCTACCCTTGCATGGTTAAAAAACCGTGTAAGGCCGATAGCTTTCCTAAAGGTGCTTAACGGATCAGACGAACTCCTAATAGATTTGGTCAATCGGACGTTGATAGGATATCAAACGAACTCGGCCGACCCATTATCTTATCGGGCGGACATTGGGCTGCCCAATAAGTGTCTAACCTTATCCATCCCGTTAAGACCTATCAGACCTTAACGGTCAGGCCAACAATTACATGGGTCGGGTTAGTCCATTACTGTTTTTTCTATTTTTTTAGTATTGATGCGTATGATGATGTAGCAAAGTAAAATTATTAGCAAGTGCACTAGTCGCTCAAGTAATATAGTAATAGGAGTAAAGAGTGTCGAACCCACGAGGAATATTATTAATTCAATATCTGAATTTATAAATTAATAAGAGAGGAAAAACATGGAATTTTGGAAAAAGGGTTTTGTGAAATAAAATAAAAAAATAAGATAAAAATAAGATAATGGTGTTGAAGTTAGACCTTAGGATGAAAATAAATCAGGATAAATATTTGAATCATAAAAGATAAATTTAATCTTTAAAGATGGATTAAAAATTTTTCCAAGTTATTAATTTACAAGATTAACATCACAGAGTCCATAAACTGGTAATTCTGCTATTTAATCCGACAAATTAAACTATCTTAAATTTAATCAAACCTAAAATCCCACAAACTGGTATTCGTCAGATAAGATTAAAATTAAGATGTATTAATATGAAAATCCTGGACTGTTAATCACTCCACAATCTGGTATAGATTAACAGACCACACAAATTTGATTCTCCACACACTAGTTATCAAATTTATGTTAATTATTAATTTCACATAAAATCAATTAATATAATTAATGAATTCTGAAATCAAATAGTCCACAAACTGGTAATTACTCAACTCAGAAATCCAAATAATTAAATTAAAAGCACTAAGCACAATTAACTAATTGATCAGAAAAGATTAAAATAAATAATATAAGGTTCAAATAGTTTCCCTTCAATAATAATCTTCTAAAATGAAATAAATAAAAATATGGAGTTCATCTTAGAAATTATGGAGAGATAATAACAAAATAATAATAATTGGAAGAATTACATCCAAATAAAAGTAGAGCTCTCGAATTGGGTAGACAGCGGGTAGACAGCGGGTAGCCTCTCGGACTTGATCAGGGTCGCAATCAACTTCCAGCCGTCGCATCTCTCTCCTTTTGGTCGAAGCCTGCAGACTCTCGACTCGCTGTGGAAGAAATCTGAACTTCAGAGCACACATTGAAACGATGGATTCTTCACATATTTATAGGGTGCGGACGGCCTTCAATTTTACGGTCGTAACATATCGTACGACTGGATTTAAATTTACGGGATAAACTTGGCCAACACGATTTTTTTATCATTACGCCCAAAGATAAATCCTTCTATCTTTACCCCTTTTGAATCTCGGTCAAAACAAAATTCTTTAATCTTTTCTCCCTTCGAATATCGGCCGTAACGAAATTCCTTTATCTTTACGCCCAAAGAGATAAACCCTTTTACTCCCTCCAAATCTCGGCCGTAAGGAAATAATTTAATCTTGTTACGTTCAAAAGATAAAATCGTTTATCTTTACCCTTCATATCTCGGCCAAAAACACAAATTTTCTCTCTAATCTCGGCCAAAATGATGATTCCATTTGAGTTATCGGCCGTAACACCTCTTTTGAATCGGTGTTGGAGTTCTCGGGCGATAAACGTATTTGAATCGGAGATCTCGGCCGTAAGGATAAATTCTTCGAAATTTCGGCAGATACGTCCAATCGGATTGATCAAATATAATTCTCGAATAATCATATATTCGATTTCTCCTGCAAAATAATTATTAAAATTTAATTAATCCATCCACAATTAAAATATTCAGAGAATTAATACTAAAAATTGATAAATTCGGAATTACGACTAAAAGTGGTCTAAAATGATGCATGCCATGATCAAATTACAGAAAAATTAACTAAAATAATAATCTAAAATATGTTATATTTTGCATGCATCAAGTATATCTTGAAAATTATATATCCTATAATATGTAGTAAAAGGACACCATAATATGTTATTCAAGGTACAATTCAGTTTAGCATTCAAATTTTAAATGCCATTAATGGACTATTGTTTCATATCACGTCAACTTAAAAATCAACAAACTTATTGTTTCATATCATTAAGTAAACTTAAAAACCAATATCAAGTTATAAGATATGATCATATCATTATAGAAGAATAAAAATTAGAATAATGTATTTTGCATAGCCAATTAACATTAGCCAAATAACATAATGACCGCACATGAATTAATTAAAATAAATTTGTATAGTAATATTTTATATTATTTTAATAAGTTTAATCTATTAATGATTAACGGACAGGCTAATGAGTAGTTTATAAATTATCAGACGGATATTGGACGGATATCGAATTATCGATATCGGACAAACTGACGAATAACCTTATCCGGCCTGATATAGACCCAAGCCCGTTAAGAAACCAGACGGGTCCGGACTTGAACTCGGACGGACTAACCGATATGTTATCGGGTCGGATAACAGACGGACCGGGCTGCCCGATCCAATAAACACCTATAAGCTTACCCCTATTTGATCGGAAGACCTTATAGGGCCGATAGATATCTTGGAAGAAATTTTAGATTGTTTGAAGTTAAGTGTCGTATGGATCAGTGTGAGCCACATAATAAATTCACAGGGGCCACCTTTAGAATCCATCAACCTCCCTAACAGGGCCGACAGATATCCCGAAAGGGATTCCTTTGGTCAGATGACAATATGACATGTATAGACATACATGATTCATACATCCATGCTTTTATGGTTTATGCATCGATTCTCATTTTTATATATAATATGATGATTGTACTTTTGACATGACCTACAGTGGTATAGATGTTTCTCATATTTTATGACATGATATAGATTTGAATTTCTTATAACTTATCGTTATATGGTATATGATGAAATAAAATAGTAATACTTTCCAAGCCTCAAGAAATAATGTTAGTCTTATTTTGCTCAAATAGAATATGTGATAACACATAGGTTATGAGTTTTTTACTTACAGAGCTATTATTTGCTCATATTGTTACTCTCAACATTTTTCATATCAGTAAACCAATTTTTCGCTGTGCTTGGTGATCCTCAATCAGGATTAGAAACACTTTTGATAAAAAGATGTGTATGGGCCTTTGATGTTTTAAGTCCCTTTGAGAGGAGTAACGAGAAGTGTTTTGGATGTGTATTATTAGAAAAAGATAGAAATGATACATTGTAATATGTAATACTACTTTTGTATAACTATAGGGTGTTTAATGTTTACTTATTTTGAATTATATAAAATCATATGGTGTGATTTTGATACTTTAATTTTTGTATCTTCTAAATGAATTATAACACGCTTCCACAAATTATATAAGATTACATGTATTAGGTCGGACTTATAAGTTAAACCAAAGTTTAAAGTGGGGTCGTGACAGATATGGTATCAGAGTCACTCCGCGTGAGCCTCTGTGCATGGTGAGGTACGGTAGTAAACAAGAACGTTGAGTCCTTTCGGAAGGATGCATGAGGTAATATCTTGGATTAGTTCTACATGCATAAGTTATGAGAGAGATGTTAGGTATAGGGAGCATGGCCTTTACTTGATAAGACGCGTAGAAAACCATGAGCTCAAGGGCAAAGTGGATAGTATCTTGCCGAGTACAGGACCCCAAGGGGTAGTGGGCCGTTGTGCCACTCTGATACTAGAGGACGCGTTTTAAGAAAATCGTGTGGGTCAAGGTCCAAAGTGAATAATATCCTATACAAGTGCAAGAGTATTACACACACTATTTAAGTTAGCCTAATTATAAAGAAAAAAGAATCTCTTGCATTTATGCCTTGTAGCAATATTTTCAAAATTAGATCGGAGATCGGATCGGCAAGCCAACCGAGTCAAGATTCGACTCGTTCAATCGGGATTCAACTAGTTAATTAATTTTTTGTATAATATTATTATTTATAATTATTTAAGAGTAATTTAATATATAAATTATTATAAAAATGATTAAACCAATTAAATATGTTTTACCAAATGTTACTTTAAGTAATAGATTTCTTTTTATTGTTAATAATATAATAGTATAAATTTAATTTCAATATAAATTTATTGACTAATATATTATGATCGAATTTTATTCTCTTTTCATATATAACTCTCTTTTATTTTAGTAATTTTCTTTTTATTATTACTAATATAATAATCTAACTTTAATTTCAATCTAAATTTATTACTAATATTGTTACATAAAGAGAGATCGCATGAACATAGAAGAACATAGAGAGAGGTTCATCCTAAACGGATTGTGTTCTCGAAAAAAGGTGGCTTTCTTTGTTATGGAATAATGATGATTAAATGGATTAAAATAATCTAATAATCATAGAGTTTATATAGGCACTCCCTTTTACATATGATAGGAATTACAGACCGATTGAGACTCTGAATTAATCCCTCAAAAGATGACATATATCTCGTGATAAGAAAATAAAAATTCCAAATCACATACAGAATATGGTTAAAAATTTTCGCTTAAGGGGCTCTGCCCCCTTGCAACCCCTGCAAGGGGATCCCCTGGATCCCCTCTTGACACCCCACAAGCTCGTTGATCGAGCAACGAAACCTCCGTAGGAGAAATCTACTGAAGCGCCTGATTACATAGAGGAACCAGAAAAGGTTATAACTAGGTTCAGATTCAAAGCATTATTATTCAATATATTATTACGAAATTTTGTTTTCTTTCCACAATATCTCTCTTTTTATTTAATTTGATTAATATTCTGTTTCTATTTTTATTTATTTCCTCTAGTCAAGAATTCAAGATATTTCTTTTTATTTTCTTATTTAAAATTTTTTTCTTTTTCTATCGTTTCACTTTCACGTGGAGAACTTTCCAATTTTATAAAATTATTTAAACATTCATATACCCTAATAAAAGCTTTCCATATTCTATTATTCTCTTAATAATATATTTCAATTTTTATTCATTCTCTCCTACTACCATCTTTCCTTCTATTTTTTATTTTAAATACTTTCCTTTTTTTCTCCCTCAATCTTCATAACCTTCCAATTCCATCTAAAATAATTTGGTAACATATATATATATATATATATATATATATATATATATATATATCTTTTGAAAAAAATAAAAAATCGGGTTCAAACTGATTCCCTAGTTCAACCCGGTTTTACTGATTTTTTTTCGAGCCAACTCGATTTTTTATCATTTTTTGTTTTACTAATGAACCGGATCATTTTCTTACCGATTCGCGATCGGACCGATTGGAACCGGTCGGTTTGAACCGATTTTTAAAACATTGCATTGGAGGTGCAAAGATTGATTCTTTGTAACATAATTAACTTCTTTTCATGACAAATTCAAATCATTATTATTTAATCATTATTCAAATATTGACGGCCTTTACAATTGACATGCGCATTGGATATGAATATTAGCTTCCACATATTATAAAGATTATTGTATTTAAGTCTTCCCTTGATATAAGTCAGAATGTTGGCTGGTTAAATTAATTCCTAAAATTAAGTAATGTCGCTAAGTTAACCTTTTGGACAGACGAAATTTCGGACGTTACAAGAAATATGAATGATTATTTTGGGAAGGATTAACGAAGACTACGATGCAAACTTATACTCATCAAGTGCTAATGAAGAGGATAATGATTTATATTGACCAGTCATGAACAATCTTGGACCATGAGTCATATTGGGCATTAAGGATTAATGTCATATTAATAACAATATTCATGTTTATTATTGATGAGCCTAAAGTATTGATTATCGAATGAATATAGATTAATGTTTTACCTAGTGATTACATGCATTGTTATTGTTATTGAATCATGACTAAAGCTACCAATTTATTATTTTATGCTATATTATGATATTACTTATTTTATCATTCGGACTTTACATACTTTAACTAGTTGAATTCTCTTTGCACAGGACTTGTAGAAAATCAAGGCTAAAAGGTGTGGTTATACTCATGAAGAAGAATATTACACATGCATGGTTCGACTTCTTTAGGATCATATTGATTCTGATCATGACCAATTAATATGACTTATGTATCTCATTTAGAATCTTATTTTTGCTATTGTACTAAGCCGTCCAAGGTAGGCTTTGAGTAGTGTTGGATTTTTAAGTTAATATTTCTTAAATGTATGGTGTTGCTCGTGTGCAATTTGTGGAATTTAATTGAAGTATGATTGTTTTCTTATGACATCTATTATTGATTCATATTGTACAATATTTTTGTTACGTTTATTGCGCCATAATCTTAATCTTGTACAAAGTTGTAGCATCTTGGACAGCCTCGACGCGTGTCATATATCGATTAGAAGAAAAAAAAAGAGCTAGGAAGAAGCACGATTCTTTTCGGACATCGGGACGATAAAGAGATCAGAGTTAGGAAGGAGGGCATCGTGCCCCCGGCCAGGGACATCTGGTTCAATTTCTCCCATCTCTCATGATTATCAACGTTTGCATTAATTTTAGATCCGACGGATTAGGATGGATTTCAGAATGCGTGAATTATTACAAAGGACTTCACATTGGTAAAAGGACACAGGTATTATGCACATTTTTAGGTTATCATATATAAATAGGCCTCTAACCCATTTAATTTCTTTTTATAAAATGTTCTCTCTGTTATATGTGCAAGTCCGACTTGACTTATTGTAAATCTTGCGCATGCATAATATAACTAATTAAATTTGTAACTTATCCTTTAAACACTAAATTGATAAGCTGAACTGATTTACTTTATTAAACATTTTATTTAGTAAATTTGTGTTTGGTAACTCATATTTTTTCCACTTATAAAATGCAGTATTCATAATATTAAAATAAATTATAACTTCAAAAAATAAGATGAAGAAAATCACTTACATATATTTTTGCTTATAAAACCAGTTAACCGAATTAATGAATTCATCATCATATCCTTCATTTTTCTAAAAATATTTCTATAATACAAGTTATCCCTTCGGCCTTCAGTTTGGGGAAGATGGCGTCATTTCACCTCCCAATTCGGAAGGTCCGTGTCCTCTCCCGGAAGGCATTGCCCCAAGTTAATTGAAATATTGTAAAGAATTGTAATTATAATATATATATATATATATATATATATATATATATATACATTCGTTATAATATTTTATCGATATATAAACTAGTATATTTCTTAATAAATATATTCAAGGGCATTTGGGTTAAAATTTATTATTAATTATGATTATTGAACTATGGGTTACGGATGATGACAAAAAATTATTCTACATATTTTTGTAATTAAAAATTTTACAATTTATTTTTTGTTATATACTATTTTGAATTTTGAGATTAATCCGATGATAATTCATTAATAAAAATTGATTATATTATTATTATAAAATAGTTGAGAAATAGAAAAATTGACCGGGGCTTTGCTCCCAGTTAACTCTAAAAGTATGTTTGGTTGGGGATGGAATAAGAGTTATGTAGAGAGAAAAGAGGAAAATCAAGCTCTATTTCTTGGTTCAATTTAAGTTGAAAGAGAATAAAGAAAAAAGTAACTTCCCTTCAACATTTCATTTTTTTTAATCTTAAATCAAAATTAAAAAACAAACTTATATATTTAACACATATTTTTATTTTAAGCATATAAATTAAATATACAAATACATATAAAAAATAAATTTATCTAAATAAATTATCATTTAGCATTCATATACACTTGACCTCCTTTTATACCTCCTATTAGTGCCTGACATTTTCACGGAAGACTTGGACATATACACTTGACCTCCTTTTATACCACAACAATTTCTCTCCACTAATCTATTCTTTTTTTTTTTAAATCCAATGTTATTACAAGTTTATCTGTTGGAGAGAGAGAGATCGAAGAAGGAAAGCATTTATCATCTGTCAAGAGTGGAAGTATACGAGAGAGAGAGACACGCGCAGTACACGAGCAAAGGTTCTACTTCCGATATCAAACGCCACTATCTTATTCTGGGTAAATTATACGAATGGTCCCTCAACTTTGAGTCGATTTTTAACTGATTCCCCAACTTTAATTTATAATCAGAACATCCCTCATCTTTTATTTTTTTGCACGATTAGTCCTCTCGACCGGTGATAGTGGATTTCCTTGTTGCCTTGCATACGTAGCCGACACGTCAGTCATTTCTCTCTCATCCACATCATTTAAGTCATTCACGTCATTTAACGTTCCAAATTAGGTAAATTACACGGATTGTCCCCCAACTTTGAATCGTAAATAGTCCCTCAACTTTGATATTACTGCACGATTCATCCACTTGACTGGTAAGAAACAGTCTCCCGATTATCTTACGATATGGCATAATAAAATATAATAAAAAATTTAACTAGCTGACATCACACAATAAAAAAATATTATAAAAATTTAAGGACGCGGACAAGCTGACAGAGGGGGAGTGTCGGCCCCCCTCTCTAAGCTTGCCCTTTGGCGAGTTGGCATAGGGGGCGCCGACCCTCCTCTCCAAGCTCGTTAGCAAACTTCGCACAAGGGGCATCAACGCCTCCTCGCGAGCTCGTCGACGACCCTAAATGACTCAAAGTTGAGAGACTATAAAAAAATAAAAATGACAAGAGCGTCGACGAACTCGCGATGGAGCATTAGCGCCCCTTGTGCGAAGCTCGTCAGTGGGCGAGCTTGGAGAGGGGGCCGGCGCCCCCTATGCCAGCTTGCCTAAGGGCGAGCTTGGAGAGGAGGGCCGACACCCCACCTCTACCAACTCGTCCGCGTTCTGAAAATTTTATAATATTTTTTATTGTGTGATGTCAGCTTGTTAAAATTTTTTATTATATTTTATTATGCCACATCGCAAGATAATCGGGAGACTGTTCCTTATTGGTCAAGTGGATGAATCGTGTAATAATATCAAAGTTGGGAGACTATTTAGAAATCAATTCAAAGTTGGAGGACGATCCGTGTAATTTATCTAATTTGGAGCGTTAAATGACGTGGATGACATAAATGACGTGGATGAGAGAGAAACCGCTGACTAATCCCCTGACATATGCTGCATGGTCTCATCACGCTCTCCTTTCCCTTCGACCAAGCAGCAGTGTCTAATCCCCTGATATATGCTTCTCTTAAATTCCCTGCTGGTCACGTATGAGTTCCACATCCATGTCGTCCGACAGAACATTTCTTTGCACAGTCCATAATCGGAACCCTGTGCAATAGCAGCCACGTTGAACGGTCGCTCGCAAGCTCCACAACTTCCAGCGTCGCCAACGGATCCAAAGGATTAAAAGATTGTTGGAAACAAGTTGGGAAGATGGAACAAAAATTAGGATTCGAGGCACGACGTATTACTATCTTTAGAGAGTTATTTGCTCCCACACAAAGTTTGCTATCGGGTTACGACAACAACACTCCCAGGATACAACGAAACCTTAGAGTCCGTCGACTAGCAATATCGAAGAATTCACAATCTCTTACTCAATGAATGCGCAAAGCAAGGGAAGAAGTTAATTTTGCAACTCAAGAGGGGACTAGTATTTATAAGTGATGAAAAGACACAACCCTACATGTAAGGACACAACTATTTGTGTATGAACATATCCCTTGCCATAGGTTGTAATCTTTCATTCAAAAAATGCACCTTTACGAGCTTAAGTCTCTTCATTCAAATAATACACCCTTTCATTAAGCATTCCTTTGAGTATGAACACATAGTTCATTTGAAATTTAAAATCTACAAATTTCATCAATCCCCCACTAGATTGCAAATTTCAAAAATATTAAATTATACAATCATGCATAGTGAAAGATATCGTTAGATTTGAACCTTCGCTTAGTGTAGACCTTTCAAAGTTCAAACAGGTAATTGGTATCTATTAGATTTGAACCATTACCCTTAAGTCTGAACCGGAAAGTTCACGCACACAATTGTGTTTAATATTTCGAATAAGAGATTAATATTGTAGCACTATTATGGCCATGTGATCATCCTGATTTCATGAATATTTATTCGAGAAAACCTCTAAAACTCTAAGCTGAAGCGGCACCACTTCTATATTCATATAGATGGAATCCTTTGATAACACATCGATTTCAGATAACATATATCCATCCATTAAGAGTTCTTAACTCATCCTCAATAATACGTGCACTAAATTCATATTCTTAGTGCACCAGTTATTAAGTAACTTATTGTTACCCTTTGAACCTTTATGCCAGATTTTTACTAGAATAAGGAAGGGTTTCCATTACTAATAACTATAGGTTTTAAACCCATTCTGACAGAGAAGTCCTTGACTTTTTCTCTTGACATACCTTTTGTCAATGAGTCTGCCAAATTATCAGCTGATTTAACATAGGTGATAGTAATCACACCACCCTCTATCAACGTTCTTATATATTTATGTCTGAAACTAATATGTCTAGACTTTTCATCATAAATTTTACTGTAAGCTTGAGACATGGTAGAATGACTGTCACAGAACATGGAAATGACTGACACAGTTTGTGGCCACAACTTAATATCATAGAACATGTTCCTTAACTATTCCGCTTCCTTACTTGTAGCTGCCAAAGCGACAAATTCAGCCTCCATCGTTAAATGAGTAATACAAGTTTGTTTCTTAGAAGCCCAACAAATAGCTCCTCCAATACTAAAAATTCAACCTGTAGTAGAATTGGTGTCACTAAGACTTGACATCCAACTTGCATCTGTATATCCTTTCAGTACAATTAGATAATCATTATAACATAGACCCAGATTAATGGTTTTCTTTAAATAACCCAAGATTCTACAAATACCTTTCCAATGATCCACACTAGGATTATTTGTGAATCTTGATAATTTGCACACAACAAATACGATATCGGGTCTAGTGCAATTCATTGCATACATTAAACTTCCTATAGCACTTGCATATTCTAATTGTGCTATTCTCCTTCTAGAATTCATATCTAATTTGGAATTGGGATCATAAGGAGTATTAGCTTCCTTGATATTAAGATGATTGAATTTCTTCAATACTTTCTCAATATAATGAGATTGGCTTAGTACAAAACATTTATCATGTTTTTGCACTTTAATTCCCAAAATTGTATCTACTTCATATAAATTTTTCATTTTAAAGTTTGAAGATAGATAATTCTTGGTTTCACGAACACCATCTAAGTTCGTACCAAATATTAATAAATCATCCACATACAAGCAGATAATCACTCCATAATTTTTAGTAAATTTGGAGTAAATACACTTATCTGCATCATTATGGTTAAAGCCATCCGATAATATCATCGAATCAAATTTTTCATGCTACTATTTAGGTGCTTGCTTTAAGTCATACAATGACTTAACCAATTTACAAACTTTTCTTTCATTTTCAGAAAGCACATAGCCCTTTGGTTGTTCCATATAAACTTCTTCATTGAGCTCACCATTTAAAAATATAGTTTTAACATCCATTTGATGTACATGCAACTTGTAGATGGATGCTAACGCTAAAAGAATTCGAATAGAAGTCATCCTAACAACTGGTGCATATGTATCAAAATAAACTAAGCATTCTTGTTGTCTATATCCTTTAGCAACTAATCTGGCCTTAAAAGTTTGTATGGTGCCATCAGTATTATATTTTCTTTTAAATATCCACTTGCACCTAATTGGTTTTGAACCTGGTGGTAAATCTACAAGTATGCAGGTATTATTTGATAATATTGAATGCATTTCATCATCTACAGCTTCTTTTCAAAATGTTGAGTCCCGTGAAGTCATTGCTTCTTTATAGGTTTGTGAATCTTCTTCCACATTCAACATTATAGGAATTTTATTAATCACGCTACTTCTATTTCCTTCGACAAGAAATACTATTGATTGTGATGAAATAAAATCAGGACCTAAATTTTTTCCTTTTCTTAACCGTTGACTTTTCCTTGATTCTATAGAATCATTGTCACTAAGACGCTTATGACTCTTATCACCAAAGATGTGTGGATCTATTTGTGAGTTCTCAAAACTAGAATTTGAAACATTAGAGAATTTATCTTCAATAAATTATACATCTTTAGTTTCAACTATTGTATTGGATGTCAAATCTAATATTCTATATGCTTTGGAATTTTGAGCATAGCCCACAAAAGTTCCTTTCAAAGCCATTGGTCATAACTTAGTCCTTTTATGATCATGGATTCTATAAAATGCTAAACACCCCCACACTTTGAAATAACCTATATTTGGTTTTCTTCCTTTCCATACTTCATATGGGGATATATTTGTTTTCCTAAAGGGAATCCTATTATGAATATGGCATGCAGTCAATAATACTTCACCCCATAAATTATAAGGTGATTTTGCATTTAAAATCACGGAGTTAACCATATCTACTAAAGTACGATTTTTTCTTTCAGCTAGTCCATTCTATTGTGGAGAATATGGTGCTATACATTGATGTACAATACCATTGATTTTACAAAACATATCAAATTCAGCAGAAAAATATTCTCCACCTCTATCACTACGAAGAAATTTAATTTTCTTTTCATGCAGATTCTCAACTTCATATTTATAACGTTTAAACATTTCAAATGCTTCGCATTTGTTTCTCAACAAATATACATAAGTATATCTTGAACAATCATCATAAATGTTATAAAATATCTTTTCCCCCCTCTAGTAAGGATGTCATTTAATTCATAAATATCGGAATGTATTAATTCTAATACTTGTGTTTTTCTTTCAATTGCATGAAAAGGCTTTTTCGTAGTCTTTGATTGCATACAAATTTCGCATTTATTCTTAAAATATTTATCACTAAGAGATATGTAATTATTTGCATGCATATTTCGAAGAGATTGATAATTTAAATGTGCTAATCTAGCATGCCACAACGAATAAGAATCAACAATATAAACAGAAGAATCATTCATATTATTGATACTGAGTTTGAACATACTCTCATTACAATATCCTTTTCCTACAAATACATCATTCTTAAGCAAGATAAATTTATCAGATTCAAGAATAACTTTAAATCCTTTCTTACAAAGCAAACTAGCAGATACCAAACTTTTCCTCAACTCTGGAACATGAAGAACATTCACTAATGTCAACTTCTTTCCAAAAGTGAAATTTAATTTCACTATTCCTTGCTCAAGCACTTTAGCCAAATTGTTATTTTCCATAAGGACTTCTTTATTGTCAACATCTTCATAGCTTTTGAACTGCTCTCTATTGTTACAAATATGTACGGTAGCACCAGAATCAAGCCACCAATTACAATATTTGACAGATGATGCCATATTTACTTCACTGATCACACCAATTTGAATTTCTTCAATCCCTTGAGTGATCATTGCAATTAAATCCTCTTCTTCAATAACATTGGCATTGGAAGTAGGAACCTCTTTAAAATGATTGCCCTTTTTTGGTAGTCTGCATTGGTTGGCATAATGCCCCCTTTTGTTACAGTTGTAACAAGTCCATTTTTTATTCAAATCTTGCTTGTCACCAATATTCGAAGAAAATTTGCTCTTGCCTTTCTAAGCATTATTCTTCTCAATCTCACCAACATAATTCACTTTAGAATTATGTGGAAGATACACTGCATCACATTTTCTATTTTCTTCCTCGATGCGCAAATGTCTCAGTATCTTTTCTATTGTGATGTCATCTGCCATATGCAAGAGTTTCTTCCTATAATCATTCCAAGTTGTGGGAAATTTTGAAATTATTGCACCAACTTGTAGTGACTTGGGAGTCGTAATTTTCAGGTCACGAAGCTTGTTTACTAGGACTTGTAATTCATGGACTTGATCCAAGATGGGAATGTTATCAGATATTTTGAATTCGAAATACTTCATCATAAGAAATTTATCAGTACCTTGTCGCTCGATGTTGTACTTGTCCTCCAATGCTTTCCAGATTTCAAGGGGAGACTAAATTGGCATGTAAGGATCATAGAGGCGATCGGACAGGATGTGTCCTCTTCACGCGAACTCATCATCTTCTCTTTTCTTCTTTTGCTCCGCAACTTTTGCATGTTGTTCCTCGCTTGCATCATCAGTCGGTTCTTCTATCAGCTTCAATTTTGAATCCAATATGTATGCGACATTGAGCACCGTAAGTAGGAACATCATTTTATCCTTCCAACGGTTGAAATTGGTGCCATCAAAACGATCCAATTTCATAAACTCTTGATTCATCACTTTGAACGCAGTCCGTTGCCATCTTCACAATAACTCTATAAAATCGTTGGAAACAAGTGGGGAAGATGGAACAAAAATCAGACTTCGAGGCACGACGTATCGCTATCTTTAGAGAGTTATTTGCCCCCCCACAAAGTTTGCTATCGAGTTACGGCAACAACACTCTCAGGATACAACGAATCCTTAGAGTTCGTCGACTAGCAATATCGAAGAACTCACAATCTCTTACTCAATGAATGTGCAAAGCAAGGGAAGAAGTTAATTTTGCAACTCAAGAGAGGGCTAGTATTTATAAGTGATGAAAAGACAACCCTACATGTAAGGACACAACTCTTCATGTAAGGACACAACTCTTTGTGTATGAACATGTCCCTTGCCCATAGGTTGTAATCTTTCATTCAAAAATGCACCTTTACAAGCTTAAGTCTCTTCATTCAAATATGTATTATTTCATTAAAATAATACACCCTTTCATTAAGCATCCCTTTGAGTATGAACACATAGTTCATTTGAAATTTGAAATCTACAAATTTCATCAAAGATTCATAGCGACTGTTTCCATTGACGTGGGACTGGATCAAGCAGAGGCATCCTCTCGACTGACCGCAATAGCCGATGGAGTAGTTCTCGTCGACATCGGGGAAGCAAGACGTCACCATTTTCGTGACGCTGCGCCACTCCACGTTGATGGAGAAGAGGAACCCGTCACGAGTGAACCAGCAGACGACCCCATCGCAGAAGCAGTGGTAGTGGCCCAAAGAGCTAATCCATGGATCCTCTGAGAAGATGGTGTGCCACAAGTCGGTCTGGCTGCGGTACGCTAAGATTTCATCAAGGTGATAACGCCGGACGACGACGCTGTAGCTGACGGACCGCCAGGGGTCGAATGCCAGGACGAAGTCCCGATAATGATCCGAAGTGAAGTTGCACAAGATCTTGCTTTGCCGGGTAATCGGATTGTACACCCAGAGAGTACCCATCCCAGGACCTCCTCCTTCTTCATCGGTGCGCGTATGTTCACCCAATATCAAACCATTGCAGGTTTGGAGGATCACGTCGCGAAAATGGTGGAAACCCCGGCTCTCAAGGAAGATGGGCGAGCCATCGAGAGTCGACCGATAAGTGGTGTAAAAGTTGGGCGAGAAGTCGCGCAAGAGGACTCTTGATGCCCTGCGGGGTCTCCGACGAGTGTAGGCCGCGACGAAGTAAGGGCTCATCGTGAGGTCGCGCCATTCCTTGCAGACGCACCTGAACCGGACGATGGATGTCTCCGACAGACGAAGGAGGATTTCTTGGACGACGTCTAGTTTTTCAGCTGCGGCCATGGCTGAAGAAGAATCTGCTGCTCGTTTTCTTTTTGTTCTTGGATTTCTTTGCTCGGTTTTTCTCTATGTTTGCGAATAATTTTCATGCTTAATCACTCAACTTTAACTCAATCCCATTTTGATTCCCCAATTTTATTTTGTAACAAATTTGTCCCCCAACTTATAACTCAATCCCTGCGTCATCGTCGATCCAGGGGGTCGCGCGCGCCCCTGCATCGTCGTCGACGAGGGGGGTGGCGGAAACCCCAGCGCCCCCCTCGTGTGCCGGCATGTGCACAAGGAGAGAGAGTGGGGGGGGGGCCCTCTCGACCTTCGTTCAGTGAGACAAAGGTCGAGAGGGGGGTGGGTCCTCTTTCTCTCTCCCTACACCGGCGCGTGCGTAGGGAGAGAGAAATTTTTTTCGCGTAAGAGTATTTTTTTACTTTTCATAAATGTAAAAAAGATAACAAAAAAAAATGACAGAATTAGATGGAAGGATAAAATTGAAAAAATCGTGATAGTTTAAAGACCCAAAATATGAAGTTCATAGTTTGAATTTAAATCTAAAAAATCATGATAGTTTAACGATGATTTGAAAAAATAACCCTAAATAATAATTGACCCTACATACAATAAGGCTATTTATATGAGAAAAACAATTTAGTAGTCAGTTAGTATTTTAATAAATAAAACAAACATTATTATATGTACCCTACTATTAGACACTTCGGAACCCACCCGGTAGAAATTGAAGACCTAATGGCATCTCGTGATTCGCAGCCGCCACTACGAACACAGGAGTAATATTCACCATTCATCCTTCAATTTTAACTCAATTCCATTTTGGTGCCCAACTTCATTTTATAATAAAATAATCCTTCAACTTATAAGTTTGTAATAAAATAATCCCTTTAATATGTAATAACAGGTTTCAGGTCAATTATTGATGTTGCATTTTTCTAAGCTGAACTTAAATAAAATATTATATATTTATTAAAAATAGTATATAGTTGTTTATTAAAATATAATAAAAATAGAAAAGGAGAGAGGGGGTAAAATGATGTTCATTTATAAGTTCTACTGAAATAAAAAAATATTTATCAGATTAAAAATATAATTATTTATTTAAAAATAGAGTTATTTTCTCTAACCACCTATAAACTATTGCGAATTACCACATCTAACCCCAGACTACGAATTTCATTTTTTGGGTACCTAAACTATCATAATTTTTTCAGTTTGGTCCTTCAGTCCAATTCTATCGACTTCTCCGTTATTTTTTATTTTTCGCATTTGTGAAAAATCCATTATACACATGCACTCAATTGAATTTTATTTTTACATTAAATAATATATAATAATAAATATACAAATAATTAAAAAGAAAAAGAAAAACCACGAGGGCTCGCCCGCCCCTACTCCGGAAAAGAGGGGGGCGGGCGACCCCCCTACGCCGGGAATGAGGGGGGGGGTGGGGTCGCAACCCCTGCGTGTCATCAGGGGTAGGGGCGGGCGAGCCCCCGTGGTTTTTTCTTTTTTAATTATTTTTATATTTATTTTTTATATATTATTTTATGTAAAAATAGGATTCAATTGAGAGCAAGGGTATAATGGACTTTTTATAAATGCAAAAAATAAAAAATAATGTAGAAGTCGACAAAATTGGACGGAAGGACCAAACTGAAAAAATCATAATAATTTAGGTACCCAAACAATGAAGATCGTAGTATGAGATTAGATGTGGTAATTCGTGATATTTTTGGGTGGTTAGAAAAAATAATCCTATTTTCAAATAAATAATTATATTTTTAATCTAATAAATATTTTTATTTCAGTACAACTTATAAATGAACATCATTTTACCCTCTCTCTTTTTCTATTTTTATTATATTTTAATAAACAACTATATACTATTTTTAATAATTATATAATATTTTATTTAAGTTTAGCTTAGAAAAACGCAACATCAATAATTGACCTGGAAACCTGTTATTACATATTAAAGGGATTATTTTATTGCAAACTTATAAGTTGAAGGATTATTTTATTATAAAATTAAGTTGGGCACCAAAATGGAATTGAGTTAAAATTGAAGGATGAATGGTGAATATTACTCCTGTGTTCGTAGTGGCGGCTGCGAATCACGAGATGCCATTAGGTCTTCAATTTCTAACGGGTGGGTTCCGAAGTGTCTAATCGTAGGGTACATATAATAATGTTTGTTTTATTTATTAAAATACTAACTGACTACTTAATTGTTTTTCTCATATAAATAACCTTATTGTATGTAGGATGAATTATTATTTAGGATTATTTCCTCAAATCATCGTTAAACTATCGTGATTTTTTAAATTTAATTTTAAATTACGAACTTCATTTTTTGGGTCTTTAAATTATCATGATTTTTTCAATTTTATCCTCCCATCTAATTCTGTCAATTTTTTATTTTTTTTACATTAATGAAAAATAAAAAATATTCTTATGCGAAAAAATCTCTCTCTCCCTGCGCACACACCGGTTTAGGGAGAGAGAAAGAGGCCCCCCTCTCGACCTTTGTCTCACTGGACAAAGGTCGAGAGGGAGGTGCCCCCCCTCCTCTCTCTTTCCTTGAGCACACGCCGGCACACGGAGAGGAGAGGGGGGAGGGGGTCGCTTGCCCAGGCGAAGGTCGAGAGGAGGAGGGGGGTTGCCCCCCTTTGACCTTCGTCCGGTCCGACGGGGCGCAGGGAGAGCCCCCCCCCCCCCCCCCCCCCCCCCCTTCGCCCTATGAGATGAAGGTCGGGGGGTTGCCTCCCCTTGACCTTCGCTCAGCGAAACGAAGGTTGTGAGGGACCCCCTCTTTCCTCTCTCTCTTTTCAGATGAAGGTCGAGAGGGGGGCAACCCCTCTCCCCCCCTCTCCTCTCTCTATCTTTCCCTACACACACATCGGTGCAGAGAGAGGAGGGGGGCTCTCCTCTCTCCTCTCTCTCCCTGCGCACATGCCGACGTAGGGAGAGGAGAGGGGGGAGTGCGCAGAGAGAGAGAGGAGAGGGGGGCGTGCGTAGGGAGATAGAGATTTTTTTTCGCACAGAGGCATTTTTTATTTTTTTTACAAATGTGAAAAATTAAAGATAATCGAGAAGTTGATGAAATTGGACGGAATGATCAAATTGAAAAAATCGTGATAGTTTAAAGATCTAAAAAATGAAGTTCATAATTTAAAATTAGATCTGAAAAATCGCGATAATTTATGAGTGATTTGAATAATTTTGGTTTCCATGGACTTAACGTAGCAACCCTTCAAAAAAAATTATGTCTTTGGACATAGCCAATTAATGCTTGAATCCCAAAATATTTTGTATTTCCTTTCCCATGATTAACTAAATAAATGTTAGTAGTGACCGTTACAAGTCACGAAATGTCGCGAGATGCGACGTTAGCAGATGGTCAATATGACATGACGCTGAACGTTACGGAAATAACCTGATATGTCAGCGGACGTAACGCGCGAAATAAATGAGGACGAACGATGGTGGTCGGAAGTCCCCAAATTATTCTCGTTGTTCTTTTTTGTTACTGCATTGGTATTAGAGCTGCGGACAACTCTTGGCAACCTCCGTTCATCGCTCTTCTCCACTACTCCGTTGATCGTTGAGACCCGACGACAACCTCCTCACCGGCATCCAGCGTCTGCGTCGGCTAACTCGCAATCCACCACGAACTCGATTGAGGTCCGCAAGCAATCAGACGCAACGACCTGCGGATCAAACTGGTCCTGTGGTCATAGCTGGAAAGCGTCGTATTCCTCTGCATCTGTTGCATGTCGTCGTCACCAGCGGCAGGCGATCGTAGGCGACGATGATGAAGGAGAGGATGATCCATCCACGTTGCACAGAAGCCTTTTTTTTCTGCTGCTGCCGTCGCGCCGCTCTCGTCCGCCACGAAGATGGTGGCGCAGTTCGCCACGCGCCACGGATTCTCCGCCCTCACGGACGGCAATGCTCGCCGTGAACTACCTTGACCGTTGCGTCCTCCTGCGTTCCGGCGGCAGGTTGCGGCTTCAAGAGGACAAGCAGTGGCTGCGGCGGCTCGCAGCGGTTGTCTTCCTGTCCCCGGCAGTGAAGGTGGAGGAGTCTCTGCGTCCCGCTGCTCCTCGAGTTGCAGGCGGCATCGACGGATCCGATGGAGGTGGCCGGGAACACAAGGCCGCCGGACGTTGACTGGAATTCGAAGCATTGGCAACAGGAACCAGCGTCTCACCGTCTTCCATTCCATAACGCTCGGCAAAAAGGTCAGACGTTTCTTTGATCATTTTTCAGGTACGTTGTAATGGAGAAGATGAACAGTGAGAAAGGTACGCTTCTTCCATTATGGCCATTTAAAACGTTATAGTATAATTATTAGGATTAATCAAGAATATAATATTAAAAAGGATGCAGATTCTTTAATTCTGTTTGGAGACAATTAACATTTTAAACCGTAATGGCATAGTTGTTAATATATTAATTATTGGATTAAGGAGATGTTACAGATTTGTTATCTATATAACAAATATGATTTAGATTACTGATATCTATCAATTTTTTAATCATCCCTGCACGATAATAATAGAATTAATTCATAATGTTATGTAGCTACTTCATCTCATGAGAAATTGTTTTTTGAAATTATTTTGAATCCTTATTCTGGAAATTATTTTGAATCCTTGTTCCTAAAATAATCTGACACCCATTTGATTAGAAATTAAATATTTGGGGTAATTGACTATTTCTTTAAAAAGATGTTAGTAATAATACGTTGCTTTCCTTTTTACCATCTAATTAGAAAGAATAAAATATATCTACTTAAGTGAAATTTAAATTTAATGTTTAGTCGGCTATAGAATTGAGTTGCAGCCTTCATATATAATCAAAGGCGCAAACCATGTGAAGCATCCTTACATACAAAAGCAAATTTGTGAAATAATCCACTCATAGGATAAACAAGTCAATGTCATATTCATAATTCAAAATTATTTCAAAAATGTAGATGAACACATCTCAAGGGCAACATTGCCATACCTTGCAACCATGATATAGACCACCAAGCAGCAATCAGTGCTAAGCCTAACGGTACAAGTGAAAATGCATTTATCTTTATGCCCACAAAGATTTCTAAACTTGCATACTCAATCTACACTCTCTGATTCACTGCTTCTGATAGATTAATCTCGAAGGAGAACAAAAGAACGGAACATGGATAGTATCATTTTAACATATAAATAGATCGCTGAGAGATTTGCATTCTTTTGAATTGCAATTGCCAAATCAGATGTGTGCCTTGTGAGAAAAAAATTGATTAAAGAAAAAATGAACTCCAAGACTTATGTGTGGATGCAAAACTTATGTATAGTTCCAAGGATACTTACAAACTCTAATGGAAAATTATCTTATCATCATGAATACCCAACACTGAATGATCATCATGAATACCCAACACTGACAAATATCATCATGAAGAAGAAGTTGATGTCCAAAAGATCAGAATGGAAGAACTCACCAGGCAGAAGAGCAATATATAGAGAGGAATAAGCTAGATCTTGCTGTTCCAAGAATACTCTTCCCTAGAATTGTGTACGGTCTGCAAAACACAAGTCATAAATACGATGAAGAAAGAATTAACATTAGAGATAGGAAATCAGAAAACTCATGTTAGATAATGAACTCATGGAAGGAAGGAATCCAGCCGGATCTGGCCGTCGCGCGCGGATTGGAGGGCGGCCAGATCTGGCTGCCGGTGAGAGCAAGGAGGGTGGGGATCGGAGTCTACCTGCGCCGGAGATTGCAGTCGGCGGTGACCTGGCGGCGGAAGCTTCAGGCGGCGGCGAGGGAAGGCAATGCGGGGGGTGGCTGCCGGACGAAACGCGGAGGGCGAAGAGAGACGCGGGATCGAAAATGGACAAAGTGACAGTGGGGTCAGGTATTTATATAGTCAGTTTCCGACTGTCGTAACCGTCGCAACATAGGTAAATATAATATTAATTCGAATTTCGATGGCCCAAACCTGCTGGACGAACCGTAAATTATAAATTTTCATTTTCGACGGTTAAGACCGTCAAAAATAATTAAGGTAGAATATTTTAATTAATTAAAATCTCATAACGTTCCGATGGGTCTGATCGTCGAAATATCGACGGTTACGTCAAACGTCGCAAATTTCGACTGTCAAAACTGTCGAAAATTAAAATAATAGTACGGGACCAACGTTGAAATATTTCGACGGCTAAGATCGTTGAAAGTTTCGACGGATAGGTGAACTGTCGAAACTTTCGACGGTTTGAACCGTCGAAAAACTAAAATTTTCTACGGAAGCTTTCGACGAATTCTGGACCGTCGAAAGTTTAGACGGCTAGAGCCGTCGAAAAATATCCGACAAAATTTTTGACGGTTTATATGATCCGCCGAAAAAACCGTCGATATTTCAGACAGATGTCGGACCGTCGAAAATTCGGCTTTTTCTTGTAGTGCTACTAATAAAAAATAATAATTTCCTTATTTCATTTGAATTTTTTGTGCCCTAAATAGTATAGAAATATTCTACATATCATTAGGAGCGTCCAGTAGTTTAGAACTATTAATATTTTACCTTAAAATATTTTTGGATATTTTGGATCATTTTTTTCTGAATATTAACGTAGCCAAGATTATGCTAGGTTAACATTTTCATTTGCTAAACTGAAGTTATTTAAGATAATAATTATATATATATATATATATATATATATTTGCACTGGCCAATTAATTATTTTTATTTATACTTTGCTTCATTGTGGATAAGTTCATCATTTATATTTTAAATTTTAACTTGTCTATTATTCTCGGAAGCATTAAAATTATACTTTGAGAATACTTATTTGCATGGTAGTTTAAGAAAATTATGCCCTGAAGTTATAATAATCATCTTTATTATTAGCTTTGTTTTAAAATAATAAATTTTTGCTACATCGAATGTTATGTGCATTTATTTATTTATTTAATTCTAATTGCTTATATTTTTCTGTTTGTGATATACTATTAGTAAGTTAACTTGGAGTTTAACTCTACACAATATTTTAAGTAGATATTACTTAAAAATTTTGTGCAAATTACAAAACTCATTTAATCTTAGTTTTCGGAGCTAGGCATATAAGAGTATCTGTGTGATTCTAAAAATAATGTGGAACTGGAAAATTAGGTATGAACTATTAAGTGACAATCAAGATGATGTCAATGATTCCCTCAAATTCGAGTCTTTGAAAGGTGCCACCTAAAAGTAGGCCATTGAAAGTAAAAGGAAAGTGGAAGTGGAATGACAAATAAAATAATCTTATTAGGCTAAATAACCTATAAGATAATGTATGATGTATTAAAATTATCAAGAAAAATATGATATCAAAATGAAGAAGAATGTACAACTTCTTCTGAACAAATATGATATTTGTAGGATGAAGGAATTTAATAATATAGATCATATAAATGGGATTGTCAAGAATGGTTAAGTACTTAAGCATATAAATATAGTCATACCGAAAATATTTCAGGAGAGAATTCTGAATAATTTATTTTGATCACTATTGTGTGATAAGGCTGTCACAACTTGATGACTTAATGAAATTGTTAAGTCGGTCATAGAAATGCCAGCTCATTAGTCATGGAATTTGATTTGGCTAAAATTAAACTGTCTATCTTCACAGCTGAAAAAGTTCAGGAAGCGGACTAAGTCCATAGCGATACACATTAGAAATATATTGACCTTATTGAAAAGCAATTAAGACGGGCAACAAGGAGCATGCCATTCTTGTGAGATATTTGGCCACATAAAGGCAAATTATCACAAGGTGAAAAGTTTGATTTGGTATATGATATTGGAATAAATGGAGCTCCAAAAAGTTTGAGTTCGTTATAGTCGTTAAAAGTATTGTGACGACGAAAATTATAAAGGTCAAAGAATAATATGTCGACTTTAATGAAATGAAGAAATAAGACGGAGGATATATAGGGAATAACACTTATCTTAGCACTGATAGTGTTAAACTTCATAGGCAGAATGTGAGTGACAACTGGTAAGTTGTACACTCTGTGATAAGCCGGAATCTCATCTCTAGACTTATTTTTTCGAAAGAAAATTATTTGAAGTCGATTTCTATTTTAGATGTGTATCTATCAGAAAGAACAAAAAGATTGGTTATGAAAAAGTTTGTTTCAAAATATGATCTATTTTGTCTTTCCGTGATATGAATAATTAATGAATGTCATCTAAATATTATGTGTATTGTTGTTATCTTTGTTAAGAGACCACACACTCAAAAAGTTAGAATTTGATAAATTATGAGAATGAAGCTGACGCTTAACATATTGGGTGCAAGAATATTGCACTGGAATGTTATTTGACCTATGCAACATATAGGTGCAAAAGCATTACATTGGAATATTGTTTGATTGCCAAAATAATTGTTAAGTGATTCATTCAGACATTTGTAGTTCAGTGAGTGTGGTTACATGTAAGAAGACGGAATAGTTCATAACATTCATTAATGAATTCTCCTTTTGTCAAATTTAAGATCTCTTGAAAAGAAAAGCAAATTTTTTTGTGTGGACAAAAGATGTAAGATGGAATATGAGAAGGAATTGGAAAAATCAATTCGAAAAGTACGGACAAATAGAGAAGAAAATATCTCTAGGGAACGGGTGATTATTGCATTTAATATGTAGGAATACTACTGTTATTTCCCATGTACCACAGCAAAATAATGTGGTGAAAAGAAATTTTTATGAATGTAATAATGTGTATGTTATCCCACTCATGGCTCTCAAAAGGAATTTAATTTTTGAGAGAGAGTTACATACAAAGAATTCCCACAAAGTCCACAAAATCAATGCCATATAAACTGGTATGGCAGGAAGCTCGGATGAGCCATCTTCGAAGAGGAGATGTAAAATTGCATGTGTTGTTCTAAGTCAGACTTAAGATAAGCTGTACTTTAGGATGGTGACATGCAAGTTATTATATGTGTCCAAAGGGTATTGATTCTTCCACAAATAGATAGTCTAAGCAAGAGTCTAAATGCAACCTTTCAGAAAAAGAAAAGGTGCAGAAATAATAATAAAAAGGTGATAATCCTTTGTGATATTAAAGTTGACTCTCGAAGAGACATATGGACAAAGGTCCAATAGTGAAAGAGAAGTTAAAAAAAATCTTTGGAGGAAGTGGAGGAACCCATATACTCTCCACAAGTATAATCGACAACAAGATGGCCCCCCAAATGAAACTCGCACATATGGAATCTGTACCGGTGTGAGGTGTTCGTATTACACCGCGATGTTTATAAGAGGATTGTACAGATCCTATCACAGAAGTGATGACTTCTAAGAGTCTGGAATCATGACTGACCAGCATAAAAAGAAGGGACTCAATTTTTTCGACGGTGAATGTGCACTATGTGACTTATCGGAAGCGGGCAAAGTACATAGGATGCAAATGGGCATTCGGAAAATGTACCTAATTGTTGGTACTATTGAATCGCACAAAATAATTGTTGTCGAGGATTATACTAGTTAGCCAGAATTGATTTTTTAGATAACCTATTCTCTAGAAGCTAAGTATGCATCAAGAATGATGGTCTTAGCAATGATTCACATGTATGAATTTGAAGTTATTCCAATGGGATTAACTCACTCAATGAAGAATTGAAGAACTAAATATGTGGTTGCTTGATTATTTCATACGAAAGAATCTTTTGAAGAATAAGGTATAAAAGAAATCATAATATGGCTCAAGAAATTATAATATCATTAAAATGCTAACGACGGACATCCAATTTTAACTTTGTTGTGAGTAAATTGGATTGTTATATATGCATCAAAATAGTGAGAGCAAATTTGTGATAATGTTAGATCATGAACATGACAATTTGCTCACTAGAAAATGATGTCATGGCTCAACAAGATAAATGAAATGTTGAGTAAATAATTTAGAAAAATGAACATATGCGAAATAAGTTTTCTTGAAATTCAAATGACTCGGAATAAGAACTCAAGAACATTGAGTTAGAGTCACTAACAATATTTAAAGAAGATATTGTTGAGATTTGAATTATAGAGTAGTATTTCAGTATATACATCACTTGTGATTGGAAAAGACTTAATGAAAAGTCAGTGTCCTCAGAAAGGATGAAAAAGGTATAAAATAAAATCCAATGCACAAGAGATGGGAGCTTGATGTATGCAATATTATGTACAAAGTCTTCTTTGACTTATTTTATAAATTTTTAAGATATTCCTGGAAATGTCAAATTAAGAAGCCCTATGAGGATTATGAAAAATTTAAAGGCAAAAGTACAATTAAAATTGACATACATAAGCTAATACACTTGTTGTAAACTTTTTGAATGTAAATTATGATAAGAATATTATCATCTGAAAATTCACATCAAAGTCACCTATTGAAGTTAGGTGGTGCACTTGTTTCTTAGGATTGCAAGAAACATGAATGTGCAGTTGAACACACCCAAGAAGTGGAATACATAAAAACAATCATCCAATCAATGTTGATCTAACATGCTTTGTTATGTTAACATGGTCAATGGACTAAATACATTGTGATGATCAAGAAGTTATAAACTTGATGCGTAGTGGAACAAACAGTTATAAAGAAAAGCATATTGAGATCGAGGAACACTATATTTTGATATAGTGAAAATAAAAGATGTGATATTGATCTATTTGTCTACAAGTGATTTGTTTATTGATTCTCTTGCATAGAGAGTTTATTTGAAATATTCATTAAATATTTTGGTTTAATGAGATTAAAAAATACTTGAATCGAAAGAAAGTTTCATGAATAATGAACTTCATAGTTGATATTAAACATTTGTTTAATTAGACTCGAAGATTGTTGAGTCAAGTTGAAGTCTCACGAATAATGAATTTCGGAATAATATCTCTGATAAACACTACACGAAGAGTGGGAGTGTTCGATATTGTAACACTACACGAATGATGGGAGTGTTGGATACCGTGACCGCAATGGTCAAGTGGGAGATGTTAGTAGTGACCGTTACAAGTCACAGAATGTCGCGAGATGCGACGTTGGTAGATGGCCAATATGACACGACGCTGAACGTTACGGAAGTAACCCGATATGTCAGCGGACGTAACACGCGGAATAAATGAGGACGAACGATGGTGCAGCCATCGCGCTATAAAAGGCTCACACCAGTGGAAATGGCAACTTGTCGGAAGTCCCCAAATTATTCTCATTGTTTTTCTTTGTTACTACAATAAAGATGAGTTATTCTGAATAATTAATTTTGGGTCATTATTATTAATGGCAATTAATTTGTTTAAAGATCATTATCCCCACAATTAATCTTCCCTTCTCTCTTTTCCTCTCCCCACAATGAAGATCGTGTATTAACTCTTATTAGATCAGTCCATGCATAGTAGAGATCTTAATCTAAACAACTTGCTTGATTCTCATTGAATAAAAGATCCCATTGTGTATTATTGACTCGGATGAACAATAACCACTGGCTTGATGAAGGGTTTGAATGATAATCCCTCTAATCAATATTATTTCTCATTAAACAATAATCAAACACAGACCCTGTTCAACGATGACGTTGAGTCTTTTATGAGAAAAGATCGTAACGATCTGAGATCTTAAGGACCAACATGATTTGATGTAATAGTCTCATATAGGCAAAATACGAAAGTGAGTGCTCATATGTAGTTATCCCCTTCACCTATCAAGACGCGTTTTAAATTTGTATGAGTCGAAAATTCAAAGTGAACAATTGATAGATGTGTTTTACAATATGCATTATTATTCCTGTTATTTGTGATGGTTAAATTTGGGATATGATTGAATCTCATATGTTATGTGTTAGGACTTAGGATGATATTATGTTGCAGTTTTATCTTTTAAATTTTATTCCATATAAATGCTATCTCGATGAGAATTTATGCATAGGTTGATATATGTATGATGCCATTAGGCTTACTTCAATGCTGCAGCAAACCCATGACGTGAGACTATTAGATGAGGATCATGGTATAAAATTAGCATCAATAGTTTATTACACAAGATTTGTTCCGTTTACTAAATTTTATATCATTACCTTATACATCTTTTATATATTTCTGTGTGGCATGCCTATGACTCACTTACCACTGGCTGATTCAGTTCTTATGTCTACGATGGATAAGTTCCATGGCTTGAGATTAGAAGGTAACATACTTCACATGATACTTAGGGCCTGTTTGATTTAACTAATATAAAATAGTTCATAAGTTAAAATATTGATAAGCATTTTAATAGTCGAAATTAATTTTAAAAATTAAGAATTATGCATTTGATAATAAAAGAGTTTTATGAATTATTATTTTAGTCAAATAAAAAATATTATAATAGAGAGAAGAAGTGGAAAAAGTTATATATCCTATGTAAAAAATTATGATTTCTCAAAATTTTCAACTTATAAGTTAATAAAAATTTGTTTGGTAAATATAGTACTTAATTAGTGTATCAAATAAAATGACAAAAATAAATATAAAATATGACTTATGAATTTTTATACACATCATATTTTTAATAATTATTTTATAATATTTTTATTCTGAATAATAATTTTTTAAAAAATATTTTTGTTATAAAAAATTGATTATTTTAAAATAAAAATATTATTTTGGTTGTAAGTATAATTAAATATGTGTTATTAAAATAAAAATAATATATGATGTTTAATAATTAAATAATTTTAATTTGAAAAAATAATATAATATAAATAAAATATAAAATTGCTAAATTAGTAGAAGTAGTTTACAATGTTTCGTGTACATATCTATGAATATTAGTGAAAAAATATTTACTAAATGCTTATAATAGCGTCTTGATTCTAATAAAATGTCATCCACTTTTAAATACTTTATTTCTAAAAAATAGCAATCGGTGCCTATATCATCTCAATATTTAAAATATTATCATACTGGGCGTTAAAAAGACACGACTTACTAAAAGTTTGGATGATCTTTTAAAGTTAATAATCAACTAAAATATTGGAATGTGTTTTGGATCAAAAGATCGGTCCAAACTAAACTACTTTAGTTATATTATTTAATTTTTCCTAATAGCATTGATACAAATTTTTTTTTATCCTATTAAACTCCACCTTTCACATTTATTGGATTTTAACTGCAATCCTCAACTAAATAGAAATCAAAGCTTCATTATCATGGGATAAATTTCAGCTAGACGGTTATTCAACTTTTAGATATTTTCAATGATCGCCCTTTTTATAACTGATGACAGTTTTTTAAATGAAAATTTTCGAGAATGCATATAATTTGCACATTCTCTTTTCTTCGCGTCAATATATTTAAAAAATTTAAACAATATGTGATAAATTTCTTTTATTGAGTGTTTAAATGAAATATAAGAATTATGGATATAAGATATAATTTTAATAACTAATAAATATTGAATATAAATTAAAATATTATGTAAAATAAATTTGTTAAAAAATAGAGTATTAAAATATAATAAATTATATTTAGCTAGAGAGAAAGTAAGATAAGAAAATAAATAGATTTGAAAAACGTCGCTTTAGAAAAAAAATGATCTAAAAAACCATGAATAGTGATCTTAATTCAATAAAAAAAGGTGAAACCAAATAGTAACAATCAGAATCACGTAACCCTCAGCTCTCTTCCAATTTCTATTTCCTAAAAAATGTGAAATTAGACCTCGATAGTATTTTTCGAATTGGGAAACCCTCTTTTTAAATTAAGAGGTTATCCCAGAATAAATTGGTAAATAACCGAATTCTCGAGCCACAAATAATAATAATAATAATAATAATAATAATAATAATAATAATAATAATAATAATAATATTATTATTATTATTATTCTTCTTCTTCTTCTTCTTCTTCTTCTTCTTCTTCTTCTTCTTCTTCTTCTTCTTCTTCTTCTTCTTCTTCTTCTTCTTCTTCTTCTTCTTCTTCTTCTTCTTCTTCTTCTTCTTCTTCTTCTTCTTCTTCTTCTTCTTCTTCTTCTTCTTCAGTGAATTAATTTCACGATTCAGGAGGTGTACAAAACCAGTAGCAAATTAGTCAAATTCAAATAAACATTCATAACTTTATTGTAACACTCCTAATTTTATTCCGAAATGTCAAGGGCAATAGGATCATTCAGTTGTGTTAGCCCGCTCTTCATTACATAATCATAACAAAATATGATTTTCTATTGATTTAGCGAAAGCATAAAGCCATTAATGAGATAAAAGAAACCTTCAATTAAATGTGAAAAACTTCATGGAAACATAAAAAACAATGTTATAGAATTGAAAATATCACTAATCACAATTAAAGCATCTTAAACCATAGTCAATGCTATGAGAGGAAGCATTTTAAAATCATAGTCTAATAGGCTCACAACACTTCACTCTTGACAGACTAGTATGCAATCTTGATTAGCCGTCATCCATCCAATTATATATGCATATGCATAAATCCAAGATGAACGGATTTTCCCGATTGAAGTATGTAAAGGTCATGCAAACAGGATACTAAATGATATGCATCATTATCTTTATATAAAAGAAGTAAACATTATACATGTCATATTCTTAACATATGCAATACATGTCATTGATTCATTTTTATCATCATGCGATAAAAAAAAAGTATGGAAAGACATGTAATCATTACTATCATACTTTTAGTATGGACATTCATATATACATACATTATTTATATATATATATATATACTTATAAACTTATAATATAGACGTAACACATGTATTTATGAAATACATATGAATATACACTTATAGTTTATATATATATAGACCTAACATACGTGCATACATGCATTATATATAGATGCGTAAAAAACATTAATATATATATATATATAAATACGTACGTTATATATATATATATATACCCACATATATACTTATAAACTTATAATATAGACATAACACGTGTATTTATGAAATACATATGACCTACATTTGAATATACACTTATAGTTTATATATATAGAACTAACATACATTGATAATACATTATATATTTATATAGATACGTATAAAACATTAGTGTCGCGTCTAAATAGCGTCAACATTTACGCGTCACCAATATGGAGTCACATCAGCGTCGCAGCCCTGGCGACGCTAAAAATTCACCTTAAATCCCTAGGTTCTTCCCCATTTTTTATTTTTCACTTTTTACTATTCTTCCACTTCCACTGTCGACGACTGACAATTGCGACCACTGTCGACGCTAAAAATTCCGTTGCCGGCTGCGATCGCCGTTGAGATTGTCGACTGTGATCGCGACCGCCGTTTGTCGACTACCCTCAGATCGGTTGCCGACTACGACCGCCGACCTTGCTCCGATGCCACTGCCCTTGGTTGTCGACTGCGACTGCCGGCCTCTTCCACCTTCTCTGCCGCCCTCCGCCTCCTCCGCCATCTTCCACATCTTCCGTGGCCCGCCGCCCTCCGCCTCCTCCACCATGTTCCACATTCTCCGCCCTCTTCCACTTCCTCCATGGCCCATTGACCTTTGCCTTCGTCTCCCTCCGCCTCCTCCGCGGGACGACGACCTCCTCCGCGGGACGCCAACCGATGATCTTACTACAACAAAAATAAATATAGGTACTGGCAATTGATACTTACACATAGCAATTGATAACTTACACACAACTTGTAAGTTGACTTACATACAACAATTGATACTTCAATTCGTGCAGGTGGGCAAAGAATTAAAATGAAACTGAAAAAATCGCGAAACTAATAGTTGGTCGGCGGTGCGCCAGGGGTCAGAGGTCGGAGGTTCACGTAGGGTGGTCGTCGTGCGAGGATCGGAGGTCGGCGTCATCATGCATTGGAACTGACGGTGCGAGGTTAGAGGTCGGCAGTGCGCGGAGGGTGGCCGTTGCGAATAGGGATCGATCGTCGCTCACGGGGACCTACAATGCATGGTGTCACGGATGTGCTCTATAAACATCATTTTTATGTAATCATGCATCTAATTTGCATATTAAGTTAGTCTAAATGCTTATATAGTCAAGTTTGTGTGTAGTAATTAACATTTAGATTAAAGCGTAATGATAATTAAATTATCGATAAACTTTATAAAGAAATTATTTCAGATTATCAAGAATAAATTATATTATTTGTAAATATTATAAAAAATGTTTTTAACTATGATTAATTAACATTAATTAGATTAAATGTTGATTTGTAACAAATAAAAATGATGGGACCTTTATTTCAATAAATGGGGATTCAAGCAGGTGAAGCTGACTTGTTAAGAAATATATTTTTATGAACCACAATATGTCGTGTTAAAATTATGTATATATAATATATATATATATAATCTCATTTACTCTTATCTTCTGCTAGCTGAATATTCCCAAGAACAAATCCCTAGCCGAACGGTCAGAAGAAATTCGACAAGTTTGTTGGGTTAAGGTGAATCCCCCGATCCGAAACTAACCTTCAAACTCATATGATCATTTCTTCATAGTTCATTGTTCGTAAATTTTGAAAATTTACATGTTTCATCCTTTCGAAGTTCTTTTTTTATGACCACAAGATTCATCTAAAAAGGACTTTTATAGAGAAAGTTACATAGTCAACATCATAGGTCGCTCACTCTATCCTAGTTAGAGATAGGTCCACTTTGTAAATTAGGGCATGATTATGATTAATTGAATTAGAATTTGAAATTTAGATATGTTTAATTATATTTCACAAGGGTTTAGTGATTAGTGGAATCATCCAATTTAGATTTGTAGACATGGCGAAATGAATTTTTCATTTCGTATGCCTTCTTTTGTCGAGTTTCAAGACATAGATAGAAATGAGCCAAATTGATTATTTTTGTTACAAGAGTATACGAGGAATTAAATTCAACAATTTTTATGCCTAAAACTATTGAAGTTTGCGTTCTAGAAAAATTAGGATCTAGTCACATGGACAAGTATTGTTGAATATATAAATTATTTTTTCTAGGTCAAATAGTTTAGACTTTTATTAATTACTCATTGAAATTTAGATCATGATATTTATAGGTTGAACACCTTAGTAAGTATAGTTTCTAGTTCATCTAGAATAATAAGATTTGAGCTCGTGTTAAGAAGTTATGAATTAGTTATTACCATACACTTAGTCTAGAATTCTGAGATAACACTTAGTCAAGTTTGAAAAATTGAATAGTTCCAAGTGTAGAATAACATATGAATATAATCACCTGAAGTTAGATATTAGTATTAGAAGGTATTATATGCATTTTAAGGTGAATAACTATTCATGCATCACGGGCATGCATTGCATATTATTATCAATAATTGAAAAGTGAAATAACATTATTGCTTATGGAAAATCATCAAGCTACAAGTCAAAGGAGGAAAATCTAGTAAACCTCATTGAAAGAATAAAATATAAGATGAGTAAATTTGCAACATAGAAAAATGATATATGTTACTTTTTTATTTATGATATTATTTCAAGTAAAGATTATTATTGTTATTGAAACTTATTTGAGTTATGAAAGATATCTACGATGTTTCGAGAATTTTATATGAGATGGAGTAAACTCTTACATGAAATATTTCAGAGAATAATGTTTATGAAGTTAAAATAAATTTTAGTTGATATTGATATTTGATTATGACACGTGTATTTTGGATATTGTTAAATTTCATGTGTTCATTGACCATGCCGGTTGAAAAGGACTTTGGGATCGCATTCGATATACATGATGCCTTCAGGGCGTATGTCAGGTGTTTTTGCCCTTTGGAGGCTCCTCTATGTGCACATATTGATACATGATATGCTCTACGTATTCGAAAATCATGATTATGAAGCTCTGCTTAATTTTATGACACACAATCATGAAGGAATGCATATTGACTCATTATATGCTTTGCATATTCGAGAATCATGATTGTGAAGCTCTACTTAACTGTATGATACACAATCATAGAGGGATATCTATTGACCCATGATATATTTTGCATATCTGGAAATCATCATTGTGAAGTTCTGCTTAACTGTATGACACACAATCATGGAGAATCATGATTGTGAAGCTCTGCGTAATTGTATGACACACATTTATGGAGGGATGTTTATTGACCATAATATGCTCTACGTATCTAAAACTCATGATTATGAAGATTTACTTAACTGTATAACACATGATCAACGAGGGATACATATTGACTCATGATGAGTATGTGCAATCAAGGTTGCCAAGTTCGAGTTTTTACCTAAACTCGTTTTAAGGGAGGTTGAATTGTATCGTAGATTCTATACGTAATACATAGAGTTTAGATATAATATTAATTTAATGATAATAATTTGTAAAATCATATCAAATGTAGTTATAAATATTAAAAAAGATTATAATAACATGAATAATTAATAAGATAAAACTCTAACTATGTAGTATGTTTTTTATTAAAAATTTTTTAGGTG
Source organism: Pontederia crassipes (assembly GCA_030549335.1). Taxonomy (NCBI): domain Eukaryota; kingdom Viridiplantae; phylum Streptophyta; class Magnoliopsida; order Commelinales; family Pontederiaceae; genus Pontederia; species Pontederia crassipes. Next base: position 42,925,080 of record CM060195.1, read on the forward strand.
AAACAGTCACATTTTTAATATTCTAACTATTATTATTTTATTATCCTCATTCGCTATCTCAATCATACCATTCTAAATATTTGGATATTATAATATATCTATGAAACATATTTTTAATTTTAAGTATTATGATTTAAAGAATGAAATAACAAAAACATTATTAGGAATGAATAATAATATACCACTTACTATGATGTCATATTATTAAAACTATCTTTTTTATCATATTTTAATTTATTGTATAACACATTTAAAAACTAATATGATTATAGAATTGTGAAAAATGTACATCAAATAATAACTTAAACAAAAAAAAAAACAAAAGAACGTCAAAAGGATGCTAAAACTAAATTTCAAACCCATGACTTCCCAAGGTCCATTGTCACCACTAGCTAAAATACCCATTTAGGATACTTTGTTATAAACTCAACGATTTTGTAGTTGACACGTGCGAATGAACGTCTTCATCCGATTCTACTGAATTAAAACGTATTTACATCCGATTTTACTTAAATTTATGAGTTCAGACCGAGTTAATCCATTTTTCCACCTTAGAAACGTAAAATTGGTCGATTTTAAGTACTAAGACACGATTTTGATAACCTTGTGTGCATTGACACATATGTAGAGTTTAATTATGAATAAGATGATATATTAAGTTACTTATATTGGTATTAAAGTTTATATGATTTGACAACTTATGTTGTATGTGTTATGCTTTAAATATTTTCTCATATGAAAGAAATGTGATTATTTAAATGTTATATGCACTCGTATTGTTCTCATATGTTGTACTCTTATTTCACTATTGAGCAAACGATACCCTTGTTGAATTTTTCAAATAATTCTAAGTTCTCGAGTTGACACGACTCGCAGCTTGCCTTTGATGCATATAGAAGAAATCGAGCCATTGAAGCACTTTGATTTTTTTTCCTTCACTTTTGTTTTTGAAAGCATGCATGTATTATATAAGCATAGGTGTTAAAATAGATGATAATAAAAATAATTTGTGATGTGATATAACACTTAATATTTGAAGTACTATATGTTAGATATTGTGTGAAAAAAAAATGATGACACCATGTGAATGATATGTCTTATGTTCTTTTGATTAAAATTTGATAAATATATTGTATTTACTATTGTATCAATAAATAGCATCAAGTTAAATAAGGGAGGATGTTTTATCGAATTTATTCTAAAATAGTTAAATAAAATTAAGAGTTGCAATAATTAATATAGGACATAATCACGGAGTCGGGTGTGACATGTGGGGGGTCGGACGCGAGAAGATCGATTGCTATAGGAGGAAGTCAAGGTCATCAAATGAGGAGATCGGTCGTCGCACGAGAAGATCTATTGTCGCAAGAGGAAGTCACAGCCGTTGCGCGAGAAGATCGACCATCATAGGAGGAAGTAGCGGTTGTCACATGAGGAGATTGATCGTCACGTGAGGAGATCGGCTTGCGCAGGGCTGTCGGGCGAGGAGATCGACAGTCGCATGAAAAGATCGGATGACACAGGAGGAAGTTGCGATCATTGCACGAAAAGATCATTCATCGCAGGAGGAGTTCGCGATTGTCGGGCGAGGAGATCGATCGTCGCAGGAGGAAGTCATGACCGTCATGCGAGAAGATCGACCGTCGGAGGAGAAAAGGAGATCAAACACCGTTGCTCAAAGGAGGAAATGAGATCGGATATTGTCGCTCCAGAGGAAAGGAGATTGGAGAGAAAAAAAACCTTAGAGGAGCGGCTGTGTGAGAAGTGAGAAAGGAGAGAAAAAAACATTCGATTTTTTCTTTTTATATATTGAACCAAACCGCCCATGTGTGAACCGAATCGAATGGCGCTATACATCGTGAAGCAGACAATCTTCGTGTATATAATATGCTAAATCGGCAGCCTCAATTTGGACCCTTGAACCTATATTGGACAGTCTTCGATCTAAGCAGGTATGTCCACCCCCTTTTAAGAGGGTGGACAACCATTAATTTCTAATTTATATTGATTAGTCCTGAACAATCTTGGACCATGAGTCATATTGGGCATTAAGGACTAATGCCATATTAATAGTAACATTCATTCTTACTCACTACAAGAAAATTGGCAATTAGCGACTCAAAGTCGGAGACGCTAGGGAGGCGCTATTATGTCTCTGTTGTCAAGAGCGTCTCCTTCGCGTCTAACTAGCGCCGCAAAATTGAGACGCTGGAACTCGGTGGCTAGTGGCGTCGCACTAGAGTCAAAGATGTTGAGACGCAACTAGCGCCACATATTGATGCTATATCGACGGTATTAAGATGCGATGTTTGGGGCTGCGCGAAGCAGGACCGCATCACTAAGTCGACGCGCAAGGGGCGATAGACCTGAGATGCCCTTCCGGCGCCTACGTGTGGCTAAGTTAGGCGCTAGTAAGGTGCTATATTTGACGCAAATATGATCATGCATTTATCGCCAATGAGACGTGAAGATGGCGCGAAGTGCGATATATCTAAATTAGCGTCGACATGCGTTTAGACGCAAATGAGACGCTATGGTGTCGCTACATGCACATTTTTTTTACCCACCCCAGCCTCATTTTTTCCCTTCCCACGCCATACAATTTATAATGCATCTCAAAATGCATTGATATTCATCACAGGCAATATAAAAGCATCACAGGCAATATAAAACCATCACAAACATAATATATAACATAAGAATACGAAAACTACTAAATCGAACTAACAAACTGTATGTATGTTTAAGTCTATAAGTAACAAATGCATAGTTTATTTTCTATCCTAGGTTTGGGAGTTATTGTTATCATTCCGGATGTTCGACCCAGACATGCTCGGTCCATGGCCTCGTGGGGATGGATTCTCCGTCGTGATCAATCCCTGAATCGCCTACAATAGAGGACCCAACTGCTGCGACACCTACTGCGACACCTGCTGCGACACCTGCTGCGATATCTGCTTCGATAATTGTTGTGATAGCTACTGTGATAGCTGCGGCAGATCAAGTGCAGCGGATGAGCGCGGAGCAGATGCACCTCCTGCATATCCTCCGATCCTCCTAGGTATTTGAGCGGCTGTGTCGAGGCCACGCAAGTATCCCCTCGTGTCATGCCGGCCACTTCTTCCCAAATAGTAGGGTCCTCTACGAAATAGAAAAATGATAAAATCATATAATATATAAATTATATATCAAGAATCATGTAAATTAAAAATATGACTAAACCAACGAAGAAACATTACCTGGTGGCTGAGTACTCGGATCATCTCCATACTTTTCAGCCATTTTTGCATTATACTACGAGATCACCTTCTTTCTCCTCCTACAATAAAGTTTCAAATTTGATAACATAAGTATAAGTCAAAAGTTTGATTAATTGAATTTATATGTAAATTACCATGCGCCGTTGATGCTCGTCAAATCGCATCGATCCCCCTGTGTGGATGTGGGCCTCGGGCTTCGAAAGACGGTTAACTCTTGCCTTTTCCTACTTCCTTTGCCATCGTTCATCCGTCCTTTGTGAACATCAAATACTTACACTTTCAAAAAACTATAATTTTCATAAAAATAATGTAAAAGTATACATACTTACCACTTCCTACGGAGGGACTTCCAAACCGAGTGCCTAATATGTCTTGGGCATCTTTGTATGCCCTGCTCCAAAGTGAGGCCGGCGGACGTGACGACCTTGCGAAACTTGTATAATCAATTTCGGAGGCATTTCGCAGCGACATCCTCAAAAGCTCTCCGGATCGTCCCTAAACTAAGATCCGGATGAAACTGATTTGCCTCCTACAAATAGAACGTTAAAACTTAGTAATTTTAAAATAAATATAAATCGAATTATGTAACCCAAATAGAAGATCGTACCGTAAAGGCTCGAAAGATGTCATCTCGCACTTAAATTGGGACATCTTTCCAGGATCCTGACCCTTCCGGCAAGTGGAAAAGAACGAGACCACTGACATCCCGCACGGTACTAGCGGGTAAGAAAGTGGTCCTGCCAATTACAAAGAAGAATTAATTTTCAATGATAACCAAAACTATAACAAAATTTGTACAACTTATTTAACTTATGGTCGAGCAATATTATTCACAGTGACAACCCCATTATCGTATAACCCCTCTTCATCACTCGAAGAGGAATCATCATCCGGTACAGCTAGGGTAGGCTGTAAAGGTCCGACATCAGCTACGGGCCCTAATACATAATAAATCATTAGTGTCATACCAAATTAAAATTGTGATAATTGATAGATATACAGTAATGTTCTCACCTCGATTGATGTGTACCGCATGATCAGTAGCAGTCCACTCATCTGAATGAATTGAGTCATTAGCTTGTGCTATCGGCGACGTAGCAACTGACATTATTAAAAAATAATTAATATAATTAATTAAGAAATGTCAATAACAATAAATATATCATCTGGCATAAGATGTCGCTCGCCAACGCTAGATTGTGGTGAAGCGTTTGGTATTCTCGACGGTGGCGGTGGGGTAGTAACTGCCATCACAAGAAAATACATAAAATTTGGCTCCTACATAAAATTAAGTAATTAACTGTCACGTACCTGGAGTGATACGCTGAGCATACCCACCAATGGATCGCCTACTATGTGACGATCCGGCTATGTGCCCCGTCAGCGACGGAGGAATTGATATTATTAAAAAAGGAATTTAACTATTATAATCAACTATAAATAAGCAGCTCACAATAAATATATTACCTGGTGGTTGTGATGGCTAACTCATCTGGAGTGAACGCCTGGAAGAGAGAGATGACCAAGATGCTCGACCCCTAGTAACCATGACTGAAAAGAAAGAAAGAAACTTCTCTTATTATCGGTAATCATATATGACTTTTAAAAAAAGTAAAAAGCTTATGTCATTAGAATAACTACGGGATTCATTCGCTTGTTTCATATTCTGATTCATTTTTATCATCTTCATCATCGTCGCTATAATCTTGGTTCGAGTCATCGTCAATGAAATTATCGAAGTTCACATCCAAGAGATCATTTGAATTGAACTCTTCCATTGGCTCAGCGTCATCGACCAATTGAAAATTCTCAACTTCATCGGCCACATCAATCGTTTCGTTCACTCTATCTTCTTGATAGTAATCATCCATGAGCACATCGTTGTGTACGGATGATGTTTCATTCTCATCTACCATTGTTTCTTCTAAGAATAGTCTACTACTCACCTTGCATGATGACCACCATTCATCCTTGGTTCTTTTCGATAGATACTTAGTGTAGTACACTTGTTGTGCTTGTTCCACCAATACGAATGGATCGTATGACTGAAGTCTCGATCGAGGGTTAATATCCACCAATTTAAACTTTTGATCGATTCGAACTCCTTTCTCTGGATCGAACCAATGACATTTTAGCACCACGACTTTATTAGATTTTTCCAAATAAGATAATTCTAGGATGTCTTCTATAACACCGTAGTAATCAAAGTCGTCGTCCCCGTACATGCTTCCTAGAACACATATGCCGCTATTAATAGTTGAACGTTGTCGGCTATATTCTTCTGTATGAAACCGATATCCATTGACTATGACACCACAGTAGCTAAGAACTTGTTTCTTCGGGCCATGAGCGAGATCTCGTATTTTGTTCTCTATGACTGAGCCATTAATAACCTACAAAAAAATAACGTGTAATTTTATTAAAAGTTACGAACTTATAACAATTAAGAACAAGCGGAAAGATTTCTCACTTCACATCTCAAACAATCGGCAAAACGTTCATCTCGTAGTTTCAATAACTCATCGTTTGAAACTAACGGATTGATTTCTCATTGTAATTCTTCGAATTTCCTGAATTCATAGTTTTCAATTAATACAATCATATAGCAACAATTAACTTTAAATTATATAAGAAATTAGAACAAATTGCCTTACTCGAGATACGGTGTCACTTCGCTACAATTTGCAAGAACATAATTCTCAACGACGGTGAGATCTCTGTCATTCAAGATAACTTTGCGTCTTGCACCAAGAAGTCGACATGGGTACTTGAAGATGGATAGAATATTTATGTCAACTTCTCCTTCACTACCATTATCGTTTCTTGGAACTTGGGTGTGTCGTGATTGTATGTGCGGCTCAAAGTATTTTGAAGTGAAATTTGACACCTCCTCAATGAAATATGCTTCACATATGGAGCCTTCAATTTTTGCCTTATTCTTCGCCTTCCTTTTCAAATATAACATGCACCTTTCGAAAGGATACATCCATCGATACTGAACCGGACCAGCAATTTTTGTTTCATATGGAAGATGTATAATCAAATGTTCCATCACATCAAAGAAAGAAGGTGGAAATATCTTCTCAGCCTTGCACACGGTAATCACAATAGAAGCCTCTAACCGAGATATATCTTCTTTCCGAACAATGGATGCACAAAGCTCTTTAAAGAACATAGACAATTCTGTTAAAACCAACCAGATGGCCTTTGGCAAAAGTTCTTTAAAGGCAATTGGAAGCAGTCTTTGCATAAAAATATGACAATCATGACTCTTCATCCCGTGTATCTTCCCATTGTCCAAGTTAAAACAATGAGATATGTTTGATATATATCCATCGGGAAATTTCAATTGCTTTACCCATTCGAAAACCACTTTTTTTTTATCATTGCTCAAGACATAAGTAGCTTTTGGCTTTTTGCATTTACCATTTTGAAGATGAATGATATCTAACTCTGGTCTTTTGCATATTAATTTCATGTCTTCGCGAGCCTGTATGCTATCTTTTGTTCTTCCTTTAACATTCATAATAATGTTAAAGATGTTGTCAAATACGTTCTTCTCCACATGCATGACGTCCAAATTTGAAGACCAATAAGGCAACTCCCCAAAAATACTTTTTTCTCCCAATTATGTTCACTTCCAAACCTAATTTACTTATAACTACCGGCCTTCAGTCCGAATGATACTTCACTAAGCTTGTTTACTTGCTCTAGCAATTCTTCTCCTGTCAAATGAGTTGGACACAAAGTGTTCTCGGATGTATTCTTTTTAAATGAGTTTCGATCACGGCACATCGAATTCTCCAATGACAGAAACATCCTATAACAATCAAACCAACAAACTTTCCTACAATTTTTCAAATAAAAGGATTTCGTATTCTTTCCACATATGGGACAAGCAAGTTTTTCTTTTGTACTCCAACCACTCAACATTTCATATGTCGAAAAATCACTTATGATCCACATTAATGTGGCTCTCATAATGAAATTTTGCTTTTTAGATTTGTCATAGGTAACCACGCCATCCTCCCACAACATCTTGAGTTCGTCAATCAAAGGTCTTAAGTAAACATCTAAACTTTTACCAGGAGATCGAGGACCCGGAATGATACAGATAAGCAATATATTCTCTCGTCTCATACACATGTTTGGAGGCAAATTATACGGTGTCACAAAAATAGGCCAACATGAATAAGCAGTACTCGATGAGCCAAATGGGTTGAAGCCATCGGTGCAAAGTCCATCAAAAAAATTCGGATGAAGTGCATCAAATCGTCTCCATGCCTCCGCATTCGAAGGATGTGTAATTGAATTTGGATCTTCACGTGCCCCTTCTTTGTGCCACCTCATAAATGATGCAGTTTTTTCAGAAAGAAATAGTCGTTGTAATCTTGGAACAATCGAAAAGTATCTAAATATTGCATTTGCCACATTTTTTTTCGAACTTTGAGTATTCTTTTTCGGCTTGAATTTGGGCTCGCCACAAATAGAACAACTCATAAGTGAGTTGTTTTCCTTGTAGTACAACATGCAATGATTGCAGCATGCATCAATCTTCTGATATTCCAACTCTAAATCTCTCATCAACCGTTTGCACTTGTAAAAATTTCTCAGTAATTTCTCGGAAACTAGAACCATACTCTTAATAATGGCAAGCATCCGGTCAAAATAACTTTCGCTCATATTAAATTCTGATTTTAAGTTCATTAGTTGTGCCACTGCAGAAAGTGTAGTTTGCTTCACGCATCCATCCCATAAAGGTTCATCTGCCTCTTCGAGAAGATTATAAAACTTAGAAGTCGAAGAATTCAGGTCTTCTTCAATCGATGTTTCGCCAATATTTTCTCCTAACATTGCATCTCGTATCATGTCCCTGTACGGATTGCTCGAGTCGCCCACAACAATATCTACATTACTTGTTTCTTTAGCCCATCTTTCTTCGTCATGAAAAAACCAATTGGTGTATGTAAGTAAGAAATCGTTGTAATATAAATCCTTCTACACATCATATCTTACTTTCCACTGATAACATTTGCACTTCCGGCATGGACATAAGATTTCGCCATATGAAGAAGCAACACCTTCATTTTGATATGCCACATTAATGAATTCATCAACACCATCCTTATATTCTTCAGTTATGATGCCATGTTTATCCTTCCAACGACGAATCCAACTACGATCTGGCTTTATCATTTCTGTAACGAAGAACATTAAGCCAAGTAAGAAATTTCTTGTACTTGAAACGTGTGATTTTGAACTTACGAATTAAGTCCAAAATCACATGTTTCAAGTAATACTTAACTTAAGTACTACTTAACTTAATTCATAACATGAATACGTAATACTTAACTTAAGTACATGAATTACTTCATAAGTTAACTTAACAATTAACATAAGTTAACTTAATTTAAGTAATACTTAATAAGTAATACTAATTAACTTGATCCAAAGAGATGATAATTAACTTAAGTACTACTTAAGTTAATTCATAACATGAATAAGTAATACTAATTAACTTGATCCAAAGAGATGATAATTAACTTAAGTACTACTTAAGTTAATTCATAATATGAATAAGTAATACTTAACTTAAGTAATACTTAACTTAATTCCTAAGAGATGATACTTAATATTATACTTAACAAGTAATACTAACTTGATCCAAAGGGATGATAATTCACTTAAGTACTACTTAATTTAACATGATAATAACATGAATAAGTAATACTTAACTTAACATGAATAATTAATTTAATTTAACTTCATGCATTAATAATTAACTTAATTTACATGGTGGCGGGATAGTACCTTCGGCGAAGGGCGGAGGGCGGCCGAGACGGCAGTGGAGGCGGTGGGCAGTGGGGCGGCAGACGTCGGGCGAAGGGCGGATGAGGCGGCGATGGACGCGACGGGCGGCGGTGGGGGCGGAGGCGAAGAGCAGAGGGCGGACCATGCGGCGGAGGACGCGACGAACGATAGTGGAGGAGGAGGCGGCGAACCGTCGGGGAGGGCGGAGGAGGAGGACGTCGGCGGCGGTAGAGGGAGGACGCGGCGGAGGGCGGACGAGGCGGCGGTGGACGCGACGGGCGGCGATGGAGGGGGAGGGCGGCGGAGGCGAAGAGCGGATGGCGGACGAGGCGGCGGAGGACGCGACGGACGACGGTGGAGGAGGAGGCGGCGAATCGTCGGGGAGGGCGGACCGCGGCGGAGGTGAACCGTCAGGGAGGGCGGAGGAGGAGGAGGAGGCGACGGCGAATGCAGAGGGCGACGGTGGAGGGCGGTCGAATGCAGAGGGCGGCGGAGGCGAAGGGCGGCGGCGGCGGTGGAGGGCGGTCGAATGCAGAGGGCGGCGGAGGCGAAGGGCGGCAACGGCGGTGGAGGGCGGTCGTCGAGCGTCGAAAGTCGGGCGAAGGCCGGAGGCGGCAGTGGAGGGCGTCGGAGGTCGAGCGTCGGGCGACGGGCGCCGGAGGTCGGGCGTCGGGGCGCGTCGGAGGTCGGGCGTCGGACCGCGTCGGGCGTCGGGGCGCGATGGTAAATGTTAAACAGTAAAAAGTAAAAACGAAGAAGATGGGTTAGGGATTTAAGTAATCTTTAGCGTCGTAAAATAATGAGACGCTACGTCGACGCCATGTAGGCGCCGAAACTGTCACAATTCGGCTAGCGCGGCGCTATTGAGAAGCTAATGTGTGGCTAAGAAAACGTAGCGACACCATCGCGTCGTCGGGGCGTCACAATTTTGTAGCATCTCAAGATCGCGACGCCATTGAGACGCTCAATAAAAGTTTTTTCAAATTTTTTTAGTATGTATGTAATTTTATTTATCAATGTAACGTCTCATCGCATTATGCTCCGTTCCAATTGTTTTATTTTCTTCCGATAATCTATCATGTATGTATACAAAATTATAAATATGTATGTATATGTGTATATAACACAATTGTGTGTGTATATATATACATATGTCATATATGCGTACGTATATATATGTCTACGTGTGAGAGATTAAGTTACAACAATGTGTTTTCGTCTATATGTATTATAAATATATATGTGTATGTATATGTCTACACATATATATAGATAACATGTATATGTATACGTATTCGAAGTGAATATATATATATGTGTGTGTGTGTATTTGTTTATATGTGTTAGAGTAGGTTATAATAATATGTATATATGCACTTATTATATATAGGTATCAGCATATACGTGTATTTATATGTCTATATGTGCCCGATTGAGTGACGGGTAAAAAGTCGACTTAGGAGGCGCAATACAGATGCCATTGAGTCGCGAGATTCATTTAACGACTCCGTAGCGCCGAACTAGCATCTAAAACAATATGGCGTCTCGAACATGCGACGCTAGAGAGACACCCATGGTGTCATCATAGCGTCGACAATAGCTTCAGCGCTCGTTAAACACTAGGTGGACGCTATTGTGTGTCTGCTGGGATGCTAACATATCACTCACTTAATCAACCATCATAATCCCATGATTAAGTATATAATAATGTATGCATAATTAAGATATTATATATATTATATGTATACATGACATAAATAATATAGGTAAAAAATTATATATTTAGGAACACTCTTATTATGTAAAAATACATATATATATATATATATATATATATAATCGTGTAATTAATACATATATATATATATGTTGATATTATGCTATTGATAATATGTTTATAATCATGTACTTAATGCTAATATAATATTTAATAAATTTATTGATTGACATATAGTATATATAATATAGTGTTTAAATATATACAGTAGCGTCTCATTAGTTTTTCCTTTGTTTGAGACGTCATATAACGTCGCTTCACAGTCTTCATACATGAGACGCTAGTGTCGCGTCTAAAGTGGTCGACGACAAAACGGCGCTAGGTGCTGCCGCGCATTAAGAATAGTGGCGCGAAATAATAGCGTATACGTAGCGTCTCGATTACAGCACTAGAGAGTTAACGTCAACTAGCTAAGAAGACGTATAATTAAGATATATGCATAATAAAGATATTATATCTATTATATGTATAGATAACATAGATAATATAGGAAAAAAATTATATATTTAGGAACACTCTTATCATGTTAAAATACATATATATATATATATATATATATATAATCGTGTAATTAATACATCTATATGTTGATATTATGCTATTGATAATATGTTGACAATCGTGTAATTAATACTAATATAATATTTAATGAATTTATTGATTGACATATAGTATTTATAATATAGTGTTTAAATATATATTGTAGCGTCTCATTAGCGTCTCTTTTGATTGAGACGCCATGTGGCATTGCTTTAGAGTCTTCACACGTGCGACACTAGTTTCACGTCTAACGTTGTCGATGCCATAACAACGCTAGGTACTGTCGCGCATTTGCGATTCCTAGCGGGAAAAAATAATGTCTATGTAGCGTCTCGATTGCGCTACTTTTAACGTCAACTCTCTGAGTAGCTAGGAAGACGCTAATGAGACGCTATTGAAAGGTAAGTGGCGTCTGATACTGGTGACGCTAAAGAAGCACAATGGAGGCGCTAGTGACGTCTTTATAGCGTCACATACTTTTGAGGCGCTACATGACGTCGCTAATCGTCAATTTTCTTGTAGTGACTATTGATAAACCTAAAGTATTAATTATCGAATGAATATAAGTTAATGTTTTACCTAGTATTTGCATTCATTGTTATTATTATTGAATATGATCAAAGTTGTTCGTTTATCGTTTTATTCTATATTATGATATTACTCATTAATGGTCTAGACTTTCACTGGATTTTGCAAAATAATTAAGGCTAAAAAGTGGTGTGACAAAAAGATTGCATATGGTTCAACTTTGTTTAGGATTATGTTGATTTTGGTCGTGATCAATTAGTACGTCTTAGGTATCATTTAGAACATTCTTCTTACTGCTGTACTAAGCTATCGAAGATGAGCTTTGAGTCTTACATGACTAAAGAATATAATTTGGAATTCAAAGGCGGAGGCATATGAGTCCGCATTTATATTTTCATACTACCGCTTCATTTGAGATCTTAATTGTTAGGGTATTGGTTTCAAGCACCTGCACATCATGCAATTGCCTGCGATCGAGTCTCATATACTTTTCTTTTCATTTTAATGGTTGCACAGCCTATTTCTTATTAATTCAACTACACCCTGTTTCTTATTATTAATTCAACGTGGACGTATTATGATGTAATTATATATACACATATTATAATTAAATATTTATATTTATTATTCTATATTATATTTCATTTTATGGCCGTACACCATCTTTCTTATTAATTCAACTTGTAAAATTTCAAAAGGTGCATGATATTATATGATAATGCTAATTTGGTAGATAATTATTATATCACTGAGATACACATATTATAATTATATATTTATATTTACAATACTATATTTAAGATACACAAAGAATTGTGTAATATTATATTTTGTTAATATAATTAATTTTTTATGTTCACTGTTCTATCATTCTTAACATCTCTTCCTTACTAAGTATTAAAATTAATTTTTAAAATGCATTATTTAAAGTAATTGTTTTTTATTAACTATATTAAAATTTAAGAAAATTGGAAAAAATAACAGGTCACGTAACTTAATATCATAATGCAATATTTAAGGGAACCGTGTTATTATTAATTTTAAAATTAATATATATTATTTTAAAAAATAAAATTGAAATAACCAAATTGACATTTCTTACGTGTATGTCGTTGCTCACGAGCAATTATGAAATTTAATTGAAATATGATTATTATCTTATCACATATATTATTGATTTGTAATGTACAGTATTTTAGTTGTGTTTTTGTTGTAACCAACTGTGGGTGTTCGAAAAAGTGGAGTCAATGATTTAATTTGTGTGACGGTAATGATTATGCGACTTACCATTGATTCTAATTAATTCGATTGAATCATCCCCAGTTATGATCTCGAGTTGCCTAAATATTTTAGTTGTATTTGTTGGGATATAGTATTGTACAAAATTGTAACATCCCGGAACAATCTAGACCAGTGTGATATATCGCTTAGAAAATAGAAAGGAAGAAGCGCGGACATCTGGTTCAATTTCTCCCTTCCCTGCTCCCACGAAAATAAACGTCGTGTATGACAATTCTTAGTTGATCCCTGGGATCTGTCGTTGAATCTCTCATGATATCAACATGCATTAATTTTTTAGATCCTACGGATTAGGATGGACTTCAGAATGCGTGAATTACAAAGACCTTCATATTAGTAAAAAACATAGGTATTATGCACATTTTTAGGTTATCATATAAAATAGGCCAAACCCATTTTATTTCTTTTTATGAAACGTTCTTGTCTGTTATATGTACAAGTCCGACTATTCATAATATTAAAATAAATTATAAGTTCAAAGTAGTAAGATGAGCAAAACCGCTTACATATATTTTTGCTTATAAAACAGTTCAAAATAATAAGATGAGAAAAAACCACTTACATATGTGCAAAATAATAAGATGAGAACAAAGAAAAAAAAAGTAATTTTCCTTCAACATTTCATTTTTCAATCTAAAATCAAAATTAAAACATAAATTTATATATTCAACACATGTTTTCATTTTAATCATATAAATTAAATATGAAAATACATATAAAGAAACAAATTATCTAAATAAATTATCATTCAGCATTCATATTTAGACATTCTGCTGCCTGACGTTTTCACGGCAAGACTTGGACATATACACTTGACCTCCTTTTATACCTCTTATTCTTTATTTGTTTTCATAAAAAAAAGAGTTATCCCTATTTATGTTCCTGAATCGTAAACCGTTCGACTTCAACTTAATTCTAAATTTTAAAAAACAACAATTTCTCTCCACCAATCTATTCTTTTTTTCTTGAAAATCCATTGTTATTACAAGTTTATCTGTTGGAGAGAGAGAGAGAGAGAGAGAGAAGGGAAGCACTTATCATCCGTCAAAAGTGGAAGTACACTGCATCTTATATGGTACATCGAACTGCAGCATGAACTGAGAGAGAGAGAGAGAGAGAGAGAGAGAGAGAGAGAGAAACCTCATGGAGCCGCAAGGGTGGTTGTGCATGGTACGAGCGTTGGACACAGGGGCTCGTAGTCCGCGCGCAGTACTCGAGCAAAGGTTCTCCTTCCGATATCATACGCCACTATCTTATCTTCCACCGCCAGCATGATCTCGTCACGCTCTCCTTTCCCTTCGACCAAGCAGCAGTGCCTAATCCCCTGATATATGCTGCTCTTAAATTCCCTGCTGGTGACGGATGAGTTCCACATCCATCTCGTCCGACAGAACATTTCTTTGTACACGTCCCTAATCGGAACTCTGTGCAGTAGAAGCCACGTCGAACGGTCACTCGCAAGCTCCACAACTTCAAGCGTCGCCGACGGATCCAAAGGATTGAAAGATTCGTAGGGACTGTTTCCGTCGACGTGGGACCGGATCAAGCGGAGGCGTCCTCTCGACTGGCCGCAGTAGCTGATGGAGTAGTTCCCGTCGACGCGGGGGAAGCAAGACGTCGCCGTTTTCGTAACGCTGCGCCGCTCCACGTCGATGGAGAAAAGGAACCCCTCATGAGTGAACCAGCAGACGACCCCGTCGGAGAAGCAGTAGTAGAGGCCCAAAGAGCTGATCCATGGATCCTCTGAGAAGATGGTGTGCCACGAGTCGGTCTCGCTGCGGTACGCTAAGATTTCATCAGGGTGATAACGCCGGACGACGACGCTGTAGCTGACGGACCTCCAGGGGTCGAATGCCAGGAGGCCCAGGACGAAGTCCCGACAACGATCCGAATCGAAGTTGCGCAAGATCCTGCTTTGCCGGGTCGTCGGATTGTACACCCAGAAATTACGCCTATGAGGACCTCCTCCTTCCACGATGCGCGTATGTTCTCCCAATATCAAACCATTGCAGGTTTGGAGGATCACGTCGCGAAAATGGTCGAAACCCCGGGGCTCAGGGAAGACGGGCGAGCCGTCGAGAGTCGATCGATAAGTGGTATAAAAGTGGGGCGACATGTCGCGCAAGAGGACTCCTGATGCCCTGCGGGGTCTGCGGCGCGTGTAGGCCACGACGAAGTAGGGGCTCGTCGTGAGGTCGCGCCATTCCCTGCAGACGCACCTGAACCGGGCGACGGATGTCTCCGGCAGCCGGAGGAGGATTTCTTGGACGACGTCAAGGTTTTCGGCCGCGGCCATGGCTGAAGAAGAGGCTGCTGATCGTTTTCTTTTTGTTCTTGGATTTCTTTGCCCCGGTTTTCTCTGTGTTTGCATCGGCGGCTGCGAGTCGCGAGAGGCCATTAGGTCTTCAATTTCAACCGGGTGGGTTCCGAAATGTCGAATATTAGGATACATATAATAATGTTTTTTTATTTTATTAAAATACTACTCAACTACATAATTAGTTTTTCTCATATAAATAGCCTTATTGTATATAGGGTGAATCATTAGTAATTTTGGTTTCCATGGACTTAACGTAGCAACAAAAAAAAAAATCTTCGTCTGTGGACGTAGCAAATTAATGCTTGAATCCCCAAATATTTTGTATTTCCTTTCCCATGAGTAACTAAACAAAGAGGAGTTATTTTGAATAATTAATTTTGAGTCATTGTTATTAATGGAAATTAATTAGTTTATTACACAAGATTTGTTCCGTTTACTAAATTTTATATGCTTACCTTATATTTCTTTTTATATATTTATGTGTGGCATCCCCCATGACTCACTTACGACTGGCTGATTTAGTTTTTTGTCTATTATGGATCTGCATCTCATTCTAAGTTCCATGGCTTGATATTAGAAGGTAACATCACATGATTTTGATTTAACTAATATAAAATAGCTCATAAGTTGAAATATTGATAAGCATTTTAATAATTGAAGTTGATTTTAAAAATTAACAACTATGTATTTGATAATAGAAGAGTTTTATAAATTATTTTTTTAGTCAAATGAAAAAATATATATAATAAAGAGATGAGGTGGAAAAAGTTATATATCCTATGTAAAAAATTATGATCTCTCATTTTTTTCAACTTATAAGTTAATAAAATTTTATTGATAAATATAGCGATTAAATTAGTGTGCCGAATAAAATGACAAAAATAAACATAAAATATAATTTATGATATTTTTTATACGCATAATATTTGCAATAATTATTTTAATATAAAAATGATTATTTTAAAATAAAAATCTTATTTGTGTTGTAAGTAAAATTAAATATACAATATATTAAAATAAAAATAATATATGATGTTTAATAAATAAATATTTTTTAATTTAAAATATAAGAATAAAATATGAAATCATTATCTTGGTATTATGTAAGTTAGTAGAACTAACTTAAAATATTTTGTGTTCAAATCTATAGACAGTAGTGAGAAAATATTTACTAAACGTTTATAGTCGTTTCGGAGAGAGGCTCGGTGAAATAGACATAGTAGTATTTTAATTTTAACGAAATGTTATCCACTATTAAATATATTTACTTTTTTTACATGTCACAAGGTTCTTATATAATATCAATATTTAAAATATTACCATATTAGGCGTTAAAAAGACACAACTTACTAGAAGTTAGGATGGTTTTTTAAAGTTAATAATCGACTAAAATATTGGAATGTGTTTTTTATCAAAAGATTGGTCCAAACTAAACTACTTTAGTTATATTATTTAATTTTTCCCAATGGCATTGATATAATTTTTTTGGATTTAATGGGCATGATCCTTAGTCATTTAGGGAGCATAGTGCTGCCAATCTTCTGAGCCATCCGATTTAATTTGGATGGCAGATTCATAAATGCATTGTTCATGTACAAATCATCTAGTTCACTGTTGAACCGACATTCAGGGGCTCATCCAGGAGGGTGGATTGACGACGGCGGCCCAACAAGTGAGGATGTCATGGTCAGTGGCGAGGCAGGAAACGAGGTCCTCTTCTTCAATGACTTCGGGAGGTTGATGAGAACGTGTGCAGTGCCTCATCCAGGAACGAAATGGACGATGACGGGTCGGCGAGGCAAGAAGCAAGGTTGCAATAATCGAAAGCGAAGAGGACAAAATCGTCTCCTTCGACGGAGGAGATCGACAAGGTCACGTTCGACGAGGAGAATGACGAGATCACGTCTGGTGGAGGAGATCCATTGCTTTCGATGAGAAGATCGAGAGATTCTAAGGTCTATGAATTGCTTTGATCAACACCCGAGATCCGACAACAACTCCCTCCCTCACCCCCAAGAACGAAGCTAATCAGGTGACACGCTTGAAACCTCATCCTTGAGCAAAGGGGCTTCAATTTGCTCCATGACCGCAAAGAAGGCTCTGATCTGAGTTAAGGAGGCTTGGATCTGAGTGAAGGGGGCTCTGACCTTTTCCACAATGACGAAGAGCGCTCTGATCTGAGTGAAGGGGGCTTTGATCTACTCCACTTCGACGGAGGGGGGCTCCAATCTAAGTAAAGGAGGCTCCCTATTCTGCTTCACGACAATGACGGGAGCTCCGATCTGCTCCACGATGAAGGAGCTCTGATCTGCTATGTGTTGCTTGGCCGAAGAATCGTTCGATGATGCACGTGAATGGATTGAAGGAGGAGGTTGAACCGGACATGAACCACACCCGAAGACATCCATCATCCACAAATGATCGGATGGCTTAGAAGATAGAGAGCACTATGCACCCTAAATGACTAGGGAATATGCCCATTAAATCCTTCAATTTTTTATGTGTGTTATCACTTGGGGAAAAAGTGCGCAGTGTCACAGGGCATTTTCCTGTGACACGAAGCGCGAAGCCTCGCGACACAAGTGTCTTTTAACTTATAGCTTTCAACTGCTCAACATCGAAACCATGGAACACATGCAGCCATCCCGCACTGCGTAATATTACGGAGTACCAAGTTATCCGCCCTTAGGGCACTTATCTTATAAGCTCATCCTTATGAATGGCCAAGTAGGTGGCGTTACCCGTAGGGTACGTCTTTTGCATCTTCAATATGTAATAAGATTCCTATACCTCCGGTACACTAGAAGAAGTTCACTAGTACCTTCCGAGGCCGATATGTATGTTATGTTTTATCATATTAAATACAAGCAAGCTTTCATTTAATTCTAGTGTCATGGCCTTGAGCGTGAGGTGGCAACCCACATCGGTGTCCGTTCGTGGCGTCTCATGGTTCCTTGGCTACCCCTTCGAACTTTAAGCACCTAAGCGCCTCAATTAGTGCCACAACGCGCTAATGTCACGGTCTCATGACGAGTAGTCCAACACTCTAGTCATGTCCGTGATCGAATGCCTATAAGAGCGACTCTCGGCATAGTTGTCTCGACCATAAATCTTTCGTTGTTACTCAAAATAGGCTTGGTTAGGTGCCTATCCGCCTAATCGTCGCACGTGATCTAGTGTCCGAGAATGATCCCATGACAAGTGGTATTAGAGCAGTTCATCCTGCTCGGATTACCCAGCGATGATGACTCGCTTGTGTCATCGCAACGTGCCCTAGTGCAGAAAAAGTGCTTCCGCTAAAAAACTCCACTGCGCCCAGGTGCACTGGTACGATGGTCTTTGATCACGAACGTCAACGAGGAATGAGTGACAAGCTTCCTCGCCACACGCTCAGTCGTTCCCCGCAGCAAGTTCATCATACGTTCGTGTCGTGTCAAGGAATGTCCGTCATGCACTATGATGGCGGACTGATTGCCCCGTCCAATCGGGACGGTCATGCGTCACTCACTCGAGTGGATCAACCACCCCAGGTATATAGTCAGGAATCTTAAAGTGTCGCGCTGCATCAAGAGTGGCCATATGCTCCGCATGATGGTCTTGTTACAGAAAGAAAGAACTGCCAAAGTTGCAGAATCTTGGATCTAGTAACTCTTGAATGATACATGAAGAGGAAAGTTTTTGCATGGTGATTCACTTCGACCCACAACAGCGAGATGACAAAAGGTTTTGCGTGGCGATTTTCTTCAACTCACAGCAACGAACGATGAAGGATACTCAGCCAAAGGCAGGGCGGATAGGAGAGGAGCAGCGGCGGAAAATGCAGAAACCTTTCAAGGTGCAGGGGAGTAGAGGTGAACTAGTTGATGTAAGATGGAGAAGCGACCTTGGGAGCAGCGAAGTAGGGCAGATCAACTTAGTAGTGACCGGAGGAGTGAGGGAACGAAGGATTTGCAGCGTTGGGAAAGATCTGAATTGAAGGAAAAAAGAATCGAGACTTGAAGAAAAACATAGAAACA
The DNA here is from genome assembly GCA_030549335.1 of Pontederia crassipes. Taxonomy (NCBI): domain Eukaryota; kingdom Viridiplantae; phylum Streptophyta; class Magnoliopsida; order Commelinales; family Pontederiaceae; genus Pontederia; species Pontederia crassipes. The sequence continues at coordinate 42,944,631 of CM060195.1, forward strand.
GCTGAACTGAACCGGAGGAACAAACATTTGCCTGCTCGAACCACTTCTATTGGCCTGATCGAACCGCTTTGTTCACTTTCATGAGTGCGCCTTCAAAAACTGTCGTCAATCCAAAGATTGACGGCAGTCCACAGCTTCCCTTTCCCCTTTGGCAAATGGTCTAAGCGTCGACCATCGGCGAACCTTGACATGATGTTGTCAAGCGTTCCACCGCCAACCGAAGGAAGGAGTATCCTTTCCTCTCGGCCAGCGCCTCAAGTAATCGATGCGGCCTCCAAGGATCACAGTCCAAAGGTTTTTATGGACACACTAACAAAGTCGTCCCTTCGAATGAAGATGGAAGTGACGTTGGGAGCTCATGCCTTGAGTTCACTAATCACAATCCGCTTATCCAAGCGGAGCGTCTTCACGAGCATCACCATGGTTTGTTGAAGACCCGGAACGGCTACGCTTTCACAAGGGTCAGCCGCCCGGTGGACAAGTATGTCAAAGGCGCATGATCCTTGCTGACTAGCGCAATGACATTACTTCGTCCAGATTGCGGACGGACGAGTATCTAAGGTGCATTGCATCCTCTTCACGAACGAGCACATGGATGTCGTCCCGTCCATACCCAAAGGTGTTGTTGAAGCTTCAAAGGAGATCCCAAGATCGGAAGAAGACATATCCCAAGAACCCTACAAGATGTGGCGAGCTCATGATGACATTGTCATCGCATCGATGTGGAATGTGGCAAACATGGATTCCATTGAGACATGGGACAAAGGCAAAGGGCAGTTCATCAATTATACATACCCTGACAAATTGGGACTGGAGGTCAAAATCACATTGTTCAGCGTCGGGCAGATGGGCATGTTAAAGGAGGACATGGAAGATATCATCAAGCTCCACCTACAGTGTTCCCAAGTGGACAAAGACCCAACATTGGTGCTCTTCAAGCAGAGGGGTTGAAGTTTTGGACTAAGACGAAGTTGGAACGATAGGATCACCCAACCTCCGCTCGTTAGTCGCCGCTGTCAATGCACTCATGCCAAGAGAAGTGGCATAACATCAAAGCCCGTGGGCAAGGGCAATGGTGGGGGAGATAAGTGCAAGTCGCAAAGAGGAAGCTATTATGCCAAAGACAAAGACCAAACCCATCAAAGTAGGAAGATCGAGTTGAACCACAGGAATGTGGGGAGACTCCTGTCGCTCATTCTAGCGACTTGAAGTGGACAAGGTAGAGAGTGTCAAATCTGAGAACCTTGCTCCACCTCAAACCGTCAAGATATCAAGTGACTGCCAAGGGTAAGGTGCTCCTGCACTCGGCTCTCGACGGACGAAGAACTTTACGTTGCAGCCATCTACAGCATGGAGACCGTGAGTTGAACCACAATGGAATGTGGGGAGACTTTTGTCGCTCACTATAGCAACTTGGAACGGACAGGGTATGGAGCGCTATATCAAGAAACCTTGTTCCGATCCCAAAGCCGTTGAAACATCAAGTGATCATGAGGATGAGGTGGTCTTGTGCTCTTCATTCGGCGGAGGCATGAATCTATGTTGCAACCCCTTGTGACGTAGAGACATCAAGTCAAGCTCACAAAGTGTCATGAAGCATCCGTGGAGAGATTCTTGTCGCTCATCATAGTGACTCAAAGCACCCGAAATAGACAAGTTGCAAATGTCGTTATCGAAGAGCTTGTGTTGTTTTGAGCCATCGGAATTCCAAAACGATCATCGAGGGTGAGATGATCCTATACCTCCACCGACAACACGAGGGCATCGAGTCAAGTCATGCAAGTCGAATGGTGAGACTCTTCAACGTGTTCTGCATGACCCTGAAGCAACTCTTTCTCCGAGCTATTCCCGAAGGTATACAAGAGTTGTTTCACCCCAAGAAATCATACCACACAAGTTGACACTGCACAAGTCGAGAGAAGCTAAAGTCAACAGAGACTTGATGGACGGATACTTGCTTGATGAAGTCAGACCGCTCACGGCGGACTCCACTGGCGCTGCACAAGTGATTACCCCGGATTGGACGAAGGATCAGTAAGCGAAGTAGGCCTGAGGGAGGAGTCCTCAACGAGACCCCAAGGAGCGGGTATTCCTAGCGCTGCGAAATCCTGGTGAAGTAGAAGTCAAGGCAAAGAAGGCAGAATTGAATGAGACAGACGAAGTCAAGATGAAATGGAAGACCCAAGTATGTGGCGTTACCCATAGGGTACGTCTTTTGCATCTTCAACATGTAATAAGACTTCTATACCTACGGTACACTGGGAGGAGTTCACTAGTGCCTTCCGAGGTCCATATGTATGTTATGTTTCATCATATTCAATACAAGCAAGCTTTCATTTAATTCTAGTGTCATGGCCTTGAGCGTGGGGTGACAACCCACATCGGTGTCTGTTCGTGGCGTCTCGTGGTTCCTCGGCTGCCCCTTCGAACTTTAAGCACCCAAGCGCCTGCATTAGTGCCACAACGCGCTAATGTCACAGTCTCGTATAAATTGTGGTGACGTATAAATATGAGAGGCATGTTATTGATTTATTGTATTTATCTATGTAACAGAATAATGCTTTGTAATCCGAAGATTATATCACTCGCACTCACACTGGAATATCCCTACCTTAATCACATATGATTAAATGTATTAATATTATATTATGTGATAATTTTATGCCATGATATATTATGTATTAATATTTTATGCCAAGGAATTTAATTTTTATAAATATTTTATTTGAGTCCAAATGGTGGATAGTTTCTTATTTACATGTAATATCTTAAGTAAATGAATAAATAAAATAAATATTAGGAAAAGAGACAAGCCATTTACTTAAATGAAATTCATGTAAATAAGGATAACTTCAAGAGCATTTTGGGTTTTCACCTCAAAATGACTTAAGGTTGGTAAGTCTCATATATAACCCCTCAAATCTTATCCCCTTATCATATTGTACCATACCCTCCCACCTCCATTCGGACTCAAGAAGACATCAAGGGAAGAAGGAAAAAGGAAAGGAAACAAAGAGGGGATTCAACAACAAATCTTTGAAATTTCATCTAGGTAAGTTGAAAACTTCTCTCCTATGAATTACTCATATGAAATTAGATTAAAATAAATCTTCTCTGATCTATTTTAGTTTTCTTCATACCCTCTGTCACGTGATTGAGAGGGAGTGAGTTCTAAGGTGTAAAGCAAACTCTAACTAGGCTGAAATTTGAAGCTGACACTTCTAAATTATGTTCTCATATCTTCTGTACCTCCAAAAATTATGAAATTAAATATGTAACTACTTATGGATTTTCATGACCTTTGGAAATGGAATTGGTTGGATACTTATACAGAAAGTTATGAATGAAACCCTAGGAGTCACTCTTCCAGAAAGTAGATAGGATGAAATAATAATTCTGTCATAATTTCCACACTTAATGTTCATGTTGAAATTTAAGGAATAGCAATAAATTCCACACAAGGATTTCAGAGCAATTGGAATTTCATTAAAATAGTATGTGTACTATGAATTATAATTTTTATAAGACACAAATCATAGTCTTTCGGTTTCAGAAGTATGACAGAATATTTCCAAATCTAGAATTTTTTGTAAATTAATATAGAATGAGAAAAATTATAAAACTGGTACTAATTTAAGCTCAAGAAGTTTAGTTTTGTTAGAAATTTGACTCTATGTGATAGGATGCACTTTGAAAAAGTTATGAATTTTATACTAAGTATTGTGCAATCTATTAGGGTTCTAAAGTGAAGCAAGATATAGGTTAACTCTATAGTTTTCTAAGGTAATTTCATAATGAGTTAAATTATGAGTTTTATATTGATTATAGTTGGTAAAGTATTTTATCATTGAAAATTGGTTTCACAACGATAGGAGTTGTACACTAATTATTATATATTTTATATTATACATTGTGCAATTTGCTATGTGCAAATAGAAACAAAGTGTTTGTGCTTATACGACCATATAACGTGTGAATTTATAAATTGATTAATGATGTTTTATTACATGATATGATATGAAATTATATGTTATATGAACAAGTGCTATGTGCACGCGTAAAGTGTATTAACTGCTATGTATGCAATAATTTATTACAAGAGATCATATGACATGATACAAAATGACATGATTTCACAGGACATGTAAAAAGAGTAATATGATATAATATGATAGGACATGACATGATATGATTGGGTCATGTATTTGCATCTCATTATCATACATTTGCATTAACCTTGTCGGGTCGATAGTTTACCCTTGCATAATTGAAAAACTTGCAAGGTCGATAGTCTACCCTTGCATGGTTGAAAAATCGTGTAAGGCCAACAACTTACCCTTATTTGATTCAAAGACCTTATAAGGCCGACAGATATCTCGGAAGAGATTTTAGACTATTTGAAGCTAAGTGTCATGTGAATTAGTGGGCCACATTCAAATTCACAGGGGTCACCTCCAGAATACATCAACCTCCCCGGCAGGGTCGACAGATATCCCAAAAGGGATGCTTTTGGCCAAATGGCGATATGACATGTATGGACATACAAAATTCATGCATCCATGATTTTATGGTTTGTGCATCGATTCTCGTTCTTATGTGTAATATGATGATTGTACTTTTGACATGACCTACAGATGTATAGATGTTCCTCATATTTTATAACATGATATATGTTTGAATTTCTTATAACTTATCGTTATACGGTATATGATGAAATAAAATAGTAATACTTTCCGAGCCTCAAGAAATAATGTTAGCCTTGTTTTACTCAAATGGAGTATGTGATAACACATAAGTTATGATTTTTTTACTTGCAGAGTTGTTGTTGACTTACACATAGGTTACTCTCAACATTTTTCATATCAGGATCGGAAGAACTTTTGATAAAAGATGTATATGGGCCTTAGGTGTTTTAAGTCCCTTTGAGAGGACTAAAGAGAAGTGTTTTGGATGTGTATTATTAGAAAAAATATAAATGATTCGTCGTGATATGTAATACTACTTTTGTATAACTACATGGTGTTTAATGTTTACTTATTTTGAATTATATAATATCATATGGTGTGATTTTGATACTTTATTTTTTGTATCTTCTAAATGAATTATAACATGCTTCCGCAAATTATATAAAATTACATGTATCAGGTCGTGACCTATAAGTTAAACTAAGGTTTAAAGTGGGGTCGTGACAGATATGGTATCAAAGCCACTCCTCTTGAACCTCTGTGCATGGTGGAGTGTGGTAGTCAACAAGAACGTTGAGTACCTAAGGGGAAAGGATGCATGAGGCATACCTTGGATTAGTCCCACATGCACAAGTCACAAGAGATGCTAGGTATATATGGAAGCATAGCCTTTACTTGGTAAGACGCGTAAAAAACTATGAGCTCAAGGTCAAAGTGGACAGTATCTTACCGAGTACAGAGACCCCAAGGGGTAGTGGGTCGTTGCGCCACTCTGATACTAAAGGACGCATTTTGAGAAAATCGTGTGGGTCAAGATTCAAAGCGAACAATATCCTACGCAAGCGCAAGGGTGTTACACACACTATTTAAGTTAGCCTAATTATGAGCTTCATTGAATTAAAACAACAACAATAATATATCATCATCATCAATGAAGTTGAAATGGAATAATAAATAGTAACAACAATAGTAATAATAATATCAGGTGACAATATCATGATAGGTCTTGCACTTGATATTTATGGATTTACGGATATTAAAAAATAATCAAGTGTGTTCCTTCAAATTAATTTTTTATAGTTATACGATCATTTGGAATATTGTAGTGATAAAAAAAAAAGAATCTCTTGCATTTATGCCAAGGAATTTAATTTTTATAAATATTTTATTTGAGTCCAAATGGTGGGTAGTTTCTTATTTACATGTAATGTCTTAAGTAAATGAATAAATAAAATAAATAATAGGAAAAGAGACAAGCTATTTACTTAAATGAAATTCATGTAAATAAGGATAACTTCAAGAGCATTTTGGGTTTTCACCTCAAAATGACTTAAGGTTGGTAAGTCTCATATATGACCCCTCAAATCTTATCCCCTTATCATACTGTACCATACCCTCCCACCTCCATTCGGACTCAAGAAGACATCAAGGGAAGAAGGAAAAAGGAAAGGAAACAAAGAGGGGATTCAACAACAAATCTTTGAAGTTTCATCTAGGTAAGTTGAAAACTTCTCTCCTATGAATTACTCATATGAAATTAGATTAAAATAAATCTTCTCTGATCTATTTTAGTTTTCCTCATACACTCTGTCACGTGATTGAGAGGGAGTGAGTTCTAAGGTGTAAAGCAAACTCTAACTAGGCTGAAATTTGAAGTTGTCACTTCTAAATTATGTTCTCATATCTTTTGTACCTCCAAAAATTATGAAATTAAATATGTAACTACTTATGAATTTTCACGACCTTTGGAAATGGAATTGATTGGATACTTATACAGAAAGTTATGAATGAAACCCTAGGGGTCACTTTTCCATAAAGTAGATAGGCTGAAATAATAATTCGGTCATAATTTTCACACTTAATGTTTCATGTTGAAATTTAAGGAATAGCAATAAATTCCACACTTAAGGGTTTCAAAGCAATTGGAATTTCATTACATGTACTATGAATTATAATTTTTATAAGACACAAATCATAGTCTTTATGTTTCAGAAGTATGACAAAATATTTCCAAATCTAGAAATTTTTGTAGATTAATATAGAATGAGAAAAATTATAAGATTGGTACTAATTTAACCTCAAGAAGTTTAGTTTTGTTAGAAATTTGACTCTACGTGATAGGATGCACTTTGAAAAGGTTATGAATTTTATACTAAATATTGTGCAATCTATTAGAGTTCTAAAGTGAAGTAGGATATAGGTTAACTCTATAGTTTTCTAAGGTAATTTCATAATGAGTTAAATTATGAGTTTTATGTTGATTACAGTTGGTAAAGTATTTTGTCATTGAAAATTGGTTTCACAGCGATAGGAGTTGTACACTAATTGTTATATATTTTATATTATACATTGTGCAATTTGCTATGTGCAAATAGAAACAAAGTGTTTGTGCTTATACGAACATATGACGTGTGAATTTATAAATTGATTAATGATTTTTATTACATGATATGATATGAAATTATATGTTATATAAATAAGTGTTATGTGCACGCGTAAAGTGTATTAACTGCTATGTACGCAATAATTTATTACAAAAGAACATATGACATGATACAAAATGACATGATTTCACAAGACATGTAAAAAGAGTAATATGATATAATATGATAGGACATGACATGATATGATTGGGTCATGTATTTGCATCTCATTATCATACATTTGCATTAACCCTGTCGGGTCGAGAGTTTACCCTTGCATAATTGAAAGACTTGCAAGGTCAACAATCTACCCTTGCATGGTTGAAAAATTGTGTAAGGCCGACAACTTACCCTTATTTGATTGAATGACCTTATAAGGCCGACAGATATCTCGGAAGAGATTTTAGACTATTTGAAGTTAAGTGTCATGTGAATTAGTGGGCCACATTTAAATTCACAGGGGCCACCTCCAGAATACATCAACATCCTCGGCAGGGTCGACAGATATCCCAAAAGGGATGCTTTTGACCAAATGGCGATATGACATGTATGGACATACAAAATTCATGCATCCATGATTTTATGGTTTGTGCATCGATTCTCGTTCATATTTATTTTATGACATGATATAGGTTTGAATTTCTTATAACTTATCGTTATACGGTATATGATGAAATAAAATAGTAATACTTTTCGAGCCTCAAGAAATAATGTTAGCCTTGTTTTACTCAAATGAAATATATGATAACACAAAGGTTATGAGTTTTTTACTTACAGAGCTATTGTTGACTTACACATAGGTTACTCTCAACATTTTTCATATCAGGTTCGGAAGAACTTTTGATAAAAGATGTGTATGGACCTTAGGTGTTTTAAGTCCCTTTGAGAGGACTAAAGAGAAGTATTTTGGATGTGTATTATTAGAAAAAAAATATAAATGATTCATTGTGATATGTAATACTACTTTTGTATAACTACATGGTGTTTAATGTTTACTTATTTTGAATTATATAATATCATATGGTGTGATTTTGATATTTTATTTTTTGTATCTTCTAAATGAATTATAACATGCTTCCGCAAATTATATAAAATACATGTATCAGGTCGTGACCTATAAGTTAAACTAAGGTTTAAAGTGGGGTCGTGACAGATATGGTATCAGAGCCACTCCTCTTAAGCCTCTGTGCATGGTGGAATGTAATAGTCAACGAGAACGTTGGGTCCCTAAGGGAGGAAGGATGCATGAGGCATAACTTGGATTAGTCCAACATGCACAAGTCACGAGAGAAATGCTAAGTATATATGAGAGCATAGCCTTTACTTGATAAGACGCGTAAAAAACTATGAGCTCAAGGTTAAAGTGGATAGTATCTTACCGAGTACAGAGACCTCAAGGGGTACTGGGCCATTGCGCCACTCTGATACTAGAGGATGTGTTTTGAGAAAATCGTGTGGGTCAAGATTCAAAGCGAACAATATCCTACGCAAGCGCAAGGGTGTTACACACACTATTTAAGTTAGCCTAATTATGAGCTTCATTGAATTAAAACAACAACCATAATATATCATCATCATCAATGAAGTTGAAATGGAATAATAAATAGTAACAACAATAGTAATGATAATATCAGGTGACAATATCATGATATGTCTTGCACTTGCTATTTATGGATTTACGGATATTAAAAAATAACCAAGTGTGTTCCTTCAAATTAATTTTTTATAGTTATTTGATCATTTGGAATATTGTAGTGATAAAGAAAAAAGAATCTCTTGCATTTATGCCTTGGAGCAATGTTTTCAAAATTGTATCGGAGATCGGATCCGCAAGCCAACCGAGTTTCGACTGGTTCAATCGGAATTCAACTAGTTGAATCGAATTTTATAAAATAATATTATTTATAATTATTTAAGAGTAATTTAATATATAAATTATTACAAAAATGATTAAACCAATTAAATATTTTTTACCAAATGTTAGTTTAAATAATAGATTTATTTTATTATTACTAATATAATAGTATAAATTTAATTTCAATATAAATTTATCGACTAATATATTATTATTGAAATTTATTCTCTTTTCATATATAACTCTCTTTTATTTTAGTAGTTTTCTTTTTATTATTACTAATATAATAATCTAACTTTAATTTATTACGGGATTTTATCTTCTTTCCACATATATCTCTCTTTTTATTTAATTTGATTAATATTCTGTTTCTATTGTTATTTATTTCCTCTAGTCAAGAATTCAAGATCTTTCTTTTTATTTTCTTATTTTAAAATATGATTTTTTTTCCTTTTTCTCTCCTTTCACTTTCACGTGCAAAACTTTCCAATTTTATAAAATTATTTAAACATTTATATCCTCCAATAAAAGCTTTCCATATTTTATTATTCTCTTAATAATATATTTCAATTTTTATTCATTCTCTCCAACTACCATCTTTCCTTCAATTTTCTTATTTTAAATACTTTCCTTTTTTCTCCTTCAATCTTCATAACCTTCCAATTCCATCTAAAATAATTTGGTAACCGTAAGCTTTAATATCCCCTAATAAATTATTTCCATATATATTTATGTATATCCTTTGAAAAAAAATAAAAAAACCGGGTTCAATCAGATTCCCCGGTTCAACCCGATTTTTTGGTTTTTTAGCCAACTCGATTTTTTATCATTTCCGATTTTACTATTGAACCGGACCATTTTCTTACCGGTTCGCGATCGGACCGATTGAACCGGCCGGTCCGAACCGATTTTTAAAACATTATGTTGGAGGTGCAAAGATTGATTCTTTGTAACATAATTAACCTCTTTTCATGACAAATTCAAATCATTATTATTTAATCATTATTCATATTGACCGCCTTTACGATTGATATACACATTGGATATGAATATTAATAGAATCTCCTATTGTATGGTTGTAGGCTCATAATGTGGTGGTGTGGGGACGGACAAAACCCTAGCGCTCCGTCGTCTCCTCGTGCTGCTGCAGCTGTCTCCTTTCCACTCTTCCCCCCTTCTTTCTCTTCACTCGGTGCCATTCTCCTCTGCTCTGGCCTGGGGATGGCCTGATCTCCTCTCAGCCCCACTGGCTGCTCGGCGGCCTTGTGCTGAATAGTACTGCTCTCTGTCACCCTTTTCCTTGGTCCTCATGGAGCCATCGGTTGAGGTGTGCCCTAAGGCGTTCCCCCCTGTCTTCGGGTTCGGACCCTCCGCCTGCCCCCTCCCGCTTAGGCATCTTGCTGCTTGCCCCCATCTTCCCAACAATTGTTTAAGTCCTAGCTCTCAGTTGCCAAGGGCTCACAGCCCTCTCCGCCATCCCGTATGTCTCCCCGGCAACTCCGCGAGCTCCAGGCGGCCACCTCTTCTGAAGTTGTTATCCCGGCCTCTGACATCTCACATCACTCTGATTACCTTAAGCTGTGTCTTATTGGCCATTTTGTGGGAAGTCTAGCCGTGCTTCGGGACGCTGTCCGCCCTCTTTGGGCTTGGCAAATTCTTGTGTTATCTCCCCTCTGGGTAACTCATTTTTCTTATTTGCGTTTGATTCTGCTTCCAATCACCTGCAGGTCCTCACCGGTGGGCCTTGGGAGTTTGGTGGCCATCTTCTTCGTGTCTCTTTGATCTCACCCTTCCTCCGCCTGGACTCGGCATCATCCCTCAACACCCCTCTATGGCTGCAGTTCCCGGGTCTTCCTCTGGAGCTTAGGAACCCGACCACCCTCAAACGGATTGAGGCCGCTTTTGGTGACCTTCTCTATATTGATGAACAGGCCTTGTGCTCTGTGGACTCTCCCTGTGCTCATGCCTGTGTCGAGGTTAGTCTCTCCTCTCCCCTTCGTCAAGCTACTTGGATTTCATTACCAAATGGTGGCAGGTTTCTCCAGCAGACCTCAGATGAGCATCTTCCCACTTTCTGCTATCGTTGTGGTATTATTGGTCATCGTCTGGAGGCTTGTACGAGTGCGCCGGCGGAGGGTTCTTCGACGGCGGCGCTACTTTTTGGACCGTGGCTGCGAGTGGCGGAACCCTTCCGTCATGCGCCTCAGCGTCCACAGCATGCTGATCTGCCTCGCCCCTCCTTGGACCTCAACCTCTTGAAAGGTCTCCTTGCCTCGTCGGGTGCTCATCGTAGGGCTGGTAGCGTTCGGGGTACAGAGCCCCAACGGTCGGATGGTGCTCGCCAAACAGCTTGGAGCGTCGTTACGACCATGACATCTATTACGGGGGGTCCGTCGCTTGCCCTATTGCCACGTCTGTAATCTAGGATGTGCCACTCCATTGGTCTCCGCACTCCTTTGCCTCGTCAACGATCCGGGGCAAGGGCATCCATCGGCCCTCGTTGGATTGCTTGGACCCCTCATCCAAACGAACAATGGCTCCTCCCAAGAAGAGCTTGATGACCCTGATCTCCCCCCCCCCCCCCCCCCCCGATCCGAGTGAAAGAAGTCCCGTGTGCAAAAGTCGACCCCTCCCACCCCTTCCTTCTCTCTTCGGCCAAAGCCGCCACCAATCCTGGCTAAGGTCAAAGGTAAGAAAAAACTTTCTACCACTCTCGATAACTCACGTCCTTCTTCTGTTTTGCATTTGCAAGTCTCCGGGTCTAGGTCCGGGTCCGAGCTTGATCCATCCCCCCATGATGATCCTCGCATGGAATTGTCGCGGCGCGTTCCGGGCGAAGTTAGAGATAGGCTTAGAAATCTTATTAACTTGTACTCCCTTGATTTTGTAATTCTTCTCGAAAGCCATGTTGGGTCTGTAAATGCTAAACAGGTTATCCGTCGCCTCGGGCCATCATAGTCTGGCACCTACTGTGAGAGCTCCGGCTCCTCTAAAGGTATTGTCCTTGCCTGGCGTGGGCAAAACACTCAGGTTACCTCTCTCCTCACTTCCGATCATCTCCTTCATGCTGCAGTTTCTCATAATGGTTTTCATTTCCTTTTGTCTTGTGTTTACGCTAGTACTTTTCTAGCTAATAGATGTCTGTTATGGAATAATCTTAATCTTATTAATTCGCAAGATTTTTCGTGGGCTTTAATTGGCGATTTTAATTGTATTTTATCTTCTGAGGACAAAAGGGGGGGGTAACCAATTTAGGACCTCTAGATCTTCTACTCTTTTGCAGAACCTCATTGATTCACATGGTTTTATAGACGTCAAACCCTCAGGTATTCCCTTTACTTGGTGTAATAATCGTGTTGGTCAAGCTCGCATTTTTTGTAGATTAGATAGAATGTTCGTCAACCACTTTTGGTTGGATTCCTTTTCGAGTCTTGATCTTTCGACCCTTCCGCATTGTGCGTCGGACCATGCCCCGATCCTCTTCCAGTCTGATCTTCAACTTCCCCGCCCACGATCTTTTAAGTACGGACATTTTTTATTCTCCACCCCCAGGCTAAGGATATTGTCAATCGTCACTGGTCTTCCTCCTCGGACTCCACTCCCATTCAGGACACCCTTAAACTCATCCGTAAGAACACCCTATGATGGAACTGTGAGATCCTCGGGCGGCTGGAGGTGCGCGCCCAGGAGACCCTGGACCGCATCTCGTTGCTCGAGGGTCTCGACATTTCTCGGGGTCTGTCTGCCCTGAATTAGCTACTCTTAGATCCACCTATCACCTACATGCTGCATTGCTTAGGCAACTCAATGTCAAATGGTGGAGTAAAGCGCGGACTGCATGGCTCCATCATGGGGATCATAACACCAAATTCTTTCATTTTCAGACCACCATCCGTCAAAAGCATAACATCATTCGCCAAATCCATCTTGATTCAGGGGAGGTTCTCACCCAGCCCCATCTCATTGAAAAACATTTTGTCAAGCATTATGTCAATCTCTGGAGTCCTCTGCCATCCCTTTCTAGACCGCACAGTTCCTGGCCTATTTTGTCCACCTGTGATCCGAGCCTTTTTCCCTCGCTTACAAATCCTATCACTCCTGAGGAGGTCCGTCGGGTTATTTGGATTATGCCCTCGGGCCGCGCGCCTAGCCCGAATGCTTTTACTCTTGATTTCTACCATAATTACTGGGACATTGTGGGAGTTTGTTTAACCCGTGCCATCCAGCAAGCTTTCGATACATGCCAACATCCTATAGATTGGTGTAAGACCTCTCTCATCTTTATTCCCAAGAGGGAATCCCGCTCTACAGTTAAAGACTATCGACCTATCTCTATTTGCCACACTTTTTATCGTGTTTTCGTCAAATCCTTGCCAATTGCCTCAAGCCATCCCTTGCTGGGCTGATTAGTACTTATCGGTCTGCTTTCATTGCTGGAAGAAATATCCGGGACAATATCTTGCTGACTCAGGAACTATCCCATTCCCTATCTGTTGGTCGTGTTAAGCACATGCTAATTAAAATCGATATGGAAAAAGCTTTCGGTCGAATTTCTTGGGATGTGATTATCCACATTCTTAACCTCATGAATTTTCACGTCAGTTCATTGACTGGATTAGCCTTTGTATCAGGTCCCCCTCCTTCTCATGTGTCATCAACAAAAAATCATCACCCCACTTCCAGGCCTACTGGGGTATCCGTCAGGGTGATCCTCTCACCATATATTTTTTTCATTGTGTCCCAAATTTTCACTTCACTTATCAACATGAAAGTTGAGGCTAATCGCATTACCTTTTTAAGTTCAAAACTTTCTTGCTTAGCCACCTCATGTTTGCAGACGATTTACTTGTGTGTGTCCGGGCCACCTTGTCCAATGCTAGAAATCTCTGTGATGTATTGACCTCTTACGAATCTCTCATAGGCCGACGCATTAATCTTCTCAAAACTGTTGTCTATTTCCCTGCATGTCTCAACCCTCGACGGCGCCATATGTTCATCCATTGCCTGGGTATCTCGCAAGGATCTTTCCCCTTCACCTACTTGGGCGTACATATTTCCGCCAACTACATCTCCTCCAAGGAACAAGGTTTTCTTGTTAAGCGCTTTTCCACCAGACTTTCTGTTTGGTGGCATAGGCTTTTGAGCCAGGCAGGTCGTACTACCCTTATCAATTCTTGTCTCTCCTCCCTCCCTACATACTTTCTAGGGACTACCTACCTATTCTTAGGCACTCTAGAACTTTCCTTTGGGACTCCGGTAATGCTCGGAAGGGCCTCCACCTCATTGGGTGGTCTACTGTTCAGCTCCCCGTAGCTTGGGGTCTCGGTATTAGAAAGATCCACCTTGTGCGGCTCTCTTTACTAGCTCGTAGGGTCATGTGCCTTCTCAATAATTCCCATTCGCCTTGGGCGTGCCTCATTCATGCCAAGTATAGTAGCTTGTGCCCCTGGGATTCCCTACCTACCAAGGGCATTGCTTGGAGTTTCTGTCTTATCCTTGACTCCCTCCAACACCTTCATCTGTGACTCATCAAGTCTATTGGTTGTGGACTCAATACATCGATTCTCTTTGACCCTTTGATATCGCCCATCCCGTTATGTAGATCGCCTACTTACATTAACATGGACTTCGATATCAGTACCTGGAAAGTATCCGACCTCATCCTCAACTCTGCCTGGAATAACCCCCCCCCCCCCCTTGTCCCAAATATTTTGTAGTTCTATCTGTGTTGCTATTTCTAGTATTTATATTGCTCGCTCTGCCTGTGATGATGCATGGGTTGGGGCGACTGATGAGCATGGGCTCCCCAATGCTAGTTCCGTTTTATAAATTCATCTACTACTAGGCTTTACTGGTGCCTTCGGCTGGAGAGCAGTCTTGGTTTGCGATTTGGGATATCTTCGTTCTCCCCAAAATCCACTTCTTCCTTTGGAAACTCTTCCATTTGCGCCTCCCTACTTTAGATTACATCATCAACTTCCATCCATCAATCAACCCCTCGTGCCCCATTTGTGGTCTGGCCACAGAGTCAATCTCACACCTCTTTTTCTCTTGCCCCTTCGCCCTTCAGCTATGGGATATTTTTCAATCCGAGTTACACTACTCCTTTTCCTTCGCCTCTTCGTGGGACTCTGTTTCCTGGATCCATGAAGGCGCCAATTTGGATCTTCCTTCCAAGCGGCACCTTCTATCTATTTTTGCTTTTTGCATCTGGTCCATTTGGAACCTTCGGAATGATATCCATTTCAGCTCCAAGTATGCAACCGCCAAGGTGATCTGGGAGAAAGCTTTGGCTGGATTCCGTGAGTTTTCCTCTTATACACCCCACACCCCTGAGGCAATTCACCCCCAAGTCCTGCTAGGACTCAGTGGGAGCTCCCTCCGCCGAATTGGGTCATTCTCAATTCGGATGGCTCGTACCTATGAGTCGATGGTTCTGGGGGATACGGCTTTCTGCTCCGATCTCATTCTAGTTATTTTATTTTTGCAGGAGCTGGAGCTGTTAATGCTTGGTCTGCTCTTCATTCTAAAGCATGGGCGCTCTTGCAAGGGACCCTCGCATGCACAGCTCATAACACTTCGCATGTCAATATTCGCACGGACTCGGAGATTTTGGTTCACCTGCTCACTAAAGCCTGCCCTTGCCCATGGTGTCTCCGGAACTTTCTCCGGGACATTTTTATAACCTTAACAAGATAGCACCCACTTCAATTGTATTTTGTCCTAGAGTTAGCAACTCTGCCGCTGACCACTTAGCTAATTTTGGCCGCCAAAATGGCGAGTATTTTTGGATGGATGGTCCCACTCCTGGCCTCCATCAATTTTTGTACAATGACTCTAGTAGTCAGATTTCGTATTAATGGAATCTCTTACTTTCTTAAAAAAAATACGTAGGTCACTAAATATTGTATAAGTAGCTTGCACATATTATAAAGATTATTGTATTTAAGTCTTCCGTTGATATAAGTCAGAATTTTGACTGGTCAAAGTTAAGGAAAAAATTAATTTCTAAAATTAAGTAATGCCGCTAAGTTAACCTTTTGGATAGACGAAATTTTTGGACATTACAAGAAATATGAATGATTATTTTGGGAAGGATTAAAGAAGACTATGATGCGAACTTATACTCATCAAGTGCTAACAGTACAAGAAAACTGGGGATTACAGATGGTCGAAACCGTCTGTAATATCCCAAAAAACCGTCGAAAACATCATTTCCGACGGTTTTTTCGACGGAAACGGGATGTCCGAAAAATGGTCATCGCAAATCAATTTTCGACAGTTGGGAAAGAACCGCCGGAAATTGTGACGGATTTCCGACGGCCGACGAAATCGTAAAAAATTCCGGCGGTCGACGAAACCGTTGAAAACTTCGGCGGTCGTGATTGCAAAGGTTTTCGACGGTTTCGTCGACCGCCGTAAATATTGGCGGTTGCTATCGCCGAAAATCTCGACGGTCGTCGGGCGACCGCCAAAGTTTCGACTGTCAAAAATGTCGCAAAGAACTTTTATAATATAAAAAAATTTAGCCGGTGGGCGGCCAGCCGCCAGATTTGGCCACTAGACGATCGAGGTCGGATCCGGCCGCTAGCTGACCGAGGTCGAATCCGGCCGCCAGGCGGCCGATCCAGCGCTGGGGGCCGGATCCGAATGCCCGGCGGCCGATCCGGCCGTGGACGGCCGGATCCGAATGCCCGCGATCGGATCCTGCCGCTGGGGGCCAAATCCGGCTGCCTGGCGGTCCGGGCCGGAGAGAGAGAGACGCCGGCGGGAGAGGGTCGCCGGCGGTCGACGCTGACGTTCGGTCAGAGGCTCGCCGGCCGGGAGAGGAGAGGGAGAGAGAGAGGATGGAGAGAGGGGTATATATATATATATATATATATATATATATATATATACACTTAAGAAAATCACGATTTTTCGACGGGCAATTTCTGACGATTCGAAATTCGTCGCAATTTGCGACAGATTTTTCGATGGTTTCATTTCCGACGGATTTTTCGACGGTCATGGCCGTCGGAAATGATTTATATTATTATTTAATTTTTTGACAATTAGGAACGTCGATATTTCCGACGGATATCCATCCGTCGCAATTTCTGACGGATTTTTCGACGGTCACGACCGTCAAAAATGAAAAAATAAATTATGTAATTTGTTATATTATTATTTAATTTTTCTACGGATTTTCCGACGGTTATGAACGTCAGAAATGAAAAACTAAATTATGTATTTTTTATATTACTATTTAATTTTTCGATGATTAGGAATGTCGATATTTTCGACGGATATCCATCCGTCGCAAAATCCGCCGCAATTTTCGACGGTCGTAACCGTCGATAAATGTATAATAATATCATATAAGGAGTATTTTATTAATATAACTAGCGACGGCCCAAACCGTCGCAATTACCGACGGTTTTGACCGTCGGTAACGATTACCGACGGTTCAAATCATCGGTAAAATAAAAAATAAATATTATATATAACTAAATATATTTTCGACGGTCACAACCGTCGGTAATTTTAAAAATAGTTAATATTTATATTTTCGATGGTCGGAGCCGTCGGTAATTAAAATTTCGTTATCCCACTTTTTTTTTCCTTTTCCCGCTTTCTCTCATCTTTTTCCCTTATATATAATTCCTCCTCCTCTCCTCTCCTCTCCTCTCCTCTCTCTCTCCCGCCTCCCCTCTCCCTCTCCCGGCCGTGCCGGCGACCCTCTCCCGCACCGGACGCCGGCGACCCTCCCGCACCGGCGATCCTCTCCCGCACCGGCGACCCTCTCCCGCGCTGGCGTCTCTCTCTCTTTCTCTCTCCAGCCGGAGGCCGCTGTCAGCGGATCCGGCCCCCAGCGGCCGTATCCGAACGCCCGCGCCGCTGAGCGGCAGGTCCGGCCTCCAGAGTGGCTTGATCCGGCCCCAGCGGCCCCGATCGACCACCTGGTGGCCGGATCCGGCCCCAGCGGCCCGAATCGACCGCCTGGCGGCCAGATCCGGCCCCAGCGGCCTGGATCGGGCGCCGGCGGCTCGGATCCAGCCCCCAGTGGCTCGTCGGGCGTCGGCGGCCCGGATCCGGCCGCCAGATTTTTTATATATTTAAAAAAACCTTTGCGACGGTTGCGACCGTCGAAAGATCGACGGTTGCGATGACCGTCGAAAGTTTCGACAGTTGCGACCGTCGAAAACTTTCGACGATTCGAACCGCCGACCTTTTTCGGCAGTTGCAACAGTCGGAAACTTTCGACGGTTCGAACCGTCAGCCTTTTCCGGCGGTTGAACCGTCGGAAACTTTCGACGGTTCGAACCGCCGGGACTTTTTCCGACGGTTCTGACCGTCGATATTTCCGATGAATTTTTTTCGACCGTCGCAAATCGATTTGCGACGAGCGTTTTTCCGACGGATCGGTTCCGACTATAAAATCATCGGTAATTGTGTTACCGACGGTTTTCGAGCTGATTATCGACGGTCCGGATTTTTGGGCTGACCGATAATCAACGTTTTTCTAGTAGTGATATATATAAGTTGAGAAAGCAGGAAAACGAAAAAAAAGCGGAATAACGAAATTTTAATTACCGACGGCTCTGGCCGTCGAAAAAGAAAATATTAATTATTTTTAAAATTACCTACGATTGTGACAGTGGAAAATTATTTAATTGTAAAAATAAAATACTATATTTAGTTATATATAATATTTATTTTTTATTTTACTGACGGTTTGAACAGTTGCTAATTATTACCGACGGTCGGAACCGTCAGAAATTGCGACGGTTTAGACTATCGCAAATTATATTAATAAAATACTCCTTATATTATATTATTATAAATTTACCGACGGTTACGACCGTCGGAAATTGCGATGGATTTTGCGACGGATGGATATCCGTCGGAAATATCGACGTTCCTAATCATCGAAAAATAAAATAATAATATAATAAATTACATAATTTATTATTTTCATTTCCAAAGGTCATAACCGTCGGAAATCCATAAAAAATTATGACGGATGGATATCCATCGGAAATATCGACGTTCCTAATCGTCGAAAAATAAAATAATAATATAACAAATTACATAATTTATATTTTCATTTTCGAACGTCGTAACCGTCGGAAAATTCGTCGGAAATTGCGAATGTTATCAATGTTGTCCGTCGGATTCCCTAGTTCAACCCGGTTTTTTCAATTTTTTTCATGCCAACTAGGTTTTTACAATGTTATCAAAATCGGACCGGACCGGATGGTTCAACCGGTTCAACTGCGAACCGGCCGGTGATCCGGTCCGGTCAAGTGTCAAAACCCGTTTTGGCATTGAACCGAGCAAAATCGGTTCAACCCGGTTCAATGCAGATTTTGAAAAAAAATTGTAAAAATGATATAAATAGGAAAGTTAAATGATAAAAAAGGAAAGAAATATAAGGAAACTTAAGGATGAGGGAATATCATATATATACAATTAAATAAGAATTGAAATAAAAAGGTAAGTATTTAAAATTGAATAATATTAAAATAGAAACTTATCAAAGGGCATAAAATAAAGGAAATAAAAATGAAAGTGTTAAATAAAAAAAGAAATAAGAATAATTTAAGATAAAATTTACTAATATAAATATATCATCATTAAATAGTAGATATTAAATTATTAATAATTTATATTATCATTATGAAACTTTTAATTAAGAAAAATTGAGTTATATTATTTTTTAATATTTTTAATAAGTTATTAGTACAATATTCATATACTATGTCATATAACTTATGCCACATCTTTATAATTATTATAAATAATATTATTTTAATAAAATCCGATTCAATCCGGTCGACCCGATCGGACCGGTCCAACCACGACCCAGTGATGAATCCGGTCCGGTTCTAAAAATATTGGATTTTTATCATTTTCGATTTTACTAATGAACCGAATCATTTTCTTATCGATTCGCGATCGGACTGAATGAATCGGCCGGTCCGAACTAATTTTTAAAACATTGCATTGGAGGTGCAAAGATTGATTCTTTGTAACATAATTAACTTCTTTTCATGATGAATTCAAATCATTATTATTTAATCATTATTCAATTGACGGTCTTTACGATTGACATGCACATTGGATATGAATATTAATAGAATCTCCTATTGTATATTTGTAGGCTCATAATAGATAGGTCACTAAATATTATATAAGTAGCTTCCACATATTATAAAGATTATTGTATTTAAGTCTTCCGTTGATATAAGTCAGAATGTTGACAGGTCAAATTTAAGAAAAAATTAATTTATAAAATTAAGTAATGTCGCTAAGTTAATCTTTTGGACAGACGAAATTTTCGGGCGTTACAAGAGATATGAATGATTATTTTGAGAAGGATTAAAGAAGACTATGATGCAAACTTATACTCATCAAGTGCTAATGAAGAGGATAATAATTTATATTGATAAGTCATGAACAATCTTGGATCATGAGTCATATTGGACATTAAGGATTAATGTCATATTAATAATAATATTCATGCTTATTATTGATGACACTACAAGAAAATCGTGATTTTTCGACGGATAATTTCCGACGGTTCTAAATCCGTCGCAATTTGCGACGGATTTTTCGACGGTTCCATTTTCAATGGATTTTTCGACGGTTATTGAATGAATATAGATTAATGTTTTACTTAGTTATTACATGCATTGTTATTGTTATTGAATCATGATTAAAGCTACCAATTTATTATTTTATGCTATATTATGATATTACTTATTTTATAATTTGGACTTTACATACTTCAACTAGTTGAATTCTCTTTGCACTGGATTCGTAGAAAATAAAGGCTAAAAGGTGGTTCTACTCATGACAAAGAAGATTACATATGGTTCTACTTTTTAGGATCATATTGATTTTGTTCATGACCAATAAATACGTCTTATATATCTCATTTATAATCTTATTTTTGCTATGGTACTAAGCTGTCCAAGGTTGGCTTTGAGTTGTGTTGGATCTTTAAGTTAATATTTCTTAAATGTATGGTGTTGCTCATGTGCAATTTATGGAATTTAATTGAAGCATGATTGTTTTCTTATGACATCTATTATTGATTCACATTGTAGGTTATTATTGATTCATATTGTACAATATTTTTGTTACGTCTATTGCGCCATAATCTTAATACCTCGACGTGTGTCATATATATATCGATTAGAAAAAAAAAAGAGCTAGAAAGAAGCACGATTCTTTTCGAACATCGGGACGATAAAGAGATCAGAGTTAGGAAGCAGGGCATCGTGCCCCGGCCAGGGACATCTTGTTCAATTTCTCCCATCCCTCCCTTCGTGCATGAGATTAGCATTGCGTCTGACAACTCTTAATTAATTGATGTCTGGGATCTGTCATCGAGTCTCTCATGATATCAACATTTGCATTAATTTTAGATCCGACGGATTAGGATGGACTTCAGAATGCGTGATTTACAAAGGCCTTCACATTTTTTAAAAGGACACAGGTATTATGCACATTTTTAGGTTATCATATATAAATAGGCCTAACCCATTTAATTTATTTTTATAAAATGTTCTCTCTGTTATATGTGCAAGTCCGACTTGTCTTATCGTAAATCTTGCGCATGCATATTATAACTAATTTTTAACTTATCCTTTTACCAGTAAATTGATAAGCTGAACAGATTTACTTTATTAAACACTTTATTTAGTAAATATGTGTTTGGTAACTCATATTTTTTTTCCACTTATAAATTGCAGTATTCATAATATTAAAATAAATTATAACTTCAAAATAATAAGATGAAGAAAATCACTGACATATATTTTTGCTTATAAAACCAGTTAACCGAATTAATGAATTCATCATCATATCCTTCATTTTTCTAAAAATATTTCTATAATATAACTTATCCCTTCGGCCTTCAGTTTGGGGAGGATGGCGTCATTTCACCTCCCAATTCGGAAGGTCCGTGTCCTCTACCAGAAGGCATTGCCCCAAGTTAATTGAAATATTGTAAAGAATTGTAATTATAATATATATATGTATATATATACACATTCGTTATAATATTTTATCGATATATAAACTAGTATATTTCGTAATAAATATATTCAAGGACATTATTGAACTATGGGTAAAGGATGATGACAACAAATTATTGTACATATTTTCGTAATTAAAAATTTTACAATTTATTTTTTGTTATATAATATTTTGAATTTTGAGATTAATCCGATGATAATTCATTAATAAAAATTGATTATATTATTATTATACAATAGTTGAGAAATAGAAAAATTGACCGGGGCTTTGCTCCCATTTAACTCTAAAAGTATGTTTGGTTGGGGATGGAAGAAGAGTGATGTAAAGAGAAAGAGGGAAATCAAGCTCGATTTATTTCTTGGTTCAATTTAAGTTGAAAGAGAACAAAGAAAAAAGTAATTTCCCTTCAACATTTCATTTTTTTATCTTAAATCAAAATTAAAAAACTTATATAATTAACACATGTTTTCATTTTTAATCATATAAATTAAATATACAAATACATATAAAAAATAAAATTATCTTAATAAATTATCATTTAGCATTCATATACACTTGACCTCCTTTTATTCCTCTTATCCTTTTATCCTTTTATACCTCCTTTTAGTCATTCTGCTGTCTGACATTTTCACTGCAAGACTTGGACATATACACTTGACCTCCTTTTATACCTCTTATTCTTTATTTGCTTTCATTAAAGGAAGAGTTGGCCTATTTATGTTCCTGAATCATAAAATGTTCGACTTCAATTTAATTCTAAATTTAAAAAAAAAACAACGATTTCTCTCCACTAATCTATTCCTTTTTCTTGAAAATCCAATGTTATAACAAGTTTATCTGAAGAAGAAGAAGAAGAAGAAGAAGAAGAAGAAGAAGAAGAAGAAGAAGAAGAAGAAGAAGAAGAAGAAGAAGAAGAAGAAGAAGAAGAAGAAGAAGAAGAAGAAGAAGAAGAAGAAGAAGAAGAAGAAGAAGAAGAAGAAGAAGAAGAAGAAGAAGAAGAAGAAGAAGAAGAAGAAGAAGCGCGTAATACACGGGCAAAGGTTCTCCTTCCGAGATCAAACGCCACTATCTTATTCTCCACCACCAGCATGATCTCGTCACGCTCTCCTTTCCCTTCGACCAAGCAGCAGTGTCTAATCCCCTGATATATGCTGCTCTTAAATTCCCTGCTGGTCACGGATGAGTTCCACATCCATCTCATCCGACAGATCATTTCGTTGTACACGTCCCTAATCGGAACTCTGTGCAGTAGCAGCCACGTCGAACGGTCGCTCGCAAGCTCCACAACTTCCAGCGTCGCCGACGGATCCAAAGGATTGAAAGATTCGTAGCGACTGTTTCCATCGACGTGGGACCGGATCAAGCGGAGGCGTCCTCTCGACTGACCGCAGTAGCTGATGGAGTAGTTCCCCTGGACATCGGGGAAGCAAGACGTCGCCGTTTTCGTGACGCTGCGCCGCTCCACGTCGATGGAGAAGAGGAACCCGTCACGAGTGAACCAGCAGACGACCCCGTCGCAGAAGCAGTAGTAGTGGCCCAAAGAGCTGATCCATGGATCCTCTGAGAAGATGGTGTGCCACGATTCGGTCTGGCTGCGGTACGCTATGATTTCATCAGGGTGATAACGCCGGACGACGACGCTGTAGCTGACGGACAGCCAGGGGTCGAATGCCAGGACGAAGTCCCGACAATGATCCGAATTGAAGTTGCTCAAGATCCTGCTTTCCCGGGTGATCGGATTGTACACCCAGAGAGTAACCATCCCGGGACCTCCTCCTTCATCGTCGCTGCGCGTACGTTCACCCAATATCAAACCATTGCAGGTTTGGAGGATCATGTCGCGAAAATGGTGGAAACCCCGGCGCTCAGGGAAGACGAGCGAGCCGTCGAGAGTCGACCGATAAGTGGTGTAAAAGTTGGGCGACCAGTCGCGCAAGAGGACTCCTGATGCCCTGCGGGGTCTGCGGCGAGTGTAGGCCGCGACGAAGTAAGGGCTCATCGTGAGGTCGCGCCATTCCTTGCAAACGCACCTGAACCGGACGACGGATGTCTCCGGCAGACGGAGGAGGATTTCTTGGACGACGACGTCCAGTTTTTCAGCCGCGGCCATGGCTGCTGCTCGTTTTCTTTTTGTTCTTCGATTGCTTTGCCCGGCTTTTCTCTGTGTTTGCGAGTAATTCTTGATCTCTCAACTTTAACTCAATCCCATTTTGATTCCCCAATTTTATTTTGTAACAAATTTGTCCCTCAATTTATAAGTTTGTAACAAAATAGTTCTCTGAACTTGCAATAACAAGTTTCTAAGTCAATTTGCTAACTTGGATTGTGACATTGCAATATAACTCAAAACAAATAATATATAAATATTTATTAAAAATAAATTAAAAACATTTATATATTATTTTTTATTGGTGCACATAAAAATGTAGGCATATTATATTAAATTTTTTTATCAACATGCTAACTTGGCGTACTTTAATAAAATATATTTATTAAATAGTTTCTCTTTCTGTTTAAGTTTTTTAATTTTTTTAAATAAATAATTATATTTTTAATCTAATAAATATTTTTTATTTCAGTACAACTTATAAATGAACATCAACCCTCCGCTCTCTCTCTCTCTTTATATTTTTATTATATTTTAATAAACAACTATCACTATTTTTAATAAATATATAATATTTTGGAAACCTGTTATTACAGATTAAAGGGATTATTTTATTACAAACTTATAAGTTGAAGGGTTATTTTATTATAAAATAAAGTTTGGGACCAAAATGGAATTGAGTTAAAATTGAAGGACAAGTGGTAAAAATTACTCCCGTGCTTGTAGCGGCGGCTGCGAATCGCGAGAGGCCATTAGGTCTTCAATTTCGGCCGGGTGGGTTCCGAAGTGTCTAATAGTATGATGATACATATTGGATTAAATGGGCGTCCTGCCCATTCATATGGGCAGGACGCCCCCAGCTTATAATGGCGCCCCTTGAATCTGCATGGACGGGAGATCTCGGGGCGCCTACATGAATTGAGTTAAACCGCTGATATTCATCGGTTTTTTTTCGAAATGAGAAAACAAGAAGACCGGTTTAACAAGAAGACCGGTTTAACTATTTTTGGCCCTATTTTGCTCTCGTTCTGGACTATTTCTCTCATTTTCTGCTCATTCGTCACGTTATGCCCTGACGGAGTTGGATCTCTCTAGGTCGTCGCCGCTCATAGTTGCCAAAACTCATCGTCGCGTTCTGCCGTAATGGAGCCAGATCTCTCATCGTTGCCGCCTACTGCAACTGGAGACGACGAATACGAGGTCTGGTCGATTTAATCTTCCATTTCCCCCATTGCTTTTGAACCCTTCCTCTTGTTTTCTGCCCTATTTCTCTCATTTTCTGCTCATTCGTCGCGTTATGCCCTAACGGAGTCAAATCTCTCCAGGTCGCCGCCGCTCATAATTGCCGCCGCTCATCGTCGCATTCTGCCCTAACGGAGCCAGATCTCTCATCGTCGCCGTCTGCTGCAACTGGAGACGATGAACACGAGGTCTGGTCGGTTTAATCTTCCATTTCCCCCATCGCTTTTGAACCCTTCCTCTTGTTTTCTGCCCTATTTCTCTCATTTTGTGCCCTAGCGGTCTCACGCGTTCTAACTAACGGAGCCAGATCTCTCATCGTCGCCGCCGCTCGCCTGACGAAGCAGAAGCAACGAGCCTGTCCCTGCCTCATGACTTGCTGAGTATCGTCACTCGCATGTCCGCCGCACCATCACTAGCCTGACAGCCGTCGCTCGACTGTCATCGCTTGCCTAACCACGATCTCGTTGTGGAAGTTTGTAACTCTTGTGTGAGTCGGTTACGCTCTCCTTATTACTGCTATGTTCCTCCATGTTAATCCAACAATAACACTTGATTTCAGTAAAAGCCTATGTGACATGTTTCTATTTATTCTAAAGTTGCATTAAAATGTTTGAAATTTGAGACTGCCCATTATCTGTTTGATGAAAGGAACTAGATGATGAGAAAACTTAGTGAGACCCCTTGAGCAAAGATGATTCTTTTATTTCAATCTGGTGTGTTAGACTTAGTTAAGCTTAGTGATACCCATGCTTGGTGTCGCCTCCACTTGTCATTCCATATCGTTACATCTTGTGTGAAATGTCATCCAATTAGTAAGATATCATATTACATTGCTTCTTTTTTTTCTTTGATCAGAGAGTAGACATGGAACATCCTAAGTGTTATTGTCAACAAGACGCAGCGATAAAAACAACTTGGACTCAACGCAATCCTGGTCAAATATTTTATGATTGTCCATTTTACGGAGTGAGTTTTGTTTATTATACACTTCTTTTATTTTATGTTTTTCACATTTTTTCTTCAAATATTTGTTAATATTTGTACCTTGTTATCTAATGTTATGTTGCAGCGTAAAGGAGCATGTCAATACTTCAAGTGGATGGATCCATATTTTGAAGAAAGACATATGCATGTCATAAATGGACTATTGCGCAAAATTGATAGGATGGAACACTACTAGAAAAACGTTAATTATCGACGGTCCAAACCGTCGGTAATCAGCCCGAAAATCGTTGATAACGTAATTACCGAGGTTTTTCAGTCAGATTCGATCCGTCGGGAAAAACGCTCGTTGCAAATCGATTTACGACGGTCGAAAAAAATTTGTCGAAAATATCGACGGTCAGAATCGTCGGAAAAGTCCTGGCAGTTCGAATCGTCGAAGGTTTCCGACTGTTGCAACCGTCGAAAAAGGCCGGCGGTTCGAACTGACGAAAGTTTCCGATGGTTGCAACTGTCAGAAAATGCCGACGGTTCAAACCGTTGCAGCTGTCGAAACTTTCGACGATCGTCGCAACCGTCGATCTTTCGATGGTCGCAACCGTCGCAAAGAATTTTTTAAATATAAAAAAAATTAGCGACCAGCCGATCCAAATGCCAGCGGCTGATCCGGCCGCCAGCCGATTGATCCGACCCCCAACGGCCGGATCCGCCGCCTGGCGTCAGATCCGGCCGTCGGCGCCGGATCTGGGCCATTGGGGGCCGGATCCGGGCCGCCGGCGCCCGGTTCGGGTCGTCAGTGCCCGATCCGGGTCGTCAGCGCCCGATTCGGGCGGCTGGGGCCGGATCTAGGCCACCGACGCCCGATCCGGGCCGTTGGGGTCGGATCCGGTCGCCAGGCGGTCGATCCGAGTCGCCAGGCGGTCGATCCGGGCCGCCGGCGCCAGATCCGGCCGCTAGACGATCGATCCGGGCCGTCGGCGCCCGATCCAAGCCGCTGGGGCCGGATCCGGCCGCCAGGCGATCGATTCGAGCCGCTGGGGCCGGATCCGGCCGCCAGGCGGTGGATCCGGCCGCTGGGTTCGGATCCACCCGCTGGAGGCCGGATCCGGCCGCCCGGCGGCCGATCCTGCCCGGATCCAAATGCCCCGCGGCTGATCCAGCCGCTGGAGGCCGGATCCGGCTGCCAGGCGATCGATCCGGCCGCTGGGGCCGGATCCGAATGCCCACGGCCGGATCTGGCCGCCAACGGCGAGATCCAATCGCTGGGGGCCGGATCCGAACGCCCACGGCCGGATCCAACTGCCAACGACGAGATCCAGCCGTTGGGGGCCGGATTTGGCCGACAGCGGCCTCCAACCGGAGAGAGAGAGACTCCGGTGCGGGAGAGGGTCACCGGCACGGGAGGGTCGCCGGCGTCCGGTGCGAGAGAGGGTCGCCGGCGCGGGCCAGGAGAGGGAGAGAGAGAAGAGGAGGGAGAGAGAGAGGAGAGAAAGAGGAATTATATATAAGGGGAAAAGATGAAAGAAAGCGGGAAAAGAAAAAAAAGTGGGATAAAGAAATTTTAATTACCGATGGCTCCGACCATCGAAAACGTAAATATTAACTATTTTTAAAATTATCGACGATTACGACCGTCGGAAATTGCGGTGGATTTTGCGATGGATGGATATCCATCGAAAATATCGACATTCCTAATCGTCAAAAAATTAAATAATAATATAAAAAATATAAAAAAAATTTTTTTTCATTTCTGACGGTCGTAACCGTCGAAAAATCCGTCGAAAAAATTAAATAATAATATAACAAATTACATAATTTATTTTTTTATTTCCGACGGTCGTAACCGTCGAAAAATTCGTCGAAAATTGCGACGGATGGATATCCATCGGAAATATTGATATTCCTAATCGTCGAAAAATTAAATAATAATATAAATTATTTCCAACAGTCATAACCATCGAAACATCCGTCGGAAATGAAATCGTCGAAAAATCCATCGCAAATTGCGACGAATTTCGAACCGTCGGAAATTGCCCGTCGAAAAATCGTGATTTTCTTGTAGTGGAAGCAGAAGATGAAATTACGATGAATAGAAATGGAAAAATGTTATGTTGTAAATTTCTTGTTATAATTGTTATTGTTGTAGTTATTTTAGTCATGTTTATATGACACGACACTATCAACCATAAAGACTGAGATCTTATTATTTAGACTGTGATCTTGTTTGTTATTGTCACATGATATGCATGTCGAAGACATTACTATTGCAAAGTTTTATAATACCTCAATTCACATTACTATTGCAAAGTTTTTATTTTCACTCATAGTGTGATGATCTATATGATGTGGCTATCCATGAAACTTTTCACTTGATCCAGAGCACATGGGAGAACCTCCCAAGATAAGCAATAACTTACGATAAGCACGAACAGATGTCGCGTAGGAGAAGCCACATTAAAACTTATGCATTGTGAACTTATGGTTTAAAGTTGCATGCATTAGTAAAGGAGAAGCCACATTAAAGCTTATGCATTGTGAACTTATGGTTTAAAGCTGCATGCATTAGTAAAGGAGAAGCCACATTAAAGCTGCAGAAGCAAAAGTCCATGTTGAACAGCAAAAGCAAAAGTAAACATATCAATGTACAAGATCCATTTACATAAAGGAGCAAAAGTCAAATTAAACATCCCACAAGCAGCAGAAGCAAAAGTCAAATTAAACATCCTACAAGATGCACATGAATTTTGTACAAGATCCATATACGTAAAGGAGATATCATTTCAATTACATCCTGGTACATTTATAATCAAAATAAACATCCTGGTACATCCTACTTCAAAATAAACATCCCGGTACATTTATAATCAAAATAAACATCCTGGTACATCCTAGTTCAAAATAAACATCCCGGTACATTTATAATCAAAATAAACATCATGGTACATCCTACTTCAAAATAAACATCCTGGTACATTTATAATCAAAATAAACATCATGGTACATCCTAGTTCAAAATAAACATCCTGGTAATAAACTCCCACAACATCCTGGTACATAAACTCCCAAAACGGCCTGGTACATCCTGGCATTTTATCCTTCACTGCCTTGATGAACTCCCAAAATATTCTAATAGTCTCTTCCATGATGTCTTGTATCCTTATACATCTTTCTGCATAAATCATAAATTGCAAATGAGAAATAACACAAAACCATCATACATAAGAACTATTGCAAATGGACAACACAAAAGAAGCTGATAGATAATTGACAGAAAACTTATTGCAGAATTCCTAATCCAGGTAGAAGAAACAGAGATCTTACTTACGTCAACAACAAGTTATTGATCCATTTGATCTTGTATGCCCTGTTCATAAAAATAAGTACATTAGAAGGTTATTCAGGCATTAAACGCCAAAAACTAAAAAATTTACAAAAATCCTACCGTCAACAAAGGATATGTTCTTTTATCATATCCAATTTTTCCACACTTTCCACAGCTTCTTTTTTTAGGATCATTCTTAGACATAGAAATCTCGACACCAAATTTAATCCTTCCAACATTCCTCGGTCTACTCTTAGACTTCACTCGTATTGGGTCACGTATAACAAACTGTGACTCTTGTAAATTGATAATGGCCGATGATTGACTTGCATGAAAATCACTAGTGCACGACTGACTTAATTGAACTACAGTAGTACTTGCTTCACTTGCATATATAGTTATGTTTGAAATATGGAAGGCACTAATCTTTTTTATAACATCATCTATAGGTGGCGCTGCAAATTGTAAATGCTTAGCTGAAGTCAAACCTAGTTCTTGTACTTTCCACATATTACTTTGCCAAGTCAACTTCTGAATGGGGGTTATAGAATCATTACTACAAGATGTTTTGTGGTAGATTGCATGGGCATTTGTATATCTTGAATTTATTGTCCATCAATGAAGTATATATTCCTCCGGTAAGAATGCCACTCCTTTTTTGTGGAGAACACTCAACATGTGGCAACAAAATAACCCTTCCTGTTCATATTTCTTGCAAGAACATCTTAAAGAAATGATTGCATGATGACTAAACTCGACAATATTCTTGCCTTCATCAATGTCTTGCATAGCATGCACATAGTACACAGTTTTATCAACGTCTTTGAAAATCTTATGTGCAAATAAACGAAATGATTTTGCATATTCTTCTTGGAACTTGCAAAATAGGTTATGTGTATATACATTGCCTGCCTGAATCTCCATTGAACTTTTTGCAATGTAAGTAGGCAACGAGTTCATGGTTCGATAATCTTCTTTTTCTTCTAATGCCTGATGACTTTGGACTGCTCTATCATGTTGTTGTACAAACTCTGAGAGCGATGTATTTGCATTAACAAAATCATCAAAGAATGCATTAATACTTTCTGCCCTTTGAGTAGTACGCATACCTGTAGTAAAAACGTCTTCAAAATATAATGAAACTCATTGTTGACGTTTTTCATACATAACCTCTAACCAATGCCCATTCGGAATATTAAAATTTTGCTTCAAAAGAAACCAACCCTCTTCAAACTCGTCTGTGTTTGATGATTTATAAAGCCACTTACTATATTGTTCTTAAATGTGTCTTGGGCATATAAGTCTTGTAAATGAGTCATTGCATTTCTAGCAATATGCCATGTGCAAAGAATATGTTTTGTACATGGAAAAACCTTACGGATAGCATTATCCATCGCAATATCTTGATCCATAATAATACAAATTGGATGTTTTCCATTCATACATTCAGACCATTTTTCAAACAACCATATAAAAGTTTCCTCAGTTTCATCGGCAAATAGAGCACAACCAAATAAGCACGACCTTCTGTGGTGATTGATTCTAGTAAAAGGAGCAAATGACATTTTCAAATTATTTGTGTGATATATTGTGTCAAAGACAACAACATCACCAAAAATTAAATAACTATCTCTGAACCGACCATTAGCCCAAAAGAAATTCAAAACCATGCCATTTTCATCGAGCTCCCATCTATGAAAAAAACCTGAATCAACACTTGCTTTATTCTGAAACACATATATAATGTTAAGACATTCAACATTAAAATTGCCTTTTCTTCTTGCTCTTAAATGATCAATACAATCTTGTGTTGTTACCAACGGTTCACCAGACATATTCAGTGCCCTTGCTATTTTTTTATGGACCCATGCCAAATTTCCTTAAGTTAACAATAGCTTCTTTTGAAGTTTCCGCAAAAACTTCACTTTTGTGGGTGTTGTTAGAACATGATTGTGCTCTTTTTGAAATTTTCTTGCTTTCCACTTTCCATCCTTTCTTAGTCCAACATATAAGTGGGCAAGACAATCATTTCTAACTTCTCTCTTTTGTGTGATGACCTTTTCAATAGGTTGCTTCAATCTTTTATAGCCTTCTTTAGAACAAACAAAAGTTCTATTAATGACATTTTTCGTGATTCTAGATTTATGACAAAATTGTTTTCTAACAGAAAATCCCACCATTTTGGCATACATATTATAGTACTTATAGGCCTCTTCATCAGTATCGAATGTCATACCAACATAAGGCTTTGGCAGCTTGTAAGATTTTACAAAATCATGTTCATGCATTTCCGCATTTCTTTCTTCCTCACTATCTTGAACATTCGACCCCTCGTTAATCTCTTCATCCATATTATGAATTCAATTGTAAGATTTGCCTCGATAAAATAACAGATATAAGGAATTTTCATAATAGATAACTTTTTAATCAAATGATATATCGACAAACATAGACAAGTCAGACAAAAAATATTAGATCGACTGATACTCTAAATTAATCTTCAAAAAATACCTAATACCCTAAATTACAGGAACCTAAATTACAGATATATACTTGAAGATATATATAGGAACCTAATACCCTGTCAAAAGTCAAATTACAGGATATTAGATTACAGGAATTAGGTACTTTTTAGTCTAAATATAGGGATTAGTCTAAATACAGGGATTAGTCTAAATTAATCTAAATTACAGGATATTAGGTACTTTTTAGTCTAATTTAATCTTGAAGCAAAAGTCAAATTAAATATCCTACCAGATTCTTCAAGTCTCCATTCTAAATTACAGGAACCTAATACCCTGTCAAAATTAAATTTATATCTTTGTTGAGCATGATGAAAAGTAGTAACAATACTTATGTGTCTAAAAAGAATAGAGATGAAGGTAATGTGTACTGGAAATAAGTAAAGAATTTGCAAAAGCAAGATGCAGACACCGTCAGGATGATGAATTTATCCAATGCGTTGGACAGCTTTGTCCCCAGCGGAGTCGGATATCACGATGATCCAGCTACTCAGGGCACACACCGTCAGGATGAGCAGCGTCTCCCCCACCGGCATTGGATCTCGTGATGATCGGCGCTCACACTAGCGTCGGATCTCACAGAGATCAGTGCTCGCGTTCGTCGTCTCCAGTTGCAGCAGGCAGACGGAGATCAATGGCTTTTGCTTCGTCAGGCGAGCGACGGCGATGATGAGCGGACGCAGACCCCTAGCTCACGTTCGTCATCTCCGGTAGGATCAGAATGCGTGAGACCCCTAGGGCAGAAAATGAGAGAAATAGGGCAGAATGCATTAAACCGGTCTTCTTGTTAAACCAGTCTTCTTGTTTTCTCATTTCGAAAAAAACCCGATGGATATCAGCGGTTTAACTCAATTCATGTATGGCGCCCCTTGGATCTGCCGCCCATTTAATCCATATAATAATGTTTGTTTTATTTATTAAAATACTAACTGAAAACTTAATTGGTTTTTCTCATATAAATAGCCTTATTGTATGTAGGGTGAATTATTATTTATTAGTAATTTTGGTTTCCATGGACTTAACGTAGCAACCCCCCAAAAAAATTTCTGTCTTTGGACGTAGCCACTTAATGCTTGAATCCCAAAATATTTTGTATTTCCTTTCCCATGATTAACTAAATAAAGATGAGTTATTTTGAATAATTAGTTTTGGGTCATTATTATTAATGGCAATCAAATTGTTTAAAGATAATTATCCCCACAATTAATCTTCCCCTCTCTCTTTTCCTCTCCCCACAATGAAGATCGTGTATTAACTCTTATTAGATCAGTCCATGCATAGTAGAGATCTTAATCTAAACAACTTGCTTGATTCTCATTGAATAAAAGATCCCATTGTGTATTATTGACTCGGATGAACAATAACCACTGGCTTGATGAAGGGTTTGAATGATAATCCCTCTAATCAATATTATTTCTCATTAAACAATTATCAAACACGGATCCCTTTCATCGATGACGTTGAGTCCTTTATGAGAGAAGATTGTAATGATCCGAGGTCTTAAAAATCAAGATGGTTTGATGTAATAATTTAATATGGACAAAAGATGAAGGTGATCATGCGCTTGTAGTTATCCCCACGCATTTTAAATTCGTACGAGTCAAAAATTCAAAGCGAACAATATTTTAATTGACAATATGCATGATTATTCCTGTTGTTTGTGATGGATAGATTTGAGATATGATTGAATCTCATATATTATGTGTTAGGATGATATTATGGTGCAGTTTTATCTTTTAAATTTTATTCCATTAGGCTTACTTCAATGCTGTACCAAACCCCCGTGATGTGAGACTATTAGATGAGGATCATGGTATAAAATTAGCATCAATAGTTTATTACACAAGATTTGTTCCGTTTACTAAATTTTATATCCTTACCTTATACTTCTTTTATATATTTTCTGTATGGCATGCCTATGACTCACTTACCACTGGCTGATTCAGTTCTTAACTTCTTATGTCTACTATGGATCGGCATCTCATTCTAAGTTCCATGGCTTGAGATTAGAAGGCAACATACTTCACATGATACTTAGGGTCTGTTTGATTTAACTAATATAAAATTGCTTTGAAATATTGATAAGTATTTAATAGTCTAAATTGATTTTAAAAATTAACAACTATGTATTTGATAATAAAAGAATTTTATATATTATTATTTTAGTCAAATAAAAAATATTATAATAGAGAGAAGAGGTAGAAAAAGTTATATATCCTATGTAAAAAATTATGATTTCTCAATTTTCTTTCAACTTATAAGTTAATAAAATTTGTTTGATAAATATAGTAGTTAAATTAGTGTATCGAATAAAATGATGAAAAAAATATAAAATATAATTTATGATAATTTTATACACATTGTATTTATAATGTTTTATTTTGAATAATAATATTTTTAAAATATTATTTTAATATCAAAATGATTATTTTTTAAAATATTTTATTTGAGTTATAAGTAAAATTAAATATGTGATATATTAAAATAAAAATAATATAAAATATTTAATAATTAAATAATTTTTAATTAAAAACAAAATATTATAAAAATAAAATATGAAATCACTATTTTTATATTATCTAAACGAGTAAGAATAACTTACAACATTTTGTGTTCAAATCTATAAACGTTAGTGAGAAAATATTTACTAAATGTTATAGTAGCATTTTGATTCTCTAACAAAATGCTATCTGTTACTAAAGATGCTATTTTTTTACCTGTCAAATAGTGATTATATTATCTCAATATTTAAAATATTATCAAACTAAGGCGTTAAAAATACGCGACTTACTAGAAGTTAGGATGGTTTTTTAAAGTTAATAATCGACTAAAATATTGGAATGTGTTTTGGATCAAAAGATCGGCCCAAACTAAATTAATTAAGTTATATTATTTTTTTTTCCTAATAGCATTGATATAAATTTTTTTTATCCTATTAAACTCCACCTTTCACATTTATTGGATTTTAATTGCAATTCTCAACTAAATAGAAATTAATGCTTCATTATCATGGGATAAATTTCAGCTAGACGGTTATTCAACTTTTAGATATTTTCAATTATGGCCCTTTTTATAAGTGATGACAGTTTATTTAAATGGAAATTTTTAGGGTGCATATAATTTCCACGTTCTCTTTTCTTCGCGTCCATATATTTAATAATAAACTAAAATAATTAAAAATCTATACACAGTAATATTATGTAAAATACTACTAAAATAATATTATAAATATTATAAAAAGAAAATATTTAATAATAAATATAGTCAAGAGAAAAAAACTCGGAGGAAGGAATGGGGAAACATAAGATTCCACCATGTCGTGCTGGTCAATTTTCCAATGGTTGATGCCAATTTCTCTTGGGTTTTTTTTATGATGAGATTAAATAATAATGATTTGAATTTGTCATGAAAAGAATTTAATTATGTTAAAAAGAATTAATTTTTGCACCTCCATCGCATAAATGCAAGATATTCTTTTTTATTTATCACTACAATATTCCAAATGATCGAATAATTATATAAAAAATCTAATTTGAAGGAACGTGCTTGGTTATTTTTTAATACCTGTAAATCCATAAATAGCAAGTTCAAGCCATACCATGATATTGTCACCTGATATTATTATTACTATTTATTGTTCCATTTCAACTTTCATTAATAATAATTTATCATATTAATATTAATATTATTATTGTTGTTGTTTTAGTTAAATGAAGCTCATAACTAGGCTAACTTAAATAGTGGGAGTGCGATTGATATAATCTTCGGATTACAAAACATTATTCTGTTACATAGATATTAAGATAAATACAATAAATCAATAACATGCCTCTCGTATTTACGTCACCACATTTTTGTTGATTAAGCCCAAAAGGTGTGCTGCAGGCTTCCCTCAGGACCCACTTCATGGTTTTGTCTCATGCAAGACCGTGTGCAATCCAGGCGATTCATAGCCCAATTGTTTAGGTCTCGTGCACACTTATTTTTTTCCCAAGTGATAACGCACAAAAAAAAATAATTATCTACCAACCGGAGTTAGGGTGGAGTAGATAGGAGTTCCTCACCGATTAAATAAAGATCTCGAGTTTAAATCTTCATGTATGTAGAAAATTTCTGCTGGGTCGAACTCGATGATGGCCGAGACTTTAACTCGTAACTAGTGCGCATAATTCTTAGCGTTAGCTGAGTTGAACGACCGACGCCGTTTTTCGGACAATGAAGTGAAAAAAATTGTCTTATTTCTCCTAATTTCATCCAAATGCTTTTTCTTTTACTTGGTAGGCCCCAGATGTACTCATAATAATTAATAAAAAGAGAGATTTATAAATTCTTAAGAGAGGCTGGAACTCACATTAGGCATCTCCTTACTCTCGCATTCCATTATAGGGAAGAAAATACTATTGCTAATTATTTGCCCTCTTTTGCGAGAACCTTGCAAGGCAATAATGTCTAAGATGACACCCCTCCTCCCGGGCTCTTCCGTTTTTTTGTTGTACTCGGACCCTACTTAATTATCTAATGAAGGCGCATGTCATTTTTAAAAAAAATAGAGATTGTTCTTGATGGGGTTAGAAAATGAGATCAAGTTGGGATTAAAAAAATTTTGTTATAGAATATTTACATTGCATCTAAATAGAGCCATAATGACTTTGATTTCGGTGAGTACATAATTTTTATTAATGAAAATAAATTTTAATTTAGGGGATACCTATGAATCAAGTTTTGAGCAGTTGGCAAGTAAAACCATGATGTGATAAATTTATTTTATTGATGTAATTTAAATAACTAATAAATATTGAGTATAAATTAAAATATTATGTATTTTTATATTTCCCAAAATATTTTTTTATGAAATGACAAATAATAAATAACATTAAATTATTCCTTTTATAATAAGTATAATATTTTGTGCAAGGAATATAAAAGAGAGAAAATAAGATAATAAAATAAATAATTTTTTTTAAATGCCACATTTAGAAAAAAAAAACTTTATTTAAAAATGACAAGCATGAAGCATGGACAATGCTCTTATTTTATGAACAAATGTAAAACCAAATAATAAAATGCTCTTATTTTATAAAAAAGAAAAAAAAACCAAATAATAAATTCGGGGTCACGTGACCTTCTTTGCCAATTTTATTGGATGTCTCCGAAGAGACGTGGCCTTCTCTTTCAATATCGATTTCTTACATGTGAGAAAACCGATCACAATTAGACCTCATTGAAAACCATATTTTTAAATTAAGAGGTTATCCCCGAATAAATAGGAAATACAAAACAATCGATGCAGACTGGTAAATAACTGAATTCTCGGGCCACAATTGTTTATAATAATAATAATAATAATAATAATAATAATAATAGAGAAAAATTAGTGTTAAATCAAAGATTTTGATTTCACCCTCAAATTAGTGAATCTCGTTCGTTATAATCATCTAATGTGCGCATCAATAGTCCACATTGAAACTAAATTAGCCATTCTAGAAAAAAAAATTGAACCAATGCCTACCCATCTCTCAATCTGTGCCTTGCCAAGTGAAAGGAGTCAAAGTCCGACGCCTCACGCCCTCATGACCGGTGCATGAAGCTCGACGCCTGCCCAACGACATCGTCTCGGCGTCGAGGCGAGGGGATGCGACGACGACACTCCACCTGCAGTAGCATCGGATCGTCGTCGTCCACGATTCTATCATATCCTTCATCGCCGCCATCGCGTTTGGTGTCCCCAATGCCGAGGCCAAACCCATTCTGTCTTCTTCCTCACCTTCCCCAATCAATATTCCATCGTCATTTCGCACCATGTACTAGGAGGATCTCGATCACCAAGGGCACATGATCATCATTGATCGTATGGAGATCTCTGCAGTGACTCGTGTCAACGAGATGATAAATTGGAGGTTGAACGACATACTCAAGCAAAGAGGAAAGTGGGGAGATGACTTTGGGAGCAGGAGGTTGAACCTGTTTTTATATATATATATATATGAACTCGGTTCAACTAAGATATTTCAATTTTGACAATCTTGAGGGTAAATTATGTGATTGGTCCATCAACTTTAAGTCATTTTCAAACCAGTCTCCCAACTTCAATTTTAATCAAAACATCTCTCATCTTCGATTTTCTTGCACGATTAGTCCTCATAATCGTTGATAGTGGATTTCTCGGTCACCTTGCATATGTGACCATCTTTCTCTCTCATCCATATAATTTAAACCATCCACGTCAGATCCTTTCTCATTAAAGTATATTATAAATTTTTAAAAAATAAAAAAAATGATGGAGCCGACCCGAGGGGGTCGACGCCCCCCTCTGCGAATCTCCCGTGCCGACGAGATTCGCAGAGGGGGGCCGCCGCCCCCTTCTCTCATTGGCACATGAGGGAGAAGAGGGGGGGCGGCCCCCCTCAGCGAATGGATCGGTGAGAGAGATTCGAAGAGGGGGGCCGCTGCCCCCCTCTCTCGTCGGTGCGTGAGGGAGAAGAAGGGGTCACCCCCCCCCCCCCTACGAATCTTGTCGGCATCGTGAGATTCGCAGGGGGGGCTGTTGCTCCCCTCTTCTCCCTCATGCATGATGAGGGAAAACGAGGGAGATGGCGGCCCCCTCGAGTTGATCCCACATTTTTACTTTTTAATTTTTATAATATATTTTAACAGAGAAAGAATCTGACGTGGACAACTTAAATAACATGAACGAGAGAGAATGACGATCACATATGCAAGATAATTGAGAAATCTACTATAACTGATCAGGAGGATTAATTGTGCAAGTAAATTGAAGGTTAGAGATATTCTTATTATAAATCGAAGTTGAAGGATCGATTTGAAAATGACTTAAAGTTGAGGGACTGATCGTGTAATTTACTTAATCTTGACTGTTGATGCACACACGACTATGACGATTGGGATTTCACTGATTTGAGAGTGAGATCAAAATATCCCATCTAACACTATTTTTTCTCATAATAATAATAATAATAATAATAATATTATTATTATTATTATTATTATTATTATTATTATTATTATTATTATTATTATTATTATTATTATTATTATTATTATTTCCAAGACTTTTTTATTAGTGAATTCCTTTCACGAGAGGTCTACAAAACTTTGCATCAACAGCACGTCAGGACCGAGAGGGCTGTCACAAATCCTTGGGATAATTGTGAAACCGATAGCAAGATCCTAGGGATAACCAGCAGCAAATGAGTCCAATTCAGATAAAAATTCATAACTTTATGCTCATTCTTCTATCAAAATAATGCAATTTTAACAAACTCGGAGATCTACGAAATGTAAGTTCAAAATGCATGCATCATAATAAGCTCATAGATAATCGCACTTTATACTGATATCATAGTATTGGCCATCATCAAAAGAATCGGATAAAGTCAATCAACGTGTGCGGAAGAAAGTAACAAGTCAACGTGGTTTGGTAGAAGTTGCATTTGCACAAAAGTTAAGATGAAGTAATTGCGACTTCTTGATTTCAAGTTTTAGTTTTGATTATGCGGAGTGTCTCGAATCAGATTAGTTACACTTAATGATAGACCAATTAATTTGTGAATAGTGCATTTTATAATGTCCCACAAATTAAATGAAGATTAGTTACACTTAATGATAGACTAATTAATTTGTGAATAGTGCATTTTGTAATGTCGCACGAATTAAATGATCGACATTATTTTTAAAACACCAAAAATTGGTCACCCAAAAAATGCTATGCCACAATGAATTTTTTTATACTAATAATTTCAAATTTGACTCCTAAGATCACGGAGAATACTATTATGTTATTTTCTTCCAACTTCATAATTAGTCATGTGGGTGCTACTTTTTCTTTCTTTCTGACTTTAGATTAACTTAGATGTTAATTCCTTTTTGTCAACTTCAAATTACTATTACTCTCGAACAACCAGAGGCCCTTGATGATGACCAATTGGCCAACATTAATGACGTCATATTAACTTGATATTATCTGTCCGACGAAAGCATTAATAAATATTTTCAAGTGTTCCGGTTTTCACATTGTGATTTTTTAATATTTTCTTATTTGAAATAAGTAATGATCGTAATATGAAATTTATAAATTAGAATCTACTAATATCCTTCCATGATGACATGCGTTTTCCATATATTAGGAAAAAGTTGATAGCTGTTGTTCAAATTTCTTAGAGTTCAAAATTAAGGAAATACGAAGATGAGAATTTTTATATTTTTTCTATTTACAAGATGCTGATAGATGACCCTTTTCGTTTTTTAAAAAAAATTTTGCTTTTCTTTTCAGGTTTGGATTGCCTTTAATAATAATAATAATAATAATAATAATAATAATAATAATAATAATAATAATAATAATAATAATAATAATAATAATAATAAAGACTAATGCAATGTATATAATTAATAATCAGGGACAAGACCAAATTATAGCGACATATTTTAATGTATTTATCTGTTTCTCTAGCATTATTGTTATTACTTTATAAACGTTACCCTTTTAAGAAGTAGAAAAAAAGTTCGTGCATATATTTCGATGTTGGAATGATGTTGATAAATCGAAAATAGTATAACTTAATTTATATTTCCTAGATATTAAATTGAAGTCAAGCTTAACCAAATTAAAGAGTATTGATTTTAATCAGATTTAACAAGGTTAGAAGTCCTATCATGTTTGTCATTTGTTAAGATATATATATATATATTAGTATTATTTTTTTTCCGGTCACATTATTGAACAAAAAAATAATAGTTTTAAAACTAATTTGTTAATTATTAGAGGTCTTATCTTGTTTTTATTTAAATTATTTAGAAGCAACAAGTGAGGAGGGCAACAACAGCTGGTGGTGTTAAGTACTGCACCAAACAAATTTATACCTCGCCTTTAATTTTGCGTCCCACTTTGTCACTTAAAAATCGCCAGAGTCCACTCTCGACAGAGACCGATGGGATTTTCATATTCCATCGAGCCGTGACGACGAACAGAAGCAGACAACATTCCTCTCTCTCTCTCTCTCTCTCTCTCTCTCTCTCTCTCTCTCTCTCTCTCTCTCTCTCTCTCTCTCTCTCTCTCTCTCTCCCCTTCTTCTTCTTCTTCTTCTCGAGCTTACTGCTGCAAACAAACACAGAGATATATTATATATACTATGGAAGAAAGAGAACCAACCACCAACAAAATTAACTCACAAAACAACACCAGAAACTGGTGCCCAATGCGATGCATTGTAATGTAATGCATGACATACATGCGAACCTTCCTTCCGCTGGACCTCATCGCCAGCTCCGCAGCTTTTATATCACCTTGTCGACCTCCTTACAACTTGTGCTTTAGTTGTTATCTTTTTCTCACTCACTCTCTCTCTCTCTCTCTCCTTCTCTCACCTTCTCCACCACTTTTAAGATGGGATGCACTTTTGTCATTTTGAACTAAATGAAAAACTGTCGAGGAGCTGGATTTTGTGATTTTGAACTAATGAAAAATTAAGTTACATTTTGCTTACTGAGGGAGTTGGAGTTGTGTTTGTTTAACGAGATCTCGAGTTCAAAATCATTTTAAATTATCTTTTGGCGATGGACGATTGACATTTGATTTGGGATTTGGGGGCGTAGAAACTTGTGTTTATGTATTATATGCAACTTGAGTTTTAATTTAACTTCTTTTTCTCCGTTGTGTTTCTTAATCTGACTTCAGTGATTAGTTTGGCTGGTGTTGGAACAATTAATTTATGGGTCAAATGCCGTTGCGTAAATGTGATGTTCCAGCCAGAATGTGAGCTGCTGGTCCCTGAGTTACCCGACAAGATATGGGGTGGTTGATCCTCTCTCTCTCTCTCTCTCTCTCTCTCTCTCTCTCTCTCTCTCTCTCTCTCTCTCTCTCTCTCTCTCTCTCTCTCTCTCTCTCTCTCTCTCTCTCTCTCTCTCTCTCTCTCTCTCTCTCTCTCTCTCTCTCTCTCTCCCCCTCCCCAAATCATTAACAATAATTGTATTTATCATTTTCAAATTTTTACCTAGACTTATGCACACTATTATCCTACATAAAAGATATAATCATTTTTATAACTTTTAATGTTACAAAATTATTTATTATCAATGATTTACTAAATTATTGATGAAGAAAGATATCGAAAAATATATAAACAAAAGTATGTGTAAAGCCACTTCAAACGCGCTTTTGCTTCCACCATTGGGATTCATGAACTTGCGCACAAGGTTT
Organism: Pontederia crassipes; assembly: GCA_030549335.1. Classification (NCBI taxonomy): domain Eukaryota; kingdom Viridiplantae; phylum Streptophyta; class Magnoliopsida; order Commelinales; family Pontederiaceae; genus Pontederia; species Pontederia crassipes. Next base: position 42,986,974 of record CM060195.1, read on the forward strand.
GGTAGATTCCACAGTTCGTCCACGGGTCATGCTTTGCTCGCCGCAGCCCCACGCCCCCGTCGGCTCCCACGTCTCCGTCGCCCTACGTGCAACCCTACTCCGTGCTCATCTCCGGCAGCCCTGCTTCGTCCTCAGTTCAACACGTCCACCGTCATCGCTATGTTTTGTGCCCTACATCGGCCGTTGAACCTCACCGCAGTTGCCCTTGAAATCGTCGATCTTTTTTGGAGCCGGGGAGTGATGCCATTGTTGCAACTCAGAGGGGTAATAAGGGGCTCGCATTGACCGTGTAAGAGACATTCCCCACAATTGATCATTGCCATCCGCATCCATCCTCCGTGGAAGCTGCCGATTGTTGCCAGTCGTCGCTGCGATCTCGATGCCTCTCTGAGCTACAGAAGGAAGAAGCCGCTCGCCGCCTTGAGATTCAATGGTGTCTTGCACGAGGAGGGAGGAAGGACTGACGATGATGTCCCACACGATCTCCTTTGTGCTTCTCGACGTCCATCCTTTGCACAAGTCATTGTATGGATGCGCCGAAGGGGATCTACGATGTCCGGCGAGGGCCGACAATGTCCATGGTGGAGGCGGTGTCTTGCGCGATGAAGGGGGGCCAATGGAGATGGAGGAGATGTTCGGCGACTGCGAAGGTCAGTGGCAGTTGTGTGTTGGCAGCAGATGTTCAATTGTTTCTTTTTTGTTTTGAATCGGATTTTTTAAGTATTGAACCAATGACTAAAGCATTTTTTAGATGGTTATATCTCAGCCGTCTTAGTCAAATCCAACGGTTGTGATGCAATGTTCACATATGTATCCACCTATCTTGATATGCACCCTAATAATCCTCTATATTTATAGATTTATAGATTTATATATAAGTGAAAAGTGAATGCATGATATTTATATTAGTAATTACCCCAAGAAGATAATAAGAATGACTACCTCAAAGCAATTCCTCCACGCGACAAAAATATGTGTACTTACATAACACACAAATTCATCAAACCAAATAGAGTAAATTGTGGGAAAGAAAAATAATAATAAAATTAACAACAAAAAAATGACATAAGATATCATATGAGAAATGAAAAAGGTTTAAAGGAACAAATACCATGAGTAACATTGACATAAGATCATGTGCACATATTATCACGAGTTCAATAGAAAATTTGACACTGGAAAATTACAATGAAAATGAATATTTCGTGAGTTCAACAACAAATAACAACAACAACAACAACAACAACAACAATAATAATAATAATAATAATAATAATAATAATAATAATAACAATATCATCAAGCAAAAGAATCATGAAGTACATAGCATCATAATTAATAAGTTTAACAATGAAAGATCATAAGAATAAGAATCAATTAAGGCATTACCTTTTATCGTCGATAAAATATTATTATTGCTCATAGTATTTTCATTATGTTACATTTAAGAATCAAGTATTGAAATGTCGTTCGATTTTCTTTTTTTACTAAGGCAAAGAATCATATGTTGGAGTGTCTTTTCACTATTAATATGAAGGGAGTGACTTTCAACTACCTTGGGATTAATAAAGTAGTTCAATTCTCTAATTGATCATTATTCATTTATAATAGAAGAACTCTTCTCTTTATCTTATTATAAACTATCTTTAATTTCAAGTATCAAGAGGTACAAATTACATTACATGGTCCATGTGAAATGGGATGACAATAGGATCACTTTATTTGAGAGTCAACAATTTACAAGTAAAATGCATCACGATCAACTATTAAGTCCTATTGGTACAAAGATACAAATTATCAAATAAGGGAATGAAGTACAAAACATGAACCACGTTGATAGTCATTCAAATTGAACTCTTGTATGACAAAATCATGACATCTTGGCCATGATCGACATGTAGAATTGCAAATCTTGACCTCATCAATTGGATCACCACACATGTAGTTGCGATCTTCCCAAGGCATGATCATGGCCAACTAGTTGCAATCTCCCTAGCCCCCATGGTGTTATCACATCTAGATTGGTTATGATCTTCACCAAATAGTGTGATTGTGATTGGTATATTTCATCATAGATACAATGTTACAATGATCTTGCTTGCTTCCTATCTACAATCACTATCTTGCATCACTTGATGTTGAAGGTGCGCCTAGTGGTATTTCACAATTAAAGTTGAAGCACTTATTTAATTTTATAAATGTCAAAGATCCAATGCCACTAGGTAGATACTATTTAGATAGTACGACAAATACACTAACAAAAAAATGTCCTACATAAGCATCATATCAATAGCATATGAAAATATAATATTAGTCGCACCATAAATTTTTTGTCGATATATTCAATGTGACATATTATCAAGATTCCATCTTAATGAGATTTGTCGACATTGAAACATACCTTTGACAATTGATTATGTCTTCATGTTTTGTGATCCATTCCGTGTCATTTCCTTTGACCCTATTCGGTCGTTCTCATGTGGTGTCGCTCCTCTCCTCCAGCTGAGTAGTCTTGTGTGCCAAAGTCATGATAAAAAAGAGAGTCAAATATGAGGCTATAACTTAGGGTTAAAAAGGATCCATAGATATGAAAAGAGATGGTAATAAGTTAGCATCCCCTTTAGTCATGCTTAGCCAATTTTCTTAAATGCCCAAATGTTACCATAAAAGATAATGAGAATTTATTATTCCCTTAATAAATTCTCCAAGTACCATAAAAAATAAAAACATGTGATCAGATTTGACCTTTCAAGTTCACATAGGCCCCATTTAAGTCAATAAGCTAATTGGAAATTTTACCACACAATGTAAATGGCAAGGTTTGTTTTAAATGATAATGATTTTAACCAAATAAATAAATGTTACTATATATTAAACTGGTTAATCAAAATTCATTAGACTTTTGGACATGAAGATAGAAAAAAGAGTATGAATAGTGTATATACATAGTTGACCCTCCCAAGTTTTTTATATTTTTAAAGATATATAAGGAAGTGTATATTCATAGTTGACCCTCTCAAGTTTTGTTATTTCTGAATATATATATATATATATATATATATATATATATATATATATATAAGCAACTATATATACATAGTTTATATATAACACGTATTTAAATTATAATTCCATTTTCCAAAATTGAAATAATTTATGCTAGTATGTGTATTAGAAACAAGGAAAGTCTAGGGGGATAAAAAATATTATTTAACTAATAAATATATTCAATATAATTATTTTCTTAATTTAATAAGTAATCCTTGTATTGAATGTTCGTTCTACGTCAAATATTCAACATTTTAAAAGTATTAACGAGTATATAGATCGTCCCACTCTACACAATAATTTTTTTATGTAATTAAGTTAATTTATAATTAGATTAATCATCTTCTTAGATGAAGTTATACATATAAATATATATATGAGGAAAATTAGGGTGAGATCAAGTTTTTTTATCTCACCCTCAAATCTGTTAATTCCAACCGTTATAACTATTACATCTTGGTTCAACGGACAAGATTGCTCCAAGACTTTGATTTCTAGTATGAACAAATCTGAACTAGTTCAAGGAAAAAAAATGGGTTCAACATGTTAAGAATATAAAATCAACAATGTTGATCTTCTTAACGACTTAAACTTTTAAGAAAACTGATCAGCACATCAAATTTAACATGGTATCAGAGCCAGATCTTGAGTTCGAACCTCGTTAAGCTCTTATTAAAAAGTAATTTCCTCCCTTAATTGTCCACGTGTTGGACTTGGGCTAGACCAAAGTTGTCAGCAGTCCACACGTGAGGGGAGTGTTAAGAATATAAAATTAATGATGTTGCTCTTCTTAACGGCTTAAGCTTTTAGGAAAACTGGACAGCACATCAAATTTAACATGGCATCAGAGTCAGAGGTCAAGAGTTCGAACATCGTTAAACTCTTATTAAAAGAAGTAATTTCCTCCCTTAGTTATTCATGTGTTGGGCTTGGACTAGACCAAAATTGTCAGCAGTCCACACGTGAAGGAGAGTGTTAAGAATATAAAATTAAAGATGTTGCTCTTCCTAATGACTTAAGCTTTTAAGGAGAACTGGTTAGCATATCAAATTTAACATGTTAAGAATATAAAATTAAAGATGTTGCTCTTCCTAATGACTTTGGCTTTTAAGGAAAACTGGTTAGCACATCAAATTTAACATGATATCAGAGCCAGAGGTCAAGACTTCGAACCTCATTAAGCTATTATTAAAAAGTAATTTCCTCTCTTAGTTGTTCACGTATTGGGTTTGGGCTAGACCAAAAAGTTGTCAACAACGCATACGTGAGGGGGAGTGTTAAAAATATAAAATCAACGATGTTGCTTTTCTTAACGGCTTAAGCTTTTAGGAAAACTGGTCAGCACATCAAATTTAATAATCTTCTAGACCCTCAATACCATCTTTCTAGCCGTCCAAAATTAACTTACGTTTCACGCTTTTCCCCCTTTTGCTGTCGGAGCACTAGTTGATGATCCTCTTTTCTTCCCCGGTGAAACAACCCCTTCCTATTCAGCGGGGGGAGAGGACGAGGTTGAGGCGTCAGGCGGGCCAGCCGTCGAAGGTTGTTGGGCATCAGGCGGGCCGAGTATCGGAGGTTGCTGGTCGTGCATTGTCTTTCCTGGTGAAACAACACCCTTCATGTTAATTCAGCAAAGAGAGAGAGAGGGGGGGGGGATGAGGTCGAGGCGTTGGGCCGGTTGGCTGACGGAGGTTGTTGGGGCATTAATTGTCTTCCCCAGTGAAGCAACCCCCTTTGAGAGAGAGAGAGGACGAGGTCGAGGCGTCAAGCCTCGGACATTGTTGGAGCATCACGCGTTAATTGCCTTCCCTAGTGAAGCAACCTACCCCCCCCCCCCCCCCTAGAGAGAGAGAAAAGTGGGGATCAAAGAAGGAGATGGGCGCTGGGCGCCGAGTTGATCAAAGAAGGAGATGGTTGTTGGGTCGAGTAGCTGATTCAACTTGCATCTTGGTGGTGCAATATGAAGCATCTAATGAAGATCTATGGATTATACCCGTGGAGATTAAAAGATTTGAGGGTGAGATCAATTTCTTTAATTTCACTCTAATTTTCCTCTCTCTCTCTAATTATATATATATATATAATTTGATAATAAAAGATATCATCTAAGACTAAAAAAATTGCGACCATTGAATTAATCATATTGTTAAAATGACTTAATCATAATCACCGAATAATTAGATGATCTTGATGTTGAACAAAATTATTATTTAAGTAATAAGACAAATTAACACGTAATTATTTTATTAATTTAATAAGTAAAATTAATGTTCTATACTCACTTTATGTTGAATGCTCTACACATGCATTTTCCTCATTTAAAAAGATATTCATGAGTATGTAGAACACCCATACTACACTTTGATGCAGAGCCCTTATTTTTATTATTTAATAAATTTAATTATTGTAATTCTTAATTAGATTAATTATATACTTCTTAGGTTAAGTAATGTGTATACATTGAGGTAATTTGAAATTTTATTTTATAAATATTAATGCCGAAATAAAATATAATTATATTATATTATATAATTTATTTACTATGAATATTATAAGGGTGAGTGTAAATTATATTCTTGTGTCCATTTTTGTCATTATATAATTATACATTAATTGGACCATTATATTTACCAAATAGTTTTTGTTAAAATTTTAAATAAATCCGTTTTTACTATCCTCTAACACTATCATTTTAATCATACAATTATCCTCCAATTGAATTGTTATTTGCTAATTAATATACTAACTTTATCAAATAGAGTCATGATCAATTATTTTTAGGCATATGATGATTTAGTCCACTTTACTTGTTGCACTTATAATTAAAGACCATCAACCACCAAACTAATTTGTGTTTTGAAAGCTATGATTTATTCACTACACGATAGAAAGGGTGTCATCAATGTTGTCAAAAGCTAATTTTAATACTTCAAATTTATGACTTACAATTCTATGGTAAAAAATCAAGTTTTTTTAGGTTAAAATCGAAAATAGGAGTAAAATCGGTCTCAAATGCATGTTCATTTGGTGGAAACGGTTGAATTGTACAATTAAGTATCAAACTCGTCGAACTTAAATTACATGTGTTGTTGGGCTTAATTGGTAGATGTTAATGGTTAAGTTTATGAACTTGCATATTTGAAACTTGAGATAAATACCTTATGTATTTTATGCTAATTAAATATATTATACATATATATAAATTATAGCACAAATGGATAAAACTATAATTTTATTGTAAATGGTATTTATATTTTAAATTAATTTTGTTTATTATTTCTTTTGGATCATAATACTTGAATAAAAAATAAATCATACTTTTATGAAAATATGGTATAGTGGTTATAATGATAACAACAATAATAATACTATAGGGAAAAAATGATATATAATTTTCTTATACATTTATTTATTTGTAACAAATTTATTTATTTAATTGTATGAATTAATTAGACGTCAATTGAATCTACATATATTTTTTTATATTGAAAATTTTAAAATAAATTGCATTTGAACTTTCTGTAATTCTATAATTTGTAATTTTTATTAATTATTAATTTGTGTTAATTTTTACATATTTATTAATATATTTGATGTGGCATATAGAGTAATAATTAATTATTAAATTAATATTGTACTTAAATTTTACATATTCATATATCAAATTTATGATATTGAGCCTCTTAAAATAAACTTAGGTAGAAACTTGAACTTGACAAGACCTTTTCCATTGAAAAAAGGAGGGTGCAATGTTGAAATAAGTTCTGATGAAGCTGCCATAGCCGGCCCTTTTCTATTCGAGTTCAAAATTTTGGTTCTATTATTTTTATATAATATGTTTCTCCATATTTCCAATATTAACTCCATATTTTATTTAATTTGGATTTTTATTTGAAAGAAAATATTGTGAAGCCTATTTTAATATTTTAGTTTATTTTGAAAAAAATGCTTGATGCTTTTAATTAGTTAATTAAATTTTATATTAATCTAACTTGACTAGGAGTGCTTATTTTAGGGTTTATTTGGGGCTATTTATTGTCATACTTTAATAGTTAATTTGTGGTGAGTTAAATTTATGTGTGTATTAATTTATATCAATTTGTAGAGTAATTAATAATCAAAATTTAATGATATTAATTATTAGTAACTATTTAATGCACTTAAATTTTGTTTGAATTGAATACTTTAACTTTATTTAAATTTAAGATGCTTTATTAGGTTGATAGATTATTAGTTTGTGAATTTCACAATTTTGTCCTGACCGACTAATAATTTAGAAACAATTAATATATTTTAAGGAATTGGAACAATTTTCCATATTTCATGTATTTACATCTAATCTATTATTAGAGGCCTCAATTTCATTATCACGTTATATATATATATATATATATATTTGTAATACAAATTTATTTTCTTTTGTTATCTTATGAGTTTGATAATTAATTAATATTTATTCTTCTTAGGTCGGACAATCTTACTCCTACTTATACTATTTGAGTTGTTGGCGGATTAATTTTGCAAAATTAATTTATTGTATCAGCCGGCTAGAGGGACCACGTCCATTCCAAAGTCTAAGCAAATTAGGTGAGTCATTAGCGGTCAAACCCCTAGGGATCTTCACTGGGTCGCCCTGAGGGATGTTGTGTACAAATTGAAAATTTTCGTCTCGAGTCGACTCGAAAATTCAATTATGTTTTTATTTAATTTTTCAACATATATCTTAAAATTTTAGAATAAAATATGTTAAATGTGTAAAATATTATTTAAAATTTAACAAATTATTTTATGCTTTTTAAATAAATATTATATCAAAAGATTTTATGATTTTATATTAAATAATAAAAAGATTAAGATAAAAAATATCAAAAAATGATCGGATAACTCAATCATCCGACTCGATCCAACTCCACTAGAACTGAGATGAGACAAATTGAATATGGTCTAACCCTCCAAAGAGAGGTGACATGATCCTATCACAATTTGATGATCAGATCAGCTCTAGGGACAAGTCTGACCCATTAACATTTCTAATTGTAATATGAGAGCGGACTATTTTCATTAGAATTAGTGAGCGCTTAGGCATTTTGCAAAAGAGTCATGCCCATATTAGAATTATAGTGAATTTGTCACAATATTATTTTGGCAACCAAATTTTATACTTTTTAAAATAATATAATTAAAGTATTACTTTTTGTGTAAATCATTTTTTATAATATTACTATTTCAACCCCATATTCATTAAGTATATTATTGGTTTAAATTATTATGGTGTAATTGGATGTGAATATAAGTAAGTTATTAAATTATCTTAGTGTAATTGAATATGGAATTAAATGGATTATGTTGAATTGACGATAACAGATTATTTGGATATGGTTAAATCAAAAAGTTAAATTTTAGAGTTAAATTTCAAAATTGTTAATATTTAATTAATAAATTTACTGCTTATAATTTTTAAATATTATATTATTATTCTAAATATAGGTATTAATATGGAAAATAATAAATAATTATACTTGAAATAATATTTTTTATACTTAAAAAATAATTCAATATATATATGTCAATTGTTTTTTTAAAAAAATCATCCACGATTCTAGAGATTCGAAGGCCTAAAGTGATATTATAAATTTTATTTTAATATAAATACAAAACAATAATATATTAAGATCTTTTTAACTTTTGATACGAAAATCTACAATTTTATCTTTAAAAACAATTAGTTTATGAATATAAAAAATAAGAAAGAATTTGAGTGTAGCTTTTCAATGTAAAATATAAAAAGAATGTTAATTGTGAAAAAAGTAATACAAATATTATTTGATTAATTATGAGAAATTTTAATTGAAGTATTATTTTTTTAGGGGAATTTGAAGTATTATTGATGGTTGGCAATGAATTAAATATGGAACGAATCTTAAATTGAATATAAAAGATAAAAAAAAATATTTATTGTTACAAGTCAATTATGATTTAGGTGAATGATATTAGGAATGAAAGATAATACACATATTTGTTGATGATTAAAATTAATAAAGACATTAAATTATTAATTAATAATATTAATTTAATATTATTGATGTTAATAATACATAATTAAGGAGCTTATATAGGGGTGAAGCCTCGAGCAATTGCTCTAGTGGCATCCCCTTGAGCCGGCTTTAAATTCTAATTATATTTCACCCCAAGTGAAATAAATGAAATTGGATTTCGAAAGTTGATCTCGAAATATTTTATTTATTATTTTAACTGATTGCATTTGTTAGCGGGTCCATAGATAGACATATTCGGACAAAGAAATGAAGCCAGACCATCTCTGTCACATGTATAACACCAATAAATAATATATATATATATATATATGAAGATGTATATATTACATATATATACATAAATGTGCATATATATGTTATGTGTATATATTATGTATATATACCACTGTGGATTATTCGAATGGTTTAATTAATATTCCAAGCAGACTTATGCAAGCATGATACTAACGGTGATTTGCAGCATGGTTCGTGGACCGAGGACGTAATGAATTAATCGAATTTATATATTACGTTTTCCATATTTTGGGGGCATTTTTAACTAATCGAAATTGTGGAAGCAAATTATTTTAAGAGATATATATATTTAAGACTCATTCGCGGCACATGTGGAGACGGTCCACTTGTATTTAAATTTTACTAATCATATCTCATATTATTATTATTATTAGAATAAAATATGTGTTTAAATTTTTTTTTCAAATTTCGTACTCCGCGCCTACATAAAACTTATTACTAAGACTAACAATATATCTCATGTTCTACAAATTTATCAACGTGTACTAGTAAATGTTACGATTACAAACCAAACTTTTTATATGAAGTGTGTCAACATGGACAAGTAAAGATAAGCTCCAACCACGTGACATGACATATAATTATCCCATCATGATCACCAACCTTAGAATTTAATTTTCTCTTGTGAAACAAAAAAAATAATACAACAAGAACTAAATTATCAACAAGTCAAACCACTTACAGCCATTTTCCCTCCATTTGCAAAAACAAACACCATTTGTTTTTTAAAAAAAAGAATAGTATCAAACAAACAAAAGGTTGTGGAAAACAAACTCTTAACAAATTGTTCTGTTCGATTGTGACATTTATATTTATCTCATCATGTCATTGAACCACTGATGTGACAATAATATGCTCCATGTGATGCTAATGTGGCATCTCATTATTTAATGCAACACATTTAGTTTGTAGTAGAATCCATGAGTAACTTTTAACTTGCTACCTGCTATGGAGCCAAATTGACATAATATATACATGTGCTACCTTTTTATCCACATATATGTACGTTAAGAAAAAAAAATACTTCGTGCAAATAACGAGTACAATTCATTATGTCAAAAATGTAAAAAATAATAATTTATCAGGTCATCTTATAAAAATGATGGTTATTGTTATTTTGATAACTATGTTTACATAGATTTTTACTCAGTCAACTTAAGGTTTATGTCTTAATTTTCTCATTGTATATTATTTTAAAGGACAAAATAATTTCTAATTGATATATTTATTCATGAGGCATAAGATCTAGTGATACAATTATGATTTCACACCACCTATTCTCTAATACTGGAAATTCATACTTAAATGGGCATTAAAAAAATAGAAAACATATTTTCGTTAAATTTAGCTATTTTCTGAAATATTTGCTTATTCAATATGTTTAGCGATTTGGTTGACGAAAAAAATACACTAATTTTGATATATTATAAGAAAACTCGTTTCTAATTTTGCATTCGTTATTATTTTTTCATATTTAAACTTTTTTTATAAGATTAGTTGTATTTCAAAAAAGAGCCTTTGCTTTCGCACGCCAAATCAGAAGATGCCAAAATATTTCACGTCGTGCCGCAGATTCCAGTCGCCTTTTACCGCCACCCCCGCCACTGTACTCCCTCGTCTCTATCGTCCGCCGAAACGCCTCAGCTCATCAATGGCGAGATCCACTTCTCCACAAGGTCTGCCTCCTCTTCCTCACTACTCCCTTTCTCTTTCTCCGTCATCTCCGCATTTTCCTCTGCTCTCACATGGCGACTACTCCGAGATCTCTTTACTTCTCCCCCCCTTTTTTTCCCTGCTGTCGTCTGATTAGTTTTCATCGCTGTTAACTCTCTTCTCTGATTTCCCTCTGTTTTTGCAGACGGTTGGGCAAGTGAATGACTGCATTCAATAGCCTCCCTTAGGTGGGCGAGCGCTGCCTGCTTCGTTCGGTGCTCCTTTAAGCAGAGGCCCGGCTTGATTTCGTCGGCGTAAGGCATCTTCTTCTGCTCTGCTTCTGCTGCTGCTCCTCGTGCTCTCAACGTTGCTTCTTCGTTCTCCGCGCATTTTTTGCTTGGATCTGCGACATCGTCCTGGCTTTCTTCCTTTCATCCGCGGAGATCTCGGTGGACAGCGAAAGGAGCTATAAACATAAAGATTTTTACGCTTCTTCTTTGACTAGATCTCTGCGCCGAAGTCGTGACCCAAGAGGATTGCTCCTTTTCAACTTCTTCGCGTGGAAGTAGGGCTTTTGGTGCCGGAGATGCTATAAAGTTGAAATCTTTCTATCGCATCGGTGGAAGGGGGTCTTCGGAGTAGCGGGCGCGATGGAAATGGTTCAAAGACTAATGTTTTTTGCCCTCTGGCTAGCGGTCATCTTGTTTACCGGAGGCGGCATCGCGGGCGGCGAACCGTTGGACGACAAGAAGGCCTTGCTCGACTTCCTTGCAGCCGTCCGTCCCGGCCGAAAGCTCAACTGGAACCTCCTCATTCCCGTCTGTGGCTTATGGACGGGCGTGACCTGCAACGTCAACGGCTCCCGCATCATCGCCCTACGCCTCCCGGCCATCGGCTTCAACGGACCTATCCCACCCAACACGATTAGCCGCCTCTCCGCGCTCCAGATCCTGAGCCTCCGATCCAACGGCCTCACCGGCCCCTTTCCGTCCGACTTCACCAACCTCACCGCGCTCACCGGCCTCCACCTCCAGCTCAACAACTTCTCCGGCCCTCTTCCATCGGACTTCTCGCCGTGGAGGAACCTCACCGCACTCGACTTGTCGTTCAATGCCTTCAACGAGAGCATCCCGGCCGCCATCTCCAACTTGACACAGCTCATCGCCTTAAACCTCTCCAATAACTCGTTTGCCGGCCAAATTCCAGATGTTGAGCTACCAAAACTGCAGTATCTCAACCTTTCCAACAACCATCTCAATGGCACAATCCCTCGGTCTCTCCAGAAGTTTAGCAACTCGTCGTTCTCGGGCAATGATTTATCACCGGTTTCACCTCTATCTCCAGCATCATTGCCATTGCCATCATCGCCCTCTCCTTCGCCTGTTTCCCGCCGGAGAACAATGAAGAGGCTTGGTGAGGCAGCCATTCTTGGAATTATAGTTGGTGGATGCTCTTTGCTGTTTGTAGCGCTGGCATCATTCCTGTATCTTTGCTGTTCCAAGAGGAAAGATGATGACTTTGTCTCCGGTAAAGGATCAAAGGGTGACGGATCACCAGAGAAGGCCATTAGCAGTAAGCAGGATGCCAACAACCGGCTTGTGTTCTTTGAGGGATGTACATTTGCTTTCGATCTAGAAGATCTGCTGAGGGCTTCAGCTGAGGTTTTGGGGAAGGGAACGTTTGGAACTGCATATAAGGCCGTGCTGGAAGACGCAACAACGGTGGTCGTGAAACGGTTGAAGGAGGTTGCTGTTGGAAAGAAAGAGTTTGAGCAGCAGATGGAGATGGCTGGGAGAATAAAGCATGAAAATGTGGTGGAGCTGAGGGCATATTACTACTCCAAGGATGAGAAGCTCATGGTGTACGACTACATCAGCCAGGGAAGTGTCTCGTCCTTGTTGCATGGTATGAATTCTGAGAGTTCTACATTTCTGCTTCATTTCTATCTTTTGTTTAAATGCAATTCACTTGTGAAACTTTTGTAGGCAGACAGAACTAGGCTTTGGTTCATGGATGCTTGCCTATTGTTCTGTTTTCTTCGGCATCCTTGCATGATAGAGCTTATATAAACCATTAAAATTAATAGTACAAAATGGTTCCAGTATCCCTGAAACTTGTTTTAATGAATTATTTTCTTGAATCGTTGACAATATATGTTCATAGATGTTATTATCAAGTACCTTCTTTTTACATCTTCTTTTCATTAGGCTTATAATTAGTTCTTTATGTCATTGCTTTCGGGATGGCCTATTTAGTGCCTAAAGAAGACAAGTTACTGTTTTTCATTTTTAGCTTATTATGCCTGGTCCACTGATGTTGTAGTTAAATTTTTTTTTTGGCTTGTTTAATCTATCTTTCTTCTTGAAAGGTGGTTGATTCTACCGTTTTGGTATGCTTGTATGTTTATGGCTTGCAGTTGCCATATTCTAATGTGTGCTTTATCTCTCCTGCATACACTTTGAAGATCCTTAGTTTACGTTGCATAATTGACCAGTTTAATGATACTATGGTTTTGACCTCTTTTTCAATGTCAAAAACATGTTGACTCAAAATAATTTTCATGTTACATATAGCTATATGTGTACAGAAAAGTCTCTTGGTGTTAATTGACTTCATGACTGCCACCTCAGGAAAAAAAGATTAAAACAGAAGCAGAGCACAAATTACCAAAGATGCTACTATCGCCTTTTACAGTTATTAATATCTAGTTAAGAGAGCCCTTTAAACTTGTTCCTAATTCATTTTTAGTGGGCTATATTAGTTCCTTTTTTATAATGAATTTTTTCCACCTTCTTTTCAGTCCAAAAAGCAAATTTCTTAATCGACAATTTCAGTTGCAAATAAGAAACATCATACATATTACTTGTTGAGTCCTGCTTCATGGCCTTTTTTGCTTTCAGCATGCTGCTCATATATTAGAGTTCTTATACCATTCTATTCTGAAGCATTTTGCGTTCACTTATGTTCTGATTTAGATAAAATATACATTATGAATTCAGTTACTATTAGTTTTGACAGGATTTTGGCATGTGCTAAATACATATCAAATCACCTGAATTCTTGTTTTACTGTGCACATATTTATTGGTGAGCATCTTCGTGCAATGTTTATTACTGGACGTTGCTGACAAAGGTTGCTGTTTAACATAGTTATTTCTTTCACCTTGGATTGCTCATAAAGATGGCTGTTTAACACAGTTGGATGACAAGATCCTTGCTAGTCATCCTTCTAACTTTCAAAAAGGAAAAAGAAAGAAGAAAAGACACAGTTAATTCTTTCAACTTGGATTCCTTTGTGGTATACTGTGACCTGTATGTTCACATATCTGTGTGTAAAGTACTTTCAACTTTTTTACTAATTTGTGCCTTACTGTTGAAATTACAGTGCATGTAGCCTTCTTTTGTCTGTTTGGTATCCATCAATTTACGTGCCAAAAAAATTTCAAGCATTTGGCTTCCTTTTCTACTGTGCGGTTATGTAAGGCTGATGCAGGATGTGTTGGCTAGATTTTCATTTTTTCTTGTCTAGTGCATTCAGTATATTTGATTTCTATATGTGGTTATGGGATTTGTTCATTTAAATGAGAAAGAAATTATAGAATACCGAGATCAATAATGCTGCATCTAACGCTGTAGCCCTAAGTGATATTCCCCCAACAACTGAATTCAATATATATATGCACATATCTAACCCTGAGATGCATATAACGCAATTGCATTTCATTTTACAGGCAAGAGTGGGGAAAGCCGCACACCTCTAGACTGGGAAACCAGACTTAAGATTGCCCTTGGAGTTGCAAGAGGAATTGCATGCATCCACATGGAGAATAATGGAAAACTTGTTCATGGGAACATCAAATCGTCAAACATCTTTCTCAACAGCCAACAGTATGGTTGCATTTCCGACCTGGGTTTGGCATCCTTGATGAATCCAATGGTCCCACCTTTATCCCGTTTGGCTGGTTATCGCGCCCCTGAGGTGGTTGATACGAGAAAAGCATCACAAGCTTCTGATGTCTATAGTTTTGGTGTGCTCATGCTCGAGCTCTTGACGGGTAAGTCCCCGATCCAGATAGTAGGTGGCGGAGATGAGGTCATTCATCTTGTCCGTTGGGTGCAGTCGGTGGTCCGCGAGGAATGGACTGCGGAGGTGTTTGATGTCGAGTTAATGAGGTATCCGAATATAGAGGAGGAGCTGGTTGAGATGCTTCAGATTGCAATGAACTGTGTTGTGAGGGCACCTGAGCTAAGACCCAAGATGGCTGATGTTGCAAGGATGATTGAAGGTGTAAGAAGATTTGATAGCGGAAGTGGGACGCGCCCTTCAACTGAAGCTAGATCAGAGGTCTCAACTCCTGCTCCAACTCAAGGTACAGGAGCCCCATCAACCCCCCAGTAAGACAGTGATTCAGTCATGAGTTTGTTGTACAATAGTTCAGGCTTTATCTTCACTTGTGGTCGTGCATTTGGGAGCATTAGTCTGTTCAGATTCTTTGTCCTTTGTCGATAACGTTAAGTGTTTCTCGTCGACATGGTGGAAGATGTATTGAGGTCAAGGGTCTCTTATGACCAGACAGGAGTAAGCCAAGTCATTTAGCTAGATCCCTCTGTTTTGTTTGAACTGTTTGAATGTACTATTTCCATCACAATTACAGCCTAATTGTTTAAAAGAATCTTGGTCTATGGTCTCTTCTCAGGGCTTGTAGTTGTAGCAGTTCTGATGACTCGGATTACAAACAATTCTTTTTTGGTAGCCACCTATTTCTTTTTTAGGAGTACCATTTAAATTAGAACGTTTTTTTTTTCCTATTGTTGTCATTGTTCTTGGTCGTATATAGTTTCAGCATATGGCCATCGGAACCCTAATTTATCTCAACTGTTAACATACACTCTGAAGAACTGGAAGAACAAGTTATGTTTGTAAGGTTATGATGTTGCTATCCTTTCTTACAAACAGAGAAAGAAACCGTGTTACTTTGTGTATGCACATAAAATTCTCACAAGTAGCATAAAGAGAACATTGATAGCAAACCACAAATTCCTATTGTTTTCACATAATTTGGTCAGTTTTATGTTCGGCACAAACTCCTGCTGGAATGTGGAATCCATAGGATGGAAGTGTTCATTGAACTTGGTCACTAAAAGATACAAATATGTAATTGCTGCCTTGAATATGCCACTCAACTTAAACATAAATAGGATTCCTCATGTGTCCCTGTCTGAATATGCAAGTCAACACCATGCTGTCTTGGTGAAATCTCTACAAGCTGTAACTAATATCTGTGGTAAAATTTGTCAATGTGATAAATCCTAATAATCAGGAGCACTCCAAGGAGGAAGAAAATGATTATGGTACAGATTGACCTCTCAGACCACAGATCACAGATCATTCGCCATATAATTCCAAACAAAGAATGACGCCACCTGAACAGAAATCTACATCAAGACTGATCTTCAGATGATTGAATCAACTTATTTCTTTGTGACAATTGTCTTGATTCCCCCTGCAGACATGCAAACAGTAAATGAAGCCGCCAATTAATGGAGTAATAGATCAAAATAAATTTCAATAATTGTTCTCAAAATTTACTTTTTTTTTAAATTTAGTCATTTGATTTTAATTTATAATTAAACTGTTCTTCAATTATTACCTTATTTCCTCCTATCGTAGATTTATCGACAAAAATTATGCACCCTATTAAAAAATAAAAATAATAAAACGGGCAGCAACCCCCTCGCCGACGATGGCGAGGGATGACCTAGAGAGAGGGGGCGGCACCCCTCTATCTTATGTGTTAGAAAGAGACAATTATTGAAATTTACACAAAAGATTTGTGATTGAAGGCAGGAATGAATCACTAACGCACGAACAAATGCGCAGAAATAACTTAGACAAAAATGCGAATTTTCAGAACAAACTATTGAATTGCTGCTAAGAAGCAGCATGTAGCTCATTTGACAACCTTTAAATTGCATTTGGCAGTCTTGTCTCGAAGATAAAAAAAAAAAAGTTAATGCCGAGCAAATTACCTTCTAATTGCTCAAACCTGACTTCTTTTACCATGTCAGAAGCAGCACGGTACTCGAACCTGCCAAATTTTCAAAATTTAAATTGGACCCAAAATGAGTCTTGTGACAAGATACTTTCTTTCAGACAGTAGAAAAATGAAAACAAAATTTGTGTCCTTTCGCACACATTGTTGTCTGCTAATTGATGCAAATGCTATCAATGCAATCACAGAAGTGTTTATGGCGAGAAGTCACAAGGATGGCAGCACAGGAGGATATGGCATCTTAAAACAGTTTAAACTGTCCTAATCTCACATTAATGCTACCTGAATTTATTTTGAAACAACTATTCCTGAATTCGAGTTCTGAACTCTGAACATTTTTAAAGTAATAACTATCACAGTGACAGAGAATCTCGCACCTGTTCGAGAAGGCCACGCCGATCTCATAATCGGATCTGCTCTTGGAAGCCTCGACCAGGACGGAGACGATCTCTGTCTTCCTCGTGCTGGCCATGAGGCAGTCGTACTCGCTTGGGACGACGACCGCGAAGAAGTTGTCGCTCAGCTTGCTCAGGCATATCCTGTCCACGGCCGACAGCGGGATCCTCCGCTTCAAGCCGCCGCCGCCGTCCTGGTCGACGAGGTAGAGTGCGGACTCGCTGATCATCAGCACGCGCCGCTTCATCTTCCCGCCCGCCGTGTACCTCAGCACCGTGTCGGCGAACAGAAGCCTCTGCTCACCTGCACCGCATAACGAACCCGACGGGTTGGACTTGGGGCTGTTGCTTTTGTCTCACCGTGCGTGCGTACTGACGTTACCTCGCTTGGATAAGATGGAGGAGAGGAAGGGATCGGCGGGGACGTCGAGGTAGTCCCCCTTGGCGTCCCGCCGGATGGAGGCCCCGCGCCGTACCTTGACCCCCATGAAAGGCGTCAGAGGCTGTGAGTTCGAGCCGCCGCTTCCGTCGCCCGCAGCTCCGCTTTGTGCCATGAGCGCCGGCAGCCGAGTCATCCTGTCCATCGTCTCCGGCGACTTCAGGCGGGGCGTTGCCGGTTTTCTTCTCCCTCTTTTCCTGCTGACTGCGAGGTTTTATGACTGGTTTCCTGAGCAATCTCACGGTCAAGTGGTGTAATGAAGTGGCACAACTCAGCAAAGCAAAGCAACGAATCATGATGTTGATGGTGGCAATTTAAAAACCAGGAATTATTATTATTATTATTTGTTTTTTCGTGAGTCCTTACAAAATTGTGTAACATATAAAATAATCATTTTCATAAGATACCAAATTACTAGTAGAAATTAGAAAAGACAACAATTGGAATATATATATATATATATAAATTACAAGTCATGGCGACGTACTTGCCTTGAGTAGAATTTTGCTTAGTATTTATAAAAAGGTTCAATTTCACTTTTTAAATATTTTTTTCACATCATAGAGAAAATTTTAATCTACTGTTTTTTCAGTTCGCCTTTTCTTTTGTCCTATGAATTGGACTGAGTAATATTATTTTGTCCTTGACGTACACTCAAACTTTTATCTGTTTATTTTTCCTCGAATAAATATGATAATTTGAAGATTAAGAAAAAAAATATTAGAGACAGATTCGACATTTGATGGACGTGTAATAATAATATCATGAAGACAACATCAAAATAAAAACAAAATATACTTTTTAAATAAAATTGCACCGTTAAACCATGTCTTCAACTGTAATTGTTTTTAGTTACATACTTGCACATTAAAAGTCAGGGCCGGCTCTAGAAATTCGAAGTTCTAAAGCGAGATTATAAATTTTATTTTAATATAAATAAAAAATAATAATATATTAAGGTGTTTCTAACTTTTGATATGAAAATCTACAATTTTATCTTAAAAAATAATTAGATTATGAATATCAAAAAATAAGAAAGAATTTGAGTGTAGCTTTTCAATCTAAAATATAAAATTAATGTTAATTGCGAAAAATTAATAAAAATATTATTTGGTCAATTATGAGAAATTTTAATTGGAGTATTACTGATTGTTAATAATGAATTAAAAATGAATGAATTCATAAATTGAATATAAAAGATAAAAAATTTATTTTTATAAGTTAATTATAATTTAGGTGCATGATATTATAAATAAAAAATAATATACATATTTATTGATTATTAAAATTAATAAAGATATTAAATTATTAACTATTGATATTAGTTTAATAATATTAATATTAATAATGCATGATTAAAGGGCCTTGATTAGGGGTGAGGCCTCAAGCACTTGCTTGAGTGGCCTCCCCCTTGAGCCGGCCATCATTTGGTTGCTCTATAATTAATTTAGGATAAATATTAGGTAACTCACGAGATCGAGTGGATTATTTTATTTGGATTATCTTTATTTCATCAAATTCGAAGAATATAATAATTTGCAAAACAACAACTTGACAAGATTAACAATTGTCTCATTTTAATTCTAATTCATCTCGCACTTGGTTATATTTTGATGATTAAGTCCTTATTCCAAAGATTAACTTACAACCAAACAATGCATAAAAGTGGTATCTGTCCCAAGTTATAAAATACTGCAAGTTAGGTGTTACAAAAAAAATGAAAAAAAAAAGATCCAATGCAAATTTAATTTGTAGAATTTTTCAAATAAAAAAGGTTAAAATGATTCTAAAGAAAAAAGAATCGTGCCTACATCATAAAACTACTTTATGAATTTAATGGAGCATACTGCTTCCAATTATTTGAACCCTGGCTGCGTGACGGTGAGATTTCGTGAGTACGGTTCATCCGAGGTTGATAAGAAGACTATCGGTTCGTGTCGTCCACGTCAGTTCGCGAAAATTACTCCTAGCCCTAAAAACCCAAATTCCGCCTCTCAAACTCGCTTGATACATGCCTCCTCGGCGCTCATCGCTCGGTGTGTCTGCTCGCATCCTCCTCGGCATTGGTCGCTGGCTCGGCCTCAGCGTGAAAAGGCCTCGGCCTTGGCAATGACGTGGTTGATCGGCTGGCCCACACAAGTGCGTTTCGATCGCGAGTGAAGCATGTGTCACGGGGTCATTCTCGGACACTAGATCACGTGCGGCGACTAGGCGGATAGGCACCTAGCCAAGTCTGTTTTGAGTTTGCAGCGAAAGTTTTATGGTCGAGACGACTTTGCCGAGAGTCGCTCTTATAGGCATTCAATCACGGACATGACTAGAGTGTTGGACTACTCGTCACGAGACCGTGGCATTAGCGTGTTGCGGCACTAATGTTGGCGCTTGGACGCTTAAAGTCCGAAGGGGCGACGAAAGGACCACAGGACGCCACGATGGGACACCGATGTGAGTTGCCACCCCACGCTCAAGGCCATGACACTAGAATTAAAGGAAAGCTTAT
Source organism: Pontederia crassipes (assembly GCA_030549335.1). Classification (NCBI taxonomy): domain Eukaryota; kingdom Viridiplantae; phylum Streptophyta; class Magnoliopsida; order Commelinales; family Pontederiaceae; genus Pontederia; species Pontederia crassipes. Next base: position 43,007,411 of record CM060195.1, read on the forward strand.
TTGTATTAAATATGATGAAACATAACATACAATTGGGCCTCGGAATGCACTAGAGAACTCCTCCCAGTGTACCGTAGGTATAGGAGTCTTGTTACATATTGAAGATGCAAAAGACGTACCCTACGGGAACGTCACCTACTTGGTCATTCATAAGGATGGCCTTACAAGATAAATGCCCTAAGGGCGGATAACTTGGTACTCCACAATATTATGCAGTGCGGGGCGGCTGCATGTGTTCCATGTTTTCGGCGCTGAGCGGCCGAGGGCTATAAGTTGAACGGCACTGGTGCCGCGAGGCTTCACGCTTCGTGTCACGGGAAACGCCCCGTGACATTCTCCCCCACCAAAGTCGGCGACGCCCCCGAAGCCGTTGTCCGGGCTTCCTCGGGGCCTTCGTCTTGAGTCTTGACTTCGCTTGTCTCGTTCAATTCTGTCTTCTTTGCCTTGACTTCAACTTCACCAGCATCACGCAACGCCAGGAATGCCCGCTCCTTGGGGTCTCGCTGAGGACTCCTTCCTCAGGCCTGCTTCGCTCGTTGATCCTTCGTCCAATCCGGGGTCATCACTTGTTCAGCGCCAGTGGAGTCCGCCATGTGCGGTCTGACTTCATCAAGCAACTATCCGTCCATCAAGTCTCTGTTGGCTTCACTTCTCTTCGACTTGCGCAGCGTCAACTTGTGTGGTTTGGCTTCTTTGGGGATGAAACAACTCTTGTATGCTTTCAGGAATAGCGCGGAGAAGAGTTGTCTCAGGGTCGTGTAGAACACGATGAAGAGTCTCGCCATTCGACTTGCATGACTTGACTCGATGCCTTCATGTTGCAGATGGCCGCAGCATAAGGTCTTCCTTCCGTCGAATGCGAAGTGCGGGACCATCTCACCCTCGATGATCATTCTTGAATTTCGACGGCTTGAAACAGCACAAGCCCTCCGATGTCGATGCTTGTAACTTGTCTGTTTCGAGTGCCTGGGGTCACTGTGAAGAGCGACGAGAGTCTTCCCACGGATACTTTGGGATGCTTCAAGTCTCTTTGTGGGCTTGACTCAACGTCTCTATGTTGCAAATGATTGCAACGTAGAGTCTTCCATACCTCTGCCGAACTAAAAGCGTAGGACCACCTCCTCCTTGGTGACCACATGATGTTTCGACAGTCTTAAGGCGGGACAAGGTTCTTTGATCTGACAATCCATGCCTTGTCCATCCAAGTCGCCATAGTGGGCGACGAGAGTCTCCCCACGTTTCCTTGTGGTTCAACTCGCTGTCCCCAAGTTGCAGATGGCTGCAACGTTGAGTCCTTCGTCCGCCGAGCCTTGAGAACATCTCCACCTTCCCCTTGGTGGACAATAGATATCTTGACGGTTTGAGGTGGAGCAAGGTTCTTTGGTATAACATTTTGCACATTGTCCACTCCCAGTCGCTATAGTGAGCGACGATGAGGATCTCCTCACATGTGCCTGTGGTTCGACTCACTTCTCCTGCTTCGATGGGCAATCTTTATCTTCGGCATAAGTAGCTTCCTCCTTGCGACTTGAGCTTCTCTCCCCCACCATTGCCCTTGCCCAAGGGCTTTGGTAGTATGGCACTTGTCCTGATTGACTTGGCAGCATCGACTAGTGAGCGGAGGTTGGATGATCCGGTCGTTCCAGCTCCTTCCTAGTCCAAAGCTTCTGACCCCTCTGCTTGAAGAGCACCAACACTGGGTCTTCATCCTCCTGGGAACACTGTAGGTGGAGCTCGGTGATTCCTTTCACTTCCTCCTTCAACATGTCCATCTGGCCGATGTTGAACAATGCGATCTTGACCTCCAGTCCCAACTTGTCAGGGCTTGCATAATTGATGAACTGCCACTTCTTCTGTCCCATGTCTGGGATGTATGTTTGCCACATTCTACATTGTCGCGATGGCAATGCCATCCTGAGTTTGCTACATCTTGCAGGATTCTTGGGATATGCCTTCTTCCGATCATGGGACCTCCTTTGAAGCTTTGACATTCCCTTTGGGGTATGGACGGGGCGAGATCGTTGTGCTCATTCACGAAGAGGATGCACCTTAGATGCTCGTCCGTCCGCACCTTGGACAAAGTAATGTCACTGTGCTTGTCATCCTAGATCATACACCTTTGACATACTCGTCCACCGGGCGGCTTTACCCTTGCGAAAGAGTAGCCGTTCCGGGCCTTCACTAATCCGGGCGGATGCTTGTGAAGACGCTCCGCTTAGATAAGCGGACTGCGATTGGTGAACTCGTGGCATGAGCTCCCAACATTACCTCCATCTCCATTCGAAGGGACGACATCGCCAATGTGTCCTTCGAAACTTTCGCATTGTGATCCTTGGAGGCCGCTTCGATTACTCGAGGCGATGTCCGAAAGGAAAGGGCACTCCTTCCTTCGGTTGGCCGCAGAACGCTTGACAGCAGCATGCCAAGGTTCGCCGATGCTCGACGCTCAGACCATTTGCCAAATTGGTCGCTGAGTTGAGGCGTCGATTTGCGTTGGCATGTATCAGGTTCGTCCCACTCCTCGATGGATGACATCGCGCCGCTTGCGGGGCGACACTTGACGAGGCAGGCAAGGCTGACAGCTCGTCCGCGAGTGTTTGCAAGTAATCAACGCTTTGCTCCATTCCTGAAAGTCATCGTGGCATGGCAGACGATGCTGCGGCACGACAAGATGCTTATGATTGATACTCCTTGACCGAAGGGATGATATTCTTTGGCCGAAAAGGGACCGTGAACCTTGATATTTGTCTTTAAGCCAACTTCTCCCGTGAAGTGGTTGTGCACTTCACGTTGTATGACTGGGCATGCGATGCGACGTCACGAAATACCGAGCAGCGCCAGGTCGTCATGATAGTGCATGACCGACAGTCCCTGAATGTGACACGGGTCCTCCGAGTTACACGACTCTCGTGTAAGCGATCTCATGATATGAGCAGCGCAAGACCATCATGCGGAGTATATGGCCACTCTTTGACGCAGCGCGACACTTCTGGATTCCCGACTGTATACCTGGGGTGGTTGATCTGCTCGAGTGAGCGACGCATGACCGTTCCGGTTAGGCGGGACGATCAATCCGCCATCATGATGCATGACGGACGTTCCTTGACACGACACGGGTGTATGAGGAACATGCTGCGGGGCACGACTGGGCGTGCGGCGAGGAAGCTTGCCATGCATTCCTCGTTGGCATCCACGATCAAAGATCATGGTACCAGTGCGCCTGGACGTGATGGAATATTTGAGCGGAAGCACATCTCCTACGTCAGGGCACGTTGCGACGACACAAGCGAGTCATCGTCGCTGGGTAATCCGAGCAAGAAGAACTGCTCTGATACCACTTGTCACGGGGTCATTCTCGGACACTAGACCACGTGCGGCGACTAGGCGGATAGGCACCTAGCCAAGCCTGTTTTGAGTTTGCAGCGAAAGTTTTATGGTCGAGACGACTTTGCCGAGAGTCGCTCTTATAGGCATTCAATCACGGACATGACTAGAGTGTTGGACTACTCGTCACGAGACCGTGGCATTAGCGCGTTGCGGCACTAATGTTGGCGCTTGGGCGCTTAAAGTCCGAAGGGACGACGAAGGGACCACGGGACGCCACGATGAGACACCGATGTGGGTTGCCACCCCACGCTCAAGGCCATGACACTAGAATTAAAGGAAAGCTTACTTGTATTAAATATGATGAAACATAACATACAATTGGGCCTCGGAAGGCACTAGGGAACTCCTCCCAGTGTACCGTAGGTATAGGAGTCTTGTTACATATTGAAGATGCAAAAGACGTACCCTACGGGAACGTCACCTACTTGGCCATTCATAAGGATGACCTTACAAGATAAATGCCCTAAGGGCGAATAACTTGGTACTCCGCAATATTATGCAGTGCGGGACGGCTGCATGTGTTCCATGTTTTCGACGCTGAACAGCCGAGGGCTATAAGTTGAGCGGCACTGGTGCCGCGAGGCTTCACGCTTCGTGTCACGGGAAACGCCCCGTGACACACGCTGGCGTTTTTCTGTTAGGACTCGATTTGTTTGGAGGGGCAAAATGTCAAAACGAACTGGATCGCTACAAGTGAACTGATTGTTCTCCAATGAACCGTGCTCACGAAATCTCACCGTCACGCAACGATCAGATAGTTGGGAGCACCCTGTTAAACTTAAATCCTTACTTTATGTATATATATAATTTTCTACCCCAAAAAAAAAAGAAGTATGCCAAAAATGAAAGTGGTAAAAAAAGGGAAAAAATGAGAAGCTACGGACAAGTTTGAAAACTTCAAGTTCCGAAAAGTTGAAATAATGGAGGTGAAAACAGAAAATAATCCTAAAATATGCAATAACTCGTTATTGTTAATTTATCATTGAAACATTACTATTATCACAAATATAAAGTTCATAAAATTATGAGGCCTAGAAGAATCACACAAAAAAAAACAACAAGGTTTTATCAGTTTGTAAAAGAAAAAAAAACATGAAAAGTCGAACATTTTTTATATTTTAAAAACAACCGTCCAATAGAAGTTTCAAACTTTCAACTTTCACCAATAGAACAAAAGTGAATTCAGTTGCCTAAAGGCCTCTAATTAACAAATCTCTTAATCTCCCTTGAATTTTAATTAACAATGTCGATTATTTGGGGTCTTCCCTCTAATTTCTTTTATTTCCTTTGAACATATATTTTTAACTTAAAATAATTTGTGGCCCTTGGATAAATAGGTTTTCCAAGAGTCTGTTTTGAAAAAAATATATAATCTGATCATGGAACTATATTAATCCAACGGGTATAAAAAATACCAAGACGTTGAGATTACTGCAAGAAAAAGAAAGTAACAATGATGTACATAGTGGGCTTTAGTTCGGACCCAACGAGGTCCAAACCCCAAAACTAATAGGCCACAGTGAGGTCCATTTACTATTTCTTCAAAGCCTATATAAAATAATAAAGTAAATAACATAGCACTTTAACGGGAAAAAAAATAAAATAAAATAACATTGCAAGAAAAATTATGTGTAAAAGTTGATTTAGATTCTCTAAAATTTAAAACGAATCTTTAAATTGTATTTACTCGCATTAGGACACAAATAAAACTCCGCCTATGTTTTATAGCTGATCTTAAGCCCGGATAAAAGAGGAGGGTTGTGTTAGGCCCCAACAGCCAGCGTAAAATCCTATCGAATCTCATGAACATGGATCAACGAATATAGCGTCGTATGATCCATGTAGCTGACCCCACATAGTGGGATAAGGCTTTGTTGTTGTTGTTGTTGTTAGTGGAATAATGTGGACAAAGTTTTTTGCTTTCATGCAAGGTGTTCAACGGGTCGGGTCGACCCGAGTTTTCAAATCAGTTTGTGTCGGATCGGATACGAACCGAAACTTTTAGACCTGAGTCGACCCGATCCGAAGACTCAAATTTTTTTTATTTTTTAGTTTTCAACTTATATTATATATTTAAAAAATATATTAAAATAAAATATTTTAGATGTGTAAAATAATGTTTAAATGTTGAATAAATTATTTTATACTTTTAAATAAATATTATATAATAATTTTATATTAAATAATAGAAAATTAAAAAATATGATGATAAAATAATCACCTAATCCGATCCAATCCGACCCGACCCGATCAAAATCGGACGGATCGGTTCTTGTTTCATGAAACAATTGTCAGAGTATGCCTTTAGCAACCCTAACAAAGCACAAGGGAAAAATACGAAAAATACCATTAGTTAATCAAGAAGCAAGGGCATATAAAATTATTTATTTACTCATTTATACAAAAACGTGAATGCCTGTTTGAAAAAAAAAACATGCTTCCTTTTAAGAAGTTAAAAACTTTTTGGTTGGGATATGTTACATGATATATGAAATTCTTTATTTTACTTTGAATTATTTTCTTTAACATCCTCTCAACTATAATTCTTTTCGCATCTAATCGCAAATTATAAATTTAAATTTTTTAATTTATGAATTTATCATGATTTGACATTAAAATCATTCTGTTAAGTTTCGTTCAAAATTATATTAAGTTATTATTTAGGAAACAACTATTTTAGTATTACTCTTTAAGGTATAAAAGTTATAAAAAATGTTATCATGACCATAATATTGCATAAAATATCATTATTAAATGATATTTTACCTGTATTAATTATTTTTTACTTAAAATATTTCATTTTAATAAGAAAGTAAATAAAAAATCTTATTTCTTAAAAAAAACAAAAAATTGGATGAAATTCAACAAAAAGACTTAACTAGAAATGCTTAAAGACTTAAAATTATAAATTTAAAATTTAGAATTAGATGTGAAAAAAAATATAATTCATAGAAGGTTAAAAGATATAATCCTCTTGTGTTTTTTAAATATTGGAAACACAGCAAGAGCAATGTGTATATCAAGTAACCTTGACATACATCATATATGTTGAGTGTCTCAATCAGCCATTGAACACGAGTTCTATTACTGATAGTGAGTTGGAATCAGATGAGCCAACTAGTCAAGTGAACCGAGTTCAATCAAATTCAATAAACATAATCTTATATATCTCAATGCGAGCTTGCTCAAAGTACTCATTACCAATCTTATGTGATTGATCATGAATCCATTAAAATAAAGGAGGTCGACTAATTCCACCGAATAAAAAGGGAACAGAGAATCCTTCCATCAAGATCTCCTCCTTGTATATGAAAGTGCAAAGATATATATATATATATATATATATATATATATATATATATATATATATATATATATATATATATATATAGAGAGAGAGAGAGAGAGAGAGAGAGAGAGAGAGAGAGAGAGAGAACAGCATCACTTCTTTTTGTGGGTCTAACATTTTAGTCGGCCATCTTTGTTAATTTGATCAACTAGCAGAAAGGACTCAACAACCAACATGGCATGTATGCTTAACCTAACAAACACTGTTTCTACGTAAAAAAAAAATTGCAGCATAATGGCAACCTAGCCAAGATTTATCTCTGAAACATTAATGCTTGGAGCAAGTAGCAAAAGAACAACATGAAACTTAAATGAGCTATTGTATCAGCAGAAAAGAATGAACAATCAACTTTGTGGTTGCCACGAGCCAACTGTAAAAACATGGTCTCCTTTTATGACTTTACGGTCACATTTTTCTATTAGGTGTAGGAACCGCAGTAGTTTGCTAACCACTAATTCATTTTGAGAAGGGTTATTTTTTTAATTAAAGTATCACGATTTTTCTCATCTATGCATAATCTATAAATTTATGTAGAGCCTTCCTAAATTATTCTGCCTAGTTCTATTAAATTTTTCATTATTTTTTATTTTTCTAATTTATTAAATGAAATAAATTTAAAAAATGAAAATAACAGGAAAGCTAACAGAACTAAATGGATGGACTAAAATGAAAATCATGGAATAATTTAGGAAGACACTACGGTGAGTTAATAAATTAAGATTAGATGCGAAAAAGCATGATAGTTTAGGTTGGTCTAAGAAAATAATCTTTTTGAAAATTCAAGATAACGACTCCAAAATTTGAGTTAATATAGATTATGAATCTAACGATAATTAACCTCTATCATTGGAACCGTGTTGAAATTTCTCATTTCTTGTTTTACAATACTTCATGAATAAATATTTCCAATTACTAATAATATTAGAATATATTAACTCAATAGTTTAAACTTTTAATGTTATCATTTAGGAAACAAAGAGTTATATAAAAAAATAGTTAAATTGATACCTCCTAGTTGAATCAGTAACAGCTACTTAAATTACTCGTTAAGCTAATTAGTACTCGGAAATGACGTGTATATATATATATATATATATATATATATATATATATATATATATATATATATATATATATATATATTGCAATTTGCCAACCTAACCAATTATGATACAACAAAATCAAGTGTCATATGCTCTTTTGTATAACTCATTACGTACCTCCAATATTCAGATCTAATATATCCTAATTAATTCGAAGTTAACATAAAAAGCAAAATGTTATTGATATAATTTTATTAATTAAATTCGGAACTAGAGATATAATTTTACTAACTATTATGTCAATTAAACTCAATTAAATCGACTGCCATCTATTTAAATCTCATTGTGTACTCTCGTTACAGTTTGAATTCATGAGAATCACGTTTGAACCATTGTTGTGAAAACCGATTTTCGTATTCTACTCCAAATATATGATCGAATTGGTTCGATCGAACACAATAATATATATATATATATGTCACTCATAGAAATTAAAAATTTTAAATTGTCAATACGATTTTTTTTACCTACGTACGCACAAACAGATCAAATTTTCAATTACCAAGGATTTTAAGATTTAAGATCCGGCCCGGCCTGACCAGTCGGACCGGTTGAACTGATGTTTGGACACTAAAATGACTCACGAATCATCCAAATCCAATCATTTTGACCCGTTTTGACTTGGCCAAACTCGGTCAAAACTCGAGTTCAACCGGTCGACCCGACGGGTTTAGTCGATCCAACCGGGTCAAATTGTAAAATGTAAAAAAAATAAAATATACAAAAATTATTAAAATTTTTTAGAATATCAATATATACACACTTGAAATTTATCTTTCAAGATTCTTCTTTATCACATACATAAAATTTCATTAATATCTTTATTTTTTTATGATTACTCATAAGATTTTTTATTTAGAAAATATTCAATTGATAATTTAATTTATGTTTACTTTATTATATTATTTGACCTGAATTACTTTATTATATTACATTATATTTTTTCTAAATAATATCTTATATATTATAATATTACAATAATTATTTTAATTTATTTTATTTTTTATTAATTTATATTATTCAATCCGACCATTCGATTCGATCCGATTCAATCGGTCCGACCTGATTCGTTAGATAATAGTATCGATGGCCAGAGGGTCTTAGAACATTGACTTAAACCCACTTTAACCGGATGTTTCTATCGGTTATGTTGTGATTCAGAGAAAATTCATAGATTGAACGACAGCCATTAAGAGTTTGGTTCACAATCCCTTCCATCTAATTTAATTTCCACAGCACAAGTACAAAGAACAATTAATTTCAGTGTAATAAAATTCACAATCAATGAATGCATATGCTTATTTTTTTTTCCCTTGACAGGCTAATAATATTTTTTTCAGTTGTTACACATTATTTTTCAACCACATATTTTACTTTGGGTTTGACTCTTTTTTGGACATAAATTTGCTCTCGAGGGACTAGAACGCAGATGAGCTTGGTATTCCTATCATTAATGTACATGAACTGTACATGGCATAAACTAGATTTATTTTTTTGTTTCGTATCTGAAGAGCTACATTGTTTAATGCTTATGACCATGCAATTCTAACATTAAAATTAAATTAGAGAGAGAGAGAGAGAGAGAGAGAGAGAGAGTAACAATGTAACATATCAGATGTGATTGCAGTCCGCATATGGGTGGTCCATCACCCAAAAACAAAAGAGGAAATTGACATGCCATCTGGTCGAATAGCGAGATATTATCCTCCTGTGTGTTAGATCTATACGTATAGTTACAATAATTTAAACCTTACCTTATAACAAGTGGTCCATGGCACCATAATATGATAAATGACGGCAAGTGACACATAATTGCTTGGATCCTCTCTTGGCAATTTGGACGAAGGTGAAAATTAAAAAAAAAAAGAAAAAAAAAGATGAAAGGTGTGTGTCATGTGCCAAGAACATGGAGCTTGCCTTGTATGTTCTTTTTAACCAATATGATCATCACATTTCTCTCCTTCTTTTCCTTCCTTTTTTTATCGAATTTAATGTACTTTTTTTTTTCATAGCAGGTCCAAGGCTTTGTACAAAAGATAAATTTAAAAATAAGCGACACGCGATTTTTATGGTGATGTTTAAATTTAAAATCGCTTAATTTATGAGTAAAAAAAATGTTCCACCGTATCATGCAGTCGTTCCCAATTTTAATGTGCTTCGAAAAAGAAAATACCAACCTTTGCAAATTCGAGGCTTAAATCGTCTTTTCACTTCTATAAGCTATCCTAATTAGATGCATAATATATATGATACATGTAACGGAATCAACATCAATCATTATAGTTTCTAATTGGTCAATATCGTATATATGATACATGTAACACACACACACAAAAAAAAAAAAACTCAGCATCATTGTCCTAAGATTGGAGCTAAATGGAGCCAGGGGCACTTGTAAAACCTGCCCTTTGAAGTGGTATCAGATTAGTTATATGCATGCATGCGATTGCCATAAATCGTGAACACGTTGTACCTCTTCTATCTTTTTTTAGCTTTCTATAAGAAACAATTTATTACCTTTTATATGCGGCATCCATGATGGCCCTTGGCATGTTTAAATTCTATACTCAAAAAGACAAAAATTCTTTAGATCCAACACTGTCCTCAATCATGGAAGGAATCTTGCAATTGGGTTTAGTAAAAGGTTTAGGTTTGCGGTGCTGTGCCTCTTCTCTTTAATATTTATCAGCGTTTGATGCATTGTTCTATGATGAGAAAGAAAGAAAGAAAATAAAAAAATAAAAAAAACAACTCCAGAAATTTTTGCTGCCTGCGAAGACAAAGTACACAAGGCAATAACAGTTTTACTCTTACAACCAAAGTACACTCCTAAGAGATGGATTTCTCAGTGTTCTCAGTGGCGGTTTACACATCAGAATCATTTGGAAAGCAACAAAGAAATAGTTGAGGAGGAGGAGGAGGGGGAGGAATCAGGAATGCGACATCCACAGTAATAAATACCAATGATAATAACAGTATACTTCTATTGCTACCGCTGCGTTGCACATTTGTGACAGATGTAATGCAACTGGATTTAGTCATTTCTTTGTCCTTTCACTTGTTCTTTTCTCTCAAGCTCTGTATTCCTCCTCACGTATTTTTTTTCTTTTTTATAATTTTTTTCGGACCAACGGAAACAATAATTTTACTTCACCGAACTCTCAAATAATAAAAAATATATATGGTTTTTTAAAAAGGAAAAAGTTTTTTTAAAAAATCATTTTCACGCTTTTTTTTTAAAAAAATTCTTAAGCATGATGAAATAGTAGACAGATAAATAAATTTTATTTCCTTGTAATGATCGATATACTTGTCGGTTGCCATTAAGGAGACTCTTTAACTACACATGACATGCCACCCAAAAAAAAAAGAAAAAAAAGGAAATTACACATGATATAAATTATTAGCACACCATCGGCAATATTAAATTCTTCCTGTCATGAGAATAGTATTTTGATTGGGTTATAAAAAATATATACATGAATGATAAAATTTCTAAAAAGTGTAATTATATATATATATATATATATATATATTTTTTTATATTATGAAGAGGGAGATCGAATAAAACCATAACCGGTGGGTTCCCAGTTCCCACAATTCAATGGATCGGATGGATTTGTTCTGTCTTCCCATCCGTCACCGACAAAATAACAGGAAGGTCTCCCTCCTCTATCGTCGTCCTTCCATCCAATCATCCGACGCCACGTCATCATCACTCCGCGCACCCCCCACCACCACCTCTGCTCGTGAAAACCCCGCCATTTTTATCATCTCACCAGTCACCACCCATCTCTCAACTCCCTCCTGACACCACCACCTTTCTCTCTCCCTCTCTCTCTCCCCTCTCTGTGTGCGTACTCGACGGCGTTACCATTCTCGCCGGAACTTTCTCTTTCTCCCTCACGACGTGCCTCGACTTCCGGCGAGCTCGCCCGAACTCCGACGCCTCGCGAGACTTGGAGTAATTTGCCACTCAATTTTGATTTGTAGAGATTTTCGCACACATACTCGTGTTTCTGTGCAGTTTTATGTATTTTTTTGGTTAAAATTCTTGCTTTTATATCATTGGTGGCGTCTGAGTTTTCATGTACTTGTCTCCACAGAAACGTAGTGGAATTATTTATTCGATTTTTATTATTCTTTGAACAATTATTAAGTACATAATAGTAATATAACTAATAAAGAGCATGGCGGAGAAGCCTACCTCGAAACCGCCACAGGCGGCGGCGGGGGCGCCGCCGGTAAGGGTGCTTCCGAAGCCGCCGGCATATCGGGACCCTGGGGTGCCTCCGCCCGCCGCTCCCCGGCCGCCTCTGCGAAGACAGCCGCTTCCGCCGTCGTTCCGCCAGGCGGGCAAGCCCCGCCGCGGCCGGCGATCCGCGCGCTCCTGCTGCTGCCGCATCTGCTGCTTCCTCTTCGTCGCGGCGCTCCTCGCCGCCTTCATCCTCGCAGTCGCCGGCGCCCTCGCCTACCTCTACTTCCAGCCCAAGCTCCCCTCCTTCCACCTCGAGGCGCTCAACGCCACGGCATTCACGGTCCGGCCCACCGGCGCCGGCGCGACGCTCGATGCGACGGTGGCCGCCCGTATCTTGGTGGCGAGCCCGAACGGGAAGATTGGGGTGAAGTACGCCGACGGGAGCGCGCGGGTGAGTGTGGTGGACGACGACGGCGACGTGGATGTCGGGACGACCGCCTTCCTCGGTTTCGAGCAGGGGCGGCGCAACTGGACGGTGGTCCGGTTGGAGGTCGCCGGGAAGGGTGTGGCGGTTGACGAGACGGCTGGATCACGGCTCCGGTCTCGGTACCGGAGCCGGGAGATCCAGTTCGTGGTGGAGGTGCGGACGCGGGTCGGTTTCGCGGTGAACGGCAAGAGCTCCGGCAAGACGCCGATTCGGGTTGTGTGCGGCCCGGTGAGCTTAAGGCAGGGGGTGAGCAGAGGGAGGCTGCCCAAGTGCCGCATCTACTTGCTGAGATGGTAATTAACATATGCCTCTAATCCCTTTAATTCCTACTTGCATTCTTACTATCATCATATACCAAATTGCATATTCTAATTTTGTATTATCAATTCCTTTGGGGTAATATATATATTTGTTTTTAACATTTTGGTTTTTGATTATGGAATTGGATGCATTAATATGTTTGAGGGCATCCAATACTAGAAAATAGAATTGATCAATAGAATTGCTCATGGAAATTGTGTTCTTTTTTTTGGGCATGTGTCCTGAATTGACTGCATAACATAAGGTGATCACAGTAGTAATCAAGAGATCTTTAGTTTAGTTAGTTCCAGTAGGAAAACTTTCATGCTCTTATAGTTTCAAGGCTCTTATAGTAATCAAGAGATCTTAAGTTTAGTTAGTTCCAGTAGCAATTCTTACTCTGTTATTAGTTTTATTTTCTTTTACTAATTACTTTTCTCTTAGTTTGGTTAAGGTCCAGCACTCAAGGAAACGAACACTAAATGGTCCTTTTAGATTAGATGTCAACAACTAGATGTCAAAGTTATCCTTTATAGTCTTAGTTATTTATTTTGCTTCACTTTCGGACCTAGTAAAGAACGCAGTGTATCGGGCAGCGATACTAACATTCTAAATTCATAGGCCTCCTAACTGAAAGAAAAAGAAAACTCTAACGGTGTAAAGCGGATCTGGTTTCGGAAAAGTTGAGTCACGTAGTCCCGCAGGATGCTAATTGCTGTTGTGAAAATGATGGGAAGGAGCGTTTAGATCTTGATCATGATGCAGGCTCCACCTTTGCATTTGGCCTGTTGTATCCATCTCAGCGTTGAAAGGTCAGACTCCAGTCCATATGTTTCCTCATGGAGCGTCGGCCTGGATGTTGTCTATGCGTGGTGGGTTAGCTTGTAGCCTTCTCCATCAGCTGCAATTATTGGATCCTATAAATGGACAAGGAAGTAGAGGCTCTCTCTTAAGATTCTCTCATCTATGTTTCCTGTCTTTAATTTGTGGTGGGGTTAAAACGTTTGAGGGCTTGTGATGTCTGTTGTGCTCGTTCTATCCTAAAATCTGGTCAGCTCCTAGATACCTCATATATTACATGCAATTATCTTCGTTCTAAATGTTCATTCATATGCAAAACACTTATGGTGGAGAAAGTAAAGCTGATATGTATAGATTGTTAAACTTGTATCTAGCTATCAAAGTCTTGCTTTGCCTTAACTTGTCTTCTATTCAGTGGTAACGATATCATTATGTTCTTTTATCCTCTTTTGCTAGGATTAATCTGCATTGACCCTGGGAGGAAGAGATTGTGGTGGGTACAATAAAATATATTCTTGTTGGCTACTGGTTTTGCTGCCTGCATATTGCATTCTGGTTTTCTGATTCATCACTTTTGAAGAGGAGACAAGTTATCACTCGGGTTCAACACGCTAAGATTCTCGGCATATGTGTAGTTATGTAACGTATCTCTAAAGAGAGGTTTGCGTTCCTTTAGAAAGGAAAAAAAGAAGCTTGGATTTGTAATTAGATTGTTCATTTGTAATTGTAATTGTATAAAGAATATATATACTTGAATATTCTTTCATTTCCGGATTTTGGTACAACAATAAGTTGATTGGACTTGTTTTGGTCTATTGTATGGATTGTTAAACTAGCAAATCATCTTAACACTCATTTTTAGTGTGCGGATTATTGATAAGTTTGGTCTAATTCAGGTCATACGTGGTACATTAATTTTCTTGAATAAGAGCTCATGGTCTGATAATATTAAATGTTTAAACTGTTGCAAAGATATTTATCTTTGTATAAATGTTTCTAAGTTAGCCAGCGAAACAAATCAGAGAGCACCTATTAATTTCATTTTTTTAATATTGAGAATTGAAAGGAAGAAATCTTCAGAAATTGGCCCCTCCTTCATATTTTCAAAGAGTGGAGTAATTTTCACTCAAGATTCTAGAATTGGGGTCTTGAATTTTAATTTGTAATAAATAATCTCACAACTAATGTAGAACTAAATGATTCATTTAGTTAAAATTATTCATGTTGATGCCACATGACATCCAATTAGGATGAACAATATTTTAAAATAAATATATTTGGTTTAAATTACCATATACTACTAACAACAATAAAAAAATAAGGAGAAATGTTTGCTATCTATTATATTTGTTTCTCTCTTTTTTTTGGCTTTGTTACATCATTTGATTACACATAAGTTGTGGTTTGTGCTACCATCAGATTTGTGTATCTCACACGCTATTATAATCACTGTTCTACAATATTAAATTTGTGAATGAGATGAATCTGACAAAAGGTGAATTCCACAACAAATTAATACATAAGTTTCATAGTGGAATAAATTAATATAAGTCGTGAAGTCATCACCTTAGTTAGGAAATTAAATTATTACTATTATATATTCTCGACTCCAGATTAATCGAGTGTTAATAATTTCGGACACCGGAGACCTACCGTAGACCCGGACCGACATAAAAAAAGACTTTCCACGTCATGATTTAATTGGATTATTCTTCGAGATCAATAGTATTCATTGGTAACGACGAGGTCAGAACATCGTCAATCATGATCACAACATGTATTAATCATCTTTAATCAATGAAAAAATCATTAAAATTCTCTATTCAAATTATCATTAGAATTTGATCAGGTACATTAATAAATTAAATATTGTTGTCAAACTAATGGTGTAATATGATAAGCAATCGGGATCATATCTAATTAATTCTAAATATAAATCAATGATAATTTTCTTGGATCATTCTATCATCATAAATGAATCATTCTTTGATCAATATATTTTTCTTTCTTCTTTCATTCGTTCATGTCAAAGTTTTTGCT
The DNA here is from genome assembly GCA_030549335.1 of Pontederia crassipes. Classification (NCBI taxonomy): domain Eukaryota; kingdom Viridiplantae; phylum Streptophyta; class Magnoliopsida; order Commelinales; family Pontederiaceae; genus Pontederia; species Pontederia crassipes. The sequence continues at coordinate 43,023,076 of CM060195.1, forward strand.
TATGAATGGAATATCTTGTAATTCCATAGAATATTTTTCAACTTTTAAAATATTTTTTTAACTTGTGAAGCAAATATTGTTCAAATTTATAAAGTATCTTTCAACTTCTGAAGTGTAATATCAATCAATTCGCTGATTGATCATTTACTTAGCATTTTACAACTTTTATATTAGGGCAATGCTATATCCTCCTAATCATCCTTCTAAAAATCCTCCTAACATTTTCACAATGGCATGAGTTGTAATTTTATCAACTTTTTAGGGTGTTTTGCACATGTGAGTATTATGATAATTTTTAGGAGGATGAATTAGGAGGATGAAGCATTTTTCTTTATATTATTTAACTTATGGGTTATCTTTGCTTCATATCCTTTAGGATGCTCGAAAAGATTAAATGAAAGTTTAGAGTACTTCCAATTATATATAATACTAAATTAGAAAGTCATAACCAATTAGAATAAATCATATTACACATGGAGGAATTCTGATTTAAATTCGGGTAAATTACACTAAATATCTTTCAACTTTGATCATTTTTCCAGTGTTACCTTATAATTTTACTTTGTAATCTGATTGTCTTCCATCTTTTAACTTATTTTATGAAATATCATTTTCACCGTCGATCGTCCATTCTTTGGTTGTCCAACTGACGTGACGATGTTCTCTCTCCACCACGCAGGAGACAGTTCTACATGACACCATGATACCCCATCACATCAAAAAATAATTTAAAAATAAGATAAATATAAAATAATAAAATAAAGATTAAAATAATAAAAAAAATAAAAAAGAGGAGGGGGTGCCAACGCTCGTCTCTCTGATCATCGGCATCCTCATAGACAAGGGAGGCATCAACGTTGGGTGGGGGCGCCTGAGCACGGTCGGAGGGAGAAGATGAGGGGGCGGCCACCTCCACCCCTCTCCTCTGTGATGCCAACCATGGGAGGGGGGCTTCTCCTCGTCGACGCAACCCCCCCAAACCCCCCTCCCACGTGCCGGTGAGGAGGGGGCGCACTGATGAGGGGAAGGGGGCTTATTTTTTATTTTATTTTTATTATTTTTAATATTATCACGTTAGTAAAATTACTTACGTAGAGGAGTGAGATCATGTCACGGGTGTCACATCAGTAGTGCGACTTGGAAACGACTTATAATTGATGAAAAGGACATTTGGTGCAACGAGTTAAAATATTGAGGACATTCTTGTTACAAATTAAAGTTGGATGATAACGCTAAGCAAACGTCAAAGTTGGATAATTTTTTCATTTAAATTCACATCATTTAATATTATGTCATGTTATGAATAAGTGAAAAGATCATATCATAATATGAATTAATTAGGATACCACTGTGAAGTTTTAGGAAAACTCCAAATCAAAATCATCATAGATCATTTAGTCAAATATCATACATAGCATGAATCAATTAGAAGATCAAGGGAGAGTTTTGAAGGACTTCCAATATTGAATAAAATTATCCTGCAACATCGTATGAACAAGTTATGGGTCATTAATGACAAACATGTTGAGTTATAAACAGAGGAAATAAGTCTAAAAATAAATGGATTCACATGTGTTGAATCACGAGTGAAAAAGGGAATCTAGCATTGGCACGAATACATATGAACATGGTTGAGATATCAAACATGTGCAAATATGATGGCAAGGTAAATTACACGAATCGTCTCTTAAGTGCGATAAATAGATGGTCCTTCAATTTCAATTTGTAATTAAACTATCCTCTAACTTTATTTTTTTCTTGCACGCATCCTGACTGTTGATAGCTAATTTTTCGATTGCGCTGCAATGTGACGCAACAAAAAGTAATAAAATAATATAATAAATATAATAAAATAACATAAAACAATTAGTAAAAATAAAAAAGAGGGAGTGGGGGGGGGCCTCCCCTCTCTCCTCCGACAATGAAGAGGAGAGGTGAAGGGGTGCTAGCCCCCTTGTGCGAGCTCGCCGATAGGGGCTGATGTCCTCCTTTTCTCTCTTACTAGCAGATGTCCACAAGAAGGAGAAGCGTGTCTAGAATGAGCCAAACAATGGTCGGAAGGGTGGGGAATATCGTAGAGTGATGGGGGGAAGCAGATAGAGGTCGAGACAAGATCATCGTCAGTGGGAATGCAGAAAGGTGACGATGAAGGCGGCAGCGACACCATGGATGATATGGAAGACAATGATGTTGTCAGAGTTTGGAGTGAAAGAGGAATCGCGAAGAGGGTCGAAGTGGAACCGGGAAGTGAGTGCGACGAGACTACAATGACCGACGAGGGAGAAAAAGGGACCAGAGGTAACATACCATTAGTTTTACTATAGTTAACGACATTCCAAGAGGGACAACTTGGCTAAAAATTATTGATGGAGCTCTTCATCTCCATTGACATTGAGAGAATTGAGCTCGAAGCCAAAGAGTCATCAATGGAGAAATTGTTGGAATCAAATATCAAATTGATGTCAACAAGCCTGGCGCTCTAATTGAGTGAGAGCAATGGATTCACATTGACGAAACTTGTCGAGGACATTTGGTTGTTTCAGAAGTCGGAGGAAAAACTCAGTTGAGGCATGGAGAGACAACCCATCATATTGCTCCACTATGTGGGAGTTCGGTGAACTGTCGCTAGCGATGGTGAAGTGCTCTCTGGTTCTCCCTATAGATTCCTCGCACTAAGGTTGACTTTGGTTCCTGCTTGACGGGTGAGTCTTGCAGTCATGCTCCCTTCTGCCTTTGCACTCGAGGACTAATCTACGTCCGGCCCGAGGAAACCTTTGCATGCCTCCGTCACCTTTTGGGAGGCCTACGTCCCACCTAGAATTCGCTCCCAGCAATATAGCTATTCCTATCTTATCACGTCAATCCCACAAAGCCTCTTATCCATTCTCGTTCGATCACGGGTGGAGGGGGGAGTCAAAATAAAAAAAACTCACATTGGGTTTAGGGATAATAAGGCTCGAACTGATGACTTCCACCACGTCAAGGTGACACTTTACCACTGAGTTATATCCCTTCCCGATCCAATCGAGAACTAACTAATCCTAAGGCAAAGGAAAGGGTCGAGAAACTCAAGGGACCTGTGTTTTTGGTAAACAATCGCCATGGCCTAATCATTGTGACCCCCTTTGTAAGGAGGCACCCCTTCTCCCGAAGTTACATGGCTATTTTGTCGACTTCCTTAGAGAGTTGTCTCATGCCCCTAGATATTCTCTACCTACCCACCTGTGTCGGTTTCGGGTACAGGTATCAAGTTATTAATAACTGGATGAAACCAAGAAATAATTCCTTACGTGCGAAATTATAAAAGATTTCCTTTTAGATCAAACAATTCCATCGAATTTAGTATGACCCTATATGTGATAGCATCTACTATACTAGGAATATCAATGAACCCAATTTGATACCCTCTTTTAGCTTTGAGGTTTATTTCTTAGTTTACTAATTGGACGACGATGTACTTCTCTAGCATCAACATCTGACTCAAGAAAGACGAGACTGTTGTATGCCGAAGCACTGGTGGCAGAGACGACGTGTCAAAAGAGGTATTGCCACGACGTGTCAAAAGAGGTATTGCCACGAGTAGTGGCGGAGCCAGAAGATATTTCCAGTGGGTTCACATTTTAATCAAAGCATTTAATGAAAAAAATATTTTCATAGAATTAAATTAGATGTGATGTTAGTAATAAAAAATTAGATAGAGAAAAATGTAACAGTTTTTTAATTATTGAAGTTAATCTTACAAAAATATAAAAAAAATTAAATTTACACAATTATTAATATGTGGTCTTAATCAATTAATTATATCAAAATTATTTAAAATAAGAAAATGGTAAATAGAAATAAATATATTTTTGTCATGGAATATGCAGTAATTAAACTGTTTAGTTATTAATCACCAAAAAATGTTTTAATTAAATAATATATAGGATTAATGAAATAGAGATTAAAGGAAAGAATTCAATAAATTTATTTATTTATTTGTATGAATAAAAAAAGATTTGTTAGACTGCTGTTTATGAAAATAAGAAGAAAAACTAGCAATTGATGGGTTTTAAACTCGCCCAGCATGTGTAGCATCCCTGAAACACAAACCACTATGGCTAGCGGTAGTTTGTGACTTAATGACATATTAAGTAGTTGTTATCCAGTGCAGGCAAGTGCAAGCACTTAACTCCGCCTTTGGCCACGAGCTCGCCGACGAGTTGAGGGGAGGAGGAGAGGACCGGCCCCCCTTATTCCCGCTCCAATAAGGGGCGCAGCCTCATGACTGCTGCCTCTTTTTTATTAATTATTTTATTTTATTTTTTACTTTTGTTGAGTCACACCGATAGTGTAATTAAGAAATTAACTATTGACAGTCCGGAGGATGAAGCCTGCATGAAATATAAAATTGAGGAATAATTTAATTATAAATTAAAGTTGAGAACTATTTAAATATTAATTCAAAGTTGGTAAGAATAAATCATCAATATACCGTTGAAATCGGATCACGAAGTTCAACGCATGACTAAGTGATGGGTTCATGGACAACATCATTTCATTGCAAATGCTCATATTATTAAGAAGAGAAATATCAGCATTAATATAGAATTCATACTATGTACATACAAAATTTTCACATTCTTTTCTTCTTCTTTTTTCCTTTTCTTCCTAGAGTTATCACGACTAAAAGTATATGCTATTCCAAAAATATATATCTTTATACATAGAAGGAATATAATAATTAGGAGACATGTATAATAAGAAACTAATTACGTATATATATAATAAGTCATAACATTTATGTCAATTCAAAGTTTTATTATTATAAATATAAGCGTTATTACTTGGTCATGAAAATAAAGCAAAATTAATCATTTTAAAAAATCAATTTATTTTTATAATTAGAAAATGGAAAATAAAATATTAAAAATAACGTGTAAGAAAGATAATATTAAGAATTAATATAGCATGTAACCATTAATTGTTATTACATTGTGTAATTATAAGTCTTCAAAACATTATTTTGATCTGATCATCTGATAATAAAAAAAATATAAATAATCTATATTGTTAGATTAAAATGATGCAAATTTAAAAGTTAAAAATTTATGTACAATCACAATTTATAATTGGACGCTAATATACATCTAATATTAAACATCAAACAAAATTTTCTTAATGAAAGAAAAATGTTCTTTAACTTCTAACTTTAAATTCTATGTATAAAAAAATATCTTTTAACATTTTTTGTTTACATTCTCTTAAAAATACATTTACCATGTACCAGTGGAGGGACTGAGATCTTCATTTCTCCCGGGATGACTGTGCTAATTAGACATAGCATAGTCAAATCTCACTAAGCGACTATAATGATGACATTAATTATGTTTTGTAATGATTTATTAATTCGGTATTTTCTTTAAATATAAGCCGTTGAAAAATCATATAAAAGTGATAACAAGAAATCGATATCTAAAATACGAGACTAAATTTAATGAATATTTTAAATTAAAGCAGGGTATTCTTGAAGTATAACCTTTAACTTTTAAGTAGGTTTTTGACGATTAAATAAATTTGTGTTACACGTTATTGTGGCATATAATGATATACTTAAGGAATTTAATTAATAATACTATTGCCGACGTATCACGGCTCCAGATCCCGATAGGGGTACGTACTTTTTTCCATATATACGCCATGTCATGCAATGTACACTGTAAGAAAACATTAATTAATTAATTGATAATAATATTTTAGTGTGCAACAAAAAAATTGTCCGAAAAGTATTATAACTTCTCTTCTTCCCTCTCCACTGATTCTTCCTCTTTCTCTCTCTCGCCTTTGTTCCAAAACCGCGTGGTAGAGAAAGGGGAGGGTCCGAGCGATCCCTTGAGGTAAGCAAAGCCTCGATGCTCCTGCCATTTCTCGAATTTGTAGCACAGCAGCGGCTTTCTGTTGATTTCTGCGTTTTTTCCCCCTTGCTTACGGTGTAGTTTTGTTTGCTATTCCGATCGGTCTTTAGGCTTGTCTGAAGAGGGGGCAAGGGTTGAATCGGGCTTCGGTGCCATGGCCTCGAAGCGGATCTTGAAGGAGCTCAAGGATCTGCAGAAGGATCCTCCCACGTCCTGCAGCGCAGGTATATGCAGAAAAGTTCGATCTTTTAGGTGCTTTTGTTTTTATGCTTCTTTTATATTCCGATCCTTGAGGTGGAACCTATGTCCAAGTATTTTGATATAACATATGTTCATGGCTTCATGCTAAATATTCGTTTGTGGTACATGCTGCGTGGCAAGGATTCTAGCCGTGGACTAAAAGGCGCTGGATGATAAAAAAAATGTCTTTTGATGTGGCCTGTTTAATGTATGATTTCGCATGATTAAAACACGAAGGGATTGATTGTCGACTGGCATTATTTTGGAATATGCTATTTTGTTTCATTTTATTTTTCTTTCGGCTATGACAAAATTTTTGCTTGTTCTTGGTTTGCAGCCGCGGATGATTGAGTTTGTTATATGTTCATCATGGTGAGAGCTCTTGTCTGCTATCATTAGGGAAATTTCTTAATGTTTTTGGGTGAATAATCACTTTTGGAACAACTTTTATAGTGTTTGTGGAATAAGATTACGGCGTCTTATGCAGTAATGTAAAATTTGTACTCTGGGACTAATGCTAGAGAGTTCAAAAGTTTTATAATGTCAAGATTTTATTTCTCCTTCCTAGCCAGTCTGCTTCAAAGTTGACTTTTATGCATCAAATTTAGTTTATTTCTACATATAGGAACACTGTGATCATGGATTAGTCTGAAATTCATTTTTACTACCAAAATATGGCATGATTTTATAATGCCACTTGATAGTCTGTTATTGTTCATAAATTAGAAAATGGAATGCTAGACCTTTTTAGTAATTTGTGTCCCTAGTGATTAGGTTGGTATACTTTAAACTCTTTTGTCTAGCCTTTGCGTCCTCTAGAAATGTGAACTTTTTTTTTTCTCTCACTCATCATCGCTTGAATAGTTAAGTCTCTTCCATGATAATCTTAAAGTGTGGGGACACTGTTTTAATTCTCAAAATCTATGAGAACAAATTTGTGCGAAGTTCATTTTTTAACTGAAATATGGTGTACAGTTGACATTCTTTCATTCTTTGTTTATAATTTCTGGTGTTCTTCATAAATTATATAATGTGATATTAAACCTTTTTAGGAATATGTCTCTCTTATGAGGAATTAGGTTTGTATACTTTAAAATCTTTTGTTCAACCTTTCTTCTTATTGAAATTTGATTTTTTTTTCCTCTGTCGCTCATCATCTTCTTAATAGAAAAAGTAATGATATTTCAATAATTGGTGATAAATATCAAATGCTTCACGAGCTCTGTCAATTATACTCCGGCACGGGGCACAGGCCACAGGCCACGTGCATTCCGGTTGTTCTCCCATGCTATGCAAATTGACATCTGTGTAACCGACATACACTTTTTCTTCTTTTCTTTTTCTCTGGGTTCTTGATAAGTCATGATAAGAGAGAATTCAATGCCCTAATCACTCTCTCTCCTTGCTGCCACTTTCTATATATTAGTTTCAGTAGTTTGCCTCTTTGTCATCTTAGTTTCTCTTTCTTCTGCTACTGGATCGATCAGTATACTGTGATTAGAATCAGATTTTTGCAATGACTAGAAAACGTATATTGAAAGATTTGAGGGAGATGAATGAGGATCCTGCATTTCATTGCAGTGGAGGTATTTTGTGCCAAAATCCTATAGTATATTCTTCTAAAACAATAATCCTTTGGTATATTATCTGTTCTGCAATCTCTTAGGAAACGTATCAAGTTTTCTTGGATTTTGATGAGTCTTCTGAAATTTTAATCCATTTTCATGATGTTTGTAATTGTATGAGTCACTGTCAGTTTCTTTCCGAATGCATTCTCCATCTTTCTATAGTGCTTGTGTTCCCTTTGAATGTTGTTATACGACTAGGTAGATGTGATTGTAGAATTCTAAATTCAAATGGTTTAATCACTGGAAGTTATATTATTTTTCCTTGTTATAAGCATGATATACTGGGCTAATTATTACACCAACATTGTCATCCATACACCCATCTTAAAAGGAAAAGAAAAACAAAAAGAACTGAATGTAATATTTTCCGAACAGTTGAAATTACCTTTCTTAACGTACATTGTCATTCAGTATGTTTTTCTTATTTAATAGATACACTGGTACTGTGATTACCTATTTTGCACCTCTTCAAAAAGGAAGATTTCTTCGTTTAAAAAAAAAAGAGGAAGATTTCTTATGCCGCATGTGGTCATGTATGCAAGTCAGCCGTTTCTGAGAAGCATTCCTTTTATTTTCTATTTAATGTTAGGTTAATTAGGCCAATTTTAGGCTTCTACAAGTTTTTAAAACCATCAATGATTTCATGTTATGTTTGTGAATCAAGATGCATGATTGCAAATTATTTTATACCTTTATATCAAAACTTTGTGGTTGTTATCTTTTCAATTGATGATGTCTAGATTGCCCATTGCATGTTTCAGCCAGGTCTTTGCCATTCTGGTCTTAAATATAATGGGCCTTCTCAATCATCTAAAAACTTAAACTATTAGATGATTCAATGTGATTCTTTTATATTCATATCTTAACACCTAAGAATTGATAAATCATGACATATGTTAAAATAAACAATGGATGCTGCAAAAATTTGATGCAAAATCCTCTATTTTTTATTTAACTCTCAGAAAATTTATATTTTGTGCCTTAACCAGTTGGCGTGTTGCCTTCTACACCGTGGTAAGCCAATTACACAGGATTCCCTCAAAAAAAAGTAATTACACTTTATGCAAGTGGAGAAGAGAGTTTTTATTGGTTGGGACTCTGCATAATAGGATTCCTTTCTATATCACATGCCAACTACATTTTCTACTGGAGATACTATGTTAGAATTGTATTGTGATTTCTGTTTGGCAAATTCAGGTTTCTGGTATCATAGTAAGGGTTAAATAAAGCCTCTGCCTTTTACTAACTTCTGAACAAAATATACCTGATAGTATTAGTATGACAATTGCTATTAACTGAAACTTCACAATGGTTTGTGTGTAATTTCATATTTCAATATTTATTCACCTAAAAAAATTCAATCGTTTATTTTGGTCTTGAAGTCAATCTTTATACTATCATGATATTTGTTTTTAACTGAAAATTTCACAATGGTACGAATGTCTGGATAGCTAATTCTTTCTTTGTTCACAAACAAAAAAAATTTACATGCAACAGGCCCTGTGGCAGAAGACATGTTCCACTGGCAAGCAACAATAATGGGTCCTCCAGATAGTCCTTATGCTGGCGGTGTATTCCTTGTTACCATTCACTTTCCTCCGGACTACCCATTCAAACCACCTAAGGTACTGGCATAACTGTAAGGTGGCTGATCACGACATCTCCTTGAGAGGTTACCTCAGTTTTTTTCTCTTTTGAATTTTACTAAAGTTTGGTATTGACAATCAATGAGTATCATTTAAGATGCTCTAAAAAACATTAGCATTTAATATTTACGGTTGCTAAAGGCTGACTGATATCCCCTCAAAAAAAAAAAAAAGGCTGACTGATAAAATGTTGTTAAGCTAGTGTTGGGACTTTATTATTGCTACTGTTAGAACTTAGAACTGGTATCTTATTTGTTAACAACATCACATATCCTGCTTTTGACTATTTTGGATTCCATGCCTTGGATGACATTTCAAACCTTAATACATCTTTGTACTGTATTTTCATTGTCCTTATAGGATTATTATCTATGCTCATAAAAAGGCTTATCTATAATTTGTCTAAGCTAAGTAATTTGTCTATATCATTTGGCTGAAAAAGATCAAAGTAAGAAAATATTATTGCCAGTGTTATCAAGGAAATTAGAAACTCCGCCTATGTTTTATAGCCGGTCCCAAGCCCGGATAAAGGAGGAGGGTTGTGTTAGGCCCCGACAGCCAGCGTAAAACCCTGTCGAATCTCATGAATATGGATCAACGAATATAGCGGAATGGCGTCGTATGATCCATGTAGCCGACCCCACCTAGTGGGATAAGGCTTTGTTGTTGTTGTTGTTGTTTGTTGTTATCAAGGAAATTAGAATACTTGCATTTTCCATTCTCTTTCTTGTTTTTTAGGAGACTTCTCCTTTGTTATTAAAGTACTTCTTTTCTCCTTTCACCATGATGCCTCACATCTATGTTTAAGAATTCATTGGGCACATATCTTTGTTCCCTTGCAAGTAGAATTAAAGCTCCCCAACTCGCACAACAAGACCTGGCATTTTAGTTTCTTTGTTATCTCAAAAGCAGCCACATTGTCTGCTGAAAAAGTTGTTCCAAAGCATGTATACCATGAGTGATATTCCTAAACTGGAAGTAACAAGGAGCCATTCTGCTGCTTTCTTTCGTTGTACAGAAGCATGACGAATTTACTTTCTATTGTTAATTTTCTCCCTTTCTTTGCTGTGTTGCTTGTTACATTGGTTGTATTTGTCTTTGTCATACATATACACATACATTAGGCAAAATGTCTAAAATTATTATGATTAACATATATGCCTTGCTGTTGGCACTATGTCTATTGAAATGACTTTCTTCTCCTGTTCTAATCAATTTCTTGATAACAGTGTTTTCTCTGCTAGTTATCATTCTAGTTTATATAAATACGGATAATGAGTTGGTTGGTTCCTGTTGTTGATTCTGCAGGTAGCTTTCAGGACAAAGGTTTTTCATCCGAATATTAACAGCAACGGGAGCATTTGCCTTGACATTCTGAAGGAACAGTGGAGCCCTGCTTTAACCATTTCGAAGGTCAGTAATTCACTTTTGAACTTTTTGTCAATGGATTTGGAACTTTAGCATAGAGTGTTCATTCTGTCTTTTCCTTGCCTAAATGTTATGATATTTCAATTTTCTCTTTACCATACATAATTAGTGTTTGCACTGAAGCTTTGATTGACAAGGCATGAATTAATGTTTGCACTGAAAAATTATACTTGGCATTTCTACTATAGTAGTCTGGTCGTGTTTGGTGACATGCGAGATTGGATTCGTCCATACTGTAAAAAAGATTAATTTTCTTGTTAAACATGACAATTTGTTGATGAAGTGCACTGAACTGGTTTCATTGCTAGTTGGATGCCATTAAGCATTATCTGATAAAGTATTCTGTCTGGAGCATGGTGGATTCAAGGGGAACATCAGCATATTGGAAAGTTAACAAATTCCATGGCCCATGGGCCTCTTCTGTTTGTTTGCTTTTCCCGTTGAGTAACCTTTATTGATGATTTCTTTGATTTATTTTTTAAAATAAATGTGCGTGTGCAAAGTACTTCGACGTGAGTCAGGTTGTGGCCTAGTTTAATTCATCTAATGCTTGAAATTCTCCCATAATTTTCAGGTGCTGCTCTCAATTTGCTCCCTTTTGACTGACCCCAATCCAGATGATCCTTTGGTTCCTGAGATTGCACACATGTATAAGACTGATCGGAACAAGTATGAGACTACTGCACGCAGCTGGACCCAGAAGTATGCAATGGGTTAGAACATGCTGGGAAGTCCTGGGGCTAATTTCTTCCTATCTAATGCTTACTGTTAGTAGTTGTCTTCGGTGTTACCTTTATTATTGAAGCAGTTGTCTGTTAAAACCTTTCTGTTGACCCTATTATGCACTCTGGAAAGACAGGAAAGAAAATAACTTCTGTTATTTTATATAATTTGTGCGCAAAATTGATGTATAAGATATTTCCCATTCATAACATCTATATGCCCCTGCCCCATGTGAAGTCATTTGAAAACAACCAAGGGAATTTATGTTGTCCAGGACATGTGTCAGAGGAACAGCTCTGACTTGTTCGATGAATGGTTCTGTTCAGACTCCCATCCCTAGCTTGAGTGAGAGAAGCCACATGATCATGGTCTGTGTCAGGCCAAGGCAAGAAGATTACCAAGCAGGTGAGAACTGAGAATTTCAAAGATGCATGTTGGTGGCCTGACTCGAGTTGATTGATGACAATGGCTTCTTTTGCATACTGGACTAGGAACTGTCCCTATCCAGCCATTCCTCTTAATATCTCTGAAGCATTATCTCAGATTGCTGTCTTGATATCCATCCCTTGAGATGTTCCTTGGATTTTTCCTATATATTATATGGTCTCTTCAGCGGCAGTGGAATTGGCATGCAGGATTCTTGTGCCTCAGGTTGCCTCCATTGCGGGTCAATTGCTGATTGGTAAACCTCAGGTTGGCTAACTGTGCTGCTGCCTGTAAAATGCCAATAGGTGTGCATTGGTTTGTATCAAACAGTTGAAGGATTATTAAGCTACCTGCTTCCCTGTTATATTTCCTTTTCTTCTACGTCCGAAGAGGAAAAAGGACTACCCAAACAAATCTAAATTGACAAGGTTACGTTTTTTGGCATCAATAGTTGTGCAGCATAGTTGTTGTTACGAAAGGAGGGAGAGAGGGATCGCACGAAATACAGAAGAACACGAAGAGGAAAAACGGCGGCGGCTCTTTGTTATGGAATAATGATGATTACAGGGATGGGTCTCGGTCTAGACCCCTAGGGAGTTTATATAGGCACTCCCTTTGACAGATGATAGGTTACATACGGACTGGGACTCTAAATAAATCCCCTGAAAATAGGACACCTATCTCGTGATAAGAAAATAAATCAAATCCGAATCACAAACAGAATACCCCTAAAAAATTTTCGCTCAGGGGGCTCCGCCCCCTTGCAACCCCCGCAGGGAGGATCCCCCTGGATCCCCCCCTTGACCCCCCACAGGCTCGCTGATCGGGCAGCGAGACCCCCGTAGAAGAATTCTGCTGAAGCGTCTGACTATGTAGGGGGACCAATTGGATTCAGATTCAAGGCATTATTAACAGTTGTTGTTGGTTTTATTAAGAGACAGCAGGTTACTTTTCTCTCACAGCTTCAATGGTTGTTTCATTGGTGGAAGCTACCCGTATTGTGGGTTGACTCCATGGAGGTGGTCCATATGTCATATCTTGATGGGTGACTGCTGATTTCTGCAGCGTGTCCCAAGTGATGGCTGATGGCATGTTCCTGTTGTGTGCTCCTCATGGCTGCCATCATCACCAACTTCTGATTGCAATGCCTTTGTGGCTCTTTTTATCCATACATATCTTGGTAGAGATACTGTGTGGCGTGATATGAATGAACCAAAATTTCCATTCCAAAGGACATTTCATAACACATCATTGGAGATGTGGAAAAGTGAACAGCGCACTGAGCAAATGGATACAAGCATCATGCTCTTCTTTTCCTTTCTTTTTTCTTTGATAAAAAAAATATATTCTCCCATCTCCATCTCTGGTAAATTTTGACATTGTGTTGCTCGTAAACCTTGTCGATCGACTGCACTTTTCTTTTCCTTGACCTTGTAAAGAAATACTTGCCTCACATTCTTAAGCTTTGATTGAGTGCTTTATAGCTTATTTAAACACATGTCATGTTTCTATTGTGTTTTGTTTGACCTGTGATGTGCACCCCCTCCTGGCAATCATAAGAACGCCGCTTAAGTAAACAAACTTAAAAAGATTTGAAACCAAATCACCCGATACAGAACTTGGATTAAATTATGGTTTCTGACTTTTGGATTCAAATAGTCAACTAGCTGTTCTTGTCGTGATGCTTCATTTATTTCGAAACCTTAGTCGCGTCGTGGAGTTTCATGATCGGATATTACTTAGGCTACTTAATCGACAGCTGCACTAATCAGGGGGTGACTTGAGAGAGTTTGATATGAGTAGACTACTCTTGGATTGCTTTGTGAAAAGAAATTGTTAAAGTAGTTGATCAAGGTCATATCCCCCTTTTCTAATGTGATTCCGGAGATCGAAACTTTGGGACTAGTAATTGATCAACTCTGTTGGTTTGCTCAGATTATCATGTTGCGAGTTCATGAAGTTGTTGCAATTTCTCATGTATATAATATATTTATACTGTAACGATATGAGATTTAAGAATAAAGATGATCTCGTTGAATAATTTTACATGAGCATATTGAATAACTTTACATGGGCAAAATTAGTGCAAGTCAATATATCCAAAGTGAATACTTATACATAGTTATTCATTTCACCTATCAAGATTTGTTTTAAATTCGTGCAAGTCAATAGATTCAAAGTGAATAATATTTTGATTGGATCAGGACTGTTACATATATGTTTGTGAAATCTTAGAGAAGCATTTCGTAATTGGCTGTCATTACAGTTTGATCACTCGATACGACCTGTCCATAGGTGACATGGCGTTTAGTTTAGTTTCGTTCTTTTTTTTTCTTACAAGTCACATAACATGGGTAAAGCTATAATTTTAACTTTTTTAAATATATACAAAAGGGATTAAGCCTAAAGAATGCGTCGAAATAATAAAAAAGAAACTGTTTACATCAAGTATCGCTCCATAGAAGAATAAAAGTCTCTCTCTTGAGAAATCTTGAACAGTTGAATTCTCAAGTTCTTAGAGTCCAAATGAGCTAAAATGTTCTGGCCAGTTAATTAAGAAGTATTTTGCCAAATTTCCTGATATATGATCAACGTGTTATCGTGAATTTATTGTATCAGTGATAGGAATAAATATACGTTTAATCATCTTTAGTAAAAAAAAAAATGAAGCAGCTCGTTAGTTTTATGTTACTAATTTTGAAAATCGATAAATCTTGACCGAAAAAAATAGCTTGTATACTCGATGGTATGCACCAAGGTGAAAATGAAAAAAAAAGGATAAATAAGCAATAAAAAATTCATTTGCATGAAAAAAATCAAGTTATGGAACTTCGCCTACATATAATATCAGAATTACTCTTTCAGAAATCAAGCATATCTAGAAGACAATATAAATGGACTTGCGGGATAAGATATGCATGTTTTCTGCAAAGTTAATAAGGCTGACATTTTTTGAGAAGTGCGTCCACTACTTCTGTGATTTCCTCCACATTATTATGCTTCAAGATTCTGCAGGGGTTATATCATTAGGTTAACAAATAAAAGTTATAAGGCTTTTCCCATAACAATTATATCTTTAAGCACAGGGAAACGTTTATAAAAGCACACACACTTTGGTTGAGTGAGGATACGTACTGTATATATCTATGCGTACGTATATATATATATATATATATATATATTCGAGACAAAAATTTGGACGTACTGAAATTAATGGACCTAGAATTAGAAGGTACTCAAGTTTGGAGTAAATTAACAGAAAATTCTAACTTTGGCGTTTGTTGAATATTTAATCCAAACTTTTTTTAGATGTTTATAAGTGTACCGTAACAACGATTGCTTTTCGGTAATATATGCATATATACTCTACATATATCATAAATTCCTCATATCTTTTTAGGCATAGAGTACGTGTGCATTATTATCAAAGGTTTATGATATATATATATATATATATATATATATATATATATATATATATATGTAATGCTGATTCTTCAATGTTTTCAGTACGATTTATGGTATCTTGATTCCATATTTCTAACCCAAAAGATCTCAATGCACTCATTAATTACATGGGCAAATCAGTGGCACAATCATATAAGATGGATGCTGTCTCATGTTATATAATGATAGGAAAAGTAAAAAAAAAAAAAAGAAGAAGAGAGAACCATGCCAATATTAATAAATTATTTATAATATGCATGTCGACTGCACTGCACATCTAGGGGAGCGAGCTGATCGAGTCCAACGACCCTCGAGTTGATGGGAAAATCCGAGAACAAGGAGAGAAGATCGCAGAGAGATTGCAGAAAAATAAATGAGACACACGAAATTTATCCAGGTTCACTCTTGAGATGAGAGCTACGTCCTGCAAAGAGGTTCCACTATATCGTTTACAGCCGCCACACAGATTACACCAGAAAATTAGGCTATTAATAGCCTCTCCAAACCGGGTTTAAAACCCAAACAAACAGAGAAAAAACCTAATTCGAACCACACGGGACCGTCGTCGGGGGGCGGGGCCCCCCGAACTCCCCTTTCGTTCGTACGCCAGCAATACTGTTAATTGGGTAATACTCAGATTCTCCTAAACTCACGTGGGCGAACCCAGTGTGAGAAACAAGGAGCCCTGAAGTATTCACCAACTCTAACACGAGTATCCTCCACATGTCGCCCACCGGGCCATTAATTGGCCTCTAATTTAACTTGCCGTTTCAACGCCTTGGGGCTTGTTTTTATAAGCATCTATATATCTACGTATATATATATTTGATTGTGCAATTATTGTTGCATGGTGCATATATATATTTTCTTCCCTGCAATACAAATAACTTAAAAAGTGACTTGTGATCAAATACAATAATAACAAAGTCTTATCTCACTAAGTAGGGTCGGTTATATGGATCATATGACGTTTCGTTGATTCATATTCACGAGATTCGACAGAATTTTACGCTGGCTGTCGGGACCTAACACAATTCTCCTTCTTTATTCGGACCTGGGATCGGCTATAAAACATAAGCGAACTTCGACTTATGATCAAATAAGAGGAGTTAATTCTTTTGCCCATCCGTTGCCACGATCACAAAAGAGTAATGATCCTCATGTGATAGAGGTGAACTCTTGTCATTAATGCAACGTATAAAAGGTTGTGCATATTCCCTTGTAGGGCTTATGGATGTTAATTTTGTAAGGGCACTTGACCTCTCCACTCCACTTTGGTAGTTCCATACTTGAAACAGTGTGACAATATTACTACAAGGACTTTTCCACATTCGCCACGTGCATGCATCGTTCTTTACTGTAACGAATGATCCAGTAATAGTTTCTGTGGTTACTCTAATATTATAGTTAAATTTCATATGTCTGATTAATTATATGCGTTATGTTTGCTAAAATTAAAGGTTTGACAGGCGGATAATAGAATAACACGATAGATATAGTAGTTCAATCAAGGGGTAGTGGTTAGAATTTAAAGATTTAATTAGAAGATTAGTAAATAAATATTTAATAAGATGATGAAAAAATATATAAAAAAAGATAAAAAAAAACATGGAAAATATAGTGTAGGGGTTTGTGTAGCGTCGAGTAATTAGGACAATCTCTATATAATGCATTTGGTGGATTCTTGACTTCAAACTCGCCAAGTTGACCTGAACTTGACCTTATAGTTAATTAGCACCATAAATATATATATATATATATATATTTTTCATAAATTTAACTTCCAGCTAAAAATTCCAATTTATGATCCAAAATCAAATTAACTCTAAAGAATTAGGGAGGAAACCGATAAGCAATAGAGAACTCATACGTAGGAAACGGTAAATTTTGGAAATGCATGTCTCTTAACTTGTACCTGTCTAGATTAGGATTTTTCACATACTCATGATAAAGATATTTATGAGCTCAGTGTATATATTAGAAAAAGATTGTATCAATCAGAAGTTTTACACTGAAAGATTTTGCAGATCGATAAAACTCTCGAGCTCAGACGATCAAAATTAATTTAAATGCATCACTGCCGCTGATGGCTGAGTGGAATCAAACCGACTAGAATTATACTGTCTCTCTAGATAGTTGCAAATTATGATCTCCCAGTCAATCACGGCGACATGGAAAGAAAAAAAGTACTAAAAGCTTATTACAAATGCTCGATCGAATGAGAGTCCAATTATTGGGCTAAGTGTTGAAGTCCACACAAAGCACACAGGCAGGGGCCTCATGATATATAAACACGTAGTTGTACTGGTGAACGCCGTGGTGCTTCTGCAGACAAAAGACAACTGAGGTGCAGAACTGTGTCTTGTCTTCGGCCCTTTGGAGGCCATACGTTTGGCTCCCAACACACATAAACTACTCTTTTGAAGACAGTTCATTGTATCATGACAGCATGAAATTAAAAAACTAGCTATATCACTGGACTGGACCCATGTCTCACTATATATATATATATATATATAATCTCAGTTAACCCCAAAGCTCCCCAGTCCCAAATTATTCTGCATCAAAAACCCGAAGAATCTCTACGATGATGCCCCTCTAGGCATGCAGTATGATATATATACATATGTTATATGTAGATCCTATGAAGTGAAAGGATTAGCTTAGATATATATTGCTCTCCTATATATCCTAAGCATTAAACTTAATTTTGAACTTGAATCTTATTTCTTCATCCTCGAAAGAAAAGTTGCAGAATATATAAACCGCTCCATCATGGAAACTAAGCCAAGCATCAGCTTAATTCTGAATTCCAGAGTTCGACCGTATAAACTAATTTAATGCTTGGAGCTGGATCATGTGGTCTGCACACTTAAGGCTCGTGCAAATCCAAAGGTATATAGTTTTAAATAGATTGAGATGAAGTCGTGGAAAAATATAGGCAAGAGTTCGTGCACACGAGTGGACAACCCAAGCAAACCCTGAAAACAAGGCCCCTTTTTCCTTTAATTATATAGCGTTGTAGCATAATGTATGAACACTTGGGGTTAAAAAGATTAGGGTTTAACAGTTTGTCTTGTATTGAAGACAGAAGGTTAGGAGGTACTTTCAGCAGCCCCACTACAGAATCCCAGTGGGCGAAGACGTGGCCGTTGTCTGGCCCACACGTGGCAGGGACCCCCACGGTTTCTAGGTTTTGCTCTTGTTTTTAAAACTCGTCACTAATGGCTGATTAATGGTTTATTACCGAATCATGACCATGGAGAAAGTATTTTTTAGATATTCCTAATCAAGGGACTTTGAGGTGAAAGTACAAGTTGGATAGCCTTTTTAAGGAGAAAATATCGAATAGATTTTTTGTGCTTTTTTTGTTAAAAAAATTATTAACTTTTAGGAGTACATTTTTAGGTCATATTTTTATTATTTTTACATTTATAATAAAATTTTAAAAAAATCACACTCACAAGCACATTTATTATACAATTCAGTTCACTATTTTATTTTTTTCCGGTCTTTATATTTTTTAAGTTTATAGTTTTATATGTACTAAAGTATCAAATATGACAATATATATATAATTTTAATTATTTAGGTTCCACATGGATCCTTGGATTTATTTTAAATTTAAAAATAGACCGAGAATTTTCATTTGAGGTTGAGTAGATATTTTAATTTTAAGGTTTTTTGAACATCCTTAAAGGGTTGAGCTAAGATAAGAGTTTTTATGTTAATTTGTTATGTGGAAGACTAATAACCTAAATAATTGAATTCGACAATTCAAACATTATAGGTTTCTCCCCTCAAAAGTAGAATTTATTAAATTCAATCTTAATGTTTTTTTACGGAAGCATGTCAATTGCCAATAATGGGTCACACAAGTATTTGGTTGATGTTAGTCAGTGTTGTATGACAAATGAAATGAGGGTATCTTATACCTACTACTTTTAGTATGATTGACATATTAAGCACTTTGTAGCTAGATGAGCAATTAATGTGTTTGATTATCTTTATAATTCATAATTATAAAAAAAATTGAAGATGGCATATATTGTTAATCTACAATGTCCAAAGTTGTAAAAATATTCTTTCTACAAATTTAAATTCTACACAGGAAAAATAGATTATTGAGGATCATCACTTGAGCTTTGCTCCGAATCTACACACAATGTGTTCACTGCTTATGAATCACCTTCTAATAGTTTACACATACGATATATATTCTTGGTGAGTAGGACAACTCTTAAATTGCATCTAGAATGATGAAGATGAAACTTAGTACCTGCGTTACAAGTTCAAAGCCCCTTTCATATACCAATGGGAGTTGGAGAGGATAAGCAACACCTCGTCACTTAAACACATATCCGATTCAATTTTTATGTATTAATTTTTTTTCATTGGGAGTCCCATCTATCACAGTCAAGGGTGCGAGCTCAGGTCACACATCAAATCAATCGAAGTTAATGTGGGATCGATATGCGAATTCATGATTGGTACAAACAAATATTTGCATTGTGTGTATTAAATGATCAATCTCGCTTTTCAAATACTGAAACGTTAACTAGAAATTAAAAGCCAGCCATATAATATATCTTGTGTTTTGTAGTCTCTTGACTCATTTTTTTTTCTATAATGTCAACTTTACCTTTCAACTTGACTTGATGATACAAACTTGTGATTAATGGTCTAAATAATAAATCAATCATGGATGAAAGAATACATACAAATTTTTATTAGCTCAATTCAAAAGACCTAAATTTACTCTACTAACTTCAGGCTCTCCATGGGGATCATCTCTATAATGAGATAGTAATTAGGTGTTATTCTATAAAAACAAGATTACACTATGTTTTATCATTGAAAATATCTAATTCTTTATTGTACCAAATGTAATTTTTTATTGATACTAGACACAATTATTTTTCTTTTTTTGTTCTACAGAGTAACACACAACTAAAAAAACACTCTTGCCTTCTCTCAAAGGTTTGCTTTGCTATCAATATAAATACTTTGCATTCTAATGATTGATCATTTATCACATTCTTGTTAAAAAGTATATGCAAAATCTCAATAACAATCATTACTACATATATATATATATATATATATATATAGTTGTTTGTGGCTTCTTAAAGGAGAAATGTAGATGTTGAGCTGAGCTCTAATAGTTAAGTATTGAAAACATGTTAAGCTATCTAGGGTGAACATTGACATGATACTTTTATAATTGTGATTTTATAATTGTCATGTTGAATTGTGTTAGAGTAAGTTGTGATTTATATAATATTATGCATCTAGCCATAACTTTGAACCTATATCTTGATAGAAATGCAAAGTATATATACACGTACTCGTCCTATTAGGCATGGGCTGCAATGTTTTAATTTGAGTTGACTCCATATTTTATTTTATATTTTTATTTATTTACAGGCTTATATTATATTTAAAACTTAAAACTATTAAAATTAAACATTTCAAATATGAAATTAATATTTAAAATTTTGAAAAATCATACTTCATACTTTAAAGTGAATACAGTTTTCATATTAGATAATATAAAAGAAAAAAATAGTCAGGTAATCCAATCAGCTCAACTAATCAAATTTATC
This sequence comes from Pontederia crassipes, assembly GCA_030549335.1. Taxonomy (NCBI): domain Eukaryota; kingdom Viridiplantae; phylum Streptophyta; class Magnoliopsida; order Commelinales; family Pontederiaceae; genus Pontederia; species Pontederia crassipes. The sequence goes on from CM060195.1 coordinate 43,044,114, forward strand.
GGATTAAGTCGGACTTTGGAATTGGGATAGTCCAACTCGCCTAGGTACACGTTTTTTTTTATTTTTATACATAAGTCTTCCTAAACTTATATAATTATTATTTTTTCTTTAGTCAATGTCCATTTCGTTCACAACTTCTAAGATTTGTTGAATGGATCATCTTTAATCAATTATTTATCACTTTATCTTGTGCAATTGATCATCTTTAATTTCTTCTTTTATCACATTATCATTTTGCTTGTTAGACTTACTAGACTTCACGTACATTCTTCTACAACTTTGTACTATTGTATATAATTGTATGTTGTAGAATCATTTTTCCACACACACACATATAATTTAAATAAGAAATTTCTCTAGAAAGTGTATTAGTCAGTAGAGACTTGTTGTTAGAAAAAAAACACTAGAAACTAATCATTCAAAACAATCATTGACAAAACTGCTATAGTGCATAACATTGAGCTTTTTCACCATAAATCAACTCATGCACAGATTCATTCACAAAACTGCTATAATATCATTACGAATTTATGGATGTAGCTAAATAAAACTCAACCAGCTTCACCAGCTATTTTGGTACAAAGTTTGAGCTTTGCCACACACACACACGGGAAGAAGGGTGTAGCGCCATCACTCGAAGATCGAAAGGTCATGAATTAGAATCCCACCAACAAGACGTATTTACTCCTTTATCTTCAATCTTTAATTTCCTTATATTAGGTCTATGAACCTCGTTATTCACCAAAAAAAATAAGTTATAAATAGTAAACTAGGCATAGTGTCAAATACTCATTTTTCTTTCTGTTTCCAAGAAAATCAAAGACGTCTGTTATCTAGATAGATATTTCTTGTCGATTATCAAAGTGCAATAGGAATTAAATTAAATCAAATGTCCTTTTCGGTAATTAAATCAATTTATCGTACTTATAATTAACAAAGTTAAGCAACTCCTTCTGTTACATGTCATTATTTTTCGAGTGAAATCATGTTATGAAGTGAAAGAAACAGGAGCATATTAAGGGTAATATATATACAACTTAATTATAATCTCTCAAATGTCATTGTGAAATATATAAAAGAATACGTACAATAAAATGAAGATAGTAGTTACAGATGATTAAACCTACCCATTTCTTTTTTTTGTATAGTAGTTTAAATTATATATTACCTTATAAATTGACGTGATTTGTTATTTTGCTACTATATATTATATTGTTATTTGTATAGTTAATTTATACCTGTTCATTAAATAATTTACGGCTTTCCTGCACTGAACCCACCTTCTTACATTGATAAATATCATATGATTCATTTTAACTTCTTCTTATAAATACAATAATGTTGTTATATGATATTTTTCGAAGGCTCGTGCATTTTATTTTTTAAATTAAAATGAGAACGGAAAACCTTCTATTTTTATTATAAGATTTAATGGGGATCATACACCGCATGCCCATCATCCGATTAGATTGTACGGTGGGCGGCGAAGCGACGGCGGCTGCGAGACGCGAGCATCGAGGCATGAGCGGCTTGGTGACAGTAGCTGCGAGGCGATTCGATCTCTTCCCCTTTTTTCTTGATCTGACGATGGCGACATCGACGACGACGAGGCGAGGACAGCCGATTGCGAGGGATCCGACGAGGGGAGGGCCGCAATATCTACTCTTCCCTTTCTCTCCGATAGAAGGCGAGGGCGATGATCATAGGCGGCTGCATGCAGAGGTCGAGGTGCTGGTGGCGGCGATGCTCGGAGGGGAGATGGGGAAGATGAAATCGGAGAAGGGGAGGTAGATCTGGTACATTGCCCACCATCCGATCTAATCGGACAGTGGGTGCTAATGCGTACGAGGGTCATACACCATTATATGATCCTCATTAAATCATTTATTATATGAAATTTTATATTAAAATACAATGTATGATGAAAATATATTTTTTATTGTCGGTCGAAAGTGGTGCCAATTGTTATTATGCCTATCGAAATCAAGAGTCTAGTGATTGTTTGGCTCCAATATGACTATCCCAAAATTAAGATCATTTAACTCAATTTTGTAATTACTTTTCGCTTCGAATATAGGTAGCGGTAAAAAGTTGAATCGTAATTTTTATATAAATAATTAAACAGACATATTAGGTCAACATTACTTTGAATAAAGTGAAATAGATTGTGATAAATTAATTCTAGTGAGTATTTGAATTAAATATGAAAATTTAGATATAAAATAATTAATAATTATAAATTTTATTATAATTTTTAGAAAATATATTATTAAAATACAATAACTATTGTTTATAATAAATTATATTTAATAAAATATTTTTATGAAATATAATAACATTAATTTAATTTTAATTTTTTAATCACAAATATATTATATATTAATAAATAATTTTTTTATGTGAGAAATGCATGAGAGAGAAATAAGGAAAGAAAATAAAAAAAAAGAAAAAATATGTTTAAGAAGAAAGAAATGTCACGTAAAAATTATTTAAAAAACGTCCTTAATAAGATAAGCTCGAAATCAATTCGTATTTTCAGTTTAATTCTGATTTCCAAACAGATGTTTTAGATAAATGTTCTATTTTTTTTTGTTTTGTTTCTATGATCTATCATGATGGCTACGGGCAAATATTGGTGATATGAGGAATTAAGCTGTGCTTCCAAAATTTTGACATAATAAGATAAGTCATATATTATGTACTCGTTCCTCCCATCTTTAAGTCTAGTTCTAGTTACAGCTTTCAAGGACTTCGATATTTAAAATTTTGGAGTGAAAATAATTTATTCTCATGATTTGAAAAATTAATTTCAAAACTACTAGCACTCCTCAATAAATTAAAGATAAGCGGAGACAATCAATACTTCATTATTTATAACCAATGTTATTAAAATCGAATGCCGATCTAATCCGCGACGACGATTGATTTGGTTTAGAAAACTTATTTTTAACTTTGAACCGGTAAAATACCAGTTGAATTGGGAAAATTGAACCGGTTTTGAATTAAACTTTTTTTAAAATCATATAGAAGGAAAGTTAAAAAGAAAAAAAATAATATTAAAAAGTAAGTTAAAAAAAGGATGGAAAGAGTGAGATGTAAATAAAATTAAATAAAAACAGAAACAAAAAAGTAAATATTAAATTATAAATAATATTGAAATGGAAACTATCAAATGACAAATAATGGAAATAAAAAATGAAATGTTAAAGAAAAAATAAAAATGAGAGAATTTATGATAAAAATATATTAATGTAATCTCTATCATCATTAAATAATAAATAGAAATAATTTGATAATATATGAGTTGACAATTTCTATTCATGATTATTAAAATTTTAAATAATTAGGTTATGTTATACTGATATTTTTATTATTAATAGGCTATGACATATTTTTATTATTAATAGCTATCGTTTGGCAACCGGAAGTAGACGGAACATCCATCTATTTTCAATCAGTTCTGTCAAACGAGGTGATGTTTGGTAGAACCGGATGCGAAATCTAGTTCCAAAATTAGAGGTCACGTGACTCCTAATTTTCGACCAATTTTTTTTAGTTGACATTTTTTCAATTTTGTTTATTCTTTTTTCTTTCATTATTTTCTCTCTCACACATATATCTTATGAAATAATTTATTTATTAAATATAAATTATTTATTATAACATATTAATATAATATTATTTCTTACTTGTTATTTCATTAAAAAATTAATATTTTACTATGCATAATTTATTAAAAATCCAATTTTTATATTTAAATAATATATTTTTAAACAAAATTTTTAATTTTTACTTTGTTTTTATTTATTAATAATATTTTATTTTATATTTATAATATTAATTTTATTTTAAAACATATCAAAATTAATCATATCATATTCATTTTTTTCTATCACATCAATTATTTTATTTCTCATCATCAAATTGCACTTCATCCAAACATATTTCAAATTAATCTATCAACTTAAACTATTCAAAAAATTTAATAAAACTTTCATTCCAATTGTCAAACGACCCTAATTCTAACTAGTTTTCTAATCCAGTAGTATAAGGTAAGTACGTTGATATGGCTATTACCAAAGTGAGAAGGTTACCACGCTTAAAGCAGCACTTTTTGGTGCATACTTTTTTTTGGCTTAATTAATGTTAAAAAAACCTTTTTTCCCCTACCCAGTCGCCACGTCATTGGCACGTGCCCGGGACCAGCCAAGAGCGGGACGCTAAGCCCAATCCGAATGACGACACGTGGCCGTCTCGGGCTCGGCGCGGCGAGCGCGACCGGTGCCGGTCACCCTGCTGCCACTTAAAAGCGACCCCGAGGTGGAGGCCTCCACCGGCATCAGCCGGTCACGCAGTCCCCCACATTTTTCCTCCTTTTTTGGTGTTTTCTTAATATATATATTTTAAAAGAATTTAACATTTTACCCATAAAAAATTTCGTAAAGATACCTTTTAACAGCTCTAGGTCGTACGTGCCCCAGCCTCTCTGTGTATCCGGGTACGTATACGTTTGACCACTTTTTAATACGTTGACACTTCCGGAAGAAATAAAAAAAATATTAGGCATTTTTGTATTAATTTATCATGAAAACAATATAATATACGCATGTAATGTGCATACGTGTGTATACGTGCACGAGAGCTGTGTCATCATGTGACCACCAAATTAAGCAGATGGCGATTAAATTAATTAATGTGGCATGTCACCCAGATGCCTCACTAGGCCAGTTGACCAATAATAATAGCCCACCCCTTAGCCTTTGACTCTATTAATCAATATATAATTGCACTTGTTAATAAGTAATAAGCCCTGCGTGAATTAGGGCTTAATTATAATTACTGACACTTTTTGCCACACAGGGAAAAAATAAATTAACCACATCTAATAGACAGTATAATGACATTTATCTAGCTCTAGGTCAGGAATGTGTGTATAAGCTAATAGCTTTTGTTGCTAGTACTTCATTTTTTTTGGATGCTAATTAATTTGTTACTTTGTTAATAATCAATTAAGCATCTTGATATTTTTCTTAGCCTGAGAAGGAATTTAAAAAAAAAGGCATGGATCACGGTGAGTCAGATATTTTTATATCAACAAATTACGGAGTGCCAACATGTCGTATGTATAAATATAATATTGAAACTAGGGACAGACATAAGAGAGAGAAAGGCATTAAGGGGCATCATATATATGTTTTGATCTAAGCTAATTAATAAGTGTTGGGGGACCATTCAATTGTCTCATATATTTAATACTCTGATACTAAATTTTGGATGTATTGAAAGGGAAAAATGTTTATTAATTTATGTACGTGCATATATTAAAATTCTCATACGAAAATTTTGTCTCATATATTAATGTTTTGATTTCGCTTTATTGTAGTATAAAGAAGGAAAAAAAAAGAGGTTGAATTCAGTAGGTGGGCATGTACGTGCATGGATGTGGCGAGTTATAGCTTATTTATTTATTTATTTTAGTATCTCAAGTCCCGTCGCAAAAGCAGCTTTGTTGCAAGTTATACATTCATACTTCCTTTTTATTTTTTATTTCTAAAAAGATTCATAGTTCCCGTTTACTAAGATTAAATGGTCATGCATACATACAAATATATCACCAAACTTGTTATTGTTTATATATCTTAATTAAGGTTAAGTACATTAGCATTATATAATGAGCATAATAGTGTTCAGATACATATAATCCTGATGAAATTTAAATTTGATCGGCTAACAAAAATTTTTAAAAATTTAAACCGTTAAAGAAGAGCAACATAAATAATTTTATATTTTTAATATTCTCTCTCATGTGTAAGTTGTTGTCAGTGAATAATCAAGAGAAGAAATAACTTTTTAATAAAAAACGTAAAGCTCTAATACCATGTTGAAAGTTGACGTGCTAATCAGTTTTTCTAAAAAATTTAAATCGTTAGAAAGAGCAACATCAATAATTTTATATTCTTCACAAATCCTCTTATAAGTCCACTTCAATTTTAAAAGAAAAGTTGCATTTTCTTGAAAGGGTAATTAATCTTTTTTATCACTGTTTAATATCTCCTATTCACAGAATGTTTTGTTGGCAATTAAAAGTTTGTATAAACTGTTTGGAATATATATATATATATATATATATATATATATTGCTTAGTAAAAGAAGGAGAAATACTTTATTTAGTTTAACTACCTCTCTCGTGTCATCTGTGTAAAAAGTTAATTTATATATTTTGTTGACAAATTTACAAACTTGGCACATTAAAAGTTAATTCCTCTTACCTCTCGTATCCATCGTATTTTCATATCCAAACTTGTATTACAAAAGTTTTTTATTTTGTTAATTTTCCTCCATGTTTCGGTGTTATCTCTTTTCGTCCGTATTTCTATTAGAACTCTCATTTATCAATTAATGAATATGCCATTACTATCTAATAAATCATTTTGTGTTTTAAGCAACTATATTTTAAAAATTAAGAAAACGACTTTAAAAACCTCCAACTATATAAAACATATATATTTGTCAAAATAAAATGCACTTATTTAAAAAAAAAAAAGAATCTCACAATCCTTTTACATGTTCTTTTGTTAATTTATTAAAATGTACTGGGACCTTTTTCTATTAAAATCAACTGTTTAAATATTTTTATCAAATAAAAGGGCAAATTGGTAATCCCACAAATAAAATTAGATCTGACGAAAATGACGAAGAAAGTAAAGTGACGAAAAAAGTAAAGTGACAACTCCAAAAGAATTTGAGGGGATGATTGATAATTTTTTATATTGCAAATATGGTACAATACATTGGGAGCTAAGTAGAATTAATGTCAAAAACTCTTACCAACATTTTTTTAGTTTAATATTTGTGTTACCTATTTTAAAAGGTAGCACTATTAATCATCATTCAATTAATAATGGATGATGAATTAATTAATTAAATAATTGTTTTATCCATCATTCAGCATCAATTATGATTAATAGAGAAATAAATTCTTTTTTCTATTTCTTTTATATTTTTGAAACTTTCTTGTTATTGAATAAATGTACCCATATTGTATAATCTTGTGTGCTAATTTTTTTTAAAACAAATAAATTAATTAAGCTTGGACAAAAGGTCAGCTTCGGCCGCCGTAACAATTCCCTATGTCGTCAGGGATACATATTATTTTCAGTATAAAATGGAGATACGTATTAATTGCAGGCGGCAAACATGGAGAAGATGTGCCAACAATAAAATAAAAAAGAAAGACTAATAATCAATTAATTTAAGAAGAAAACCGCACGTATTAAACTGATAATAATAATAATAATAATAATAATAATAATAATAATAATAATAATAATAATAATAATAATAATAATGCCATCACTATATTCATACGTTTTTAATATGTTTGCCTTTTACTTCATGTCAGGTGGTGGGTCCGGCTCCGGCGATCGATAAATATCATATATTTGTTCGTAAATTTATGAGGGGACGTAAAAGACGAATTTTTTTTCTCTAACCTCTTACATTCTTTTTTTCTGTTTTATTAGTTTCAATCTAAACCATAATTTGGAAAATTGAAAAAGATAAATAATATAATTCATAATCCAGGAGGAGGAGAAAAATATATTCAAGTAGCCAAATTTTTCATTAATACTATTTTAGTCGTAATTTTTTAGGATATAAATATAAAGATAATGGGATAAATTACGTTAAATATCTTTCAACTTTGACCATTTTTTTAACGTTATCCTTCAACTTTACTTTGTAATAGTATTATCATCTATCTTTTAACTCATTTCACGAAATGCCATTTTCATCGCCGATAGCTCGTTCCCTGGTTGCCCAATTGGCGTGATGACGTTCTCACGTTGGAGACCGTCTGACGTGGCATCATCCCGCCTCGTCACATCAACAAATTATTAAATAATAAAATAGGATTAAATAAGAAGATAATATTAAAAAATAACAAAAAAAAGAGGAGGAGAGGTGTCACCCCTTCTCTCTCCGATCACTAGCGTTCCTCACTTGCAAAGGAGGCGCCGACACCGGTGATGGAGTTGCTTGACCGCCGACGAGCAGAGTGAGAAAAGGAGGGGGCCGCCGTCCCCACCCCTCTCCGGCGCTAGTGATGGGAAGTCGCAGAGAAGTGGGGAGAAGGGGAGCCTCGTACCCTTGCGACCTCGCTCAACGGAGGACCTTCTCCCCTCTCCGCGCGCTGATGAGAGGAGGAGGAGGGGGGGGGGGGAGGGGCTCTGTAATAAAAGAAAATAATAACAATTAATTGAACATATTATTAAATTTTAGTTTAGTACGTATAATTGCTCAATTAAGTTGATATAAATATATTTGTAGAAGAGTTATAATCTTAAAACTAAAAAAAAGTTACGAATACATCTTTGACTGTGATAATTAATTATCGTGATCTGAGCAAAATTATTATTATTTAAGATAGATTGTTAACATATATGTAGAACTTAATTGGAATATAGGAAAATTATTATTTAATTGAAGTAGTTACGAATACATGCAATTTATGAATGAGAGTGCCAGAGTTTGAATTAATCGCTATTTTTTGAATTATTTTTTTTAAAATTAAAATAATCATCCTAAAATTATTTTGAAAAAAATAGAAATCATCCTCTAGCGGATTGGTTTTTTCGGATGATTTTTTCGAAGTCCTACTTTTATATAATTATATTTAAAAAATATGTTATAAATTAAAATTAATATATAACAATTTAATTTTATATTAAATATAAGATATACTACTAAAATTTTAAAGTTATTAAATTAAAGTTTAATAATGTGATAGAAAAAATATGAAATTTTATACAAAAAATATTATATTTATAATAAAGGAATTGATAATAAATGTATTAATTATATAAATAAAAAATCATAAATAAAAAGACTTTACGAGTCCTACGATTTTTTTCGGGTGGGACCCTAATTTTAACAGGTGAATTTTAATTTATTAAAAATCTTCCTATGTTATATTCTAATTTCTAATTTTTGATTCATTTTTTTGGGCCGAATTAAATTTTTCGAATTGGTCGATTGTTTTTTACACCCTGATGACATGGACCTCATTTTCCTTTTAATTAAATAATATAAGTACTGCTTGTGACGTTTTATGGTCAAATTTTTCCAAGTCATTGGGATCCAAAGTTGCAAGCCAATGGGCGTAGTCTCACTAAATCCGAAGTAAAATTTAACCATTTTCATTTAATTTTGCTTCCAAAAGCTCCTAATATGCATAACAATTTGTTGGTCCCTTCTGGAAAAAATGTAAAAATATTTTTTTTAATTCTTTCTTCAAACAATTAATTCTCTGGCCATTATATATATGTATATATAGAACAGTAATAATACTAATAAGATGCATGATTCAGGCACCCGAGATAGGCAAATTGTATCAGCATTAACTACACCTGGTAACAAGTATCTATAATATAATAGTTGGATTACTTAATTAAGCTCGGACATTAACCACCAAGCACGAATAATTAATAGCAAAACCAGATTTCGAACGTTGCATCTAACAAAGGATCTGATCTTATAATACCACAAGTTTTATTTGGAACTGTAGTCCTAATATACCTGCATCAAGTGGCATGCAGCATATGATAATATTTATATTGCCCATGATTTTATATGTGGAGCACTAGGTGTTTCATATTTCCACCACCACCTGACACGTAAACTACAGTTGCAAAACTCGAAGTTGTACTATTTTTTTAAAAATTTTGATACCCCAAAAATAATTGATTTCTGCCGTCAAGTTCAAGACAAATTCTTCTCGTTTAAGTAAAGTTTCGAGTTCGAATTATCGTGAATATGTAAAATTTTTGTTAAGAATTTTATATCAATGTCGGGTACGTGACGTGGGACAATATAATTAGATTAGTTGAATTCGATAATGAATTTAGTTGACCTTCAACTCATGGATAATAAGCTAACACCGCAAGGATGTACCATCGGCGCTTCTCAAAACTTCGGGACTGCTAAAAAAATCATAATTGATCTCTGGTTTGAGGATTAAAATCTCTTTCTAGGACCTTGAGATTAAGTTATTCTAAAACCTTTTTTTTTATCGAACTTGTCTTGCTATCAACAAAATCAACCAGTATAAATTTATTTTTTTCAACACTCAAAACTTAAGATCCTGATTCGTGTAACGTTTCGAAGCATGGACAATCAATTTCACATTAGTTGTTATGATTGGTATTTCCATTTAAAGCTTAAGAAATTCTTGATGTTATTATATGTTGTAGTTCAAATAATAACTCAATCCAACGAGAAAAGTTGTCAACTAATGCCTTATGAAAATGTTGTCACATTTTGTGACCGCTCCAAATTATATATAGGATCAAACGATGAACAAAATATTTATGACTACATAATAATTTGGAAATAGTATTCAATCAGGAGATTATATATGGAGGATGCACTGATGCAGGACTCCTTAGACTCATTATATATGGAGATTATATATCGAAGGAGAAATCTTTAAACCATATTTAACCCTTTTTTATAACAAAATAATTAATCAATTGAGTGTTATCGAGAATTTTGAGGAGGTAGGGTGGTATATGAGAGTATAAGTCTTATTTGAAAAATAGTTTTATATTAGTTAGGAAAGGTGGAATGGAGTAGTTAAATCCTCTTAATATCATATTTTTCATTCTATCAAATTAGTGAAATAAAAATGAATTAATAATTTTAGATTAAATTAATCATCCATTTTTCTTTTTTCTTCTCTTGTCTCTCTCCATCTCTCTCCTCTCTTCTCTCTCGTCAATTTCACCTCTCTCTCATACTAACAAACAAATATTATGATGAAATAAATTTTTATCTATATTTAATTTTAATTTATATTTATATCTCATTTTTAACTTTTAAAATATATGCATGAATGAAAATTTATATAAAAATAAATAATATAATAAAAAAAGAAAAAAATATGTCAAGCAAAATAAAAGAAAAAACAAATTAAGTAATCAAGAAATATATAGTAAATGTTTGTTATTGTTAACCATTATAAATATTTTAAATATATAATAAAGAGTAAAAATGAATTTTATATAAATAAAACATGATTATCCCATCCCATAACATATAGAATTTATTATCCAAACACAAATTTTTTAATAACACATCACATTTGACCACTTTATCACTCACTACAATGCCCCACCTCACCCCTCCACTAGTTATTTGCCAAAAAAGTTTTTAATTTATTTGGCATCAACTAAAACTTTTTTCTATATTAAGAAAAATCATTAATCATATTCTATGTTTGATTGAGCCCTAAGAGTATATCAAATTTGTGGGCACGTAAAATTGAACTTATTACGATCTAACTAAATGATTAAATTTTAGTATTAGATATTAAAAATAGGATTTAATGTATATCCTCCCCCCGAATGGAGAAAGGTTCTACCCCATCCACGACCGTTGGATGAGGATCCGACGGTCGCACAAATCTATGCGGTTCACTGAGGGGATTCACGAGTGCGATGGTTGCGGTTCATGAGCGCGATAGTCGTGGTTGACGAATGCCATCCAAGCTCTCCAAGCTCAACCTCACAATCGAATTCATCGAGCGCTTTTTCTCTGGTCAATTGGCGGTCGTCGTCCGTTCGTGGTCCACTCCTCCTCCGAGCGTGCCCTAAACACTAACGTCGGCCCTTTGCCCATTCGTGGTCTCATCTCCAGAGTCTTAAGGAATCACTTGCAAGCATTCGGCGGGGGGCTCGCAGGCGACCGTAGTGGCCGGGGAATAGGCGAAGAGAAGAGGAAAGGTGGCCACGGCGACGCGGAGGAAGGTAATTGGTGGAGAGTATTGCAACGTGTTCATATACCATACGATGATGGACACGAAGCTCACGGTGACCGAGCTAATCTACGATCACCTGGTGCATGCCGGCCTCCAGCCCTTCCTGGATAGCCGGACCACGACGCTGCAAGGTCGCCATCGTGAGTTCGTCGTCACCGTCGCCCCGCAAAAATGACACTAGGGCACGGTAAAAAATTATAATTGCCACGAAGCACGAAGCTTTCACCGTGATCCGTCCATTCATTTGCCTGAACCACGCGCACTAAATGCAATCGTCGAATCCTCATTCGACGGCCACGGATGGAGGGAGAACCATCCTCCCCCTACATTAAATTCTTAAAAATACTGCTGTGTTTCGAAATTATAAGTTTGAAAAATAATTTGTTATAAAAATAAATTTATCCATTCAAGAATTACTTGCCTAGTTTACTGCATACTTCAAGAATCAACAAAGATTGATACGAGGAAAAAAAAAGTTAACATTAATGTCGAATGAACAGGAGAAAATTCATATCATTTTACCCAAAAAACGAGTATATCAACTAGCAAAACCTGATCAACAGCTTGATCTATAAAAAAATAGTAAATTACTATGATAAGAACTAGTTAATACGAGGAACAAGGACTTCGATGCATTGCCAAATTCCTTGATTCCTAAATAAAGAAATCTCTAGTTCAAAATTTATAAGTGAAAATTATGTGCTCTTTATTTTTAATTTATTTTTCCTTGCATTTGAGGGCCTGCCACAATCGATCGAGAAAAAAAAAGCATGATAGGAATTATCATTTGTTGTAAAAATTTTGGCCAAGCAAGTAAAAAATAAAACGGCATATGCATGACAATTCAAGATGGGAACATCACTGCCATTAATTAATTTTCATGAAACAAAAAGGTCACGACTCCGAAGCTAATTATCATCATTAATTGTGATATCAAATAAATAAATAAATAATCCCCGCCGTGACTCTTTAAATGCTAATCGGTTTTGTTTCAATGATTAAAAAAACAATTAACTAGGAATATACCTACTAGTACAGCATTTGTGCCATTGTGTTCAAATTTTTGTAAGCAATAATGATGGGTACAATTAAATTCCATTGCGTGTACATGACTCACTACTTATTTGCACCTCCCTTTATTAGCGATATAAATACAAAATTCATTACTGAAAAAAAAGTTATTGCTGATCATATAGTGAATAGTTATTATATTCAATTATTCCCTCCTTCACTATTAATAATTAGAATTCCAAAAATATCACCCCAAATAAAAAAAGCGCGTTAATTGCTTAAACAATATTGGTAATAATGAGCTGTGGATTATTAACTCATGTATAATTCATGATAAATGGAATCAATTATTTAATATATATTTACATATATGTAGAAGCACAGGGAAGAGAAACTAATTAACTTGGATCAATCAATCTTCCCAAGGCTCATAATATATGATAGCAATCTCAACCAACAATATTGCTGATAAAAAAAACATAGACAGATCATGTGATAAAACATGACATAATTAATAGGATTGACGCCTAAGATTGCTGCTCAAGATGTCTACTATGACGAGTTCTATTTGTATATGGGAAAAAACACCAAGTTAGGGACTTGGGGAGGGCTTTAGCCAACACTTACATGATACTATAACAATTTCCACTCACGCACAAGCACACACATTACCCAATAAGAAACATATCAAGTTACCTCAAACTAAATAAACAAAGGCTTAAATCTCTTTGTTTCTTAGTAGAGTAAGAGAACATCTAGGAGGTGATGCTGCATTGACTTATCTTTTAATGTGGCCCTCAGCCAACACATAGGGACTTGGGGCTTTGTAGACATGATTAAAAAAATAAAAGAAATAAGCCCCCACTCAAAGCTCGTTCCACTCCATAATTAATGCACAACACCCACATACATGATATGATATAAGTAAAAAAAAAAAGAACACTTATATGATTCGCATAAGACATGTCACCAATTTGTGTGTGTTTTTGTGTGGGTTCAAACCCGATGCACCAGCCAATTATTTTGTCGAGTTTGATGAGCTTTACACAGCCCCTGTCCCGTTGCGCCTTGGTGCCATGCATTTGCTGCGTCTCGGCACCTTCAAAAAACTCCCTATTAGTTAAATACATATAATAATGCTTAGTTTGATTAGTTTATCAAATTAATATTTTTTATTGTCACCGCAGTATTCGGAGCATCACTTTCCTTTGCGCGTACTCGAGTTCGAAATTTTGCGCATGCTTAGATGAAAATAATTTATTTAACATTTGAATAGGAAAAAAAATTATTCCGACTTTAAATTAATCACATATTAATATTTTTTGAATATGGTAATCAAAAAAGAAATTTTTTTTATATGCCTCCACGCTCCAATTACTTTCCCTTTTGATCCTTCTACCGCGGGATCTATGTAGCTCTAAGTATTATTAGGTGGCATGCACACATATACATATACATGCTTTTGTTAAAGTTTTATTTACCATGTTACACATCTCTCCACGAGTTGAAATCTCGAGTAAATTTTATTTGTCCATTGCACTAAAATTAACTCGAATCAGGCCAGTGCTACATTGTCTAACAACCCTTTTATATTAGTTTTTTTTTACTGTCACGTATGATATTATCTTTTTTTACTGGCATCGAGATCTATTGGTTTGGTTCTCGGAGTGCATTGCTAGGTTTTTTTTTTTTTTTGCCTTTTCACCCAATACAATTGATCAGCATCCCCAGGCATTTTTGGTAATCCCTAATTAATTCGTTATCAAGTCGATTTATTCGAAGATGTTGCGGCCGGAAAACTATTTCCTTTTGTACTGACCGCACTAACTAAGTGTGCCATTTTTTTGCCCATGGGTTTTGGGGTTGGCATTGCATCTTAACATATTAATTGGTCCAACTATTTTATAAAAGATTTAGATTTACTAAAGGAGTTGGAGTCACACATTGATTTTTGCCTCATATTAAATTAGTTATATATATAATGAATTATGAGCGTACAATGCCTTATACAATAAGCCGAACAGAAAAAAATTAGCTTTATAATAGGTCGATCCACATACTTCGAATGTTGTAATTACAATACAAAATGACGTTATATATTTTTTATTCATATATATATAGATCGATCGAACTATTATTTGTGTTATGGTTTAAAAAAATGCATTTACATGATAAGTCGAGCTATATAGTATATTTACTTTTTCAATATATATTTTAAAGTTAATGATAATAGAGTTAATATAAGTACAAGGCTTCTCCATTTTCTATATCTTACACTCACACGGAGCTCTTTGGTTAATGCAAGCCCTTTATTAAAAAAACGATAATAGGGTTATCATGGAAGAGATATTGAACACTTATGTGCATCCTTTGTTAATTAAAAGCACTTAATTCTTTTAAGCGTGTAAAGGGACTTTAAGTTAATATACGAAGTGGTTTTTTTTTCAAATATCGAGCTCATAATGAGGCTACTTGATGGAAAAGAAATACAAACTTATGTTTTAAAAAAATAGTATTAAAATTTTAATATTTCAACTTTGGGAGTTCGAGCGGATTATTGAAGACGATCTAACTTCTGATGAATATTCAAGTTCACGGTCGAAAATGTTCATGACTCATGAATATGATCAATTTAAATGATAAATTAACAGGGTCGGAGAAACTATGGAAAAAATAGCAAAAGATGAAGAAAATAAAATTCTAACCCGACGTACGTAGTATTTATGAAAAAATATGACAGTGCAAATTTATTGCACACATAGATGCTTACGTTATGATTATAACGATTCACAAAATGTGCGTTGTATTAATAACTGAATTAATCTTTTAGAAAATATGAAAAATAGCATCTACACTAACACATATTCGAATATGTAATTTTGATACTACATATATATATATATATATTTATAGACGAATTACCGTTGTATAAAGACGAATTACCGTGGTTCCAGCAAGTTTTGTAGTAACCATATTATTATAATATATTATACTAATTAAATCATCAAAGTTCTTTTCTTTTTCTTTTTACGATCAACAGTGAGAACCTTATTAATTAGTGTGATTGACTGATTGACTGATCGAAATCTACTCAGGTGGTGCAAAATAATTGAATCATATATTCATATTATATAATCGACCTTCCGTATAAAATCTACTAATATATGTATATATATATATATATGTACGTATAAACTAATTAGACAAATAATCAGATTAAAAAAATAGTGTTGAGCACACGTAGATGGACATCCCACTTTCCTCGGTGAAGATATTTTGTATGATATTGATAATATTATCAAGTTTATGGGGGAAAAAACATAAGGGGTGCATACATCGCTATGTTTGGTTTATTGGGAACGTGTATCTTAATTCATAAAACAAACCAATAGGAAAATACATAATTATGATCAGTATTATAACATTGTTTGATTTTGAATTACGATATAATGTAATTTATTTATGGATAAATTTTTATAACCGTCATCGAACTTTACCTTCCTTTTCAAATTTGTTCTTAAATTTTATTCTATAACAAAACATCTTTTAATTTTTAATTTATTTCACTAAGTATCCTTTTGACTGGGGATATAACAAGTTTTTTCGCTCAAGTGCCACACCATAAAAAAATAAAATTAATATAAAATTGTGGGGTCCCCCCTCTCTTTGCATTGTGACGTGCAATCAATGTTATTAAAACTGGACCGGACCGGCCGGTCCAATCGCGAACCGGTCGGTGATCCGGTCCGATTTGATGTTCAAAACTGTTTTAGCATTGAACCGGACAAAACCGGTTGAACCGGACTGGTTGAATCGGTTCAACTCGGTTCAATACAGATTTTGAAAAAAATGATAAAAATAGGAAAGTTAAATGAGAAAAAAGGAAAGGAATATAAGAAAATTTAAAGAGAATGGAATATCATATGTATATAATTAAATATGAATTGAAATAAAAAAGGTAAGTATTTGAAATTGAATAATATTAGAATAGAAACTTATCAAGGTATAAAATAAAGGAAAGTGTTAAAAAAAGAAATAAGAATTATTTAAAATAAAATTTATTGATATGACATCTATCATTATTAATAATAGATATTAAATTATTAATGATCTATTTATATTATTATAAAACTTTTAATTATTAAAAATTATATTATATTATTTTTTAATAATTTCAATAAGTTATTAATACAATATTCATATACTATATCATAACTTATACTATATCTTTATAATTATTATAAATAATATTATTTTAATAAAATCCTATTCAATCCGGTCGAACCCGATTGGATCGATCCAACTACGACCCAGTGACGAGTCCGATCCAATCGCCGGTCCGATTCTGAAAACATTGCGTGCAATCATGCGCAGAGGGGGCAACACCTTCCTCTACGCATGTCGCCGATGAGAGAGGAGGGTGCCCCTCCCCTTATAGCGCATAGTCCTCGTCATCGTGGAGTCTATGGCCTTCCCACGGGAAGCAAACCCTATGCAGCTCGTGGCAATATCATAACTGCAATGTTGCCCCATTCTCCACCTCTCGTCGCCTTCGCTTCGCCATCTCGTTGGACCTCAAACTTTCTCCACTGCCCTCCTAGATCTCCACTTTCAACCTTGTTTGATAGCTGTCTTATGTCTGTTCTCTATCGTCATCATCACATGTCACTTCCCTTCGTTCCTTCTCTTGCATATATATCCTCCCTCGTCGACACTAAAGAAGATGAGGAGGAACGAGAGGACAAGGAGGATAAAATAAGTAAAAAGCTGGAGATTGTAAAGTAATTCTTGATAATATAGTTAGAAAAGATGATAAAAATCAAGAATAATTTTAAACATTTACCCAATTCTTCATAAGCAATTAATGATTAATGTTTTAGATATTCGTTCTTTATTTCAAAGAAATCAAACAAATTTAATTTAAACATGTGAATGCTAAGACATTAACTTCTTTTGTAACACCAAAAAAATAACTCAATGATTCAATTTTCATTACAGAAAATATGTTATCAAAATGTTATTAGATTCCTAATTTATTATAAAAAATTACATGTACAAAATTCATTGTTGATGGATGTCAATGAAGAATGTCTAGAAGGATGATGAGCTAGAACATCATAATCGGATGACTAAAATAATTGTGACATTCATCAAAATGATTCGTCTCCTGCAATATTTTCTTTTTAATTGATTACCCCAATGAATTTTTACATGATTAATTTACCTTTCATCCATGGTTGATTTTATTACATGCACCAAATCAAAATATATGCAACAAAGATAAAAATGAATGAAACAAATTTGAAAAGGTGTCCCCTTCTAGATTTGCTAATAAATATTAGTTATCTTCAGTCATCCCATAGATGAAAGTACAATATTGCCCATCATGAGAATAAAAAAAAAATTTATTTATAAACATAAAAGATAAAAAAAATTGTTGGAATAAAATAGTACAATTATACATGAATTAAACTAGGTGATACAAAATCATTCAAGTTTTGAGTGTTATATCCATGTTAGGATGGCTAAAATTATCCATTTGAACTTAAATCAAATAAATAACAATAAAATAAAGATAGGTAATTTTTTTTATCATTCACTATTTTTCTAAGAAATTGTGTCATTATATTTTTGCAAATGTTTTTAATAATACCATTAATCATGAAGGAAATGAATTTCTTTAATGATAGAACAATGCTAGTCGAGGAAAATTCATCAATATTTTGATAGTACATATAAAATGACATTAGTGCTTCAGGATTAATTGTTTAAACTATTGGTAATGGTTTAATCGTTGAATAAAAATTAGATAATGAAGTGGTTTGTAAGCTATCAAGGCTTAGATTTTATAAATGTAACTATTGAGTTATTTAACAATTCAAAATCGACCATAATCTTGTATCTAACCGTATTTGGTGTGGCAAGATTGGGTCGAATTTTTTTCTTCCTCGAACTAATAAAGTGAAGTAATTGGATTGGTTCAGGTGGTTTTGTGGCTTGATGATAAGTTTCATTTTCTTTTTCTTATTAATGGTTATATTAATATGAAACAATTATTACATATCATGTTCCTTTTCTAGATAAAAAATATTCGAAGTGCAGAGAAACAATTTGATGAGGTATAATCCAATCTCTTTGATAGTTAGAAGTGTTCTGTCTCATGAATGACATTTGTCCATCAAATACCACCTTCACGGTGTTAAGTATTCATCAAGGTAACACTTAGAGAAGGTGAGGAGAGTTCTAAGTCTTGGTTGAATACAATAATGATGCCAACGAGATAAGCATCCAAGGTAGACATGTAAATCATTGATTTGGACCATTGACTGAGATGAGAATATGAATCATTGATAGTGGGGCTACATATAGCCATCCATTAATATTTACTTGATAGGAGAAGATGACTTAATTAAAGAATATGAGAATCAAAATCCTAATGAAAATAATGGTTGAACACAATTTAAATGGATTGACTAATAGAAAATGATGAATAGTTAAAACTATCCAATTGGACAAAAAATTCATTCAATTTAATTAGCTCACTTGATCAAGTCATTTAGTTCTAGATGGCTTCACAAGGATTCAAAATTTTCAAACTTTAATGGTGTGTTCCCATCAATTCAGATAATGTCTAAACTAGTCTTTGATCCAAATGTGCCCAATGGTAATCAAACCAATTCAGGTGGTCGAAATTTCCTTAATATTAAAATCGATGACAAGGATAAGATTTTACTAGTATTTTAGACCTAAATCTATTGATATTATTTTCATAAAAAATCAAATGAAAATTTGGACAGTAAACATTGTAAAGTGAAGATGAAAACTAAAACCTTTTTAAACATTACTCAAAGGATCTTATAAACCTATTAATTTAAAATATTGAAAGATATATCGAATTACATATAATAGGTACCCTTGAACGCCCTTTGGAGCAACAAATCCGATCTAACCCTAAATATTAGACATCCATATGAAAAAGTGTGTATACCATCTATAGTATTTAGGATCATGAGCATCTAACTAATTTATGGCCAGAGCAAAGAACATAATGATTTCAAAAGTTAAATATGGGACTAGTAATTTCTATCAACATGGAGATATTCTTGCCAAACTTGATTTGCATTAATTTTTATTATAATGTTTCCATGGACTCTATAATTTTTATTGCCAATCGTGCCAACTACAATATCTATTTTGAATTACCTCTTGTTTGGTAATGTGTAAACTCTGATATGGTAATGATCATAGCATTATATAATACTTTTTTGCTATGCATTTTTTGGGGTGTTGCAGATGTAATTTAAGGTTAATATAGAATATAAATATTTTAAAGTGTGATAAGACATTATTAGCTTCATTTGAATATGAATAATTTGTTGGTAATGAGGAGTCTAAGGGTCAAATCCCTATATCCTTTTCAAATTAATTTTAAATTTCAAAATGTATTCTCCATTATATTTTGAATCTTTTTGTGTCACTAAAATAAAAAATTAGAATTTGAAAATTAAACATTATAATGAACCAAATACAATTTGTGGCATTTTATGTTAAACAAATTTCAACCATGCCTCTTCGTCATTTATTTTCAAAATTTTGCCACAAGAATGAATGCCAATGTTATCCTTTTTATATCAAGTTATTATTTTGTTGAGACATTAATAAATTAAATGTTATGTAAACTAATTTTGATTAGTAAGTAATATGTATAACAACCTATCCTTGAGTTGTGCATCTTGATCATTAGATTATATATGTCTAATTCGATGTTCATACAATATTAGCATGTACCTTAGTGAAGTACATTCCATGTGAAGTTAGTCTTTAGTGTCATTTCATTACTCGATTATCAAGATTCTCCCATCCCATAAAATAATATTGTAGAACACAAAATTATGATAATGACTATTTGTTAACATTCTCTAAATGTTAAAAATAATAATTAAAGATGAAATCATCATAAATGATTTGTTATGTGCCTATGCCATAACATCAATTATCGGGTATCTTTAGGGACCTACGTACGAAAATGTAATTAATGAAATACTTTGGAAACCAAATCAAAGTACATGTGCAATCCACTTCACACATAATATGCTTCACATGTTCATTAATGCTTATATATACGGTAAATAGATATATGTGCTATTCATACAAATGTTGTGTCATATAAAAAATTTTGTTAATGACTAGGATAATTGAGTTAACTCCTCCATTGTTAATGATGATATTTGTTTACATGAATTTTTACCTTTTTATTTTACTACCTTTTTCTATTATAAACTATTATCATACAGTAGTGCACAATCCACGTAAATAGTGTGTCACTCATTTGAAAAATGGACTAATTTATTCTTTTACACTTAGATGTAGAAATAAATATATATGGAATTGTTTACAACTCATTGTGCAATTAATGATGTTAAAATAATAATTACTCTAAGCAATAACGCTTCAAAGAGTCGATTCACTAGAGAAGGACGCTAGCGGGGTTTGAACATAGTTATTATGTTTTTTTAAGGTACTTTTCTACCCTTCCATTTAGAAGTAACAATACATGAAATTATTTGCCAACTCACCGGGTAATTAATGATATTATATTGATGCTTACACTAAGTGCAGCCTGACTAGCTCGACAGGAGGGCATTGCTAAGCACAAGGTCCAATTGAGCTCAAGTTGACCAGCTTGAGCTTTATTTGAGAACCCAAAACATCCACCCGTAGCACCCACACCAACGACATTCTTTGCTAACGTCACCGATGACTCTAGCAAAAACTTTAATTAATTTAGTATGTGTTACCACTTTAAATGAAACAATAATTGTATTAACGCATTACTTTTTTTTAGCTGTCACGAGTGATTATGCCATTAGTTCGAAAATTGGCTTAGCTGGTCCATTAGATCATTAAAGGAAAGAATTCTAATTTAATTAAATTATCAAAAGATAAAGAATTGACAAGAGATTGATAAATAGAGTAAAGTTGGTGAAAATAATGTACCCGCTAGCTAGCTTATATCATGAGAATTCAAATTATATGGAAGGATTGGTTTCCACTTTTAAGTTATCATCTCATATATCTGTTTAGAAAAAAACATAGGTAAATCATATGATCTTTAAGCTCTAATTTATCTCTCTCACAATACTACTACTCAAGTTCAATCTAAGAATCCTATAGTGATACGTGTCTAAGTCAATCTATGGGCATCCCTTTTTTTTAATAATGTTCAACTCAGTACTACTTGAATCGATCTATTGTTGATAGTCGTGGTATTCTTTTATGCATAACATAACTTCTAAGATTGTCGAGATAAATAACTAAACAATATAAATTGTGACAGGTTAACTTCTTTAATATATAATTATTTTATTCCTTGAACATGTGAACATTATAATAAGATGAAATAGGCTAATAATTCAATGTTTATAAAAAAGTAAAAAAACTAAATATTCATAAAAAAAGAAAGAAAGTGCCAACATAAGTATTGAAACATTGTGCAAGCACAATTTGATTTTTCTCAACAATAAGGTACCTTTTTTAGGTTTTTTTAAGAAACATCAATATAAAATACTTGGCCTTTATATAAACTTTTAAAGTATTTCTCTTATTATCACTAACGAATACTTTATTATTATTAGTAGTATTATTATTTGTTTCTTTGCGCATTTCAAATGATCATTCTTATTTTTTACCATCTACATAATGTTAATGAGGTGGCCTTGGACTATAATCTCACTTGACAGCTAATGCCTCAGAAAATATCTCAATGCAAGTATGAACTTGTTACACAGAAAGGCAATCGTTTCAGAATGAAAAATCCAACTTTTCAATCATCATCCATTTTTTTTCCTTATTAACTCTTTCCTCTAAGGGCACATAATTTTTTTCCTAATGTAAAAAAAAAAACTATTTTCCGGATTTATTTCACACACACACAAATTTACTTCTTGACAAGAAAAGGAACAGACCAAGAAACTTCACTTTCTTATTTCCCAAGTTTTATCATTAATTCCCGCGTTAATTAAAAACCACCAAAAACGGCAATTCCTCGTCACCCGTCCCGTGTCGCGCCCTCATTGGCTGGCTTGGAAGGGTCCCGCGCGATTGGCAGCCGAACGCGGCGTCTCGTGGCACGCGCGTGAGGACGACAGGCTTTACCGGCTGTCGCAGGTAACCGATAAGTAAAAGAAATTAAAATCGAAAACGGATTAAATGTATGGGAAAAATCGAGGGGTAAAACGGGCAATCGAAAAAAGGGAAATTTATGGAAAATGCATTTAAAAAATTCGCCGGGTTTCCCGATTTCGGCTGTTGGGATCCTATAAAATCGCCTATTTCCCCTGTTTTCTACCCCTACCACCTCCTCCTCCCTGCTCACCCCCCCTCCTCTTGCTTTCTTTTGCTTCCAGAGTTCCAAACCTCTCCAAAACCCTTATCGCTTCCTTCTGCAAGCCATCACCATTGACGACCTTTCTCTATCTCTCTATCTATCTATCTCCCTTTCTCGTTCCCTCTGTTCGTCACTGTTCCTGTATCCATTTCGGTCTGTGCGGCTGGTAGTAATCACAGTAGCCTCTGCTAACAAAGTACGGGTCGCCTGTGTTGGTGCTGCCCTGCGCTTCTCAGTACTGGTTTTGCTTTTTTAAGGTAACCTTTCTGGCTCCCCCCATCTGTGTCCCATAAAGGAACGCAGTGCTTCTTCGTAGTTACTCGCTTGGGGTCTGTTAGGAATGGTGGTGGTGGTGGTGTGTGGATGTGGATGTGGTGGTGGAAAGGTGGGAACTTTGGCATGCTTTGTGTCATATTTCTGCGCTTTTGGGGAGTTATCGTGGTGGTGTGTTTTGACTATGATAAATCGCATCTTCTTTTGTTTTGTTGAGCCCTTTTTTGAACCCTCTTTCATCTCTTTATTCCGCCTGACCTGCGTGCGGGTATGTTTGATTTATTTATATATATGCGTTCTGCCTCTTGACAATGAAGAAGTGTTTCGGATGTGAAAGTTTGGATTTTTATGTGGTTCTGTAGATTGTTGACAGTAGGAAAAGATTGGATTTTTATGTGTTTCGCATTCTATGATGCAGGGAGAACGGCAAATGCGAAGAAGATGATGAGTTGCAACAGTTTTGAATCCTTGGAAGCCATGATGATGGATCCCATGGCGTTCATGCCGCCGATTAAGCGGACGGAGCACGTTGATGTGACCCCGAAGGTCCTCCCGGCGAAGCCGAAGCATAGGACCGGCCGCGAGGCGGCGAAAACCGCTCCCTTGGGGCCTCGCACGGTGCGCATCTTCTGCGACGACTACGATGCCACCGACTCTTCTTCCGACGAGGAGGACGGATGCCACCGGCGCGTCCGGCGCTACGTCCAGGAGATCCGGCTGGAGACCCGGACGAGCCGTGCAGCAACTGTCGTGAATGGCACTGAGAAGGCCAAAAGCAAGGCCGCCTCCGCCCTCGCTGAGGTCGGTAAGAAGCGCAAGTCGCCCGCCATGGCCACTGACGCCGGCGAAGGCGATGACACCGTCCGACGATTCCGAGGTGTCCGTCGGAGGCCTTGGGGCAAGTTTGCTGCTGAGATTCGCGACCCATGGCGGCGTGTCCGCGTGTGGCTCGGCACGTACAACACAGCCGAGGAGGCTGCCAAGGTGTACGACTCGGCTGCCATTAAGCTCCGTGGACCTGACGCCACCACTAACTTCGCCCAGCCTCCCGCCGCGACCAAACCAGTCGCCGTTAGCGCGGCCGTCGAGTCTCTCCCGCCCCCACCGCCTCATCCAGAGAACCTGTCAGATGGCAACCTATCCGGCGAGTACGACTCCAGCGAAGACTCGCACAATCTCTCCTCTCCGACCTCCGTGCTCCGCGGCTTCCCGCCCGCCACCGCCACCAATGCAGTGGAAGAGGCAGCAGTGGCGGAGGAGAAGCCGAAGGAGACTCTGGAGACACCGAAGGAGACGACGCCGGGGACCAGCGCCGGCGAGAAGAAGAGCGCGCACAGCTCCGGCTTGGGCCTGCCGGACGACCTGTTCGATGATTTCCTCTCCCTCCCCTTGATGGACCCGACGCCGCAGTTCGGCGACTTCGGCTACTTCGGCATTGAGTCGGGGCTCGGCCTCTTCGACGACGACGTCGCCGCGCCGGTGGGGCTCCTGGAGGAGGACCTCGACATGGCCCTCGTCGGCTCCGCCGGCCTCGACATGGGGTCGTCGATATGGGGCGGCGTCGACGACTGCTTCCAGGACATCAGCGATCTGTTGCCCGTCGTCTAAAATCTCTACAAAATCTTTGTCTACATCGGAATCCGCTGATTTAATCGGCGATTTTTGTAACAAATAGCAGAAGAGAGGAAGAAAAAAAAAGAGCGGAGAGGGAAAAAAAGAGAGGAAAAAAACTTCGAACTATTTCTTTTTTTTAATTTTGTAGTTGTTATTTTGATCCTTTAAATATCTCCGTCAGTTAACGGTGACGGACGGCGCTTTTTGCTCCTTAAAATTAGTGTGGACTTATTAGTGCGAAGAGTCGTTTCGGGAATTTTAATTGCGGAATTAAAATTTAAAAACGGGAGATATTTTTAAATGCGAAACCCCTTTTTTTAACGACTCGGACACGTGGCAATGAATGGGGTTGTTGGGGAGTGCAAGGTCTGAACATGTGTGACGGCCCCAATGGGTCTCCTCCTTCGCGGACCATGGCCCACTAAAATTAATGTCAGTTCTTTTAGTTTTCTATTTTTAACCTTTTTTTTCTTAAATCTTTTATTTCCAATTCTGGAGACAAGAGCTGTCTTTGTGCGGTTATCTTTCGCTGAGTCTGAGATGATGAGGTAGTACTGCCTGCAGAATGCAGAGAAAAAAAAAAGTATTTTTGAACAAAGAGAAAAAAACTAAAAATAGAAGGAAACCTTGTTGATTGATATGATAATTGCCAAACAAAACTCTCTCTCTCTCTCTGCGTAATACTGTAATCTTTTGGATGGAGCGAGCTTTTTTGATGGCATGTGTGGAAGTATGCCTAACTACAAAAGGAAGCATATCAGTGAGAGCATCTCTACACACATTTTCACCACTCTCTTCTGTCCATGGTTAAAGTTGATTCGACGATGAAGGTTGATCAAACATGCTGCACGGGGGCGAGAAGGAGGGGTGAGAGAGGAGCACGTGTGATCACTGTTAGCTCAATGGCTTTCAAGGATTTCGAGGTTTCCTATTAGTATCTATTTATCTTTTTCTTATTTTTTGAACGATAAGTAGCATATTCTATTTCCCTTCTTTTGTATTTGCTTAATTAGTTCTCTTGAATAGTGCATTGGATATGAACAATGCATCCATCAAGGATTTTAGGAGTGCCAAAAAAGTACTTTTTGATGTGTGTCAAGCCAACTCGAACATAATAAGGAATAGTACAGCTTCCACATTGTTGTACGTGTCTATCCCCAAGTAATTATTCTTTTATATATATATATAATATATATATATATATATATAAGGTTTAATGTATATGTGAAGCACTTGTTGCTTCGCACCGTGTGAAGCGCCTTGAAGATCGTCCGATGGAGATCCAACGATGGAGATCCAAGCGCCCGTCCAAATCACATCGCACGGTCATGGATCATCTCGCGTCATTTTGCTTCGTTCAGATCGCTCGCCCATTTTTTTTCATTTCCCCGCTCTCTCCATTTTTTCCCTCTTTCCCTCTGATGCCTACTTCTCTCGTCCTAAAAATCTCTCTCTCGTCGACTGATCCTGATCTCTCTTGCCGATCTTTGATGCTATGGTCTGCCTCCCTCCGGCCGGCTGTAGATCCACCTCTTTTGCTCCAGCGTCCATCAGGTGCTGCTCCCGAGTCCCGACCTCTCTCTCTCTCTCTCTTGCTCCGATACCTCTCTATCTCACCCTTACCCCCTCTCTTTTGGCCTTCTCCTCCGGCGAGTGCATGATTTAGGATGTCAGCGGCTCTACTTTCTTCTCAGGGATAAGAATGGGCTGCAGACTGGGGACGACCACTCCATCGTAGAGGTGTTGAGGACAAAAGAATTCTAGGTGTTGTTTTTGCGGCGAGGGGTCGGGGCTGACGGTGATGAACAACATGAGGCGGATGGGGCAGGCGATGGGCTATGATGATGTCTCCATGTTCGTGATTTGTATATATTTTGTACCATAGGAAATAGTAAATGATTTGTGTATGTGTAGCACGAGCTATTTGTGTGACTAATGGGAGTTCTTCCATAAGCGATTATGCAAATTATTTCATGAAAACACTACTAGGAATTGCCTTCTGGATTATCATGTGACCTTTCATGTTATTGGGTATTGTCATATTGACAAAGGGAGAACATTTAGTGGTTCCCAAACGTGAATGAACAAATTATAGTTGATTCACTTGAATTCATACACAAATTATATATTAAAGCTGCCATCTTAAAACATAACAAACCCTTTTATGGATTCAGGCATGCCAACTGCTTACATGCATGGGTGCATTGGGTATCTGAATGAAATTGTTCCTAAAATTAATGAGTTTGTGCTCCACATTCCAGTTCTTTTGCAACACTATTCATCAAGTTGCTTCCAATGAGGTCATTTAAAAGTTTATTAAAATCAGTTTAGATGCTAAGCAGAGTTTTAACTCACTAATAAAATTTGTTAACTTTGATAATGCACTTGTCATAAGTTGAATCTAGGAGCTTATGGCATCTAAAAGAAGAAACTTATTCAAAACACAACACAAGCTCACCACAAACATGACGATAATTATTATCAGGGCTACAATAGAATATTGCCTACTAGTGCTCTTCCACAAAAAATAGGCAGAGCTGCTGGCAGTTTGAGTACAACATGATAATTGTTATAAGGGCTACAATAAAATGCTGCCTACTAGTGCTCTTCCACGAAAAATAGGCACAACTGCTCAAGTTTGAGTACATACATCCAATTTTTAAGGAATTACAAGAATCAAAGTGGGCAAAGTTAGACCCTGTAGCATATTCCGACAACAATGGTCTCGACATAGAGAGACCCCATAAGTCGATGGCCATGACGATGTAGCTGACTGCCATTACATCTTGCGATGCTGCATTCCATAGAGGTCTTGGTGTTGCATGTTTCCTGAAGAAAAAAATCCGGAAACTATCAATTAGACAAAATATAAATGTGAGATCCGAAGACAACACAGTTCATTGCAAGAATTAATCCCAATGCATATAATGTTGTTTTCAGGCAACTTACTGGATGAAGTATTCGGAGATGGTTCCAGAACTTATGCGGCCAAAAATCCATAGATGGTGATGAGGGAGACGAAGATGGAGACATCGTTGTAGCCCATTGCTTGCACCATCTACCTCATGTTGTTCATCACCAACAGTCTCGTCCGGACGCTGCACAAGAATGACACGAACAACACCCAAAAGTCCATCGTCCTCAACGCCTCCATGATGGAGTGGTCGTCCACAATCTACTGTCCATTCTTCTTCCCCTCCACAACAACAAGCTGACCTTCTTCTCTGCTTCCTCTATGTCCGTCGCTGTCATTGTCCCTTCAGTCATCAGCGATTGGGTGATCTGACCGTTCTCCACATCCAGCCCACCCGAAGAAGCTTTCGACTTCGAAATGACGACCAGATGAAAGAGAGGGAGGGTAAGGGTGAGAGAGACATAGAGGTATTAGAGAGAGAGAGAGAGAGAGAGAGAGAGAGAGAGAGAGAGAGAGAGAGAGAGAGAGAGAGGTCAGAACTCACGAGTAGCACCTGGTGGACGCCGGAGAAGAAGAGGTGATCTACAGCCGGCCGGAGGGAGGCAGACCACATCGCTGGAGATCGGCGAGAGAGATCAGGGTTGGCGAAAGAGAGATTTTTAGGTCAAGAGAGGGAGGCGTCAGAGGGAAAGAAAGAGGGGAATGAGAGAGAACACACGGGGAAATGAAAAAAAATGGGCAGGCGATCTGAACGAAGCAAAATGACGCGAGATGATCCACGACCGTGAGATGATCCACGACCGTGCAATGTGATTTGGACGGGCACTTGGATCTCCATCGTTGGATCTCCATCGGACGATCTTCAAGGCGCTTCACACGGTGCGAAAACTTGATGACTACAAATGAATGATTACAAATGAAAAGGCATTACATCAAATATATATAAAAGGCATGTTCAATAATGATTACAAATGAATGATTGGTCGTCATTTGGGTAACCTGAGTATAGATCTCAATAGACACTTGAAAATCTTATTTTGAAGGGGACATGGATAAATCACATAGCATTGATTATGTCATAGGAGTGTATGGCAAGTACATTGGGCATGGTTATGGCATTAGCTTTACAACATTATCATTAGCAATGCGGCTGTAAGTGGATGAGATTGTTTGTAGTACTTCCATTTACCCAGAAAGCAATGGAAAGTTCCCATTAAAAGCAATGTTTGGATCCTTCCCAGAATTGTGTAGGATGTGGCTTTTGATTAGTTTTGACTGATTGAAGCCCAATTATGTGACATATTAGGGTAAAGTTGCTTGGCCCCCTTAAGGCTGAGAATGAGGGTACATAGATGGAGTGCTCGTGGAGTGGCAAAAAAGAGAAGCTGAGGAGCATAGTGTCACACAATTATGAATTATCCTAAATTATACAAAAGACTACCTAAAAAAAACTGTATGATCTTATAAAATTTTCATCTTACCTTATGGTCTCTCTGTCTCTTTCAAAGTTCTGAGTATACAATGAACATTGCTCTTTTTTTTCTCAGCTTCAGTCCATTTGATGTGGTCCATGTAGCTACAACACACCTGCCAAATATAACTGAGTACACTTGACTAGATGTCATTTCTTTTTTTCCATTTTTACCTTGTGGTGATTGGAACTTCTACTGTGGGGTCTAGAAAAAAGGTAAAAAAAAACGTTTTTCTTAAGGTAAAAAAAATTGTAGTTCCTCTCCCAGTTACACCCATTGAGGTTGTTAGAAATGGTTCAGTGAAGCATGATTCATGAGATGTCAGAGGCTGCTCCATTGGGAGCACAGAGGTGCGAGTCCTTTTGGTGCAGCACTAATCATGACATTACATCTTTCTTCACATCCCTCATGCTGGAGAGATGAAGTTTGCAGAACCATGATTTTTTTTTATGCATGAGCTCATCTGGCTCGATCCAGGGCCTTGTGGACATGAAGAATATTGTAGAAATGATCTCAGAACATTGATTAGGTCTAATCATTTCATACATTCCCCGAAGAAGTGAACCTGTTTATCACATATATACATAAATGGAAAAGATGGATAGCATAAATGTCTGTGTAAATGGTCTGAAGTAGTAATCTCACATCTGTCATGTTGCGAGTGACTGCCCAGCAAAGGCACTGCAGAGGATGCATAACTGGATGAACAGAACGACCCATTATTATATATCATGATAAAATATATGATCAGGTTCATTTTCTCCAGGTTACCATGACTTCCGCTAATGCCATTTTGTAGAACTTTGAATAAAAATTGAGTTGCGAGATCCTTCTATCTTCTGCAGCTTTATCTACAGTAATGAATTGAACTCTTTGTTAAAGTATACATCACGAAAGTTAAAGTTTATGTTTCAATAAAGTGAATATGCTTAATATATAGTTATATACTTATATATTCCGACTGGCTTGATCTGAAATTTAAATTCAGTGACTGATAATGAGGTAAAGCTACAGGGAAGGACTCACAATATCTTTAATGTGCATGATTACTTTGTTCCATTGCACCTGTAAGAATCTTAGTAAGGTTCTGCATATCAAAGCATAGACAGGGACACTTCTTATTGTTTATTATTATTCAAATATATAGCACACACAAAGCACACACGTTTGCATGCCAGGGCCTCCTGTGGGGATTTAAGCATGAAGTAGTACTGTTCTGAATGAAAACTTTGGACCACTGTTGGCGAGAATGCATGCCTTGTACAGTGGTCCATTGGAGACTTTTTGTCCTCATAAATCATAATCATGTGACTTGGCTCCTTCCTACCAATCCGATAGGGATTTCCATTCAGACAAAGATACCTGGAATCGACTGGTTATCATGACCAACATTCAGCAGAAAGATACATATAGTTCTCTGTACAATTATACCGCATAAAGTTCTTCCTTAATGGCATGATATCAGCAAAATTAACAGCTCCCTCTGGAATGCCAGGAGCTAGATAATCATTGATGGACTGATTGGGTTATTTAAGCATGAATTTGCACTCAAATCAGAGAGACGTGTTGAGCATTTGAATTAAGTTTCTTGTAGATGAATTTTTAATCTGTTTCGCAAATTTTTTTTCCTGTTAGAATTTATTTTCCGCTGTTTAGATTTGCAAGAAGTGTTAGTGTACTGATAAGAACAGCTGCAATCTATATTCTAGGCTCTGAATACATGGTTTCATGTGATCATTAGCACTGTTATTGTGAGGGCTAGCAACACAAGTGTTGTTTAAATTACAGTAATCAATTATATTGCACTAATTAACCATTATGATGCATATTGTGTTATTGCTGCTTAGGGTCAGAACAGGAAGATATGTACAGATGAAAGGCTCCTAATGATAAGAAGACAAAATTTCTTATCAAGATAAGCTAAAAAAGGGCAAAATAAGGGCCCGTTTGGCTTAGCTGATATAAAATAGTTGATAAGTTAAAGTGCTGATAAGTATTTTATTAGCTGAAATTTATTTTTAAAAATAATCAGTTACGCATTTGGATAAAACTACTTATATTAACAACAATTTAGTTTTAATACAACTAACTGACTTATATTTTTAAGCACCCCTTCCCCTACTTATTTTTTTTACTTATAAGTAGATTTGATATCTGCTTATCCGTCGTATTTTTAAGTTACCAAACGCTGAGATTTTTTTAAACTAACTTATAAGCTTAGCCAAACAGTCCCTAAGAACAGGTGGTGATGATAGATAATTGCATCAAAAAGGAATTTGCTAAAGAAGTTAGTTTGACCTTCTTGGAACTTAAACTCAGACAAGTAGCCAACCCTATTGATCTTGGAGATTGATCACTACGATCTTTGAGGGTTTTCTTTGTTCTCTCAGCCCCCAAAATAGGTGTGCCTACTAGCTGAAAGAAACCAGAAGGCAGGCAGCCTAGTAGAACTGATTTCTGGGTATCCAACACTAGGGGGAAAACGTCTATCAGGTAAAAATTTTCCTATCATTTGTCATCATCCATGGCTATCTTACAGCTTGGTTTAGGAGGCAGCAACAGGTTGACTCCTGCTCTTAAACTGCCACCCTATCCATGTTTGCATGTAGCCTGTAGGGGACCTTCCTTAACTCCCTCTCTGATGGCCACATCTCTCTTTCTCTCCCTCTTTCCTTTTTGTGTTGCTTTTATTTATTCTGTTTATTAATATAAGAAAAAAACCCAATCGCTTTCTTTGAAGACAACAAAAGGCACCTCCTAAAGCTCCCGGCCATTTAAATCCTTCCTTGGATTTGTCACCTTCCACCATGCATCCATCTCTTTCACAACTTCGACAACAGTTTCAACTTTCAATACACATTGAAGGGCCATTTTTGTGCATGGTTACAGTCCCTCTAAGGCTAAAATGTCCACCTAACTTTTTCCATAACATCACCACCTTCCATTCTATGTGTCAACAAATGGAAAACACACAACACCCTGACCAGGGGAGGGAGGGTGAGAGAGAGAGGGGTATATGTACAATACATGTGAGCTACATAGGTGTAAAGGTGCACTGTGGAAAGGGGAAAAAAACATAACCAATTGCAGCAGCTTTATTCTTACCAGGTTTGATAGGGAGCTGTAGGTTGGTTCAGTGGACACACGGGCAATTCTTCAGCAATTCCTGAGAGATTCAACTACTGTTTCTCACCTCTTTTTGAACTGCTGCATTGGATTAACCACCAATTAATGAACTTGAATTTCTGCAAAAATAAAAAAATAAAAAAATAAAAAAATAAAAAAATAAGGAACCTGAAGCTTGAGAGAGAAAGAGGGAGAGAGAGAGAGCGAGCTTGGTCATTGGAAAAGAGAACTTGGACATTGGAATACGACGTGGGTAGAATTCGGCCAAACATATTTTTTGCGTCTATAAAGGGAGGCCAAAAGGCCAATATAAGTAAAGATAAATATATAGGTTGCATTTGGCAACACCCGAACGCGAGAACTAATGTTATGAGAACATTAGTGATGTGACCCAAAAATTTCGCTGACTTGTTTGAGAAAGTTCGGCATCGAACTGAACATTTTGGAGAAAACTATTGCGTGGATTTCGAGGGGGAGAGAGACGGGCGTCGGAACATTTGCAAGTTCTCACGTACGAGAACAAATCGGAACAATCGCGTTTGATCGTAACAGTTATTCTGACGGGCCCCATCAGAACAATTGATAGTGTTTGATAGAATATTTTAATGTTCCGATTTGTTCTCGCATGCCAAACGGAGCCATGAAAAATTTATACTATTTGCAAAGCTTTAAGCCCTCCGCTTTGATGGGAAAAATCCGAGAACAAGTAGAGAAGATCACAGAGAGATTGCAGAAAAAATAGAGGAGACACACGAAATTTACCCAGGTTCACCCTTGAGATTAGGGCTACGTCCTGCAAAGAGGTTCCACTATATCGTTTAGGTTTACAGCCGCCACACAAAATTACATCAGAAATTAGGCTATTAATAGCCTCTCCAAACCGGGTTTAAAACCCAAACAAACAGAGAAAAAACCTAATCCGAACCACACGGGCCGGCTAAATAAAAGCCCAAAACCCGTCTAGATTTCGGGGGCGCTGCCCCCGAACCCCCGCCCGCTCACCGGCGAGCGGGACCGCCGTCGGGGGGCGGGGCCCCCCGAACCCCCCCTTTCGTTCGTACGCCAACAATACTGTTAATTGGGTAATACTCAGATTCCCCTAAGCTCACGTGGGCGAACCCGGTGTGAGAAACAAGGGGCCCTGAAGTATTCACCAACTCTAACACGCTTGAACTCATGAATACGACAAGTTCACTTCACTGGCTCTCTCATTTCTCACCTCGCGCTTCAGCTCTCTTATCAACTCCATCAATTTAAAAAAAGAATAATTTCCTCTTTATCAAGATCTTCTTGGCAAAATTTGCACAATGTAAATAGCAATTAGTACTTTCATTTGGATCGAAAAATAAAGTATAGATTGATGCTTTAGTAGCTTTGATCGTAGAAATATCATTCTATTTTTTCTTTTCGACTATTAATTAGTTAGATGCTACTGCTCCTGAATATTGGAATCCGTAGAGGCATAAAAAAATAATGCTTTAGTAGTTCGGTTGATTAGGCCAGTAACTTTTGCAAGGTATTACAAAACGAGGTTAACGAATATGTAGAGATCAAGACTATCTAATTAATCCAAGTTAACCTACTTTTCTTTTTAAAAAAAAAGTATGTAGAGCTTCTACATCTTAGTGTAAAACGCTTATTTTCCATCATCTAATTAATTTTATAATAATGATTAGATTAATGATATACTTCTTAGATGAAATAAATATATTTTTATTAAGATAACATTTAAGATTAAATAAATTATAACCATTGAATTGATCATATTTATTGAAAGAGCTTAATCATGATCATTGAATTATCCGATGATCTTGATCTAAATTATATTTATTATTTAATATATACTTTAAATTAATATATATTTATTTTATTATTCTAATAAATAAAATTAGTGTTCTACACTTGTTCTATGTCAAATGTTCTACATATATAATTTTCTTTTAAAAAACATCTTATAACTAAGTAAATATCTTTTGGTGTCGTTAATCGACAAGGGAAACGAGAACTTCAGATTTCAAGCGCGAATGCGTAATAAATAAATGCTATTGAGTGAAAAAATATTAAATAAATATGATTGGGTTAGGAGTAAAAAGTGATTCGGGTAAAATATTTTTCATAAAATTTGAGTAATTTTTTAAAGTAATAGAAAATCATCAAAGAACAAAAGATTGATCTAGACCGAATTCTTTTCGGATCGAGCCCTAGTTTAAGATAATATCTAATTAAAAGAATTGTAAATATAAAAGATATCATGTATCATATTAAATATTTAGAAGAGTTACGGCTTGAAGTATATCTAAACTATAGAAATTGACTTTTCCATTTCACTATATTAAAATACCGTTTGGAAATGAACAGTAATTCATCTTAAATTCTAGATTAATATTGAATTGATAGATTAATTTGAGGTGTGTTTGAATGAAGTGGAACACAATGATGAGAAATCGAGGAGTTGATGTGATAAGAAAAAATAAATGTAATGGATTAATTTTTTTTAGTTTTGAATTAAAAATAATTATTATAAATATAAAGTATAGTATTATTATTAATAAAAAATTAATTATAAATTAAACTTTTTATGGAATTTTTTAATAAAAATATATTATTTAAATATGAAAATTATTTTTAAAATTATTCGTATTTAATGAATTATTAATTTTTTATTAAAAATAAGCAATAGATAAAATTATATTAATTCATCATTATAAATATTTTATATTTAATAAATAAATTATTTTATATAAGAGAAATATGTGTGAGAAAAAATAAAAGAAAAAATATAATAAAAAATTATCGCGTAAAAAAAATTAAATTCTGTTGCAATACTCAAAACACGTTGGAACCAAGGTCACATGAGACACTTATTTGAGCGCTCCGATTCTGTCATGTGAGGCCTTGGTTCTAATTTTTTATTCCGCCTAGAACTTAGGGTTAAGCAGTCACATTTGACGAAACCGAGTATAATAGGACAAGATTCCACTCCAATTTCACTGTCAAATGCGATCATATGTCTATTACATCATAATCCAATACACAAAGCTAATTTTATATTTAAATTTAAAACACTGATAATACTCTATTCAACTACATTAAAATCGTAATGCTCAAATTTATTATTGTCTAAGTCAATTATGATAAATATTTTAAAGCTTAGAATCAAGGACAGTACTCAATTTACTTTAAGGAGTGAGAAAAAAAAGTAAAAGTAAATAAAAAAACCTATTACTTGAAAATGGGAATTAGCATTTAGTTACAACAAATAAAATAAAAAAAATGCTTCACCTCGGATCCTTTGGATTTTTTTTTTGATTTGGGATCGTAATTTAAACGAAAAATTATTCATTTTCAAATTAAGTTGGTATAATAAGTATCAGTTTTTTTATATTTATATCCCTAATTGAGGTGAACCACAAACTTTAACACCATTGACTGAAGTTAATGTTTCCAACTGTTGAACTTTCCAAACTTGTATCAAAAGTTTAATGCGTTTACGTTCCGTCAGTTTTTTTTTCTACCCTTTTTATTATTACGTTTCACTGTTTACCTTAAATTAAAAATAAAAAGTTAAAATTTGGGGAAGAACACATGAGATATGAGTTTTCCATTTTCTTTTCACAGAGGGATAAAAAGGTAATCGAGAAGGGCAAATAAGCACTTTGAAACCAGAATAAATTGATGGAAATGTAGCATTCGGGCTTTAAAAAGTGAAGTAGAAGCATTTAAATCTTTAAACAGGAAGGTTAATATTTAACGTTTGTATTTGAAACAAGTTTAGAAGTAGCAACACCGGAAAATGTATTTCTTAATTAATAAGAATTTAAAGGACCACCAACATATTTTTCTGATGATCATATAAAAGAATCAATCAACTCACGATGAATCATATAATATTTGGAAAAAAAAATGATATAAATAAATTAGATCGAAATGATGATTCTAAAAAATGAACGTGGTCATCTAAAGCCGGTTGAAGCGTTCCTTGAACGACCGACTCTTAAGGATGACGTGCGGAAGGATGAGGACAAAGCGGCGATTCTAACACAAGTGGAAGGATGGACGTTGATGATGCAACGCGCCTATAAAAGTTTTATTAGTGAGATGAAATAATCATTCTTAGGGAGCCCACATCCGCAAGTACATTTTGTTCAATTACTTTCATCAAGCAATCCACAACTCCGCTATATGTCAATAATGGTTTCTTTACCTCGGATCAGTTTTTTTACAACATGATTGAGAAAGTTTCTCCACGTTTTATTTTCTCAAGAATTATGTGTCTTAGTCACCTTGAAATTGGCTCTTCCCTTTTACGTTACAGAAGATTATTTATTGATAAACTAAAGAATTCTCATTTAATTGAACCATTACACGTTACTTCGTTTAATTTTTTTTCCCTAAAAAGGGTAATGTATTTATAGTGGTGATTGAGCAATGACTCGACGATCCGATCTTATCCAGTTATAGGGTTAAAGATAGAAGAAATATTAATTTGATCCACACTTTCATCATCGTCACTTATTCTTCTTTGATGAGTTGTTAATTGTTCTTTAATTTTTTTATTTCATTGTTTTGATATGGTTTTTTTATTATATTTTCTAATTTGAAGAATGAATATCATAATTTGAATAATGAAAAAAAAGATGAAAGAATTATCAAATGTCGCAATTAATAAATTTTAATAAAAAGTTGTAATTTATCTTTTTATTGTAATAGACCATTAGCTTCTTTTGTGACGAAAAAAATGTTTTTATTTTGAAGAATTAATTACCTAATTTCTCTAATAGACTATACTTTGCTAAGTGATAATTTGCCTAGCTGTCAAAACCTAGAAAAAGAAAAGGAAAACCACGGCGACAGTACTCTGCATTTCGGCATTACTTTTATTGTTGTTAATTACAAAGGCAACTCATCACAATTGACAGTAGATAAGGATTTTTCTAGATAAGGAAAAATTAAATATACAAAAGGACCATGCATAATTATTATTTCTAGAAATGAATATGAAAACTGATTAATCGAATATTAATGAAGTACGGTTGTAAATAGTACAATGACAATGTTGCCATTTTGAGAATATACAACTTTTTTTGACAGAGATAATGTATTCTACAAAAATAATATATAGAATACATCAAATTTCTTCAAAAAAAATTTAACCTATCAAATTAAATGAATTTATTCTCATCGAATTAAATGTTTGGTTCACGAATAAAATGTAGAATATGAACTTATTCTGCCAAACAAGATGATTATTACTTAAAAAATGTAAGGGCAAATTTGTCACTAAAAAATTAAACTTGCGCATAGTAAATTTTGTAGAGATAACTTATTTCATAAAAAAAGTGGAATAATATTTATTTTGAGCTCAAGTTTAAAAAATAGTAATATAAGGTGGTGTTTGATTGATGGATAATAATTCTTGAGATAAAGATGATTATTCTAATAGATTAAGTTTTTTTTGGAATGTGTAAAGAATAACTTATTCTATCAAAAGGATAGAATAACTTATCTCTATAAAATACACTATTAAAAAGGATAAATTTTTTATTAATACCAACTCTGTCATTTACTTTTTTTAAGATTTAACTACTTTGTTTGGCAGAATAATGAAGAATAAGACCTTATTCTTATATTTATACCCGAATCAACAGGCCTAAAGAGAATAAATCTTTTTATTTCAATAACATTTATTCACAAACTAAACGACACTTAAATCTCTTTCCACTGTATTAATGATAAATTTTCATGTATCCATTCATAGGCTAATAAGTATTATTAAGTACATATAACAACTGAGCAATGAACTTGCTAAAAACAACTGAGCAATTAATCTTAAGATGAAATATCTTGGAAAACCAATTATTATGACAATGATTCCGTGTTCAAATTTTAATTATTTTTCATTGCCTTAAACATGTACACTACACCTCGACGAAATCTTACGAGAGCAATAAATGTTTAGGGTTGCTCTTACGGTCGTCCGCTCTTATCTATAAAAGATACCTCTAACTAAAGTAGACAAATGTTAATTAGTGAATGGTACTTTTTTATTCTTTATTCTTTCCTTATTCTCAACACATTACTGTTTTAAATTATTACTTATTTAGTTATTTATCATCATATGACTCATAAAGGGATTTAAATTAAATGTTATCCCTTAATGAAACGTACGTATGATGGTCACTAAATTTAACATGCCTTTTCAAATATTTGATCAGTTACGCCAAAGATTTACTAGAATGTAGAAAATATGTGGATACCCTTTTTATTAAAAAAAAACAGAAACACGAAATTAAAGGCAAGTTATAAAGCGAATAATGATATTTATATATTAATAACCAATGTAGCATGTTGCTATATTTACCAAGTATTTTTTAATCTTCCATTTGAACAATTTTTTTTATAATTTCTTTCGTGTAGGAAAAATCTAATACTTTTCATCATCACTTTTACTTCTTGGTCGTTTCTTTCTCTGTCTTTCGTGCTCT
Source organism: Pontederia crassipes (assembly GCA_030549335.1). Classification (NCBI taxonomy): domain Eukaryota; kingdom Viridiplantae; phylum Streptophyta; class Magnoliopsida; order Commelinales; family Pontederiaceae; genus Pontederia; species Pontederia crassipes. The sequence goes on from CM060195.1 coordinate 43,083,212, forward strand.
TCAATTCGTTCACACATCTTTTTGTCGACATTGATCTAATATTTATCTTTTCCAATTTTAATTAATTATGATTAACTTTAATCAAAAGATAATATTGTACTCTAGATATAATTTAGGCGTGTTATATATATGCATGTGACACAATGATCATATTGTACTCTTTTATAGTCATAATTAAAATGTGATGGCATTGGGGAAAAATGTTAAGTCAAATGACCTACCGTTCAACAAACTCTATATGGGAATTTATTCATAACAAGACATTTTTTTCCATGGTGTTTCTTATGAAAATAGAAAATAAATAAAAATCAAACTTACTATATGTCTCATCATCATTAATTATCTTGTCGGTCTGTAAAAGTAAAATACCTAAGCGAAAAAAAGTAGACAGTAAAATTAAACTACCTGAAGGAATATTTGAGCAAAGAGTGAGTTTAATCTCAAAATTTATAAACCCAATAAGAAATTTATCTCTTAATTTAATTAACGCTTTCATCTGAAAGATTAACGAAATTTTAATTGGATTTTTTTTTACCAACCAAATCCGCTAAATAAAAATAAGGAAAAATGAATATACTACGTGCTATACTGCACATAATAATAAATCGATCGACTTATTATGATTTTGATGAACAATAACATATATAATAGGCCAATTGACTTATTATAATCCGTGCAATATATTCAATGTCCCATAAAAATATTGTAATACATTTTTCGGCTGATAACATAAGATAAACAAATTCGATTCCGTCTTTTTTTATATTTTCTTGTTTGCCTTTTTCACATCTTTTATTTTAAAGGGATTCTTCTTCCAATCAGCTCAATGTGCAAATATTCAAGGAGTATATATATATATGCTCATATGCAACTTTATGTAATTCGAAAATTATCTTGTACATCCGCGATCATAAATTACGTTTTACTATTTTTTCAGTGTAAAAACAAAAAAAAAAGTGCAAATACATTGTAGTCCTTTACTGCTTTTATAAGATAGAAGAGTAGGACAACACCTCTTGGCTATTACAAATAGTGACTGAATATACTATACATTACAATTTAATTTTTGTTCATTAAAAATTTATTTATACAATAACATATAATATACTCGTTTTTTAAAGGAAGAAAAAAATGACTATATTGCATTTGTACATAGTAAATCGATCGACTTATTATAGAAATAAAATTTTGGTGAATACTAATTGAATAATAAGTTTGATCAATCTACTAAAGTACATAAAGTATATACAACATATACAATGCCTCTTTCTAAATTATATATGTACACTAAAAATTTATATAATATAAATATTTAAAATATGCGACGATAGGACAGGGTGCTTAGTTTTCATCTAAATCTCCAACGAAGCTGTTGATCCATATGTGTGCTTAATTAATTTTTAATAAGAATATAAAATTAATAATGTTACTTTCTAACATTTAGATTTTTAATAAAATTGATTAACATAATTTCTCTTGCTTTTTTTCCGAATTAAATTTTTTTTAAAAAATTAATTAGCACATCAAATTTAACAATCTTTACTAAAAAATCTGTTTATATAATAAGTTGATTTCACTAAATTTTTTTTATTTCACTGCGTAGTATATTGTAGTGTATGAACATGCATAATACTCTTGTTTTTTCCATCTCTAATTGGCACGCAGATCTCGCATAATTAGGCTCTTGCATCATTAATATTTCTAAGTATCCGTCTGGTGCAACAAATTTGATCAAAACAAGTAGCAGCTCTCTCTCTCTCTCTCTCTATCATCAGTAACAGTACGTAGTGGTTGAAAAAGAAGCAGCATATATGTACATATGCATGCGTGATGTGAGCAACAGCAAACTTTGGGGCATTAGGGCCCCTCGTTATCGGAAAAGTGAAAGCAAACCTAATTAGCTTGTGCTCCAACGACATCCGACCTTTATTCCCCTCCCTCTTACGCGTCCACAGTCGTCGGCCGGTGCCAAACGGGATTCTTCTCCCTAACGAATGTTAGAATCAATGTCTTTGGCCCCCCATCCTGCAAACAACAACGTGTACATGCTTAGGCTCATTCAAACATGTTTCTTAATTTCCTAGCAGAGAGAGAGAGAGAGAGAGAGAGAGAGAGGCCCACCCATGCAGCTTGCAGCTTGCACAAACATGTTTCTTCTTCTTCTTCTTTAGCGAATATTTTAGTTAAGCTGAAACATATCACCACCTAAGTACCCAAGTACTTTGTTTCCAAAAATGATATAGAACAAAGGCTTCAGCATCCTCCAGTACCCCAAAAAAATATAACAATAAAAGAGTGATGATATTGCCCTAAAAAAGAAATTTTTTTTTCTAACTCATGCTTCTTTGAAGTTGGCAAATATATCTGTCTTGTGGTTTTATCAGTGCAATTACTTTTCTTTCCATTTTCTGTTATTTTTTTCTCTTTGCTCAAGTATTTTAAACCATGTTGAAGCAATATGTAACTTAATTTCTTGTCTTTTCTTTTCTGTGGCAAAATAGTGACATCTCGAGAAGTAATTAATGAGTTGGAATTGGAATGATGTAGTTGTCAACTTGCCATGTCTTTTGTCAGGTGTTTAGTCTTTTTTTTTACCATTGTCAATGCTACTCAAAGTCAATACCAAGGGAGCATCGCATCTTTAATTTGAAAAATGTTAAATCCTCCTAAAACTTCAACATAAAAATTCTCCTAATACTCATATTTTTTAATTGCTTCAAAAAGTTGACTAATTTATATTTGTGCCATTGTGACTCACTTAGAAAGCTAAATCCTCCTAAATTTTGGAGGATATAGCAAAACCCCTTTAATTTAGATCCATGCATGAAATAAAGGACACACATGCCCCTAACTACATTGAACACTAAGGAGCTATTTGGTATAGGAACAAAATAAGAACTAACCCTTTGTTTTTATTTTTTCATCCAAAAACTATTTTGAACATTATATGGAACCCACTTTAAATAGATTGCAAGAATTGTTACGAACGTTATTATGGGGTCAAAAATTATTCTTCTCACATTGTTCTTGTGACAGCCAAACAATCCATAACACGTGCATTATTAATGATTTTTTTCTTTTATATTTTAAAACTAGATTGGATGTATAATATATCGCACATTGTATGAGTCCGATTAATTTGATGATTATATATAATTCATGATTAAATATGTAATTCATCGTAATCATAATTGCCGGATGACATGTGACAGCAAGCGAATTGCTTCTATTTAATTTATAGTAAATCAGATGATCATTATTAATGGTAGTTAATCCAATGATAGAAAATGATGCTCCATTGTTTTTCCCCAAAACAAAATGAAGTATCCTTTCAGGTTTCAAGACAACCATCTTCTGCCGACTCTCTCTATCCCCCTTGCCTTTCCACACATACCATTCGGTAGGAGCCAACAGGAATGAGATGTGGACCTACTCCACGTGGGAAGGGGGGGGGGGGGGGGGGGGGGGGGGGGAGGGCACACCGAGCCCAGTAGGAGGAGGGCAAGAGAGCACCAAGTGAACAAGTACGTGGGCTTATGGTCATGGACTGGCTGTCCATTAATTTTTCTTGACCAGATGCCTGGAGCTGGAAGGGGATGGTGCCCTGGGCAGACAGCATAGCGAAGGGGCCCGTCCTCTCTGATTGCAAAAAGTCGAGCAACTTGGCAACGCACACTTTTGTGCGACTCTGGCAACCATCGCATCGCATTTACTGCTTGGCTCAGGCAAACAACATTGCCTCTGAAACTGGCCATATGGAGCAAGGCCAGGCCAGCTAGGCTGGAATTGTGCAGGTTCCCTGCTCTTCTGCTCTCAGTGCATTCCCCCACCCAACCCAAGTGTGACCTTCTGTCTCCCCCTTACATTCTAATCTTATACCTTTGCAGAACTTGGGCTTCACACAAGACATGGGCCAAGGTCATCTCGGATTGTGGTGGACTGCTGTTAGGAAAGAGGTCTTTGAACTTTGAATGCTAGGAGAATATCCACCATCAAAGTTTGTAGAATGTATGGCTTTGCAACTTACCTCATGCATATGAACTTTTTACCTTTTTTTTCGATGGATTCCCAAAATGTTTTAACTCTCACCTTTATGCCATAAACCACAAGGTAATAACAACAGAAGAAACTTTGTTGGGAGCATCCAGGAATGGATGAAGCAAGACTACTTTTCCATAAAGATTGAGAGAAAAAAGAGAAAGGCTTATCACAGCTGAAGACAACGGAGGAGTGAATACACTTTGGACGAGAATAAAGTCAGAAACTGGTCATTTTTACGACCAAGGAAAATTAAAGCATGGGGCGTGATGCCTCATTGCAACAAAGCAGAATAAAGACGAACAAATAAATAATAACCAATCCTCCTCCTTCAGAAAGCAAAGTGGACAAAGGTTTAAAGACTGCAGAAACTTTATGGATGAGTTGAAACCCAGTAGAGTAAGAAATGAAAAAAAAACATATATCCTTGGCACAACTGTCTGAAGGCTTTGTATTCTCCAAAAAGAAAGAAATGAGAATGAGAAGAGGAAAGTACCAGTTCGTAGTTGGTTCATGGTTGTCTCCAAACAGACCAGGCCAATGGACAACTTTTCCAGTATTGACCAGGATCCATCTTGTAAGCTTAAGAATTTGAGAGACCAGTAGCACTGGTTGTCTCCAAACAGACCAGGCCAATGGACAACTTTTCCAGTATTGACCAGGATCCATCTTGTAAGCTTAAGAATTTGAGAGACCAGTAGCACTGGTTCTATCATGCATAGTTAAATGTATGTGAACGAGAGTTTATTTAGTTGGCATTCCTTTGTAAATAAACAAATTGGCTTGAACACAAAAATGGTTCACCAAAATAGAGAAGATAAATGCAGAAATTGAACAACTAATTTTTAAAAGCATAAAACAAATATGCAACATCTTTTGGAGGTGTTCGAGTTCTTGATCAAACCCTGACCTGATAAAGCAATTAGATGATTTGCCTTCCTAATTGGACGAGAATTATCAAAATGGGAAATATTCCTCTGTATACCTTGTTGTAGAATGTTTGATCTTCAATCTTTTGTGTTTCACTATTGAAAGCTACCCAATGAATCTGGAGAAGGGCAAGCAGGCTTACAGCCAAAACTGCTGAATTTCCTAAGATGCCACGAATTTTATCCAACAATAACCTCCCCAATTTCAAGGGGGGTCTGAATCCTTGGCACCACACAAAATGTCGTGTGGCAAAATGGTTCAATCTCCATGTACTCTTTTCTTGGGCAGTGGGTGATCAGCCAACCTCATGACAAGGATATACAATGCCACTTTGTTCCAATCTTGCCATAACAACTTCTCTTTCGGTTTGTTGCTGTGAATTGTGATTGTACTTGTACAGTCTGTAAAGCGAAAGCAAAGGTACGCATTTACAAATTTTGGTCGCAAATATGAGGATGTCGTGGAGACTTGAGTTAGCATTCTATATATAACGTGAAAACAAGAAGGCACATACAAATATAAAACTTAACATTATGCTTCTTCTTTTCATTGTGCACTTGATCATGTTTTACACAAGCTATTTTTATCATATGGAGAGGATTCTTTCTACAGATGAACTACTACCCATACTATTCTGCTGTCCTTTGATTTTTTTCTTCTTTTTGAAAGGGTGTCGTGATAGCAAAGAATAAGATATATCTTCGTCAAAACAAAAAGATACAATATTTCATGTTTTTTAAGATACTCTCCTAAGCAGTTCTGCATTACTTTTATATCTCAAAACATTCAGAGAGGATACAAGTAAATGCTTCTCAAAATAGTTTCTGTAGTACTAGTTTGGGCAAAGAAACCACAAATCAAATCTGCACAAACAAATCTAAAGTCCTCAATTTGATGGAGCTTTCTGTCACGGTCTAATTTCACAGTATTATAGCATTCCGTGAGAACAAAGGACTAATAGGAGATAACTAATCTAAAGTTGGTAGACAGAAGAAAGAAAAAAGATGGTTGACTGGCTAACTTATGACAGATATTCGTAGAAAAAGATTAAGATAGATATCTTCAAGATAGTAAGCTTGTGATGGTAGGTCATCTTGGAACCCAAAAGCATTTTAAAATGTGAGAAATAGAAAAATAAATAAAAAAGAAAATGTTGAGTATCCCATAGAATAACAGAATGAAAGATTATTTTCAATGAAGAAAAAAATATCCTTCTGAAACATGACTAATAAGTTGTCAACCATTAGTTCCAGACAAGCAACCATGCTATGTGTCTAGGGGCAAACCTCCTGTTGCAGCACATAGTGAATATGTGAGCACCCATGTACCTGAGGCACTTAACCCCCAGGACTCCAGGAGAGTCCGGTAGGACCCCCCGGCTGACTCTTGGGTCAAGATCAACTCCGATGGATCCTTTAGGGATCCGTCGTTGCTGGGGGGAGCGGGCTACATCATTCGTGCAGGATGTTGTAGGCGGAATGCAGATGGGACAATTGAGTTAGAAGCTAGGGGGCTGTTACAAGGGCTCGAGGAATGCAGACGACGAGGCTTTAAGAAGGTGATCGCATAGTGGACTCAGAGATTATAGTGCAAATCACGAACCGGAAGCAATGTTGTCCTTGGCGACTAAATAACATTATGACATCCATATGGGCGCTAATGAAACTTTTGAAGCCTTCCAAATATAACACTGCTATAGAATGTGTAATAGGGCTGCAGACTTTTTGGTAGATTTTGGCAGGCCTCAGGACACCAATATTTTTTGCGAGGAGGAACTTCCTCAACACCTCCTCAGTATTTTGTACCAGGATGCGTTTTGGAATGTTAACCAGTAGTCAAAACTTTTTTTTAAAAAAAAAAACTTATATACACAACACAACAACAACAACAAAGCCTTATCCCACTAGGTGGGGTCGGCTACTTATATACACAATTGGAACAAAAAAAAGTGATCACTTCAGCTTTATTGCATTAAATGCCAGAAATTATTTCTAAATATATGGATGACAATTAGTCTTGGCTATTCATCCTTTCATCTTTCAAATGATTAAAAGAAAGGGACCTAAATTCATTATAAATTTACCTAAAAAATGTTTCTCAGAAGTAATTAATTGTTAGTATCCATCCATATTCTACCATTCAAACTTGTGTTATCATGTTTTGCTATTTACGAAATTCATGCTTTTGCTACTTATGAAAGCAATGCAAGGCAACATAAGGATTTATCATTATTTACTGTTATCTTTGTCTCTTACTAAGAAACAAGATGAAAATGTTGAATAACAGTTATTCAAGGAGAAAATTTCTAGAAGACCACTCGGCTCACTCGCAAGCTTCATTGGTAGATTATAGAGCTTGAATACTCATTAAGGAATATCAAGTGTCATTTCTTCACTCATTTGCTGCTGAATAATTTTGTGCTACTGCTATTTCATCTAAAAAAATATTATGTCAGGAAATTTTAAAAGTACACAAGGACTTCTGACCTAAAGTATCCCCATTGCCAATATACCATAAAATTCATTGGATTCCTCTCAAAAAAATAAATAAAATAAAATAAAATTCATTGGATGAAGACCAGGACCAATTGATACCCAAAGATGTAGACAATCAAGAGAAAAAAAATCCTCTAATTATGCGCGACATCCAAAAGCCCAATTCGGAGCAAATTAGAAATAAAATAACAAGATCAAGAGTCGCATGCACAGAACGATCAATGACAACAATACGATTCATAATCAGATAGCATAGATCGTTTTACCGAAAAGAGATGGATATATCGACCCTCCCCCAATTCTCACTCATCTAAGCGATGCTTCAACAACAACTTGTTCTCGTTAAGGTGGGAACTTCAACAAATCGGAGGGCAGAGAAAGGTGAGAGCTCACATGGAAGAATCCGTTCAGTCCCTGCAGGGCGTCCCGGGTGGCGTTGAGGCCCCTCGCCTCCGCCATTGTCGCAGCACCACCGCCACGCTCCTGTCCCTCGATCTCCAACCCAATTGCTGGCGGACCCTTCGCAACAAACCTCCTCTGCCTCGTCCGTCCCGTCCCAGTATTAGAAAAATCGAAATGTTTTACCAAGTTTTCTTAGGTAAAATATTTAATGCATTCATTTTAATTATTTTTTTGTTGTCTTACAGGAAAAAAATGCTATAGAGAAAAATATAAATGTTTTTTATTGTGATTGTTATTTTTTTTCGTAAATGAATCGTTTGTAAATATATGGTAAATACACGCCAACATCTTAACCTTGAGTTTTAATAGATTCATGAAGGTTCAGCTGAGAAATGTTGCATAACATATAACATTTTTTAAGACTCCGATTATTCTTTTCTATATCTAAAAACAAATATCTATATAGATATGCCACACGTCAATTTTTGATATAAATTAATATATGAACAAATCTAATTTAGTTTTTTTTAAAAATAAAAATTATCTTATAACAATTTGTTATATAAGATAACAAAAATAATAGAACATTAGGCAGATTTTTTTTATTTCAGGCATATTTTTTTGTTTGATTAAAATAAAAAAATATTTTTAAAGATAATATATCTTTTTATCTTCAGAATTAATAAATAATTTAAAATAAATAATTTAATTTGAGTCGAATTAAAATTACTCCTTTTTTATCAAGTGTGATGAAAATAAATAATATTCTCTTTCTAAAAGATAATGTGCAAGGAAATGATAATTCCTTTTTAAATATAATTTATTACTTTCGAAATTAAAAAAAATATCTTAAAATAAATAATTCAATTTAAATTAAATTAAGATTACTCTTTACTTTTTATCAATTTGGGAATGATTAAAATAAATAATATTTTTTATAAAAGATAATGTGCAAGTGAATAATAATTTTATTTTAACAGATAAAATATACTTAAAATAAAGAATTAAATTTGAGCCAAATTAAGATTAATCTTTTTTTTATCGATTTGAATAAATAATCTTCCTTTTTAAAAGGTAATGCACAAAATATATTAAAATGAGGAATATGCAATTTCTAAAAATAAATAATTGTTATTTTCGGAATTGAAAACATAATTTTAAATTAAAATTAAATAATATTATCTTTTAAAAACATAATTTGTGTCAAATTAAAATTAAGATTTTCTTTTTATCAAATTGAGTGTGTTCAAAATAAATAATATTTTCTTTCTAAAAGATAATATGCAACTAAATAATAGTTCCTTTTTCAAATATAATTTGCTAATTTTGGAATTAATAATAACATAAAATAATTATTTTTCATTTTTAAAAGATAATGTGTTTGTTATTTTTTGAATTAAAAAATAATGTAAAGTAAATAATTCAATTTGCGTAAAATTAAAATTAATTTTTCCTTTTTATCAATTTTGAGTTTCATGAAAATAAATAATATTTCTTTCTAAAAGATAATGTGCAAGAAAATAATAATTCATTTGTAAAAGATAATTTTTTATTTTTTAAATTTAAAATAATTTACGAAAAAGAATTCAATTTGATCCAAATTAAGATTAATCTTTCTTTTTTTATCAGTTGAGCATGATTAAAATAAATAATATTTTCTTTCTAAAAGATAATGTGCAAGTAAATAATAATTTCTTTTTAAAAGCTAATGCATTTGTTTTTTAGGAATTAAAAAGTAATTTAAAATAAAATTCAATTTTAGTCAAATTAAAATTAATCTTTCTTTTTTCTTTTTATCAAATTGAGTATGATCAAAATAATATTTTCTTTCTAAAAGATAAAGTGCAAGTAAATAATAATTTCTTTTTAAAATATAATTTGTTATTTTCAAAATTGGAAAATATTTAAAATAAAGAATTCAATTTGATTCAAATTAAGATTACTCTTTCCTTTCTATCTATTTGAGTATGATTAAATAAATAATATTTTCTTTATAAAAGATAATGTGCAAGTAAATAATAATAATAATAATAATAATAATAATAATAATAATAATAATAATAATAATAATAATAATGATGATGATGATGATGATGATGATGATGATGATGATGATGATGATGATGATGATGATGATGATGTGTTTTTAAAAGATAATTTTTAATTTCGAAATTAAAAATAAATGTTAAAATAAAAAAATTCGATTTGAGTGAAATTAATATTTCTTTCATTTTTATCAATTTGAGTGTGATTAAATAAATAATCTTCTATTTTTAAAATGTAATGCACAAAATATAATAAAATGAATAATCTCTGATGTCTAAAATAAATGATTTGTTATTTTCATAATCTAAAAATAAGTTTAAATAAATCTATCAATTTGAGTTAAATTAAAGTTATATATTTTCTTTGTATCAATTTGAATATGAGGAATATACATAATATTTTCTTTCTAAAAAATAATGTGCAAATAAATAATAATTCCTTTTTATTAAGTTAAAAAGATTCAATTACAATATTCAATCATACGAAAAAATGGATTAATAAATCGCGAAAAAGAAAATAAAAGTTGCCCTAAATAGTAATACTTATTTACTTTAGTATAATGAAAGTGCAGATCTTTTGATTCTTTTCTAGCCGTGTGATTAACCCGATCATTAAACAATTAATTCGACGGCTAGAATCAGTTCTTCACTTAATTCATCAATTATGATCAAGATTTGTAGACGAATGTACAGTTTTAGAGTTACTAGATTGCTAATAATACATCTTATGAGTTAACAATAATAACAACATGGCCATTGTTGAGATTCTTTTTCGTATTTAGTGTTATTTGTATTTGACTTGGTAAGTTCCAAAAAATAAGATATTATTCCGAGACATATTTTTATTAATTAATTATATCAATAAAAAAATGATTAATTGAGTTGTTTTGTTATTAAGGTCAAATATCAAAGTTTTGGGTTAGGAATAATGAAGAAATTCGAGCAAAATTATGTATTTAAAAATTGAAATCGAAGTTACACTTGTCTTAATTTTAGACACCTTCATAATCAAAGATCTGATTAATTTGGAGATTTTTGGAAAATACAAGGCGTACATTTACATTTCTTTCGTTCTCCTTTTGTCTCTCCCCCAAGTCCCATCAATGAATGCGGTGATACGGCGGCCATGTCGTCGTCCGTGGCCACCGTCGCCTCTTCCTCGGCCGCCTCCCACCGTTCCCCTTCTCCGTCTTCCGACGCCGACATGAGCTTCGGAGAGCGGGCGCTCTCGGCCGCCGGCGCCGCCGTAATCTCGGCCGTCATCGTCAATCCTCTCGACGTCGCGAAGGCATGTAATACCTTCCCCCATGTTGGTAGATTTCTTCTGTTCCGGTGTCGTGTTTTTTCCCAAATCTTTGATCTGGTACGAACGTCGGTTTAATTTTCGTGGAACTAAATTTAGAGGAGGGTAACAGTGCCGTGGGCCGTGGCGACTCTTAGATGTGTATACAAATTCTGATGGGAATTGTTCTTGCAATTGGTGCTGTTCGTTTGGGCGCAGACATGGGACGCCTATAAGCGCCTTGGCTCTTTTTAATGTTCCAAGGGTAGAGTTCTTTGGTTTCGTCGTGTTGCTCTTTGCTCTTGGCATATATGAAAGCCTTTCTGGAAAATGTATTGTGAGTTGACAAGGGTGCTTCTTTTGTGGAACTTGTAAGAATTCACGAACGGAAGGAAGGTTCTGATGTCCAATGGTCTCAATTAAAATTGTGAAACTTCTGCAGAGAGTTTGAGTGGTGTTCTGAGCTCTTGAGTGCGAAGATGATTGTTTGAATCATTGTAGCCGAACTCATTAGAGAGAACAATCACGGAATTTATTGCCAATACGGCATTCCATATGATTAGTTTTTTACTTTATTATTGTTCTGACACAGTGGGAATGTAACCCCCAAAATTCGACCCCGCCACAATCTCCTCTGGGTTGTTACTTTCTTCATTCTTTTTTTACTCTTTCATTGACCCAGATGGTCAAGAAAAGTGACATGTAAGCTGAAGACTTAATAAAAAAAAAAGTACAATATATGAAGAGAAGTGTGGAAGCTAGATAGATAAGATACATCCAAATGTCTTAGTATGAGGCATACAGAAATTCATAGTCTGCTGCAACTTATAGGTCCTATCCAAGTAAACATACAACTTAATGTAATGACAAAATAGCAGACCACAACTGGACTCTCAGATAACTCTATGCACACGTCATCCGAACTGCAAACGCCGCACACACATCAACTCAGCACGCATCATTTGGCCATTCATATTTTCATGTTCATATTCATCATTCATATTCATAGTTCTTGTCCATTTTCATGTTCATAAGGACAAAGTTCTTCTATTCATCTTTTGGCCATTCATGTTCTTTCATCATATTCACAAATTGGAAGAGTTATCCATTTTTAGGGAATACCTGGCACACAAGTGTGTAGCTATCTAGACCATAGTGGGCCAGTGGAGGATCTGCCCCGTGAGGCAAGATGACCTCGCGTAGCGGAAACACGTAAGGAGAGACTCCCATCTAGATAGGGCAAATGGTAACCCTCCATCATGTCGTAGAAGCCATGGACCTATCTTTTGATCACTCGGATCAATTAAGGTCGTAAGGAGCAGGGTAGCTCCGACTCATCTTTTGGTTCATTTCATTCAGTATCAACCATGTGGACAGAAGTTTAACAAATTAGAGGGGTTCAATTAAAGTCATATTCTTTTTGTCCACATAGCGGATGCCTGAAAGTCGAGCAGTCGTCCAAAAAGGAGCGGACACCCGTTTATCAGTGTTATTCGGTCGATCGAAAAAGGAGTGGTCGACCGTTTTGTATTCATTCTTCATTCATTTCATAAGGATCATACTCATTCTTTATCAATGTTTCGACTTAAGAACAAAATATAATAGTATAACGATAAATTGGTTCCACAAGTATAATCATGAAAAGTAATTACAGATCTAAATGAGCATGATTCACATTACAAACATATTGGGTATCAAATACTTAAATCAGGGTTTAAGGATCATCAATTTAATCATTTTGTAGTCAGAACTCAGGCCACGCATGTGGGTAACCCGGGCTGAGTCATAGTCGAGAGCTGGTCTTGAAAAAATGGACATAACTCGGGTCGGGTTGGTTTCATACTCGGGCCGGGTCGGGGAGACGTCGAGTCGGGACGAGTGTCGCGCCCGATCGTCTTCCTCGGCATGAACCCGGGCCGGGTGGGTTTCCTGCCCGGGCCGGGTTGTACTAGTCGTAGAACTTAGAGTTCGCGACAATGTCGGATCCAGGCCGAGTTTGGTGGAACCCGGTCCGGACTGGACATAACCGGGCTGGGTTCCAATGAAACTGGGCCGGTTTTGTCACGCAAAAAAATTGACGGTTCGTCTTTTCGGCAGTCACCGGTGCAGTACATCAGAGATTTTCACTATCAGGACATGTAACAATGCATCATGTAACTATCTAAGTTATGGACTAATAAATCTAACCAATCATCACGAAAATAAATCATTCTTAGTACCTAAAGCATTCAGTAATAACGTTTTCAATATCAGTATATGACGGCAGGCATGATATCATTTGTTTAAGGAATGGAATCGACGTAGAATCAATGCTGGGACTTCATGAACATCATATAGTGCGGTCTACTCTTTCTAACAGAGGTTCTATGTCTCATTTAGGTTCTAAGCATGCTTGATTCATCTAATCTATGAAATAGATCCCGAAAACACACCTTTAAGCCTACGTTTTTTCTGAGTCTTCCTTCGGTGTTTCATCTCCGGCCGTGTCCTGCTTCTCCTCCTACGTCGCCTGCACCGTCCGCGTTGGAAGAACTCGCCGGAGCGCCTCCTTCCTCTTCTGGCCGTGCACGATGGTGGAGGGAAATCAGAGATGAGTGAATGGAGAGGAAAAATCAAGAGAGAGAGAGAGAGAGCGAGAGGGAGGAAGGGGTTTTAAGGTGATCATGTTGTGCCTTAAATGTCCTCTGCCCTTCCATTTTGTGAACTGCCGGTGCAGTGAAGAGGGGAGAGAAAGGGGTTCGGCTGATGCTCTTCCATTTTTTTTATGTCGGGCGTTACAGGGAATATTTAGGATGTCTATTTCTCCTCAACAAAGTTGTTTTACATAACCTTTCATTTCCCTTTTTCTCCTTTATTTTTTGCTTTTGTGGACCCAAAATGAGCCAGTATCTTGCTCGTTGCAGACAAGGTTGCAAGCACAAGCAGCTGGAGTGCCCTATAATTATGATTCACAGCACCATGCTGAAAAACATAAGGTATTGTCTAGTGAAAAAAGTTTTGTGCTTGTGTTGTCAATTTTCTGCGTCCTTTTTACCTATATTGTTGACTTTAGTAAAATATTTGATTCTTAAAATTACTTTCTTGGTTTCTCCTACTGTAAATAATTTTCTAATTATGCAATTTCCAACGTTTACTAGATATCTGAAATTAACTCCTGAATCTGATCTTTTACATATTCCACTTGGGATCCCACCTTCTAAATACCCTTTGTCAGATTCTCTCAGATATCAAGCATAGTCACTTACACAACTATGCTGAACAATACGGTCCAGGGTCAGTTCGTGCTTCTGAACCCTTCCAATACAAGGGAACACTGGATGTTTTCGTGAAGGTGACTAGACAGGTAACTATACCATTAATATGGGCATGGTGTTCTATTTTCAGTTGAAGTCTGTTGTTTCTCTTTGTCAGTAAATTATCAACAGAATTTGTCAAGTATTCTTGAGATCTAGTTAAAACATTTTGCAGGAAGGATTTTCCAGATTGTGGAGAGGTACTAATGCAAGCCTAGTATTGGCGGTACCAACTGTAAGTTTCTTTTCTGAATTAATATCAGCACACCTTTGTTTTTCCTGCATCTGATAAAGATCATTACAGAGATTAAATTTCCTTTTATGAATGTGCAAAGAGTGAATCACACACTGTGTAGTTTCCTTTATATAATGATACCTTCTCTCTTTCATTACTTACGCTTTGTCTTAGTGTATTCTAAACTTAGCTTAAGAAACTTTGATTCAGACTTGTGTCTCTTTCCAATTATTTTCTATTTCACATATAATTGCAGAAGCTAAATAACTTTTTAGCCAAAGGTGATGCACAAATAAATGAAAATTAGCTTAGAACTGTGAAAAACCTTGAAGAACTCTGTCTTGGCTTTTTTCTTGAGGGCTTAAAGGATGACTATTCGAGGTCAATAATCATCCAATTTTATTGAAAGAAAGAGTGAAATGATATACTAGGGTATTATGATGCTCCTATTCTCAAACTACAAATGATCACCCCATTCATTTAGTAAATATCTTGCATGACTTATGATATTATCCATATAACATCTTTCCCCCCTTAGTGATAACCACATTTCTCTGGATCCAAATATCCCATATGAATGCAAAAGTGGTCGTTTGAACTCATCATGATCTGAATACAATTTGTTGCTAAACAAGAGCACCCCATCTAAAGCTCTCCCCAAACGCCAATCAGTCCTTACATCAATCCAGTTCACTTGTGCTTCCCTTCACACTTGTTGAGCCACTATGCTTGAGAAAAACCATTGGCTAATATTTTTAGTTTTCCATATAGGTTACAAGTTGAGCGGAATGGCGTCGTATGATCCATGTAGCCGACCCCACCTAGTGGGATAAGGCTTTGTTGTTGTTGTTGTTGTTGTTGTTGTTGTGTTGTTGTTGTATATAGGTTACAAGTTGCATCAACCTTCGGTGCCCGCTGAGCTCTATAAGATTTAGTGAGTAGCCTTCCCTGACACAGCAGCCATATAAAAAATTCGAAATTAGAGGGGTGCTTTCAATTGCCATATCCATCTGCAATCTTGCTGTAGTTCATCTTTGTTCAATAATTCCTCCTCTAAAAGTTTATAAGCAATGCGAATGTTGAAGGGATTCATGGTCCCTGCCCAACCTTCATGTTTGGAGTCGATGGGATGCAGTTCAGATAAGATCTCAATCAACAAGATAAACTTCGTGGAGCATTATCAGAGAAACCCATGGTGATACATTGTATCCAGCATCCATGGGAGGCATCTTCATGGCCCGTCCAGTAATCAACAACTGAGGCTTGTCTCTCTCAAAAAACAACTGAGGCTTGTCTGTCAACTGCGAGGGCCAGGAGGTGAGGAGAAATGAGGCTAGAACCCCTCTCCATTGACCAACTATCATGTCAAAAAGAGAAATGTACCCGAGTCAAGTTCTGGAATAAACTGAGGAGCAACTTTAGGGAGGATCCATGGCATACCAATCTCCTTGCATCCCAGGAAAGTTTTTCTCCAAGCATTGAAAAGCCACCCAAAAGTCATCTGATTAGGCCATAATCTTGCATGTGCACTTGGAGAGAAGAGCTTCATTCACATGTCGAAAGACGACGACGACAACAACAACAACAAAGCCTTATCCCACTAGGTGGGGTCGGCTACATGGATCATACGAGTTGATCCATGTTCATAAGATTCGACATGATTTTATGCTGGCTGTCGGGGCTTCATTCACATGTCGAAAGAAAGTGGAAGAAAGTGGACGACAGACAACTTCCCAGGCCACCAAATGTGTTCCTTTTTGTTGGGTGTCACTGGGTTGCCATAAGAAATACTTTCCAAGTATATCAATTTGTTTCATGCCCTGTTCCGGGATGTGTAGGAGAAACATATATATATTTTTGATACGCAAACATATAATAGATTGAGAGAGCTGAGAGTACTGATTTTCAGTAGCACGAAGCATCCGCCTCCTGAAAGTAGCCTAGAACCTCACCCTTGGGGGCGTTATTAAAGCCTTTCCATAACTGGCATCCAATTTTCTGAACCAATGATTCTAGTACTTGAGAAAAATTCAAACTGATCTACTTGTATGCTCCATGTACCAAAACCGGTTTGTCAAGTTCGAGATCATATCTAAGATCATAATACAATCATAACATCATGTTGAAGATGGTAACATCTTATCTACAAATATATGTATACATATTTTTAAAATATTAAATATACCTATTTATCATTTTATATTTTTCTCCTAAAAAATCATCATATATATATTTTACTTCCAACGCTGAATCTATCATGTAATAAAAAAAGCATTTTTTTATGAAATACCTAAAATGTGGAGTAATACACTATATCTTGCAAATCTATGCACCTAAAAAGCATTTTCTTTTTCTCAAGAAAAACAAATAATCAACATTCTAACATAAAGAGAAGCCGAGCAAAGATGACAGCAGGGGAAGTGGAATTGTTGAAACTTGAGGCTGGAAACAAGGGAAGTTTAAGATTCAATGGTGAGGATCACCACCACTAGAACGGATAAAAAATAATTGGTTGCATGAAGGTCCAGAACAAGCAAATTCACGATGTTAGATTGTCATTATTGGTGCCTCAAAGGGTAATACCAGGCACTCGAAGGATGTTGGAGTTTTAGATATGGACAATTTAGAGAAGAAACTAGCTGAATTGTCAAATGACAGAATTGTACAATCGTCTAATAGAAGAAAGGTCAGTCATGGATGAAGGGTTGTATCGATCCTACAATCTGGTATGATCCTTTAACTGAGATCAAGATAATAATCCTGTTCAGGATTGTAAGATCCCGCCAGCGATCTTAATAACATTGGATAAAACTGAACATGTCATGTTTTTCCCTTTTCATTTCCGTTGCACTATTTCTAGCCTTTTGGCTCTACCGACAGTTAGTATCTTGTTTCAGGTGTTGGACCAATTGAGAATATTATTATACTTTTGATCTTAACTGGTGTTTTTTGTAGGATCCCAAAGGGCACCAAGAGGGGGGGGGGGGGTGAACTGGTGTTCAATATGAAAATGTCGATTTCACAAAAATCGTCGCGGAAGCTTAAAATCGATTATTAAAAATCTTTTAAATTAATGCAATTCAGATCACATCAAACTCAATATGAGAGGGAGAGAGAGAGAAAATCAAACACAAAGGTGCATGAGTGGTTGTTGACGAGGTTCGACCACACCTTGGCCTACGTCCCCGCTCCAACTTCTCAACTTCGAGACCGTCGGAGATTCCACTAGAACTCTTTCTTAATTCCAAATGGGACAAGGAAGAACGCCCTTTACATCAATCACCTTTTCTCCGCTTCAAGAGGCAAGGCAACCTCTCCTCTTAGGAAGCTAATCTTTTCTCTCGCTCAAGAGATATGATTTTGAACTTCTTTTACACGGGTGCTCTCTCAGTATTTTTCTAAATAAAATGTTTCTCTCTTTTACGAAGCTAAGCTCACAAGAGAAGAAGAGAGAAAGAAGAGAAAACTAAAAATGAAAACTTCAAAGAGAATGTCTTCTTTTGATAACTTGAAGTTTTTCTTCAAGGCTTGGATGGATGCCTTTGCTTCTGGCTTTGGCACTCCTTTTATAAGCTTCAGCAAGTGAGAAAGTCGTTAAAAAATTATTCCACAATTTTCTCTTTCAAATTTTGACCATTACTATTCATTTGACTCGGAGACCGGTCGACCGCACATATGGACCAGTCGACCGGTACACTTTCTTTTATGAAAAATATGACCATTGGTGAATTCTGCACTGTCCTACTGGACCGGTCGACCAGTACAATCTCGACATTCTGCTTGTTGAAATTGGGCATTTTCCGGTCGACCTGTGTTCCAGCCGACAGTCGACCGTCCTGCATTATTTTAAGCATAACTTTTTGCACAGTTATTTAAATTAGATGATTTTTTATTCTATGGAAAGCTAACAGAATTCTCTATAACTTTGATATTTATAATTAATCCAAAATCTAATAGGATCATAGTTAATTATTTAATCAAAGTGTAGTGCATAAAGTTATCCCTTTTTCTTTAAACTTTTTTAGCATTTTAACTTTAATCTTTCGAGGTTTGTAACATCAAAATATAATTTTATATGTCATTAAAACTTAGATCCAACATTTTGTACGCCCTATCATGACTTTGAACCTTCTGATTTGCAAAGATCAATGTGATTACAGCATGGCAGATGATCATCATCAGATTATCTCAATGCTTGTTCATTTAGACTTCAGCAGTTACTGAAACCAACTGTGCATAATGTGTTTGGTTTGACCAAATAATCCATATGAAGTATAGTCTTGAGGTATCTTTAGGTATGTTTCACTTAGGCCTTTCGGTGTAATTTCATTTACAATGGTCTGCTACTTTGTTAAATTTAGAGAAATTGTTCTGTATAAGAAGCAAAGGCAGTGCCAAAAATCATGCTGTGAACTCTCCCTTTATTGTGGCATTTTCTTGTATTGTGTGATTAATCATATTGTTAATTGTTTTTGTCAAAAATCTTAGTCAACTGTGAATTTATTTGCCGAGAAAGACTCCGATACCCATACCCAGCCATCCCTCCTTGTCGGATCCGGACGGAGGGGGGCAATCCTTTGGTGAAGTGTTAATAACTTAGAAAACCGCTGATCATATAGAGGGGAGCCGAAAAGGGGAGTCCAGGAGCCGATGCCCAGGCCACCAGTCTCGGCCCAACACTCAGCCACCGATGCAACAGGATGTGCCGCTAAGGCCCACATGTTTTGTTGTACATCACATGTTTTGTCTTCTTCGAGAGTGGGGTTTTGATTAGTAGCTGGTTCCCCTCTTTTTTCCGCTCTCCTCTAGAGAGCGTTCCATATGTACATGTTGTCTCTTTTCATTAATATATATATACACACACACATGGATGACAACCAAATTGGTAGTCATTCTTCTCCCTCTAAAAAAAGCTTTGAATTTGTTTGTGAAAGCATACTTTGTTTTGACGAACATGTTTTCTCAATCTCTTAATAGGTGGGAATATACCTACCTTGCTATGACATTTTGCGTAACTGGATGGAAGGTATCACAGCAGAGTCTTTCCCTTATCTGACACCTTATGTTCCTCTAGTTTCTGGTTCAATGGCGCGGACATTGGCTTGTATAGCCTGCTCTCCTGTTGAGCTGGCACGAACACGGATGCAGGTATCTTATAGACAATGATTTCTTATTTGCTACTTTGATGCACCTTGGTTTAATTATCTCAGAAGATGTCATGAAGAAGACACTTTTATACACTTATTTTTTCATCTCTCTTAGTTGGTGATTGACCAATAGCAAGAAACTTGCACTTATGACGATGTTGGCATTTCTAGAGAATAAACAGATGATTGGAAAGTTTTTTTAGCGTTTGTTTTGTTTTCCATCTATCAGCCTTATTCTTTCCCTCTTGTAAAAAGGGTTGTTGAGTCCAAAGTTACAATGGAAATCGTTGGTTTATAAGAGGCTGTCATTTTCCAAGCATAAGTGGGCTTAATAATAAAGCTTTTCTTGACCTTTGGCTTTTATCTGTTTAAAAGTCATTTTATTGTACTCTTCTTACTTCTTACAGCTAAAATAGCAAAATCAGCAATTATGGTCTTCCTTTCCTATGCACCTTATGGTAGAAAACTTTTGCATGCATGTCTTCATTTTTCATCAATTATTCTATTTTGTATGGTTATTGGTATTGGACAAAAACTTTTACTGGTACATTGATTTCCTTGGAATGTTTAACTGCCATACATATTCTTTCTGTGCGTCATAATTATGCGATGTACATTGTGTCTCAACCTTGCACGGCTAATGTGCCTAGAAAATGCTCTGAAAAAATTACATTTGTTTTTTACTTTATATTTTATTTCTTTTCTTTTTGAGAAATTTTCTTTCTTTTATGCATGTTAATGAATAACTCCGCCTATGTTTTATAGTCGGTCCCAAGCCCGGATAAAGGAGGAGGGTTGTGTTAGGCCCCGACAGCCAGCGTAAAACCTTGTCGAATCGCATGAACATGGATCAACGAATGGCGTCGTATGATCCATGTAGCCGACCCCACCTAGTGGGATAAGGCTTTGTTGTTGTTGTATTCTATTTTGTATGGTTGATCAAACAACAGTCTTTTGGTTGTGCCAACATTTTTATGTGTGCCAAAATAAAGAAAATGAAAAAAAAATCTACATCTGTATCAAGTAATTCACTATCTGGTGTTCAGTGTGCTTTGCTCCATGTCTAATCTGTTATACTTAAAAATAATTATCCCTAAAAGATTATCCAAATGTCATATTTTTTAGCTAAAACTTTGCCAAACATAAAAAACAAGACCATTTATATTCTAGTTGGACTTAAATATGTTCTTAAAACTTTTCCAAAAAAACTGGCAGTGTGTATGTAAGAAAAGAAAGTATAAGTTCTTTTGGGGGTGTTTGGATAGTGGAACTTAAGTTCTGATAACTAATCGATTAGATGATGAAAAATGTAATGATGGGGATTTAAAAATTTGATTTGATAGATAAATTTTAATGAGTGTTTGGATAAAAAGTAAGAACTAAAAATATAATTTATTATTTTATGAGGTATAAAATTATAGTAAATAAAATTATTATGTATTTATTTATAATAATAGTTTAATGAATAATATTATCAGTAAATATTAATTAATAATAGTTTACTATATTATAATATTAATTAAAGTATGCTAAATAATTATATTGAATTAAATAATTTAGTTTATAAGCTGAATGATAATATATTAATAAATAAATTTTTATAATTTATTATTATTTAAGATAATATATAAATATTTTAATGAATAATGTTAACATTAAATATTAATTAATAATATTTTAATAATTTAAACAACAACAACAACAAACAACAACAACAAAGCCTTATCCCACTAGGTGGGGTCGGCATTTTAATAATTTAAACATAATAAATAATTGAAAGCAAAAAGGAAAAAGAAAAAAAGGAAAGCAAAAAATAAAGTGTCATTCTTGTTCTCACTGGAAGCAAGAACTTTGGTTCTCAAAAGTGTCATCACGTGACACTTTGACCGGAACTAAAGTTCCGGTCATTATTACATTTTTTTTGCGTTTGGTAGAACTTCCCGGAAGTTGAACAAGTTCTGGCTCAAGTTCCAGGAGCCAAACACACCCTTTATGTTTGTTGAGAATGTGCAATGTGCTTTAATATCTAGTTCCTGAAAGGCATTCGTTGTTCATAGTTTATGTACCTCTAGTTAATATTCATTGCATCCCAACTGTTTTTTTTTTAAACGAGAAAGGACGACTAGCAAGAAGGTAGTCATCCAAAAGTTGCATTAATAATAGTAGGGATTACAATAAGTTTGATAGAGAGGCCAACAACAGCACATGGCCATGAAGTCAAAATGACAACAGCACACTTCTCCGAACCAAAAATGACTTCCCAACCCTGCGCATCAGCAACCACAAGCATCTGATGTCCACACAGAAGGGGACAGTGCGCAACCAGCAGAGGTTGCGGATCCAGATTTGTCCCCTACATTTGGGCGGCGCACAGCTGTTGACTGATTGGATTGCGGACACGCTTTTGCCTGATACCACAAGCCTGAGCCACCAACACAACGACGTCCGGGTCACGTACCAGAGTGGAATCATATTCAGCTACTGTCACAGGGACACTAGCCACATCTGTGGCACAAAGCTTCTCAACCGACGCCACAAGTCTTGAGTTCCAGCTTATCACGTCCGTCCCCGACGCTGCCATGGCACCCGTGAGGCCAGGAGCAAGACCTGCAGTCAGATTTTTCCTGTCATCGGCACGTCGATCCACCACAGTTGAGACGGGTCCAGAGTTGTTGTTCATCTTGCAAGGTCGGCGCAAGGACGCTGTAGCTGCCCCGTGGGCTGGGTGGGGGGGTGTACCCACCGCTGTCCTCCGACTAACATCACCCCGTGAGTGCAAAAGAAAATGTTGGACTGGCCGGCTCATCACCAAAAATTGCCGAGGCACACCATGTCTGGCACCAGGATGCCGGCGGACACGCCTGAAGCCTGCAGGGTCCGCCTCCTGTTCCACTGCGTTTGACCATCCAGAAAGAGGGTCCGACACGCCGGCAGCCCGGCCCATGTCCGTGGATTGATCAGGCGGCTGAGACTCGGGCACCGCCGGAGAGGGAGATCGGACGCTGGGCGGCCGCTGCACCGGTGAGGTACCCAACACAACGCGCGGTAGGGCGACGTGGGTGCAATCGCGACGTCGAGGTCGCCTGCGGTCACGAGCCCAGCAGCGGAACAGGGGTGGGCTGGGCTGGGGGGAGGTGAGGAATGCCGGGTTGTGGTGGGGAGGTTTCTCCGGTGTAGAGAGGAGCCGGCGGACACGAGTCGGCCATCATCCACCGCATCAATGATCATCAGCGGCAGGCCAAGCGCATCAGGCACCACCGCCCCTTCCTCTGTAGTTTGTATGACGATGCTCCCTTGGGTCGCATGTACAAGGAGGGAGGGGGGAGCCGAAGGGTCATAGGGTGCATCACGTGACCCCAAAATGTGGAGGACACCATCAACCAGAGAGATATGTGACGGTTCATCTCCCAAGCATTGCATCCCAACTGTTGCCTCATATGCTTATAGTATTCCTGCTTTTGCATTGAAGATTTCATCTCATTCTCCGCATCCATCATTTAAGTCATTGTTTGTTAATTCTTAGATGCATGGAAGTAAAAAGGATTATGGGTGTGATATTTTGATTATAGTTATGAGTAATCATGTGTTTGATGATAGAATAGAGATGTGCAGATGAGTTATTGCTAATGACTAGGAATTTCTGTTTGTTGTGGAGTGTCTCGAAACCAAGATATGACAACTGTACTCGTCCTCATTGAAGTAAGCTTTCAAAGTAACAATGAAATCTGTCTACTACTAACTCGTGCGAAAACATATATTTCTATGCTGTTAAGAGATTTTCTTTATGCATACTGTATATTTTAATTCATCAGCCCTTTGCACCACGACTCAATGATTTTAGAGAAACTAGAACTTGATCCTCTGAATAGGCCTTTAAGGTTCACCAAAGTGGAGGTCAACCACCAGGAATGTGGCGGACTCTATTAGGCATTCTCTCGAAATCAAGTAACAACTGCTTTGAGAGATGTAAGTTCATTTCCTTCATCTACTTAAGTAATTTTTTTTCTTGGGAAGTAAATGTTCAACTAGGGAAAACAAGCACACACATTGACATCTACCGGGACCGAATGGAAAACAAAATTTTAACATTACTTAGTGTAGTCAAATTAAACTTTTGCAGCTTCAAAAATGAATTGATAGCTATAATTACATATGGTTGCAAATTGTGCGTGCCAGCTTATGGAGTTAATTTTAACAGATAAAGGATATCGTATGCTATGGACTGGTGCTGGAGCACAACTTGCACGTGATGTACCTTTTTCTGCTATTTGTTGGTCAACTCTTGAGCCAGTGAGTTGTTTTTATATCATTGGATACCCAACATCCTTTTGTCTGTACAAGTGTTACCGGTCACGCAACTGTTGATTGACGTGTTCTTGTGAATTGTTTCATCTTTCAATTCTGTCATGTGTAGATGAGAAGACACTTACATGGGCTGGTAGGAGAGGAAGGAAGTGCAGGTGGTGTCCTTGGAGTAAACATTTTAGCAGGTTTTGTTTCAGGTGGTATTGCTGCAGCTGCCACATGTCCTCTTGATGTTGCAAAAACTCGAAGACAGATAGAGGTAATATTCCTCTTGACTTTGCTCGTAGATGATTTTGAAGTTGTTTTGCTTTGACTCTTAATGTCAACAGTAATTTGTTACTTTATGCTCACATGATTAGCAACAAATTTGGGTGCCTGTTTCAGAAGGATCCAGACAGAGTGTTGAGGACAACGACTAGGAGTGTATTAACTGAAGTTTGGAGGTGATTTACCTGTTTTAATATCTACATTTGATCATTTTATTTTTATCGCGTCATGGGTTCTTGTTGACATAGTCTGTAAGCAGCTGAATCAGAGTTGCAGCATCTGTGAGACCAGATTATGTCTTAGCCATGTCCTCACATGGCACAGTCTCTTATTCAGTTGAAATTATTGGCAAAAGCCAATGACAACATGCTTCATATTTTAACATCCAATGATGGCCACTAGCTTCAAAAAATACTTATGAATACCTCTTTAGGGTTCTCTTAAATTTATCATTTAGATGTGGGAATTGTCTAAGAGATTCAATCACACCACATTTAAGAAGCACATCTTTTTATAAAATATACAAGTCGGGATGTGTGAATTAGGCCACCCAATGGATAGTATATTCTGATACGAGTTTCTATAGCCTCAACAACAACAACAATAACAAAGCCTTATCCCACTAGGTGGGGTCGGCTACATGGATCATACGAGTTTCTATAGCCTCAACAATTCTTCACATTTTCACTGTCAAACGTCTTGAGCTCTTGTAGCAGAACACAACTTCACATATCCTCTGAAGTTGCAGGAGCAACTATTTCATAGCTTCTCTGGATGAAGTAAAAAGATTTCCTATACTTCTATGCAAGCTGTATTTAGTACAATGCACCACCACAGGTTTTTTCCCGTATGTCTTTATCCTCTTGAAGAAAATGTTTGCTGTCTCTATGCTGCAGAAATGAAGGAGTAAAGGGACTTTTTACTGGCGTAGGACCACGAGTTGCCCGTGCAGGACCTTCAGTTGCAATCGTTATTTCCTTTTATGAAGTCGTCAAGTATTTTCTACATAAAGGGCACACAAAATCTTGAGCTAACCTGCTTTCCCAGAGCCCACAACAGAAGAACTGACCTGTTTTATATCCAAGTGATTGTTATACAATAACCTCGTCTTCAAATATTTCTGCTATAGCTTATAATTTTAACCACGATTCAAGGTAGCTGGAGAGACCACACATGTTTTGGTTCTTTGAGGCATTCCAAGGTAAATTGCGAATGGTTATCTCATAGCTTTTATGCACTTATCTTTCACATGTTCTCAAATTGTTTCAGTTAGAAAATGGCGTGGAAGCCACCGTTGTTCTTCAGGTGCATCCTAACGTATCAAATAACATTGGAAAGCTTTTTCCTCTTTACTAAGAGGAACAAAGGGCATGAGTTTTCTTTTACAATCGCTAAATAATAAATCACGTCTTTAGTTTGACATTTATACAACTCTCTGTTCGTGTAAAAGTACTAATTGTTCTTGCGGTTAACTTGAACAATGTCCTTTATATAATGTTGATGTCATGACGATGTTATGAAAGTAAAGTTGATTAATTTTTTATCAGTATGTACCAATCAACAACAACAACAACAAAGCTTTATCCCACTAGGTGGGGTCGGCTACATGGATCATACGACGCCCGATCCATGTTCATGAGATTCGACAGGATTTTACGCTGGCTGTCGGGGCCTAACACAACCCTCCTCCCCATCGGATTTATCAGTATGTACCATGACATCTAAATCTTGCGATGAGTCTACTTGCAGAAACTTCTATTTACACATTCATGTAATTGATTACTTAAACTTCATTCAAACTTGGAAAAGATTGTCTCAAAGAATTATCTTATCCTGATGACTTTACTTTTTGAATACTAATATAAGTTAACCTCTAGCTCTCGGTTCCTTTTGTAAAAAGAAATGGTCTCAAATTGGAGAGCAAATTACTAATGTTTTTTTTTTTTTTGGACTCAAAAAGTTTTGGATTTTGTCCATCTGCCCACAGATTATTGCCATTACTGAAGCAAATAAATGTTGTTCCCCCCAGACACCATTAAATGGAAGCACAAATAACAGTTTTTGAAGTTTCACTTCCGTAACTAGTACACTGAACGTAGTACCAGCTCTCCAGACATTTATTTCTCTTTAGTTCATAACTGCTGTCCAGTTTTGGACACTTACTACCAGAGAAATAAATAAGTGTTGGCCGGTTTTATGATTTAATATCTATGATCAGTTCAAAATGATCAGAAACATTGATAACAAATTATACCCATGCTTTTTTGTTTTTGACGGAAAAAAAATGAATGCACTTTTCCCTAAAACTGATTATTGGACACAGTAATTTTGCACCAAAGCAAACTTCCCTTAGACTACCAAGTTTTCCCAAATGTAGTATAAGATATTTCAAATTTATTTCTCATAGACCTGTATTTTTCCCATTTTTAAATCTTTTTTATACCGAGTTTATGGCCTTTTAATTGAGAAAATTACACTTCAGAAGAATTCAAAACGCAAAGCTGTCATATCCAAGAATACAAGAAGCTTGTCTCATGGCTGCAGGAATGAGATAATATTCATGGAGTTGCATAGTTTGTATTGTGCTGTGGCTTGCTTGGTCTCCGGTTGAAATTTCACTTGGATTTACACAAGCTATCAACTAGGTACTATTAATAAGACGTGCTCAGTCTCCCATTCAAATACCTGCTCAGCAACACCGCTAAATTATTACTGATGCATTCAGAACTATTAGGGCGTGACTAATTGGTGAGCACCAAAATGATGTCCAAGCTACTTCGCTTCGCTTTTGAAATGCATTTTTCTTCGGAGTATATGATCTAAATGTGCTCATCCCGATGGAGTCTGATCCTCGTGAACTTATCCCGATCACCGAAGGAAGATTACAAGAATCCTTCGGAGGGCAGAGGAACCACATGCTTTATGCTTACAGTTTGCGCTGTCAGAACAGAACCACATGCTACATTTTGAGCCCTGTCAGAAGTGATGACGTCTACGAGAAAGATGCTCGCTTAGTCGCTTTGTGTGTGCGCGTGCAAGCGAGAGAGAGAGAGAGAGAGAGAGAGAGAGATTTCCAAGCTTAAATCTCTTCTGATTTCTTTCCATTGTTAGAGCTGTTTTTCTTCAAGTGGTCTGGCTGGCCTGTGTCCTTATGTTCATGTGTGCTATTATCAGTGGTTTCCAAGAGCTACAATGTCCCTGGTAGGGAATAAAAGGATTTGTTTCTACCTTTGCTTCTTGTTTTAATTTCACAGATAGATAACACGATGGACGCAAGTTAAAATGATTTCACTTCCACGCTGATATTTTCAGTTTCTTGGACGTTGCATTATCTCTTTTGGAGCACATCTCTGTCGTCCACACTTGTGCAAATTTGCGAATGACAAACAGACGTGGATGGAGTCAGAGCAGCATGCCATCATGGTTTTCATATGCAGTTTTTTCGCTAGTGATTGGGGAAAAAGAAAGATAAATTAGAATATTAGATGCAGCAGCAGGGAAGAAAGAATATTACAAAAACTACAGACAATAAGAATACAATCCCAACCAAGGTCCAATTTCCAAACCACAATAGATTGAAGAAAAAAGAACCACTCCCCTCATGAAACTATCAAAGATCAGCCCATACAAAAAGAGAAAAAAAAAAAGGAAGCTTAAAAGAGAGGGGATGATGCATCCAAGGGGTGGATGAGGTAGGTGAGGACCAAAGCGACCAGCATCAACAGGTAAGCAATTCCTTGGTCTATTGAAGTCCCTGCAAAGGCAAGTTCCAGCAAACAGATCAGCTAACCGACATCACGTTTTTATTGACATGAAGAACAGACAGCTTCACAGTTCAACTAGTTCTTGAGCAACACAGGAGTTGCAGTTGTTCCCAGTCGTTTCTTATTTTAAACTCTGCTTCCATTACATTTATCAGTAATGACATGCTCCGTAAAGACTAATAAAGGAAAATTACATGCAAATGGCATAGATTTTGTAACTCTAGTATAGATATGTTTTTAAAACCATGCATAATATCCTCTACATCTGGAACAGACCAAAGCTGAAGAGATTGATGAGAAAAACACGACATAATTGCAACTTTTCAGCAATAACATGGCGAAACGAAAAAAATGCAATTTTTTCCTATGCATAGCAGGGATCACAACTTTTTCCCTTTCAGGAAAACCGTAAAAATAAACGGAAAGAACAGGATAAAAAGAACAGAAGTGCGGAGTAGTACCATCACTGGCCGGCGCCGGAGCGGATGCCGGGGCCTGGGCGTGGACCGCTGGCAGGGCAATGCCGACGACGAGAGCCACCGCCACCATCAAACCAAATGGGATCCTGGCCATTCCCTCTCCTTGTTTTTCTTCCTCCTCTCTGTTCCTTGCTGTTTATGGATACGAGAACACAGAAGGCGCACGAAAGAGAGAGAGAGGGAGAGGGGGAGAGAGAGAGACAGGGGGCAAGAGGCAATGCGAAGGATTCGGCGGAGTAGATAGATCTTATAGGAGCAGAGCGAGAAGTGGAGGAAGACGGATGCGAGAAGAATGCATGCCCAAAGCTTAGCTTAGCTGGACACAGGGAGGGAGGGAGGGAGGGAGAGAGAGAGAGAGAGAGAGGATGGTTTCTTTTGCTTTACCTTTTTGCATTTCTACCGTCCGTTAATATGAAATATGAATTTGCTTCTTTTTTTCCTATAAAAGAAATGAAATGGTTCAAAGTTCAAATATGTGCACTGTGCGGTGGGGCCCACCATGTGAAATGATTCGGTCGGAGCCAGACTGGATTCGTGTCCTTGGCAAGGGAGACGTGGACCCCACCTGACAGATTGACCGCTGCTGGATTTGTTGTTAAAAAAAATCGTATTTTAAAAATTAATTAGAGTACATAAATTATAAAATAAAGATACAGATATATTATGAGAAAATAAAAAATGTGTGATGTCAAATTGTTGAAATGTCCGGTTAGGAATTTACTGAGACGATAAAGAAATTGTTAAATTGAGGTTATATTCCCAGGGTGTAATTAAATATTTATCCTTTAGATTGAGGTCGATTTTTTTAAATGTACAAATCGCTATTTTAAATTAGAATCATTAACGGAAAAAGATTAAATATCCCGACCAATCATATTTTAAAAGATATATTATAATTAAAATAGTTAATATGTTTTTAGTGAAAATGAATGTGAAAGTAATTAGAATATCTAGATGTGTAATATGATAATATTTTATTTTATATAATTAAATTTAAGAAATGAAAGTTTAAAGCTTAATTTAAACTTGTATTAATGCGATTATTTCAATGTTTGATTTTTTTAAAATATTGTTATTTTAAAGTTTGAAATCAAGATCACTTGGCTCCATTTTTTACTTCTTAGAAA
Source organism: Pontederia crassipes (assembly GCA_030549335.1). Classification (NCBI taxonomy): domain Eukaryota; kingdom Viridiplantae; phylum Streptophyta; class Magnoliopsida; order Commelinales; family Pontederiaceae; genus Pontederia; species Pontederia crassipes. The sequence goes on from CM060195.1 coordinate 43,113,021, forward strand.
AAAAATAATCTTGTTATTTACGTTTTAAAAGATTATCCAAATTCACCTTAGAATGTTTGATGATATTATACAGATTATAAAACACTTTTTTTTCTTAAAATAAGATATGATAGCATCTCGAATGAAAAAAAAGGCGTACGATTGAAAATTCGAAAACTTAGTAACATTGAATTGAACTTTTGAAATTTAACTTCGATCATGAAAATAAGTTATGTTCTTTTATTTCGAACAATATAGACGAGCTAGGTGTTAGTATTTAAAAAAAAATCGACCATTTTTTAAAGGACAAAAGATATTTTGTTTTTTCTTCACAATTCTAATCCCGGATCTGAATTCCAATTCAAGATAAAAGTTTGACCAAATGTAGAAGAGGAGAACAAATTGAATATTATAAAAAAAATATTTAATTTCTTTTAGAAGAAACTTCTCATGCTCCTTAAATAGCCGGGTCAATTGAAAAAAAAACACGTTTTAGGAATGCATATGAAAACTTAAAACTTTTTTTAACAAAGATCTATAAATTAAGAGACATATTAATCAAAGCATTTCAATTGTATATGATATTACTTAAAATTTATTTATTACGCGTATACATTAAGAGATGTATCACGCATGCACTCGTTACCAATCAAAATCTTGTATTGAGGGAAGAAAAAAAAACTTATGGTATTTAAATTTTACACGATATCTGAAAAAAAAAACAATAAGATATGTATCCGATAATTGATTTGATTCTAAACAATGAATTTTTATTCGTATACTAATGCACAAGCATTTCTTTTGATAGTTAATTATATATTTGAGAGTGCAGCAACTTACACATGCAGCCTACATATGTCACATTTAGGGTCTTCGCAACTAGAACAAGAGTTTCAAATTTCTATGAATAGTTTGAGTTGGCAAATTAGTTTGTGGTGTGTTTGGATTGAGTAAAATTTGATGATAAAAAATAAGATAGTTGATATGATAGAAAAAAATAGATATGATGAGTTAAGTTTAAGTTTTGGTGAGTTTTGAAATAAAAAATTGATATTATAAATATAAAATAAAATATTGTTAATAAATAAAACAAAAGTAAAAATAAAAAATTGTTAAAAAATATGTTATTTAAATATAAAAATCAGTTTTTAAATAAATTATATGTAATAAAATATTAATTTTTAATGAAATAATAAGTAATAAATAATATTATATTAATATGTTATAATAAATAATTAATATTTAATAAATAAATTATTTTATAAGATATATACGTGTGAAAGAAAAAAAAAGAATAAACGAAATTAAAAAAAATGTCAAAAAATTATCACATGACTCCTAATTTTGAAATCGGATTCCACGTTCGATTCTATCAAGCGTCACATAATTTAACAGAACCAACTGAAACTAAGTGGAACCATCGCTTAATTTCAATTGCCAAAGCAGGCCTTTAAGATTCATCCAATGTTTTATATAAGAATTACATAAATAATTGATTACACATTTTTTTTCCGTCTGTGTCAAAATTAGCTCATGAAAGTTGAAACAAAACTATCGTATGTTGTCTTGAAGTTACATCAACTTAGTAAGGCCATGTAATTACTAATCCATCATGGTTTAATAAGAGAAAAGTAACAATTAACGAGAATATATATATATATATATATATATATATATATATATATATATATATCAATAAGTTGACGCCCACTTGAGTAATCCCTGTGGCTAATGTGACTTGATCAACCTCCAAAAAAAATCATGTGGGCTCGCCGGCATTAAAGAAGTAAATAATGGCAACTATAAGCTTGTCTTATTTAACGTGTTCCGTTGATCGAGACCTGGTTCAAGCTTTGAAGAAGAATAATTAAATGGATAAATTTGCATGTTGCAGAGCTCAGAAAAAAATATCAGCACGGTGATTTCAGTTTTAGGGTTCATGCATGCAACAACCATGACGCATGATGTCAGAGAAAGGTAGGAGTTGGTGGTGGACCATCAACCTCCTCTTCTTCCTTTTTTTTTTAACTGCAAGCTCTCGAGTTCCTTTTTTTTTTTTGAAGCTGCACCCCACCTATGTCTGTTATAATAATAATAATAATAATAATAATAATAATAATAATAATAATAATAATAATAATAATAATAATAATAATAATAATAATAATAATAATAATAATAATAATAATAATAATAATAATAATAATAATAATAATAATAATAGCTACTCAAAAAGCTTGTCTCAAGTCTCAACGGCTCTTTGCCTTTGCCCGTTGGCATGGTAACTCCCACTATAATTATTTCTCCATCCCTTACCTTCTAAATAGAAGTAAAATTTGGATATCTTTTTCTGAATCTCCCAACTCATTGATTTTATTCATATGAAGTATAATGTAAAAGGAATCATATTACGTTTTGATGAATATAATTAACAAAAAAAATATTCATTTGTGTTTTATTACATAAACATGCCTGTTTCAAACTTTATAATTATAAAACATTCGTTTCTTTATATTAATATTAACATATTATGATATTTCTTATACTATATTATTATTTTTTTGTTATTTTGAAAATCATTCTTTAATTTCTTTTTCTTTGTTTTTCAAGTCATTGTAAGCATAAAATAACTTATGCTGGAAATAGAACAATCTTATTTTATTGAATCTTTTAAATCCTCACGTGAACTGTCACAAATTCTACTTTTAATTTTAATGTAAGATTGGACAATTAACCTTGAACATGTCTCGTTCAAACAATTAAATAAGTCTGTTAATTTATATTTTTGAGATCTAGTAAAAGTTAATTTACTCCACCACTATTAGAAAATGAAAAACTCTATATTTCTCGCCCAAAGAGAGGCAATCGGAGCGGGCAGCCCAATGCCTCTACGCCACGTATAGAGAGAGGTTTTTCTTTAAAAAAAAATTAATTTTTTAAAAGTAAAAGATATATCATTCACAAGTTTAAACTATTAATAAAAAAATCTTATTGAAGGTGATGGCTGGACTAGTTTATCCGACAAGATAAATTTGAAATCACGTCCGTTTGCATACATTAATATTAAATTACTATGGAATCATAGATATCTTTAATAGATATTTAACATTTGCTCATAAAAATTCGTGATAATTTATGAAAATTTGTTTTGATATTCTATGGACTCATAGATAGAAATGTGATATCTTTTTTTTGTTTTTTTTTTGTTTATATTATATGTAACGGAATTTAACTTGTATAATTATAACTTTCATAAGATAATTGGTATGTGATGCACTTTCAAATTACATGTAAATCAGTAGTACGACATATCTAAACTATATATATATATATTGAATATGATATATCTAAACTATACATACATATAGTTCCAAATTATTTGTGAAAGAGATAAACAATGTGCATCCCTGAGTGTGCAATAATTAATGTGCAATCGATAAAATGATTGCATCCAAAATCCAAATGATCTAATGAACCATGCTAATTTAACTTGGACGATCCACATCTCCTTATTTAGAGAATAACTATTGTCACTTCATCGAGTGAAAGTGCAAGGCATTTTTACCTTTATGATAAAATGAAATGACAATAGTGTGTTTTTATTTATTTTACAAGAAGAAATGGGAAGGAAGGACAACAATGTCATTTGATACGTTTAAAATGGCTGGCTTTAAGACAACGCAAAAAAAGATAAAGTGAAAATACCTTTAAATTTTACGGAGTATCATGTGTATTTTTTAAATCCAGAGTTTATAATATATATATATATATATATATATATTTGTTTTTCAAATTTTGTTTTAGTATTCCTCTAGAAAATGTCATACCATGCACTCATATATTGTTATAGTATTAATACTTTTATGTGTCTATTTATTCTATTAGAATCCACTATTAAACTTCAGAATTATGTTTTTCCTTCGACTCATATAAACTTTATTATATATTTTAGTTTTGTTACAGTTTCCTCAAGTTTTAACGTTTAGCATAAGTAAATTAATTATTGAATGGACTATTATTGATTTTGATTTCAATCGCTAGATATATTGATTTAATGATATTATTTGTGTTACCTAATTGTGACTATATATTTTAGTTTTGTTACAGTTTCCTCAAATTTTAACTTTTAGCATAAGTAAATTAATTATTGAATGGACTATTATTGATTTTGATTTCAATCTCTAGATATATTGATTTAATGATATTATTTATGTTATCTAATTGTGACACATATTGTAACACCCTTGTTCAATCAAGATATTATTCGTTTTGGGCTCTCGGCTCATATAATTTAAAACGCGTCTTGATATGTGAAGGGAATAGCTACATATAAGCCCATGATCATCTCCGTGTTTTGCTCACGTGAAACTATTCAATGAGACCATCTTAACTCTTAAATTTCATTCGGTTACACATATCTTATGGATCCTTGTAGCATTAACATATTTGAAATAATCTCAGAGTTATTGGAACGGATGAAGACGTTCATTATTTCAATATGGATTCTTGGCCCTAGTTAACCAAATTAGATGTTGAAAAGATAATAGAGAAAAATTATATGTAAAACTTATTCCATATGGTTTCAGTTTGAGTATCGTTAGCATGTTCATCAAGTTACATTATACCATGAACCACTGTTGATGATTTCTGACTCGACCATTAACCTGTAAACTGAAATTACCCTTCATTATTTCAATTGCTAAAAGATGTAGGAATTGTAATTTTCATTTAATTACAGGAGAATATTGGGGCCCTTCAGGCATCACTATTATTATAATTATAATTATAATAATAATATCAATGCATTGTTTTCACATGGCTATTAGTCAATTATATATGTCTGACCCATCCCCCAAATTATGCATCTGATCAATTTATAGGGGTGGTGGGGGCAAAGGAAGCCACCAGGGACAAATTTGAACAGCTTAGATGGTTGTGGATTTTGGGTCTCCTTGCTATGTAATGTACAAACATATATGTGCATGCTTGCCCCTCTCTGGCTCTCTCTTCCTTCTTTTAAGTTTTCTAGCGTCTGCATTTGCATGCACATATCTGCATCACTTCAGTTGGGTTCCCATCATTCCATGGATATGAGACTATAAGATATGCAAGGTGAGACAGACACAAAAAAAGAAGAAGAAGAAATAAAGATATGAACAAATCTGGCAAATGTCAGAAAGTTTCTATCTTAATTGTCATTTCAGCAACCAGTAAGGATTCTGTATGATACTTATTCATACAAACTTTTACTCAGTCCTGAAACCTTGAATTAACTTTGAGATGGTATTGTCTTAAATAAGAGGATTAAGTAGCTCTGCAATTATGCAAAAGATGCACTCACTGTTTCTAATTGCCAAAGCAACTGAAAACCCAATATTATATTTTTATAATCAAAACAGTCAACTAAATCCTTCTTGGCTGTCACACACTGATCAGCCCCAACTGAAATGTACCCAAATTGCTGTTACACCAATCATTCTATTATTTTAAATTTCAACTACAATCAATAAAAACAAACTAAAATAAAAGAAGATTCACTTAACATAGGCTTTGATCATTTCAATGACAGGTCAGAAGTTTCAGGGATTTCCGGCGCTGCTTCACTCGTAGCATGATGACTCGAAAATAAATTATTGAATACTAATCTTAGTTGCATATTGTATATGTTAAAATAAGAATTTTCATTATAGATGAGAAATATGATCAGATATCAATATTAAGTGCTGCATGTGCATTTATGGGTGGTTATGCAGAACATGGCGTCCATGCAATGTTATATTTCTGTCCAACTCTGATCTCTTTCTCTTCTAGTAGTTTGATTTGATTGCTTGTCCTAATGGAACATTGCTGGTGGTTCATTTGTTCTCATTGCCAGCTCAAGATTTCTTCTTCTTCTTCTTCTTATTCTTTTTATTTATTTATTTTATGGATAATTTCTATAACTCATAGAGAGAATTGATCTCAGACAACGATTCTTGTTCACTTTGTTCTCAACGAATGTTTTCATTATTTTATAGCACACTGGAAGGTGCTATGATTGACGTTGCTTTTCCAATTAATATACAATTATTAAATGCTAAGTATTGCATATGATGATGACCTATGGGTTCATTTAGTACCAAATGTTCTTTAACATAATTACTTATCAATAAAATTAGTACATGCACCCTGAACAAAACTCATTATAAAATCAAGTTTGATTGGCACAATTGATTTAACAGGATTGTGCCCTAACGAATCGTCGGTTATTTGTCAGAAAAATATCATTCTGTCTCTTTATCCCGATTTTGAATTAATCAAATGCTAATAACTTTTGATATCGGGTCATTAAAAAAAATAAAACTCGTTATAAAATGCTGGATAAGAAAAAAGTAATATTATTTATTGGGAGGAAATCTCACAACGAGTTACGACTCATAAATGATTAAATGCATCCCTAGTACTCAAGGATCCGAATCTTCTAGGTGTTTTTTTTTTTAAAAAAAATTGAGTTTTACAAGAATATGTAATTAAAAAACTTATGTTGTAGCATATAATCTATAATGTGTCATCCTTCTGTGATCCATGGGCTAAAGTTTTCTTTTGTGAAGCCCAATTCTTCATACAGACCATTTAATGTATTCCAAAATCCAAGCTTCAATTCCCTCTTCCTCCAATAATTCCCACAATAGTTTTTTACATTTTTTCCTTGATTTTATTATTTTCTTGAGCAAATTAACGCAAGCATTAGTCAGTCTTTCATAATGAAGAATAAAGAGCAACAGTTTTTCCATAATTGAAGAATTAATTAGGAGGTTTCAAGGTCGCTCATGAATTCTAAAATTTATATTTATTTTCATATTTTTTTTATTTTTAAACAATGATAATTATTATTTTATAAATTACATATACTCAATTCAAAATTTTCTTAATTTATTTTTAAACACTATAATTCGATTTGTTGTTCACATTTCTTTTTTCTGTTTTTTTTCCCAAATTCAGGAAAAGGAAGAACATACAATAATTGCTGCATGTTGAGGAACAAATTAAGAATAGTATCAGCCATTGTGTATTGATCACTGACCAGGGATAAAACTAACTGAAGGTATGCATGCTCTCTCTCTCTCTCTCTCCATCTTTTGCATGGAAAACAGAAACAACGTGCAGAAGGTGTGACGATCAGTGAATGGCCGAATGCAGAGTGGTAGTTGCTGCATTATTATTGCCCTCTGTTGCGTAAGGAGTGAGAGAGATCGTACGAATATAAAAGAACAGAGAGATTACGAGATTCATCCAAAATCGGACTACGTCCTCGGATGGCGGTGGCTCTCTTTGTTAGCGAGATCTCGTAAAAATATCTGCTAAAACGCCTTATTATATAAGAAGCTCACGGGTTACAATTAGGTTCAGATTTAAAACATTATCACCACCCTCCATTAATTCTCATTTTGCCTGACTCACACGGTGCAGGCAGCATGGAGTTCCACATTAATCAGATCAAACCTTCAGATAACATCATTGGCATCACCATCAGCTTCGATCGACTTCCCCATCAGATGACAGAAATGCTGGGACGATACATGCACCATTTGCTAGCTACTAATGAAGCCTGAGGAAGGAGCCCTCAAGAGGAGGCAACAGAAAAAAAGAGCTTGTCAGACAATTACAGAGAGAATCAGAGTCAATATGCTAAACATAACTGATTGCTTGAGGATAACGTATGGATAGCGGTCACGGCCAGAGTGCATGTGTAAATAAGCCTTCATGGTGTGGATTAGAGAGCATCAGGAGTTGTTCTGAAACATAATTTAGTAGAATCTCACAAGAGCCATAAAAAATGAAATCTGATGCGTTCAAACAGATTTATGCCTCCAGTGCATGGTGATTCAGGCGTAATTGATGTCCTACCAGTAGGTGCACCAAGAACTTGTAGCTGGGGCAATCCAGTGATCTCTTATCAGATCACAGTAATTAATGCTGCACTGCTTCTACATGGCAGTGTTGCCCTACAACCCATCCTGGAGTCTCAAGTCCATGTCAAGCAACTATGTCTTCATTAATGTTTTAGCAACTTATATCATGCATGGTTGAGTATGATTAATCAGAAATTGCTTTTTTACATCAAAGGAATCAAAGATATCCGTCTGTGAAGTAATTAATATGTAAATTCGGTTTATGTAAAATATGACCGAGTAAGAAGATTAAGATGCCCTGTGCGTTTGTGTTTCAACTGATGAGCAGCATCAACTGGGATGATGGTCAAAATATCTTGAGAGAATGTTCTTCTATATGCATGTCTCTTTCTGAATAAGCTATGTTGTTCAGTGGTGGCAATAACTAAGCTTGTTTTGTAGCGGCATTGGTACATGCAACTTGATGCCATCTAATTCCAAAAAGATAAGATACTGGAGTATAATCTGTGAGAATGAAGATGGTAGCTACTACTAGAAAAATATGGATTATCGACGATTTGAACCGTCGGTAATCAGTTCGATCCGGCCGCCTGGCGGCCGATCGGCCGTTGGGGCCGGATCCGAACGGCCACGGCCGGATCCGGCCGACAGCAGAGAGAGAGATGCCGGCGCGGAGCGGGAGAGAGAGATACATCGGCGCGGGAGAGGGTCGCCGGTGCGGGAGAGGGTCGCCGGCGTTCGGCGCGCGGGAGAGGCCGATCCGGTGCTCGCGGCCGGGAGAGAGAGAGGAGAGGAGGGAGAGAGAGGAGTGGAGGGAGGAGGGAGAGAGAAGAGGGAGGAGGGAAAATATATAAAGGAAAAAAGTGGAAAGAGAGCGGGAAAAGGGAAAAAATGGGATAATAAAATTTTAATTACCGACGGTTTCGACCGTCAAAAACGTAAATATTAAATATTTTTATTTTATTTAGTTATATATAATATTTATTTTTTATTTTACCGACGGTTTGATCCGTCGGTAATTGCGACGGTTTGGACCGTCGCTAGTTATATTAATAAAATACTTATATATGATATTATTATACATTTACCGACGGTTACGACCTTCGGAAATTGCGGCGGATTTTGCGACGGATGGATATCCGTCGGAAATATCGACGTTCCTAATCGTCGAAAAATTAAATAATAATATAATAAATTATATAATTAAATTTTTTATTTCCGACGGTCGTGACCGTCAAAAAATCCGCAAAAAAAATTAATAATAATATAAAAATATATAATTTAATTTTTTTATTTCCGACGGTCGTAACCGTCGGAAAAGTCGTCGAAAATTGCGACAGATGGATATCCGTCGAAAATATCGACGTTCCTAATCGTCGAAAAATTAAATAATAATATAAATTATTTTCGACGGTCATAACCGTCGAAAAATCCGTCGGAAATGGAACCGTCGAAAAATCCGTCGCAAATTGCGACGGATTTAGAACCGTTGGAAATTATCCGTCGGAAAATCGCGATTTTCTTGTAGTGAGCCATCTCTTTCACTATATGTGATAGAAAGATAGAGTGAAGATAAAAATACAAAGTTCATAGTTTGACTGAACCATGATGAATTGACCTGTTCATTCAGGATTATGCATACAGATCTAAAGATGTTGAGAATTCTTTTTCTTCTTTTCCTTCCGATAAATGGTGTCACCGGAGTGTAAGTTCAACCTCTAGAACACAATGAGAAAACCAATATAATTAAGGATCCAATTTCAATTGAGGTCCAAAGCCAAAAGGCATGCAGAGAGTTAGATCGAATGGCCTTCTAGCCCCTTTATACATGTTCTCCCCGGCATGTAAGAGTTATAATCTCAAAAAAGGTTTGCTGCAAGTCTGCAACAGTGCTCGTATTGGACTTGGCATATCCAGGAAACTTCGTATAATCTCACGTATATTTACACTGGTTATCTGAGAAATGTGCACTTTAATCAAATACGAAAATCCAGCAAGCTTTCGGGGGACTGATCATTCAGGACAAGCATAAAAATAACTCCAAAAGGCAGCTTTGTAGCAATATATATATACTGCAGAAGATTGTAGATAATACATAAGTGATTAGGAGGCTAATTAATTAAGGCACATTAGAGACATGTATCAAGTAACTAATGGAACGGATGCATTGATTTCGAGAAGCCATGAACACTGGTAGTGAGCCTACTGAGAAGGCCAGAGGAAGGCGCCCATGGCGAACTTCCTCTTGTGGATGAGGTCGCCGGAGAAGGGGAGGCCGTACTCCCCGAGGAGGCAGTTGAGCTTCCACTCGGGCATGGCCTCGTAGTCCGCCCTCGTGTACCTCGGGTAGTGCAGGGGCATCTGGAAGCTGCTGCCGCTCCGGTCCTTGCCGCCGTGCACCTGCAGCAGCTGCTGCTGTTTCTTCTTACCCTCGTCACGTTTCCCATTCGCCGGGGGACTGATCATTTTAGCCATGCCGTGGGCCACTGCACTCATCATCCTCTCCTTCTGTGCACACTGTCCTGTGTTTCGTTCCTCTCTCTCGCTCTCCCTCCCCCTCTCTGTATTTATATTATGCGTTGGAACATAGTTTCGGGCGTTGGATGGCAACGAAGAAAAGGACGCGAGTGTTACTTTCCGACTTTATTTGCAAGACTTTCCGCCATTGGAATCACCTCAAGCTTGTAAGGCATTATGTAATGCTTTTTACACTAAAAAATATCGATAAATAAAAAAAGTATCTATCACCTAATAAACTCAATCTGTTGTTGATATTATCGCACATTTATACGGAGAAATCAATAGGATAAAAGAGCTTCTATGTGTTGCTTAACGCATTTCAATTATTCAATCGTTGAGTTTTTTAAAAAAATAGAGTTATTTCCTCTGACCACGTCTAAACTATTGTAAATTATCACATCTAACTTCAGACTACGAACTTCATTTTTTGGGTACTTAAATTATCGCGATTTTTCTAATTTTGATATTTCCGTCCAATTCCGTCGACTTCTCCGTTATTTTTTATTTTTCGCATTTGTGAAAAGTTCATTATACCCCTACGTTAATTCACTTTTACATAATAATATAATAATAAATATAAAATAATTTAAAAAAGAAAAGAAAAAAACAAGAGAGGAGGAGGGGGTCGCCGCCCCCCATTATACCCCATCTCTCTCTTTTCCCGGCGCCAGAGAGGGGGGAGAGGGGGAGGCGGGTGGCGTCGCCGTCTTCCTTTTCCTGGTACCGGAGACCCCCCTCTCCGGCACCGGTGCGGCTGGATCACCTCCTTTTCAGGGAGAGCTAATGCTTATGCTTGTTGAGCATTTTGGTTTGATACTGCTTCACACCCAAAATGACTGATTTGACCGATGGACGAATATGCAAGCATATGTTTCATGCATAACCATCGAGGTGAGTAGAGACCTTTTTTTTGTTTGAGTTACTGGAAAAAAAGAATGAAACTGTTTGTCATTTTTTGTTCTAGCACTGGACAGGATCACAGCAAGAAAAATAAAGGCCTATCATCCCTCGTCTACAAATATCCAAATTTTTATGCCCAAAACTCCATAGATAGTTCGAGGAGATTCATTGTTCCTGACCCTGCTTCACCTTAATTGTTATTTGAATAAAAAGATCACAATAAACTTTTGGTAAAAGTTATGTCTTGGTCCGAGTGGGGATAGCATTTCTCTTCTGCATGTCTATCATCTTATTTCTTTTTTGATTACCTTCCTTGCGTATGTATAAGACCGAATCCATTCGATTTCTAAAACGGATTACTAATCCTAATTGGTTTTACTTACTCTTCGGGACGGAGTGGAATAAGGGAGGAGATTCTCGAACGAAGATGTCTTCCTAGTTATATTGCGAATCTTTTAGATAAGCCCCTTACCTGGAGAATTAATCGGATTGTTGCGAGCGGAACGGGCATCCTCTTTATGATAAATGATCCGTTTGCCCCGAAATGACCCGGCCAAATAGGGAAACACTATGTATGGATGATATGAACTGCCTAAACAAGTGCATAATGTCCACTAGAACGTCCATGAATTTTATCATCAACTTGGTGAATTAATTTTAGGATATAGGACTTTCCTATTAGAACGGGTTGTTCAAAAGGGTGTCCTGTTCTTCCATCAAATATTCTGCTTTTTCTCGGATATTCGGGTTCAAATACCCATGGATTTTTTGTTTACTTACTGGCTTCATATAATTCAGAAAACACTAGTTTTCTGGAAGATTCTTGTTCATATCTCTCATCAAAAGGTGCTATTCTATAATGTCTCTTTAGAAGATCCCCCGCTAACCCGAGTGAACATAGATCTGACCAACTGCCTATCCTACCTCCTCTACGTTCTTGACAGCCCATCTTTTTGTCTCAGTAGAGTTTTTTAGTGGCATGTTTCGGTCCTCTTCCCCATTACTTAGAAAAAGTGACACCCCCTCCCCCCCACCCCACCACCCCCCACCCCACACACACCCACCACCACCACCACCACCACCACCGTGGAAGAGCTCTCTTATTTTTTTTATTTTTAAAATTATTGTTTTTTTATATTTTTTTATATTTATTATTATATTTTTTATGTAAAAGTGGACTAACGCATGGGTATAATGGACTTTTCATAAATGCAAAAAATAAAAAATAATAGAAAAATCGACGGAATTGGACGGAAGGACCAAATTAAAAAAATCGCGATAGTTTAGGTACCCAAAAAATGAAGTTCATAGTATGAGGTTAGATGTGATAATTCGTGATAGTTTAGGGATGATTAAAGGAAATAACCCAAAAAAATAATAAAAAAAGAAATTTGCTGAATCAGAAGTGAATGCACGTTGTTAAATAAATTTGATGTAAGAGAATTGATATTTTATATATGGGCAATCAGTTTTGTTGGGCATGTTACAAAAAATTATTAGTAACTTTGGCAATTATTCTTAAAGTTTTTTCACATATAATCATAATCATGATTAATTTTAGTTTGTCTTTTTCACTGGGTGGTTTAGAGTGAGGCTGTCGAGATCGAGAAAGTCATTCGATTCATATTTATTAATAAAAAATATAATTTAAAACATAATATATATTTAATAAATTAATTTGACACACTAAACTTTTAAATTATATTTCATTAAATTATACTTTTATTAAAATTTAAGCTAATCAAAACACAATATGAATGAAAAAATATATTAAATTTAATATAAATTAATCATTATTATTATAAATTTATTTTAAATAATTAATACTAGATCAAATAAGATTGTAAAATTGTGTGATCACTTATGAGGATCTTACACATAAAAATTTTAGGTTGAGATCGAGATCTGTTAAGATTTTAAGATTTAAATTGAGATTTTGATAATCTTAATTTAGAGGAGAAAATAAATCAAAACTAAGCCCATGCTAGAAAGTTAAGCTTTACTTATGCTTATTTACTTTGATAGCTTAGATTTTCCATTTATCTAACATGCGGACGATGAGAATCGTCAGAACTTAAATCAACACTATAAAATATTAATTCAAATTCGGACATTCTAGATCCTAGGTTTCGACGATTGTCTTAACCCTCGAAAGTTTCGAAGGTCTTGGCCGTCAGAACACTCATTCTTTATTAATTTAATAGGTATAATATATATTATTCAATATTTTGATGGAATTGTCGGAAGTGAAATTACTAAAATATAATATCAACTCAATTTATTATAATATCAAGATATATCGTTGAAATATTAATTAATTCCACTTTAATTTTTTGGATAGTCGATAATCTTTGATGACAATTCATTTTGTAATTGAAAAGTAAGAAATGACATATCGTGAAGTAACTTTTTATATATGAAAGAACTTATATATATGACATATAACAGTTGACTTATATATGCTATATGAATGGATGACTCTATATATAATTTAATTATAAGTGAACTCATTTATACAGATGAATCTATCGTGTCTGGGAATATATAAATTTACCAATTTCTAAGTAGATTTATCATCAAATTATTATAATAATATAAACGTCGGCTACAATGTAAATATATTAATGTTATAATAACATTACCGACGGTTGTAACTGTCGAAAGTAGCGACGGGTGTAGAACTGTAAAAAATTTGGACGGTCGGAGTCGTCGATAAATGCGATCAAAAAGTAATTGCGTTCATCTACCTTATTTCGACGATTACGACCGTCTGAAGTTTCGATGATTGTTCATCCGTCTAAACTTTCGACGGTTAGTAAACAAGTATGTCTATTGTTAGGGCGAGATATAGTAGAAGTTGGACTTTCTTTCCATATTCCATATTCGTTATCTGATAAAAAGATTCCCCTGTAATATAACAATTGTATTAAAAGAGAAATCAAAAGATCAATCAGGAATAGCTTTCGGTACACCTGTCATGATTTTTATTGCCCATTAACCAATTTGATCTCGAGGTAAATAATAACCAGTTACGCCAAAAGATGCAGTCAATACAGTCAAAACCACACCCGTCATAAGTTTAGACGACTGCGACCGTCGAAAACCTCTCCGTCCATAATTACCACGGATGATTTCATCTGTCAAAAATTCCTTCGATACTTTACAAAGAATTTTGCCCGTCGAGAAAGGTGATTTTTCTTATAGTGTTGAAATGGTACATGTCGTAATATGGAATTCAGGCTTAGCTAGGACAAGTTATAAAAAAAATTAATAAATAGGCGAATTAACTTACTCGAACATTAGTCTCATCAATATCGTCTTCATGAGTGACAATTCAAATCCTGTTAAATTTGATGTGCTGTCCAATTTTCCTAAAAGCTTAAGTCATTAGGAACAACTTTGGTCTATCACAAGTCCAACACGTAGATAACTAAGGGAGGAAATTACTTCTTTTAATAAGAAATAAGAGCTTAACGATGTTCGAACTCTTAACCTCTAGCTCTGATACCATATTAAATTTGATGTGCTGCTCAATTTTTCAAAAATCTTAAACCATTAGGAAGAGCAACATCTTTAATTCGATGGTCTCAATCTGGCATTGATCCGAGTTAAAATTGATGGATAAAACTTATAGCGAAATATATACAAAGAGCATTTTAACTGAAATTAATATGGTTGGGGCCATTTGATTGAACAATAAATATAAAAAAATATTTTAAAATTTCAGGAGCATATATAACCAAAAGTCGATCAGAAAACAATATAAAATCACTAATTTTATACCTTCGACAAGAATATAATAATATCTTTATGTGACAATAATAATTTGGATTACCCTTTTGTAAGGGGAATTGTTGGAGTCTGTCTAGAGCAACTCTAGAGTTTAAAGCTGCAAAGAAGGTATCGTCTTGAAATAAAAGGCAAAATCTTAGCATTATCAAATGTTCGTGAATCACCGTTGGATCAATCATTTGAACATTTTTTTTTCAATCTACCGTCAATCGCACATTGAACAACTATTTTTTTTCTTATTCCAACTTTTCACCTTTTTACCATATTTTTGATATTTTAGCCACATACTATTATTATATTATATTATATCATAATGATAAATTATTTATAATAAAATATTATTATTTCGAATTTTATTGTCTTTAGTTCAAGTACCAACTAGAATAAGAATATACACACTTTTTAATATACAAATAAAAATTATTAAAATTATTAATATATATATATATATAAACAAATAATGATATTCTATTAAATATTAAAACAAATTTTTCATGATTAGCTTTATTTATTATTAACATTTCTATTTTAATATTTTTATTCATTTCCTTTTAAGTCATTACAAGTTAAATAAAATATAGAATATCAATATACATAAGAATATCATATAGAATATACACAAAACTTTTATTCTACAATAATAAAGAAGTTATATTCTTGAGGATATGTTTCTGTTATTTCAGTGATACTTTTAAATCAAACGGTCCCAACATATACCACATATTTATTATAGAGATCTCGAAATAGCGTTCAACCAGTGAAAATAGAAGTGAAGATTTGAACATTTTATAACTACATATCAGAAAATTATATCAGAAAATGAGATTTAAGGAATGTGTGATTTTAAAATAGACCTATATATATGTGGATCCGCCGTTGGTTATTAATAAATATTTTTTAAAATAAAGTTTATAATAATAAAAAATATGCAAATAAATTAGTTGTGGATCCGTTTTGACACTACAAGAAAAACGCAACCATCGGTAATAAGCCCAAGAACCGTTGGTAATATAATTACTGACGGTTTTTCAGACGGAATCGATCCGTCCGAAAAACGGTCATCGCAAATCGATTTGCGATGGTAAAAAAAATTCGTCAAAAATATCGACGATTGTAACCGCTGAAAAAGTGCGGCGGTTCCAACGTCAAAAGTTTTCGACGGTCGCAACTGTCGAAACTTTCGACGGTCGCAACCGTCGATCTTTTGACAATCGCAATCGTCGATCTTTCGACAATCGCAACCGTCGCAAAGAATTTTTTTTAAAAAAACATTAGCGACCAAATCAGGCCTCGGCCAAATCCGGCCGTGGCCAAATCGGGCCGCGACCAAATCCGGCCGCCCCCGCGGGATCCGCCCGCTTGACGGTCGATCCGACTGCCAGCGCTCGATCCGGCCGCTAGCGGCCGGAGAGAAAGAGAGAGAGAGACGCCGGTGAAGAGAGAGAGACGTCGGCGGGAGAGGGTCGCCGGCGGTCGACGCATTGACGTCCGGCCAAAGGCTCGCCGGCCGGGAGAGGGAGAGGGAGAGAGAGAGGAGAGGAGGGAGAGAGAGGAGAGGAAGAAAGAAAATGGGGGTATTATATATATATATAGGTGGGAAGACGAGAGAAAGCGGGAAAATAAAAAAAATGGGATAACGAAATTTTAACTACCGACGGTCAGAGCCTTTGAAAAAGTAAATATTAATTATTTTTAAAGTTACCTACGATTGTAACTATCGAAAAAATATTTAGTTATATATAATGTTTATTTTTTATTTTACCGACGGTTTGAACAATCGGTAATTATTACCGACGGTCGAAACCATCGGTAATTGCAACGGTTTGGACCGTCACTAATTATTATTACATTTACTGACGGTTCCGACCGTCGAAAATTGCAGCGGATTTTGCGATGGATGAATATCCGTCGGAAATATTGACATTCCTAATTATCGAAAAATTAAATAATAATATAATAAATTACATAATTTAATTTTTTCATTTCTGATGGTCGTAATCGTCTGAAAATCCGTCGAAAATTGCAACGGATGGATATCCGTCGGAAATATCGACGTTCCTAATCGTCAAAAAATAAATAATAATATAATAAATTATATAATTTATTATTTTTATTTCCTACGGTCGTAACCGTCGAAAAATCCATCGCAAACACTTCCGTCGCAAATTGCGACGGATTTCTATCCGTCGAAAAATGACAATTTTCTTGTAGTGTGAATCCACACCATCTTTAATTCTCATCAAATGTATGTCAAAGTATGTGGCCTTTATTTTTAATTTTTACTTTTATGAGGTCCATCATGTCAAAGTAGTGTATCATGAATCACAACTACGTACCTTCGATGCATTTTCTTTTACCCTAACTGACTCTAAACTAATGACAAATTGAGCTACCAAAAAAGTTTAAACGAGAGTGGTTGGCACAATTAGAAGGTGAGGTTGTGTCTGAGGTTATAGGTGTTAATAGCCACATGTTTAATCAGATCAGAATTTATCCTCTTATCGCTTTTCGTTTCCGCTTGGACAATCACTGAAAAAAAAAAGTTTAAAAATTTTAAATTTAATAAAGAACGTCATCTTTATATTTTATATTTTTAACGTGAGTACAATTTTAACCGAGTACACTTATGTATTCAAACAGAACTTCTCTTAACAAGATCTTTGTATCCAGCTTGAATATCATATTAAATTAAGGAGTAATCAATAAGCATACAAAATTAAATAACATCATCTTAACATTTATATTTTGGAAAAGATCCATGGGAAATATATGGAGCATAAAAATTCCATAAGAGGAGCGGGAACCATGCAGCACGTCATACTACTTAGTACTCTACAACTGTTTATATATGTACATGGAAGGCCATCGTGCATGGAGATGACATGGCATCATATATAGATCATAATTAATTAAGTGTACCTTCATGACAAGTAGACTCCATGCCGTTCGACTCAGCGGGAGACCCAGAGGAAGGCGCCCATGGCGAAGCTCCTCTTCTGCGCGACGTCCCCGGCCGCCGGCAGCCCGTACTCGGCAAGCAGACGGTCGAGCTTCCATTCCGGCATCGTCTCGTAGTCCGCACTGCTGTACCGCGGGTAGTGCAGCGGTATATGAAAGCACGCGCCCGAACCAGCCGCCGCGCCGTCCTTCTTCCCGGAAACGGCAAGGACGCGCCCGGGCCGCGGGTTGTTGGCCTCTGGCCGCCTCCTCGTCGCCGCCTCGGTGCTGACCTTGACATCTCCGGTGGCCGTCATCGATTTCTCCGGCGTTTTCCGATCGCTCGCTCGCTTCTTGCCACGCTCTACTCAAGAGTTAAAGGAGGTCTTCTGATCAGGAAAAGAAGTGTTCTTAATTATATATAGCTGTAGGGTGGTGGAGAAAGAACCAAAAAAGGTCTCGAAAGGTGGCAGAAGCCAAACCAAGCGATGAAAGAGGACATGGTTTTGATGCTATTTAATGGGAAAAATATACGCTTGTGGCTGTATATATATACACACATACACTCACCAGTAGACCGTCAAAATTAAACATACATATATTTAAAAGTTACTGGATGCAGTGGTAAGCGTAAGCTTTTGAGTTCGTGTAAATGTAAAAAAATTTTGTTGAGATTTTTATATGTCATTATGTAATTTGAGACGATTAGACTTGATAATGGATTGACTTTTTAATATATGATCAATGTCCTCAATAGCATCGTACGGATTATACAGTCCATGAATTAGACAATTGATGTCACTTCCCAACTAACGAAAAGAATATTTAAAAGTTGATTTGATTTTAGCATGTATATAAGTAACATTTTCGAGTGCACAAATACAGGGAAGAATGTCGGATTTAAGATGTAGTTTTCATTCATATCACCATCGGATGATTATATGAAAGCTTAAGCGTATAAGAAAAAAGCAACATCAGATATAATCTTAATAGATGAACACCTATTTAATTATTTTGCTTCAAATATGAGATGGTTTCCGATTAATAATTTGTGTCCTCTCGAATCGTATGCTTGACTATGACATGTTGGACTCTCAATCAAAATATTCTCTGAGTTATTTGCCACTTGATCCACCATCGTTGTGCTTTAATTGATTGATAGAGCTAGGACATGCCAATATTATGAATGGATTCCGCAAATTGCTTGGGTTGGTAGAAGGAGTAAATGTCATGTTGCATGTGGAATCGGTGATCGACCAATTGAACTGACAACGCCCCGGTGCATGTGGCATGCATGGCCCCGACTTTGTATATGATTACATTTTTTCCCCTCCAAGAAATTTAAAAATAAACTTTATCTCACATGTGGTTCAATTCCTGTATAAATTATATCCATTGTTTCATGTTTAACGAACTTTCAAGAATAGATATCTTGATTTTGTGATTCACCAATAGAAAAAAAAACCAAGGATTATATAGTATATCGAAATAAAAGATCAATAAAATAATAAACAATAAAATGAAGGTTTTATACAAAAAAAAAGGGTTGAAAAACAAAGTTATAGGCAACTGCATGTAGTTATGATATTCTTCACATTTCACTAAAACTAAGTTACAAAGGAAACATTTGTTGACAGAAATGAAAAGAAAACGTGTTTCGATTGTCTAAAATAAATTAATCGAAAATAAATCAATTTTTTTCATATTATATATAATGAGATTGACTTGACTGTGGTGGAAGCACAAAAACACATTAAGTCAGATAAAGGAGTCGACAATTAAAGATGCATGGCAGCCTAAAGCTGAACACCATCACTTCATCAACACCTACCAATATCAGTCGACATTATTAGAAGATAAATTTACACGAGTTGGCCGTAGATAATCCATTTTTCATTTTTCATAATCCGACCGACGGTCTCCAAAGAGAGGGATAGAAATAGAGAGAGAGAGGAGATCAGAGAGAAAGTGAGGGCACAGCCGCAGAGAGAGAGAAGATCTATGCCAAAATCTCACGAGATGACATCAAAATCTCGTTAAGATTTCGAACACGATAATATGAGTCATCAGATTTGATCCGAATAGCTGTAGATATACTTGATAAGGTGCGAAGCAAAAGATGCTTCACGTCTCTATTTTACCCTATATATATATAGTCATGGGGCAATGATTCTCGTTTATTACAATTCAACCAATACGTATCTTTGGTATTTGAACTTTATTATTGTCCTAAGGAATCATGAAACTATTAATTTGATTTTTAACTGAACTTTATTGATGGGAGCACTACATTCGATCGAGCCCTAATATCAAGGATACCACTCACAAAAGATTTGTATAAATATAAAATTATCCACTTTCATTTCTTTTAGATTAGATCATTTTTATTGGATTTAAATACACAAACTTTCAAAATGTAACATTGTGATACTTTTTGAAGAAAATATTAACGTTGACATGGTAAATTCATATGAATAAATGTAAATTATGAAGACAATAAAAAATGTATATATAATGAAATTAGAAACATAATCGAATTATGTTTTTCTATGTGAGTAATTAATGATCGACTACTTCTATAATGTATTTGATAACAGTATGATTATTTATATAAATCATCCCTAAATTATTATGATTTTTCATATTTAATCTCGAACTACGAACTTATTTTTTTTTTTATTCTTAAACTATCACATTTTTCTATTTAATCATTCCGTCAATTTTTCTATTATTTTTTATTTTTCTCATTATGAAAAGTAAAAAAATACTCCGATTTTGTATTTTCATTTCGATCTCTACAACTCCGAGAGATATTTTTGACTTTTCATAAATGAGAAAATCGAAGATATTCGTAGTTTGATATTAGACGTAAAAAAACCGTGATAGTTTAGGAATGATTTATGAAAATAACCCAATAGCATATAGTTATGAATGAAGTAATTTGTATGATTTTTTATAAAAAAGTTTTCTTTAATTTTTTCTCATTATATATTTATATTATTTTATGCACAAAAAAGTAGCTCTGAGACTGAATATGAGAATGATTGAAATTGATGCTTTTCAGTAAAAAAGAAAGAAAGTCTAATCTAATTTTAGATAATTTTTATCCACAAATAAAAGTTTAGATACTACTACTAAACCTCTCACTCCACTATCTCAATTTTTACTATGAAATTAAATAGAAAAAAATAACCTAGTACTAAATGGTTGTATACCGTTCATGTTAAATGAGGATTCCATTGAAATAACACATTGAATATCTTTTTATAGACGTATTCGCCTTCATTTTTAAAATTTCGATAACTTCGACCTACTTTGCATTGCCCAAAAATAATAATAACGATGTGCATGCCTGTGATGCAGTGTATCAATAAAATATTATCAATGCCAAAGATTAAAATAATAATAATAATAATGAGTCGCTTCACAGTTGAACATTAACGTTCAAACATTTTGTTTTAGGGGTTAATAATTATGCCACTGGAATTTGATGGAAAAAGCTGAATAGATTACTAATGTTTAATTAGGATATAAATTACAAAGGCATCAAAATGTATGAAATTGATTAAGAGATGAATAAAATCGCGGTTTTAAGTACTACACTTGTACTTCAATTGACGTATTAAAATGGTAATTGAAAGGACAACCACATCTCGTGTGAGAAAGAAAAAAGAATAACACATCATGTTCTCACATTCTAAATTCTGAAGAATTAAGTACTGAAATTCCTTATGGAAGGTGTTAAAGAAATTCGAGAAAAGTAAAAAAAAATATGGACGTTGAGATTCTTGGGGCATTTTTTTATGGTTGGCCTTGTTGATGCCAAACCATTTCATGGATATCGCGTCGTGTGAGTTCTGCTGTGATGTTCCTGGAAATTGAATCTCATTGCACCTCCTTTACAATGAGACTTTCAATGACCGATTCTTCGCTGCAACCTCATTTGGGAGATAGCAAAGGAACAAGGAACTTACTTCTATCATATCATCAACAACAAAGTTTTATCTTATTAGATGGGGTCGGCTACATGGATCATACGACGTCATTCCACTCTATTAGTAACCAAACCTTTCGATATATTATTCATCAATAGATCTTGATCTATTAATTCGCCAAGTGTCCGCCTTGACCTCCCTCTCTCTCTTTTAATCAGACTTCAGATTATTTGATATACTCTTTTTATTGGCGCATCTAATGGTCTTCTCTGAACATGATCAAATCATCTCAAACGATTCTCTACCATTTTCTCACTAATAGGAGCCACTCCGACTCGTTCACGTATATAGTCATTTCTAATCTTATCTAATCTTGTATGATCACACATCCATATCAACATTCTCATTTCGACTACCCTCACTTTACGTTCATATTGTCCCTTTATAATCCAACATTCACTACCATATAACACTGCCGGTCTTATAGCAGTACGATAGAATTTTTCTTTAACTTTATTGGGTACTTTTCTATCACAAAGAACTCCAGTGGTTTTCCTCCACTTACACCAACCAGCTTGAATTATATGATTAACATCGTCATCAATCTCAACATCTTGTCTTACAATTGATCCTAAATATTTAAACTTTGTCACTTGAGAAATTATATCCTCCTCTAGCCTAACTTTCAAATTATCTCTAAGTTGTTTATTTGTAAAATTACTATGCATATATTCTGTTTTATTCTTACTTAAACGAAAACCCTTTGACTTCAACGTATTTCTTCATATTTCCAATTTTGTATTAATCTCTTCTCTTGAATCCGCTAAAAGTACTGTATCATCCGCAAATAGCATGCACTTATGTACCTCCTCTGTGATACTCTCGATTATAGCATCGATAACTAAGTTAAATAGATATGAACTTAAAACTGATCATTGATATAGATCAATTCCTATAGAAAATTCATTTGTCTCACATCCGGGTGTCCTAACCCTAATCAATGCCCCATCGTACATATCTTGTATTATCTTAATGTAAGCAACATTTACCCTCTTCTTTTGCAAGGCTTTCCAAAGTACATCCCTTGGTACCCGATCATACGTCTTCTCTAAGTCAATGAAAATTATATGTAAATCTCTTTTCCTACTTCCATATTTCTCCATCATCCTTCTTAGTAAATAACATATCATTATCATCACCAATAGCAAATCAAGAATCCCCTTCCTTTGTCGTTGCTGGTAAATCCACAAGCACGTGTACAGGAGCGAAGTACATATGCAGTGGAATCATGCATATAACAATGCCCAAGAAATGCTGCAAAGAAGAGAGAAGAACACAGTAAGCTTCAAAGAAAAGTTGAAGAGTGCTGACACATCAATCAACTTCAACAAAAAGTTACCTGAACAGTGGGCTTGAAACTGAGCATATAGATAAGACCATTGTTAAAAGCATAGACATAGAAGTTGAATAAACCTAAAATATGGCCAAAAGAGACTTTGAGGTTTTTACTTGCATTTGCAGTACACAAATAGATAGCAATATCCATCAGATGGTAAACATCAAAAGAAACAACTAAAAAGTTAAATATATCTTTTTAGCCCATTCCAAAAATGAAAAGCAAGACACAAAGAAATGAATAATAAAATATTATTCAAATTATCACAAATATTCTTGATATCAATTCGATTAATGAAAGTAAACCCACGGTAGGCCACCCCTCTGATAGGACTAGACTCCAGAGCATCACTCCAAGTTTATTTTGTTTTTCTTCTTTCTACATCGTGGTTTAACATAGAAAGAGATCACAGATTTGCAGTCATACCTTAGAAATTACGTAACATTTCAAACCGAGGCAGTCACCCGAAGCACCGAGAAAAGTTGGCTCCAGTGGATATATTTCATTCTATATCATCAAATAGGTGGCAAATAGCCTAATTGGGCTCCAGCTGCTTCTTTATTTTGTTCAAAGACTCGAATCGGAATACTAATTGTATAGTGCCCTATAGCATACGATATTTCACTTCTTGTTTTTTTTTTCTTTGTGGACCTTGGCGACCATACAATGCCGATGAACCAAGTTGCTCAAGCTCCAATCGACACAACTGAAAACCCGAGTCATATTTTTCAAGTTCGATCAAAGGGTGTTTAGTTCAAGCACATCAAGGTCTATAGGATTACAATCCTAATAAATTTCTAACTCTTTATAAACTTTTTGAAAAATAGATGATGCATGCATTTCCCAACATATAAGCACTATGGATATGAAGGAAAAGGTCTAGGATGACAAGGTAACCTGGGTTGTACTAGTCCCAATGGCTAACAGAATTGTTGCCATCCATTGTAGGTTCGACAAATTCCTCCTCAAAAACAACCTTCAAGAATAAGAAACAATAGTAAGCTCTCTCAATAAAAAAATAAATAAAAAATGGTAAGTTGTCAGCTTAATGCATAAAACAAATAGACTAAGCTGACCTTGTGATCAGTCTAGTATTGTTGGTTATCATAATGCATTCAAATTTTTTTTTCCAGAGTGAATATTTACAATCATTAACACTTTAAGGAATTAATGAAAGGATTACTCTTCTAAAAGATGCCATGCCACATATCTCTTATCAAAAACTTTTTTAAGCAACCTTTTATCAATAACTTGCATTTATGTTGATACAACATTGATTGTGATGTCACTGCATGGCTATATTTATCATGATTCAATAACATTTAGAATTGAGACAAAAGTTTGTCATTGGCTGGCTTCATCACCACACAAAAATCCCGACCAAACATTTAAAATGACTAACTTGCATCCAAAGTTAAGTTTAATATATACGCTATTCACTCTTCGACTTTGTTGCTTCAAATGACCTGGTGCTGTTTAAAAACTAATAACACAAGATATACCGATTTTCTACATACATGGAAAAAAGAGTAATGATGCAGAAAGTTCAACAAAGGGCAGCCATGCCCAAGGTGTCGTCCCATTTATTAACTAAAGAGAGACCTATATTAAATTGTTTTTGCTGAACGACACAAAATGTTCCTAGGTGACAACGTCATAAACGAGGAGAATAACTGAATGAGATACCACTGGTGACAATCTTAAGATTGCCCATTATCTGATATGTTGAAGGATCCACGTAAGTCAATGTCATGAATTGAACATTGTTGTGAATAAGGTATATGATAAAAGGAATAGGAAATAAGCGGACACTCTTCCACTCTGTAGTCATCCTCTGAGGAGAAGATGATTTATGTTCTTTACAACGAAAGAAACTGGAAACTGCAAGCTGACATTCAAAATAGAGAATAAAGTGCAACTGTACAGGAGAATCCCATTAAAAATGAGTAAACCAAGTGACTAAACAAATAGTCTCAGTGGATTGATAAGAGCTTTACATTCTTGTATAAAGTAAGGTACCTTGAAAACTTCAGCAAGAAATGGAACGGTGGCATAATCATATTTATATTTGCCTTTACTTTGTAATAGCGTCGTCAGAATGCCCTGTGATGAATTTTGAATTCTTGCAGCGAAACAATTTGATTTCTTGTCATAAGGTTTTCACAGTCCAAGCATTAAATCTAGCATTAAATGAAATTAAATATAACCTGCCATGTTACGAAAAGAGGAAGAAAGATCGCACGAACACAAAAAAACGCAGAGAAAAGAACGGCGACTCTCTTTGTTATGGAATAAAGATGATGCAAGGATGGGTCTTTGTTAAGACCCCTAGAGAGTTTATACAGGCACTCTCTTTAACAGATGATAGGAATTACAGACCGACTAGCACTCTGAATCAATCCCCCTGATTCCCCTTACCCTCCACAGACTCGCTAACCGGGCATTGAGACCCCCGTAGATTCTGTTGAAGCACCTGATTACGTGGGGGAAGCACATAGGGTTACAACTGGGTTCAAATTCAAGGCATTATCAACAAATTTCCACCTTGACTTGAATCATCTTCAGAGCATAAAACCACGCCATGCTGCCGTCAATCCCACCTTGGAGCTATTACCAAGTATTAATGTTAAGCAAGTCCAAGCAATGCTGGAACTTGCCATGAGGAATAAATTTGGTGAACATATCAGTTGGGTTGTCTTCAGTGCTAATCTTTTTCACCTTGATCATCTTCTCAATGTGGATGAAGTGATATCTGACATCAATGTGTTTGGTTCTTTCATGATGCACTTGATCCTTGGCTAAACATATTGCACTCAGACTGTCACAGTGCACTATAGCTTGCTCCTGATATAATCCGAGATCTCCAACTAGGCCTTTTAACCAAATGCCTTCCTTGGCAGCCTCTTGTCAGTGCCATGGATTCAGCATCTGTGGTAGACAATGTAACCGATGACTGAAGTGTGGCCTTCCAACTAATAACCGAACTACCCAAAGTGAAGACATAGCTTGTTATAGATCGTCTTCCATCAACATCTCCAGCATAGTCTGAATCTGAGTACTCTGCAACCAAACACTCATTATCACTTCTGTAGATGAGGCCAATATCAGATGTTCATCTCAGATATCGAAAGATTCGCTTCTTGCCAATGCTCTTTTCCTGCATCGCTCATGAACTTGCTGACAACATTGACTGCATGAGTAATGTCCGGTCTTGTGCAAACTATGGCATACATCAGACTTTCAACTGCACTAGCATATGGAACCCGAGACATGTACTCCTTCTCTACTTCTGATTTTGGTGCGAACGCAATAGAAAGATGAACATTTGCAACTGATGGAGTATTCAAAGATTTCGCTCTAGGCATTCCAAATTTGAATAAAATCTTTTCAATATAACTTTTCTAAAATAAGAAAAGTTTACCCTGTGCGCGATCCCTTAGAATTTTCATCCCCAAAATCTTCTGTGCTGCACCAAGATCCTTCATGTCGAATTCAGCACTAAGGAGCTTCTTCAAATTCGAATGTCTATGTTTCTAGCAGCAATAGGCATATCATCAACATACAAAAGCAGATAGATGGTGGAGTCGTCCTTCATCTTCTTGTGATATATACAATAATCATAGGGACTTCGACTGAATCCCTTAGAGATCATGAAGCTGTCGAAGCTCTTGTACCATCGTCTGGGAGATTGCTTCATGCCGTACAAAGATTTCTTAAGTCTCCAAACTTGATTCTCCTTTCCTGAAATGGAGAATCCCTTTGGTTGACTCATAAGAATGTCTTCTTCAAGTTCTCCACGGAGGAAAGCAGTCTTCACATCTAGTTGCTCAAGCTCTAGATTCTTATGTGCTACAAGAGCAAGTAGCACCCTGATAGAAGTATGTCTGACGACAGGTGAGAATATCTCATTGTAGTCCACACCTTTTTTAATATAACCTTTACCAACCAGCCGTGCTTTGTATCTTGTGCATTCAACTCCTGGAATTCCAGTTTTCTTCTTGAAGATCCATTTACAGCCAACAACCTTTCTGCCTTTAGGCAACTTGACCAGCTCCCATGTCTGATTCTTGTGACGAGATTCTATCTTCTCACCCATTGCAGCAATCCATTGTTCAAATTCAGCACATGTGATGACTTCCCTATAAGAGGACGGCTCCAAGGACTCCACCTCTTCAACTACCTGCAGTGCATAAGCAACCATGTCCTCGAAGCCATATCGTTTAGGAGGACCCACTTCTCTGCGAGGACGTCTAACAACAATTGACTCCTCTTCAGGTTGCTCATTAAATTCTTCATGTTCTTATTCTACTTCTTGACGTGATCCTTCAGCATCATCCTCAGTTGGAGTGGTTTCAACCTCCACCTATTTACTAACACTCTCTTCAGCCTCCACCTTCAACTGAAGCATTGATGCTTCATCAAAGGTCATGCTTCTGCTGTGGATGACTTTGTGTTCTGAAGGAGACTAGATTCTGTAGCCCTTCACTCCTGCACCATATCCCATGAACACTCCTTCTTTGGCCCTTGGCTCCAACTTCCCTTCACTAACGTGATAGTATGCTGGACAACCAAAAACTTTTAAACTAGTATAATCAGTAGGATTTCCTTACCATACTTCAGTTGGAGTCTTGAGATCAATGACAGTCGCCGGATTTCGATTCACCAAGTAGCAAGCTGTGTTAACCGCTTCAGCCCAAAAAGTCTTATTCAGGTCAGCGTTAGAGAGCATGCTCCTTGCCCTCTCCAGAAGTGTCATGTTCATTCGTTCTGCAACTCCATTCTGCTGTGGAGTATCTCTGATTGTGCGATGCCTGGCAATGCCTTTATCTTTGCAGAACTGGTCAAATTCAATAGAACAGAACTCCAAACCATTATCAGTGCGAAGGCGCTTCACTTTCTTCGACGTCTGATTTTCCACCAAAACCTTTCATTGCTTGAAAGCCTTGAAGGACTCACTCTTGTGTTTCATCACGAATACCCAAGTCATCCTCGAATAGTCATCAATCACGGACAGAAAGTACCTAGCACCTCCTAATGATGGAACACGAGAGGGACCCCAACAGTCAGCGTGGATGTAGTCGAGTGTCGCGCAGTGCTTCGCCAAACTGAGACCTTCGCTATTTGTAGATAAGAAGATATTTGAAATCAACTTCTGCAAACACATAATGCTTGCAGAAGTTGATTTCAAATATCTTCTTATCTCCCAGAAGACCTCGCTTGTTAAGAATATTCATCCCGTTCTAACTCATATGCCCAAGCCGCATGTGCCACAGCCTGGACTTTTCTAATTCGGATGAACTAGCAACGCCAGAGACTATCTTGCCTTGCAATATATACAAGGACTTCTGTCTGACTCCCTTTAAAACCATAGCATCATCCTTCATGACCGTGAGGATGCCTCCAGCAGCATTGATCTGACACCCTTTAGAGTCGAGAACTCCAACAACAACAACAACAAAGCCTTATCCCACTAGGTGGGGTCGGCTACATGGATCATACGACGTCATTCCGCTCTATTAGTAACCAAACCTTTCGGTATATTATTCACCAATAGATCTTGCTCTATTAGTTCGCCAAGTGTCGGCCTCTTTTAATCGGACACCAGATTATTTGATCTACTCTTCTTACTGGCGCATCTAATGGTCTTCTCTGAACATGACCAAACCATCTCCTTCAGTCGAGAACTCCAAGTGATATCAAATTCTTTTTCAGTTGCGAAACATGGCGGACATCTGTCAGCGTCCTTACAAGATTGTCATGAGTCATGATCTGCACAGAACCGATCCCAACTATTTGACATGACGCGTTATTGTCCATAATGACATTCCCACCGTCACTCTTCTGATAAGATGAGAATCATTTTTTATTCGGAGTCATATGTTAGGAACACCCCGAATCAAGAATCCAACCATCCTCCAGACATTCCTGATCAGAAGCAGTCAGAACCAAATCATCTTCAGAATTTCCAGTTTCATGTGCCACCGCTGCGACGGGAGTCTTCTTCTTCGAGCAATTCTTCTTCCAATGACCTGGTTCCTTGCAGTAATTACAGATGTCTTTCGCAGTGATTTTCTTCTTCTTTGACTTGGATTTCTTCGAATTCAAGGACTGTCCCTTCTCCGCGGTTGATATCAAACCCGCGATCTGTGTTTCTGCAGAATTTCCAGGTGCCCTATGCCGAAGTTCACGAGTATGGAGACTCGATCTTACTTCTTACAGACTTATAGTTTCCTTCCCGATAATCATAGACTAAACAAAATTCTCATATGATGGAGGAAGCAAAACTAACAGAATTAGGGCAGCATCTTCATCCTCGATCTTAACATCAATATTTCTCAGTTCCATCAACAAAGAATTTAATTGATCAAGATGATCTTTCAGAGAAGTACCTTCTTGCATGCGGAGAGAGAATAGACGTTGCTTCAATATCATCTTATTGGTGAGAGACTTCGTCATATATAGACTCTTGAGTCTCAACCACGGACCGGCCGCCTTTTCTTCATCTGTGACCTCGATTATCACCTCATCCGTCAGACACAACAAAATCATCGAGTGCACCTTCTCCTCCTCTGCCGCCAAAGTAGCAAGGTCGATCTCCTTTTGTTTGTCCTTCGAGTCTTCCTCCTTTGGTTTGTTCTTCGACACGTTTGAGAGCGGTGCCCAGACTCCTTGTTGCTTCATAAGCGCCTGCATCTTGATTTGTCACAACCCGAAACTATTCCTGCCATTGAACTTCTCCACGTTCGCGTTGTGTGACGCCATCTCCCTGCTTGATCGCGAATTATTGACGAACCCTAAAGCTCACGTACCAGTTTGTTACGAAAAGAGAGTTTGTTACGAAAAGAGGGAGTTTGTTACGAAAAGAGGGAGAGAGATCGCACGAACACAGAAGAACGCAGAGAAAAGAATGGCGACTCTCTTTGTTATGAAATAAAGATGATTATAAGGATGGGTCTATGTTAGGACCCTAGGGAGTTTATACAGGCTCCCTAGTGAGACCCCCTCGCTGGAGCGCCTGATTACGTGGGAAGGTTAGTTCAGATTCAAGGCATTATCAACATGCCACATAAATCGCGATAAACTAAATTACTCAACAACATGACAATTGAGTTAAAAAAAGTGGTCTGAAATTTTACTGAGCAAAATAGCAGATTCCGCGGCAAAAAAAAGTCTGCCTTTATTGAATGCAAGATCCAGAAAGAACCTAATCCCTCGATTTTTCCCCAATCGGTAACTAATTCTCAGCATTCAAAATTGTTCTCCCATCATCCATATCAGGCGTAAGCGCACTTATACTTTTTTGAGTGAACTAAAAAGAAGAGCACAGAGTTGCAACAATCTTCTCTGTTTCTGGAACCAGAAAGCGCAAACAAAAGATGCAAAAGGACACGGTTTCATTACAGCAGTCAAATAAACTGAATCGGAACGAAGCGTAAGAGGATCTTGTGAGATCGGCATGCACAAGACAACCGAATGGGAAGGAACAGAGAAGAGAACGAGAAGTAACCTGGGAACTGGTGAGGAGCGTGAGAAGACAAGCGACCACTAGCCAACGCATCTCCGCTGCTCCTCCCTCGGCTTCTGGTTTCTCCACCTTCCTCCCAAACTCGTTCCGCTTCCCTTCTGAATACACTGTAAGAAGTGTTAAAATTATTACGCTTTTGTGAATTTAAGCAGTAATTATATATCACGCATTAATGATAAAAATATATTTTGTTACAGAGAAAAAAAGGAATATTTTTTTCAAGAAAATATTATTTGCAGTGTCACACGAGCGAAGTAAACCATTTTATATCTTTTTTCTTCCATTTTTCTGTTAAAAGATCTTTTTTAAAATTTTAAAAGTAGAATTTGAAATCCTAAGTTTGAATTGTGTGCTCTTTTTTTAGGAATGGAATTATATGACATCTGCTCAAGTTTTTATTTATTACTATATAACCAAGCTCTTGATTTTGCTTTTAGAATGGTAAAGTTGCTTGTCAATTTAATATTGAAAAACTTATAACGCAGGGGGATTGCAAGAGAAAACTTATTATGAAATAAAATTATTCAGCCTTTTAGTAAACATACATTTGTATGGCGATGATGATTGATATTTGATGAGAGCATTTTTTTCTTTCATAACCTTAAATTTGATTGTAGTTTATATTATGTATATAATATGTTATCACTCTATAAGTACTAAGTATTTTAAAATGTGAATTTTATAATATATTATCATGATAGGTTAATCTCTTGAATTCTCATTATCACAATAATAATTCTCTGTTTTTTGCCATTTGACTATTTGGGTTTCAAAAATGTCAAGTTGATTTTGTAGATTAAGATTTAAGGTGTTACCGTTTTTTTAAAAAAAAAATTCTCGTCATAGGTGTGCATATTTCTCTTTCTGCCTTTATTTTCCTAAACCATTAGTTTTAAAAGACAGTTGGCGCCTCTCTTGCTCCTCCACCCTCCTAAACATTGCACTGCCAGGTGTTGGGGTCAAATTGCTCTCTCCCTTCTCTCTTACCATTCTTTCTCCGGATACACTCTCTCTCTCTCTCTCTCTCTGTTGTTCATCCATGGTGTCGGAGGAAGCTAATTTTACAAAGTATTTCATCCTGCAGAGATTGCACACGGTGCATATTGAGGTTGTAACATTATGATTTATTTAGCTCCTGATCTAGCATAATCAAATTGTCAAAGAACCATTCTTTTTGCTATCAAATTAAAATTCCTGTTAGAATTCAGAATATTAAGCTTACTTATGATTTCTCATACTTCATGTTTAGAGAATATTTACCGAGGCAATTCTTACCACAATTTTGCAATATATATATATATACATAGATACAGAAGGATATACATAGATCCGCCACTACAATGTACGATCTAATTACTTTTGAATGATCGAGATATCTTTCTTTCCTTTTTATAAGGTGCGGATTTGCTGAAGTGTTCTCCCTGGCTGATCATGGAGCAATTTCGGCAAATAGGAGAAGTTTTGGGAAGCCTGAAAGCATTGTTTGTGTTCAAAGATGACATACCGATCAATCAGCGCCAATGTAACCTGTTGATGGATGCTTTCAGCTTGGCATTCGATGTGATAGCAGAGGAGATGAGGCAGAATTTGCGGTTCGAAGAGAGATTAACCAAGTGGGATTCGGTCGAAGGTCCCTTGAGGGAACTCTACAGTGTGTTCAGAGAAGGAGAAAGCTACATCAGGCAGTCCATGGAAACAAAGGATTGGTTGGCAAAAGCCATTTCCCTCAGCCAGAATACTGACTGCGTCGATTTTCATCTGCATAATTTGTTTTGGTGCAATGCTATCGTAATCGAGGCGCTGGAGAATGCTTCAGAAATATCTGGTATGGATCAAGAAGGCATCCATAGGAAAAGAATAATGCTCACAAAGAAATATGATCAGGAATGGTTGGATCAAAAGCTTTTCCATTACAAGTTTGGAAATCAATACTTGCTTAATACATCCATCATAGGAAGATTGGACAAAGTATGGAAGGAGGACCAATGGATTCTGTCTGAGATGATATCAGAAAGATCCACAACTATGCCAAAGCAAGAGAATCAGCTGTCTGAGCTCTTGTTAGATCCAAAAGGGAAGATCTTTCCAAGTTCCCTATTGGTAGGATCGAAGAACTATCAAGTGAGAAGACGACTAGGGAATGAAAGTCAATACAAAGAAATTCAGTGGATGGGTGAGAACTTTGTGGTTCGGCATTTCATGGGAGATATCAAGCCAATGATGCATGAAATATCAATTGCATCATCAGTCAGGCACTTCAATATAATGCATGTCATGTATGCCTTCTATGATGAAGAAAGGAAGGAATGTTTCTTGGTCACTGAACTGATGAGCAAGAGTCTCTCCAGTTATATGAAAGAAGTAAGCAGCTCAAAGAAAAAGTTCCCATTTCCTCTCCTGGTGGCAGTAGACATAATGCTGCAGGTTGCAAGAGGAATGGAATACCTCCACTCGGAAGAGATATATCATGGACACTTGAATCCTTCCAACATTCTTGTAAGACAAAGAATCTCCACTCCTGAAGGATACTTACATGCCAAAGTTAGAGGGTTCGGACTCTTGGGGGAAATGAGTCCTAAAGCCTCTACTAATCAGGCATTGATCATCCCATGCATCTGGTATGCACCTGAGGTACTTTCAGAGCAAGAACAATCTTCAGATTCTAGAGTTAACAAGTATACTGAGAAGGCAGATGTGTACAGTTTTGCAATGGTGTGTTTTCAATTATTGACAGGGAAAGTCCCTTTTGAGGATGATAATCTGCAAGGTGATAAAATTAGAAGAAACATTATAGCAGGAGTGAGGCCGTTATTCCCATTCTCATGTCCAAAATACCTTACCAACCTCACAAAAAGATGTTGGCAAGGGGATCCAGCTCATCGCCCGAGCTTTGCTTCTATATGTAGAGTTCTTCGGTACATCAAGCGGTTCTTAGTCATGAATCCTGATTCCAGTCATTCTGAAATTGCATGCCCACCCGCGGATTATCTTGAAGTTGACATGAGTCTGTCTAAGAAATTTAACTTGGCAAATGACCAAGGTCTAAGGGTATCCAACATTCCATTTCAAATGTTTGCTTACCGCGTAACCGAGAGGGAGAGGACTCATCTGAAGGTTCTGAACCTCAAAGAGAGGAGCTCAGAATCAGAAAGTGAGGGGACTTCAGTATGCGGCGATGAGAATGGATTTGGTTTGATCATCCAGGATGATTGTATACCTAGTCCTGTCAGTTCATTTCTGAAGGAAGGCCCAACTAATTCTCTGAAATCATCATCTCACAATAGCTCAAACAGTCCAAAGAAGGCATTGGCTAGGAAGACAAGTGGGAAAACTAAGATTCATTCTGGTTAGATACAAATCTCTTTTACTTCTCAGCTTGATTCTGACTCTTATACTTTTTTCCTAGTTTGTATTTTAACTTTTTTCATACTCCCAAATACCTCTGTGAATAGCCAAGTTCTGCAAATGCCTCATAAATGTATGCTTTTGTTCTTCTCTTTTGGTAGTATTAAGTTTATGATAATAGAAATAGTCAGCATAGGCTATGTGAAACCTTCAATTATGCAGCTGATAATGGTCATAATCATGGTATGTGAAGTGAACATATATTTTAAAAATCACAAAGGAACAACACTAAATGGAAAAACAATTACCAAAGAAATTGAAAAAGATAACCAGAAATCCTTTTGCTTGAATATTGAGGGCCCCTCAAGAAAAAAAAAATGATCCGCCTATGTTTATAGCCGGTCTCAAGCCCGAATAAAGGAAGAGGGTTGTGTTAGGCCCCGACATCCAGCGTAAAACCCTGTCGAATCTCATGAACATGAATCAACGAGGAATGACGTCGTATGATCTATGTAGCCGACCCTACCTAGTGGGATAAGGCTTTGTTGTTGTTGTTGTTGAAAGGGAATATAAGAGCACCTAAGAACATGAGTTCTAGTTGTTACTAAATTCATAATATGTAAAGAGTCTCCATCCCTAACAGTTCATTCAAGGCAAACTAAAATGATTCCTTTTCCTTTGCCAATTAAGGAAGCCTGTGATATAATAGCCCTCACCGTGTGGAAAAGCTCAATGAGCTCTTTATTTCTTAATTAGTTAAACAAACAAACAATTATTCACAACTTTTTGTGCTTATTTTGATCAGCACCTTAGAAACTTAGGCAGAGTTCCGTTTTTTTAAAGGCGGCTTACTAAGAATTCTCAGCTACTGTTAACTTTCAGTTCCACAGTCACCCTCTCCTGTTGGACTAGCTTTTAGAAGTAGAACTGATAGATATCAACCCCACCCTTCCATTCAGTGATATGTAATTGATCTAGTTCCAGTCACACTTTATTAAAAGTATATATACTCTGAGTGACTGAAAAGTCATATCTTGTTTGATGTCCATCAATTCATGACTTGAGTTGAATTCTTTTAATCAGATTAGTTGTTGCAGACAGAAAGTCATTTTTATCATGCAGTGGTAGAGTTTTTCTTATCTTTGGCTTAAAATTAAGTGAAAACGCCTAAAATAAAGAAAGATAATCTGCTTAAATTGGATTGTGGAAGATCTTACAAATATGCCCCTAGCATCTCTCTGTTTACAACTTTTTTTCTTTTTTTTAAATCGCCAGAGGATAGTGTGTCTTAGAACTTTTATTTAGATACTGATGCTACTATCGACAGCGCGTCTATAACTTCCGAAGGAACAATAGCTTCCCAATTGTCAACTCCACCATATCTTTTTCACATTTCAAAAAAACAAAAGTGACCACCAAAATTTTGAACGTGTCAAAATATCATGTCACCAACCAACTCTTTTTCGAGTGATTACTAATTTTTTTGTCGGCAAGATGACCAATGTTCAAACATCTTCACATAATCCGAAAATTTTGTTTTTTTTTTCAAGATCATTTTCTCTCGGATTTTCCAATATCTTTGTTATACAAAGCCTTGTTCTCCTTGTGAGGCAGAATGATTCAGCTGAGTGTATCATGTCAATGCTGATGCGTATTACAGGAACTTATAATGGCATATTCAATTATCAGAAACAGAAATCCTAAGACAAATGGTTAGACTACTGTGTTTTCTGCTGTTTACCTGCAGGACATCAACAGAAGAATGGTGCAGTAAAGCCGCCACAATTGACATTGGTTGGACGCACCCTCAGGACCAACTCTGAAAGCCGCTTACGGGGGATTGGCACAATTGTTCCATTGAGACGGAGTCTCTCAGGGCATGTTTCAGATTCTGAATTAGCATGACCTCTTTTCACATATGCAATTTAGCTGATGATATGAATGACTCCCAACATCTTACAACATGCCCACATAGTTTGGCATCCTGGCACTGATAATTAACCAGAGGGAAAAAGGAAAGGCTCCACTGTTCTGCTTCATGTAAAAGAACCAAAGAAACAAGATGCTCACCAGAGCTTATTCTGCAGTACTGCCCATGGTCAGACATAGATTTACAGCATGTGCATTTGCTTCTTGGAACACAAGGTACTTAGTGGCATGTCTTTCCAAGATCAATGTAACAAAATCCTGTACATGCATTTCGTTTTCCGTTGCTCCCCAAAAATAAAATTCTTGCAGCCATTCGAAGAACTAATTTTATTCTTCATGTTTCTTTAAAACAAAATTATTACCTAAACCAAATACATGCATTCATCTCCTGTGAGAAAAACCTAAATCTCACTGTTGAAATACTGAAATGCTTTCTTACTCACCCCATTGACATGTTTCACCTTCTCAATATCAGTAGCAAATGAGATATTCTTGAGTATGATATTATGAACTTGTTTACAATACATAACACATCCTTCCGAAAAAAAAGAAACATTTGGCACACGTTTGTTTGATGATGTGAATCCCTAATGAGATGAATGCTATGATGATCAGCGAGGCCCCAGCTGACTGCCCAATTAATCCAAAGTCCTACATAACTTATAAGGGGTCCTATATTTTTCAGCTTGCTTCACAGCAATGAAGCTCTTATCATCTATCAGTGATTTCCAGCCAATAGATGAGCCGAGTTCCTTGATCAACACCTACTTTATGAAAGCATCTGGGATGTGAGGTTCCTGAAGAAACAAGGATTTCAATTCAGCTGTTATGAAGCAAAAGATAAATAAGAGGGTGAGAAGTGAGAATTGCAACTTCTCATGTACCTGTAGGTCCGAGCTGCCAGTGACTTCAAAGGGTCATGGCCATTCAGTCAGCATGTCTCAGCTGACTCCAAGATCTGCAAAATTCCCCCCTCTTGGACAACCAACAGGAAGAATAATAGTTCCGAACTGTATATAACACGTGCTTGAGAGCCAGCATTTTTGCTGCTGCCTCCAAGTAAGATACGTGCTGTAGCAGTGTTCTCTTTTCTTTTTTGACACACCACTAGCTTTTCAAAGAGGACCATAACAGAAGCATTTATCATGGCCTCCATATGATATCAAAGCAGAAGTCGTCCACCACAGAGAGATGGATATCAGCTGCATGCTAGACCAAGTGTCAGGATCCTGTAACAGCTCCATCTGGTTTACCAAGTATCTTTTTCTCTAGGCCATCTGTAACAGCTTTATGTAGCCACTTGAATTTGCAGCAATTAGCACATTCGACTTTTTTCTCCAGCAAACGCTAGAGACGAATTGTCCATGGTCATCACCCGTCTCCTGGCCAGTGATGGGATCAATGTGGCCAAATTTGTATGACGTTATTGGCATGGGAAGAGCTCTATAGTAAGCAAATACCTAACAAATCCACAAGATGAATAATGAGAGGCAATTTGGAAACAGACGAGAATTTTTTTTTGAGGAAAAAGGAAACAGACAAGAATTTTGTAAGAAAAGATCAAAGAAATTAGATCCATAATCTGCTGTCAATGAAACATATCATGTTCTTCCAGGCAATGGCTCATAAGAATAAAGTTACTTCAACGCTCGTGGCATGCACATATTTCTAAATTAAGTATAAATACTGAGACAAAATTCTGTGCATCAGGATTCTACTAAAAGCCTCCGCTAAAGAGGTAAAAAGAAAAAAATACTGATGGTAGAAGTTTTACATTTTGAAATATCAGGGATTAGGCAAGACCTCCAATGCAATAATTAAACAGGGGAACAATGGAAAATACTCACTTCATTATTCTCAGAACCGCACACGATATATCCATCTGAAACAGATAGGCCTACAAAATTCTGCATTCAAATGAAGACAAGCATAACAAGATCAATAAACTTTATTATGTAGAGGTTCAGGACAAATAGAAATTGTTCTGTATGCCACAACAGTAAGAGAGAAGGGTAAATCTGACAACAATCAGGGGGCAAGCAACATATGGTGCTAACCTTCTCGTTCACATGACCTCTCATAGTCAAGCAGCATGCTGAAGGAGACAATCCATCTGGACGAGTTTCTTTTAGATCCCAGAGCTTCAGTGTGCTATCAGTTGATGCAGACACAATAGTATCATGATCCACAAATTTTAAATAGCTGACAGCTTTTTCATGGCCACTTAAACTACACCAAGGAACTCTGGTGTGACGTAGATCATAACAATAAATCCGGTAATCAGCAGAGCCAAAGGCTAACAAGTGGGGGGAGTAAGAAGAAAACTGAACACAACAGACATTGCCCTTACTGTTGATCGTCTCAATGCTGTTCTTCTGAAAATATTAAACAGATATTATTAGCTTGAAGCTATATGGCCTGATATGTGAAAACTTATCTCACCTCCAATAAAAAAAACTAGTTACTTGTAAATTTGAACACAGTTCATTGTTTTCAGTGGTGCTTTAAGTTCACCTTAAAACAATTATATAAAATTATTTGTTAGTTTCTAGACTATATATGCCTACAACAACATTTATTAGCTTTCGAAATGGTGACATCCAAAGAACATTGTAACATCAAAAGTAATTTTCTTTCTTCAGATAAGTTATGAATTTACTATCTTATTCAACATAACTTGAAACCTCAAGATAGTAAAAACCTTTTGTTGCCATAGATATTGTGAGAGTTATCGCAGAAAAAAAAACAGTTATGTGATCATGCCTCATGAATGCTCCAAAGTTTGACTGAAAAGTCATCACTTCCACTTGCTAGCTTAGTTGGAGCTTCTTGAGAAAAATCCACAGACCATGCTCGACCTTGATGCCCAGCATATCTTGTGAGTCCTTGACCAGTATTTGCATCCCATAACTGCAAAACCCACATGAGGAAAATTATATGGCATTGCTGGTAAACAAGTCATTGACATCTCCTCAAAAAACTATCATTAGTGAACTCACATCTCCTAAAAAAATTAGTGAACTCACACTTTGAAAATAGTCATTGACATCTCAGTTATAAATCAAACATGTGGCATCTGCATTCCTTTCGTGCTTATTTCCTTCTCTTACTTTCTTGTGTTACTATTCAAAATGAACTTTTGGAGTATCACTTTAGTTTTCATCTAAATTTCATCATCAGTTTGTTGCTTTAATTGACATTCATATCCCGTATACAGCAAGTGTTTCTTAAAAATGTTTCACTAATTTATAACTTACTGAAGTTTCCTGAATTCATGATATATGGCTTTTTTAAGATGTATCTGTTTTGTGTGGTAACCACAATTTTTATCTTTCTACTATTATAACTGTATGAAGGATCCCACTTCCGCCTATGTTTTATAGCCGGTCCCAAGCCCGGATAAAGAGGAGGATTGTGTTAGGTCCCGACAGCCAGCGTAAAATCCCGTCGAATCTTATGAACATGGATCAACGAATATAGCGGAATGGCGTCGTATGATCCATGTAGCCGACCCCACCTAGTGGGATAAGGCTTTGTTGTTGTTGTTGCTGGTAAACAAGTACTACTGAATGTCATTGTTAAACTTCTGTTTATGTATTATCCATTTGGCATGATTTTGAAGTGGGTCAGGTGGATACGTTCCATTAAAAAATAAGTATGACATCATGCATAAAATATGTAAGAAATCAGTGTTTTACCAGGTACATCAGATTCAAGCTAAGTGGCATGCATAACGAAGTTTTGGTATGCATGATGAGACACATTTTCCATGGGGGTCCCACTTCACATCAGAAATTGATATTCATGGTGCATACCAACAATTTGATATTCACGTTACTTCGTGAAAGGAAAGTGGAGAAGAAATAATGATCTCTTAACATACACAGCATGATGCTATTTTCAAAAGAAACTGAGTTTTAGCTCAAGGAATTGAAATTGAGGTTTGAATAAATGAAGTATGTTTGATAAGCATGAAGAAAATAACCAACAGCCACCCTAAAATAAGAACTTATGACTAAGCACTTCAAGTTCAAGTTGTTTTTTTTTTCTTTTGAGAGGAATACAACTTCCAGTTAAATCAGAAAAAAAAAGTAGTAGAAACAAAATTATTCTCTACCATAACTTGCTGTACAGTTCAGAAAATTTTTCTAGATTCGGGAAAAGACTGGATCACAATAATCAACTAAAAGAACTATTTTATATATGGACTGTTCATTTCTTTGCTACTAAAGCAGGTTCAATATGAAAATCATCTGCAAATTTAACCTGAAGGGATCCCATGGTAAATGGCCAATGTGCCAGAAATTTAAATAGAAACTAAAGACAAGTGATATGCCACTAATATGCACATTAAGGTCATGTCAGCCAACAATATCGGATAAATATCTTCATGACATGTGATCCTGGAATGTCTTACAGATCAGGCATTTTCATAGCTTTTGAAAAAAAAAAAAAAAAAGAAAACTGCACATGTCAACAGCAATTGCACGAGCAAGTTGATTTATGTTGAGGAATTGGCAATCTTTGTTCCCACCTTCTCCAAATATAGATACTTGCAGTCGATATTACAGTGTAGCCTTAACTAGATGTACAACCATTTGGTTCTCTTAATAAGAAAACACAATGAGTCAATTTTGTTCTTTCAAAAAAATGAGACAATTTTGTTTTAGTGTTAGACAAACAGGGATAGATCAATATACAAATGTTTAACATGAGACATAGAATTAACAGCAATAAGAGGAAACCATATATATTCACCATATTTTAGTTTTTTTTCCTTTCCAGAGATGCATTCAACATAAATAGCTGATGAACTTCATGATAAGCACATAAAGTACATGATAGTGAATTTTGATTGTCCACATGATCATTTAGGCTTAATATTTTTTCAGTTATAGGGGAGCCCACGGTCCATGGAAAGTCCCACAATGAAAATTGAACTCAAGACCCCTTGATCTTTGAGCTGGTTGTTTGTCACCACACCACAATCTCATTCTCATTTAGTCTTAAATCTAAGTACCTGGGTTGCAGCCAACACTGTACTAGCAAAGAATGATGAGAGAAGACAGAAGCAATAGTGATGATGTTTTTCTACTTCCAAAAATCACAGCAAGTATTCCCTCCAAATTTTATAGTTTTAAGACAACTTATCAGACCAACGCTACTCAACTATTCAATTAAAACAAGAATGAAACCAAATTCTCTCCCAAAAAAAGTTATGGCAACAATCACAAAGATTATAATGCTATCAGTTAAGGCTGGGAATTCTTAATGGACTGATCACTCATGACTAAAATGCAAATCAGGACTTTCAGTTCAGTAGAACAAAATAGCATACAAATACAAACCTGGACTATCCCATCATAATCTGTTGAAGCTAAATAGTTTCTGATGTAGTTGTTCCAACATACACAGCTAAGCTTTGATTTATTTGACATCTCGATTACTGGGTAATGAATGTCAATCATGCCATTCAGAAGTGAATCAAACTCAAATATTTTAATTTTCTTTGATGCTCCAGCTGCAGCAAAATACTCTTCATTGTGATCAAAGCTCAAGGAGCAGATAACATTAGCAGAATTGAGGCTCTCTGCAGTTCTCAAACGGCCACGAAGATTAAACTTTGTATGATGAGAATATTTGCATAAACCTTCAAAAAATGTTCCAAACCCATCAGAAGATTCCTGTTGTGTGGCATCGGGATTAGTTCCACTTTGGACTAAAGACGACTGATTATGGATGTTTAGAAGATCTAAGTCTGAACGTGCAGATGAGCTGGTACCAGGCCTTTTGAATTTGGACCTCATGGAAAAGTATACATTTTCAAGTTGGTCAAAATTTTCCATCAGGCTCGATTGACCAGTACAAGCAGGAGTTCCAGAAATATGTTCAATAGGCAAAGCTCTTGTTTGACTTTTTCCTGCATATATATGGTTGGACTGCGTCTCTGTTAGTTTATTCATAGGGGCGACTCCAGATCTTGACAAGTACCTTCTCTCAATTTCCTCAATGTCTGCTTCTAAGCACTGGATATTTTCCATCAGCCTTGAAGCCATCTTCTTCTTTTGCTCTTCCAATAAAAACAAAAAGTCTAATAGTACAGCTGTATCTGCATCTTCTTCATCAACATATGATGATAACCGATTTATAAATGGAATATCTTTATCTTCTCGAAGGATGTCACATTGTAGGATATCTCTGTCATGTGTAAAAAGAAAATTTCTTCAGTTCTCCATATCAAACTGTTGAATGGTTACATTTTAAGCTCAGAGCTAGTAGTTTCCATGTAGTAGAAAGAAAGCAATTGCATGCATAACATAACAATGAGAAATCTCTAGATCTGGAAGCAGTACAATGTTACTGTATATCAATAAACATAAAAAGTATATATCTAGAAGGCAATTCATTGTTGCTTTCAAAAAAAATCCATTGTTAAATCTCGTAAGTGTAGTTAGAATGTCATGATCATTCACAAGCCTAAAGGATAGATTAAATTTGGTCATTAAAACCATCTTGATCGAATATTAATCCCTACAAGGAAGTGAATTGGCAACTATCAGTCGCAAGCTCAAATAAAATTTAAAATCGTCAAAAAAATGGAGAACATGAATAAGGCAG
The DNA here is from genome assembly GCA_030549335.1 of Pontederia crassipes. Lineage (NCBI taxonomy): Eukaryota > Viridiplantae > Streptophyta > Magnoliopsida > Commelinales > Pontederiaceae > Pontederia > Pontederia crassipes. The sequence goes on from CM060195.1 coordinate 43,155,789, forward strand.
GTATTTCTTATTAAATCCTCTCTTTTGTGCTTTAGAATTTCATACAAATTTATTTCTCAATTAATGACTATCAAATTCACAACTAATGGCATGAAGAGTTGATCCAATATCAACAAGCAACTCAGCATGAAATTATGGAATTTCTTTATGCATATTATTGCACATTTGAGACATATGGTGGCTTAACACTAGTTCTCTGCTTATCAACTACTTAGTCTTCAAAAACCGCTTTGTAATCACTGCATCCTTAAGTTTACTCCACATTAGATCATTAACACCAATCAAAGTATAATAAGCCTGGGAAAAAAATTAATAGATTTGCAAGTAACATAGTGGAGAGAAATATTCGCGCTTACAATGTGATTTCCTAAAGCCATAATTTGTAAACAAAAGCAAATAATGTCAGATAACTCTAACTAAATAGAACATTGTGAAACAGAAAAAACTTTGTAATCCAAGGTGGCATCTCCAAGGTGGAGTATACATGGTACATCTGAGAACATAAAAGCAAACTATACCGTGTCTTTGGCCGCGAAGAAGATTCTGGATGTAGCATCCAGAGACAAATACCAGCTTCTTTGGGATGTTCACATAGAAAATTTGGGGGAAGAACTCGATGTCGTAGATCCGACATCGCAGTTAAATGGGCTTCAGATGATACAAAGTTTCCAAATATCTGTCATATTTGCATCTGTTAGTGCAATGATAATTCCAGTTCATAATCTCAAAGCAAGCAGAAACTTTGACACAATGCATTGCAGCAAAGTGATGCAAATCATCCTTGACCAGTCATTTATGTTGAAGGAGAAAAGAAATTGGTGATGTACCTATTCAATCAAGACAAACTTTACAAATTGATCAACATCAAAGAGAATGTATCCAACATTTAATTTTGACAAAGTTTTTAAAGCTCATTTGGGATCCAATTGTTTCCCCTTACATTCATCCACTGGATGCTTTTAGATTTCTCAATTTAATGTCATGTTTCCACAATTTTCTTTTTCTGAAAGGATGTGTACACAAATAAACTCCTTTCCTTGTTAAGGAATAGAGATATTTAATTTGTTCTAAAGACTTCTATATGTATAGTAGTTCCCAAAAGTTATTATATAGAGGGAGAACCATCAATATAAAAGGTGACTGGAAATTGGAACCGTACGACCATATCAATAAAATCATGCCTTTAAGCAGTTCTTGAGCTTAAGAGTGCTTCTAGTCTTCTATTATTATTTTAAAAGTATGAAAGGAATGTCCTTTTGATGTGTTGAAATTTCAAATGGAGATTAACCACTCATCTGCACTATTCGTGGATCCAACTCAGTTGATGGGAGATTGAAGGAGGGCACTCAATCATCCTCACTGTTTGAGGATCTAACTCTAGGTGTGTTGGCAAGGGATTATTAGGATGCAATGGTCCTCTTCCCAAAGGCCGGGATATCGAGGCAAATCCCCCAAGAAAATTTTTGTAGAGCCATATACGCATTTCTTAACAATACTATTGTGATTCCACTAGAGCTCATCATGTTTTCTTTTTATAAAACCTCATCGTATAGTCTTGAACCTATGATGATTATATGGTTTTCTTACACTCAAAAATAGTTAATAATTTTATTACGGCCATGGATGTAAAAAAATTCAATTATAAATCATGTAAATCTATGTGTTTTATGTATGTTTCTTATTTGATATTTATATTCTTTTTTCTTTGTTGCTAGGATGATGCAGACCAACAGCTTTAGTGTCATGAAAATAATCTCCTTGGATTCCTACATGCCTAGCAAAAGTAAGCACCAGACAAAGGACAACACTGGCACTTTGTGTGTTATTCTTATTTTGGAATATAAATTGTGTTAAATTAAGTGATAAACAATCTTTAGTCATGGACAAGTGCTAATGTTGTTTACATGAGTATGAACATGAATCATCACCATAAAAAATTTGTTTGAAAATGAACAATATATGATATTTGGTAAATGAAGCTGCAAAGTTCTACACTAAGATGACATCGCCCAAACATTGGTTCAAGGCATAATCTATAATTATATATGAAATTTAGACTGGATATGATAAAATTAACTATGCTGATAAGTAGTTGAAAGTCTTCCTGATACCTCAAAAAGAAGAACGCCGAGGCTGTAGATATTGGATGCAGTAGAAAAGAAACTTTCCTTTAGCTCCTCAGGGCTAGCATACCACTGTCTTTCCATATTTAGAATGTTAACAGTTGCCTTTTGGCCAAGAATGGTAGATGAATCTGGATTTCCTGGTATATGATAATCGTAATGTGTTTCTAATACCTCAGGTTGCTTCCATAGATGACCAACCAAATTATGTTCTTCTTTGAAATTTTCAGCATCAATATTCAGATCATCTCTAGAACTACCACTGGAATGGGAAGGCATGCCCTGTACAACCTTCTGGTGCTTTAATGACAAGCATTCCCCTATAGACCTTCCATATTGATGGTCCCTTCTTCTTTTCAAATGATTCACCAAATACTCATTACATTGACCTGCTTTGCCTGCTAGAAACTCCAGTCGAACTTCAGAGGCAACTGAACCGGCATATTTAACTTTTTTGGATGGAAAAATAATAAAATATGATGGTTGCACATGCTTTAGAGCAAGCCCTTTGGAATGAAACCTGTCCACAAGCTCCACAATTTGCTTAAAAATATGCAACCTCTCAATTCCATTCAACTTGTTGCGCCTCTGTTTCAGGTAGTTTCTTAAGCTAATTCCATTTTCATGAATGGAAAAATTGTCTCTTCTAGTTCTATTGAAAGGTGAAAGAATGCCATCATCAAAACCAGATATTTGTGGTGCATTGGGAGCTAATTGCACTGCCATAGTGCCCATCTCATCAGTTTCTGATTGGAGCATGCTATCATGTTCATCACAACTAGATGGACATCCAGAAGACACCTTTGTTTTCAAAGCCTTTTTCATGGAAAATGGTAAAAGCCCAGAATTGTGAGGACCTTCTGTTCGAATACCATTATGAGGTCTAGTTAGCCTTATCTCTGAGGCTACGTCCGTCCTTCTTTCTGGCAAAGTCTTAGAGCTTACCTTGTTGTCTAAATGTGTGGGTGCAAGAGGTTTCTGTGCCATGAAATGGGACAGATATGAAGTGTTAGCATCCAGCATTTTGCTAATTCTTGATGAATCTTCAGAAGACAACTCCGTCGGTCCAGGTATACACGACCTGCAGTCCTGCAATGTGCTTTGAGCAGGCTGCAAGTCTACCCTATTAGCAGAGGAATCACCATCAGTCAGATTTGAACTCTTGAAGCTTGTTAGAGTCAGCTCCTTGACTATGTCTTCATGACTTCCAGGAGGGTGCAGGCTTTGTGCATCATGATGAAATTGCCCTGCAGGAATGTCATGCTCAGACCAATTCATCTGTGGCAGGACCATAACAGCAGAAGGTTCAAACATATCATGTGGCTGTTGTGATGAACCATCATTTGCTTTCCTTCTGACATGAGCAGTATCTGATAGGTTATCCATTATCTCGTTAACATCAGTAGTATCTTCCATGGTTCTGAAGATAGTTCTTTCAAGTTGCAACAATGTTCAAAACTTCACAACTGAAACAAATTTCTTATAACCTCCAGTTGGGGAAAAAGAGAATTTATGGTTCTGCAAAGTCCTACATATTTTGAAATCAATGTACTGTAAATGAACATCCAACACGCCACGGCTTACTATTTCTTTCAAACTTACACAGAAACCTATTCCTCTGTGATCTACACGTTTGAAATAGAAGAAAAAACTGATTGGAGGCACAATCTTCGAAAAAAGTCCGGCCAGTTCCACTAAGGATTTATAATTCTACTTGTTCAGAGAAAAGGGCAGAAAATTGTTCCGCAGTAATTCCTATTGAACACAAAGCATCCCTCATATAGTTTTCATCTTGGAGGTAATTCCAAGTCATATTCTTCCTGTGACCTTGAAAACACAAAATGGATTGCCCTCAGAACCAAACGTACGCCTAATGATAATAACAACATAAGAGTTGCTCAAGAAATCCATCAAGAAAATTGCAAAATATTTAGCACAGACTCGGACAAAACCGGCATTGCTTTGTGCTCCGGAAGTCACCAAAGACCGAAGCCAAAATACTTAAACATTCAATCTTCATTGTTCCAAGTTATAATATGCGTTTGCTTTGAAACTGATCATATAACGAACCACGAACGCAAATCGAACCGATAAAGACGCCAGCTTTTCGAGAATTCCGAAGAGAAATCACAAAAGAAAAAGGACCCAAAACATGATGAACCCTCATAACAAAAATCAAAACGATCCTTCTCGGCTCGAATCGAAAATAGCATCTATCGAAAAAAAAAACTACACACAAGACATCGGAAAGGAAGCAAATATCAGAATAATGGAACGATACAGTACGCTGGAAAAGATGGAAACTTTTGGATCCCAATACCAACAGTTCCGTAGATTTTTTTATTAAGAACAGAAAAAAAGAGAACTTTAGCAACTTACTCGAAACGGAAAGCTTGCTGCACTCATCGTTCGAACTCTTACGCAAACGGGAGAAGCAGCAGGGATGAACATTCAGCATACTGTTCTTTCTTTTAGGTGACCAGTTTTGCAAAAGCACCCCCGACAAATTAACGAAAAACAAATCCCCACACGTCTCCCGGAGTGATGTCTTATTTCTAATTTCTTCGGGTCCACCGCGTGAAAAGTACGCAACACGCTCGTTGTCACGGGTGTCGGGTAGATTGTGGGTAAAATTTTACATAAATGAAGGCAAAGATTAAAATAGATATTTTTTATATAACATTAAACAATTTTGTTATCGTGTAAATTGACATCCTACATCATATATTTTAGTATCACTATTTATTATTTATATTTTTTCTTAATATGTATTTACATAAATTTTATGTTAATTGAATAACTCATACATACTAAAAGCACTCAAAATATATAAATGACTATGCCTTTTATATGATTTTAATTATTTAGGTCATTTCTTGGGTTTTTTTTTTCAAAATTAATAATTTCCCAGAATTTTCAGATTTAATAATAATAATTTTTACAGCTACAATTTCTTAACTTTTTCAATTTTCTCTTATCATTTGTTTTCATTTTAGAAAGGATTACAAAACTGACAAATGCAACGTGAAACTGAGGAGAATGAGCGAGACAATGTATTTTATGTTTACTTTAATCGTACGATATATTGATAAGTCATAATATTATTTGTGTGCGATGTGTGCATATTAATTGATAATAGTGTCATTAAATGATAATGCGATATTAAATGATAAATTTGATATGTACTTTCCTTCCGAATTGTACATACCAGTCACTTTTAAATATTAATTGGCCATTATTTTATTTAGCTATACGTTTTAACTTTTAAGAGTAATAAATGAAGCTTTACGTTCATTTCATCCTACGAGGTCATGGATGCAAAAACAAGTTTGGAAAGGGACCAAAACGCATGTGTCCAATAGCTTTCTGTTGTTGGTATATTTCCAGCAAGGCGTCATATTTTTCTCTTTTTTTTTAACCAGACTGCAAAAGGCATTTGATTAGTATATACTGGTGGAGGGGAGAGAAAGGTTAGAACCTCAAGGCAAAGAGGAGAGAGAGAGAGAGAGAGAGAGAGAGAGAGAGAGAGAGAGAGAGAGAGAGAGAGAGAGAGAGAGAGAGAGAGAGAGAGAGAGAGAGAGAGGAGGTGTATATAATTGTTAAAGTAGTATATACTGGTGGAGGGGAGAGAAAGGTTAGAACCTCAAGGCAAAGAGAGAGAGAGAGAGAGAGAGAGAGAGAGAGAGAGAGAGAGAGAGAGAGAGAGAGAGAGAGAGAGGAGGTGTATATAATTGTTAAAGTAGCGAGGATTCAGATCACATTTTTGACGTGTTAACGTGGTTGCATTGGGAGCCACTTCTTGTGTGAGATTTTTAAGAGGCACACGCGTTGGATAAGAGGAGGAGAGAGGAGCGAGAAAGAGAGGGGAGGGGTCCCCTTGAGAAGACGAGACGAGCAAATGGCAATAAATAAATAAAAAATATGGTATGTACAGCGAAAGCTCGACGAACATGTTGGTGCCAATAGGTTTCAAAATCTTTGGAGCAAAGTCCTGCCCAAAGTTGGATTGGGTCCGGCCAATGAGAGGCCACGTCCGGTGGGGAGGACAGCTCCCTCTTATCCCATGAGATTTCAGCATTAGATATGGAGATCTCGACCTGGTGATGCATTGCGTGTTCCTGCGTCCGTGTGCGTGTGTGTGTTGTGTTTGTGTGGACAAGATGCGTACAACACCAGCTCTGTGTTCTGCATTGACAAAGAGAGATCTGAGCACTAATTACTACTTTATATGATAATTGAATTGAGCAACCAAAACTTGGACCAGTCACAGGGGAAAAAATATTATTGCTGTCATTCATTAGTCCCAGCCAGTTGCCCTCGTGCAATATGCAATGAAAATGGCCGCCTTGGTCCCTTGGAAGAATGTTATTATCATCACTTTATTATTATAGAAATATTGATGATATATTTTTGGAGTGATGATAATATTGCTTGTGTACCGTATAATTCTTTTTTGTTGTATTTGTAAATGAAATCGTAGTTCCTCCTAAATTTTCGGTGAATAGTTGAATTGATAATTAGTTTGAGACGTGTTTGAATGGAGTGAAACGGATAATCAGTTGATGTGATAAAAAAATATTGATGTGATGAATTAATTTTTAGTGAATGTTTGAATTTAAAATAGTTATTGTATATATAGAGTATACTTTTATTAAATAATAAAAATAAAAGTATAAATAAAAATTATGAAAAAAATTTGTTTAAAATATATTATTTAAATGTAAAATCTTTTTTACATTTAACTTTATTTAATGAAATCCTAATTTTTTAAATAAAATAATAAGTCATAAATTATATTATATTAATTCTTTCTTATAAATTTTTTTATTTAATAAATAAATTATTTTATAGAAGAAAGGTAAAAAAAGAAAAAAATTAAAAGAAAAGAAAAAAAAGAAAGGTCAAATAAAAAAAAGAGAAAACAAAAAAAGGGTGCACCACCTGAAATTAAGGTCACATGACATATAAAAAAAGATGATCCGATTTCCCCTGGGAGTCAAACCATTGACCCTGTTTGGGGAATCAAGTTGAAACGAATCCTTGGTTCCAGCTTGGTTCCATTCCAAAGGGGCCTTTGGTTTGGTTTGGAAGATGATGTTTTGTATGAGATTAAATAAAAGATATAATAAGGTGATTTTTTTTTATTTTTGCATTCAAACATTAGAAGAATAACTTATTTTGATTAACTTTTTAACATTTTAAAACTATATGGAAAAATATAAAAATTATCATGTTTTGTTTTTAAAATGTGAATATAATGTTCTTGTCAGTTACAGTGTTAAATATTTTATTATTTTATCTTTATGTATTCAAACATTATTTATCTTTTGTCGTAAGAACATTTTTACTTTTATTCTTTTGACAAGAAAAAAAATATTTCTACAATTCTTATTAATTATATTATCGTATCAAACATCACTTTAAGTTTCTAGAAAGCGGTGTGATTTAACACTAGTGACTCTAATAGATACAAGCATTATTCACATATTAAAAGTCGAACCACTATCAAGCCCAACTAATTCGATAAAATCGTGCCACTATCGCATATCTGATTATGACAAATTAGACTCGCAATAAAATCAGTACCTTGCATAAGGAAATAAAAGTCTAGCTTGCCACTTGGCTCCCAACTCTGTTGGTATTGTCGTTTAAGTTCAAAAGCTTCAAACTCATCAAATTCATGAATCGTTTGAATGTATTTTTCGTAGCGAATTGAATTCGACTAACGACATAAAAAGCATAAGAAAAGTATGCGTATAGTAAATCATAATGACATATACCTTGATTTATGAGTGACAGAAAAATACAGCATTAGAATTTGTTTCAATGAGATTGGAGGCCCTTTATAGTTTCACTTTGGGCTGCGATTGTAACAACCAGCAAAAGATAAAAAAAAAATGAAGATAATATAACGTGATGGATAACACTGCTGGGGGATAAAGTTCAATGCAACTCAAAGTTGGAAAAGAAAAAGAGATAAAATCTGATTTCATTATATATATAGAATCAGATTTATGCATTAAACCCGACGACCTCTTTTCTTTTTCTTTTCTCCCCGTGCTGTTGTTCGTGCGCGACAAGAGCAGAATTTCTCACGCCTTTGCTGGAATTCTGCAGAAGGTGGCCGAGAGGAAATTAGGGAAGAAAACAGGGGACGCGGCCGTTGATTGTGAATAGAGGTGGGTGAATCGAAATCACCTTGCATGGCCTCTGAATTATCTCAATTCATGCCCGAATCGTTATGAAAAGAATATGAATATGATCCAAGTTATTGTTTGATTTCTTGAATTCTTTGATTGGTTGATTGTTGCATGCATAGTTATTTTCTGTTTGTTATATTTCTGTATTATTGATTGCTAAGGTATAAGATTTAGAGGGGATTTCGTTTTCGGTCTTATAACGCAAGTTAATTTCTAGAAGTATTACGGCTGTAAAAAAATGGTTTGGCCGAAATTTTCTTACGGTCGAGAAAAAGGTTTGGCTGTAAAAATGGTTTGGCCGTAATTTTCTTACGGTCGAGAAAAGGTTTGGCCGTAAAAATGGTTTGGCCGTAAAGAGGTAGAGAATTTCGGCCGTAAAGGAGAAAAAAAAATAATGGAGATGAGTTTTACGGCCGAGAAGTTGGGAGAGAGAAAAGAAGAGAGAGAAAGGGGAAAATAGATTGTTACGGCCGAAGAGTTAGGTTTTCGGCCGTAATAAAATAGAAAAGATAGAGAGAGGAAAGATGTCGGCCGTAAAAGATGTCGGCCGTAATAGATGTCGACCGTAACGGACGATTTTTACGGTCGTAAGAATCTGAGAAGTTGGGAGAGAGAGACGAAGAGAGAGAAAAGGGAAGATGGATTGTTACGGCCGAAGAGTATAGTTTTACGGCCGTAACGAGATAGGCCGTAACGGATGGGTGTAACAGATGATGGCCGTAACGAAATAAGAGTTGAATTATTACGGCCGAAGTAGAAAAGAAAATAGGGTTTTTACGGCCGTAACGTAATAAAGGTTAATTTTTACGGCCGAAAAATGAAAGGAATCTCGGGCGTAAAATCCAAAGAATTAGGGTTTTACGGCCGTAAAGTGGAGGAGATTTTTGGGCATAAAATCCAGCAAAATTCACCTATTAACCTCTTTTTATTTTTATATGAATATTATTGATTTCTTTATAATTCCAACATGAACTCTTTGTTTTGATTTACCTCATACCGATCATATCTCCTTCATCACATGATACAAAGAATGAAAAGATAATAAAAGTGATTAATAAGTTCAGATGAAAGATTAATGATGGGTTGCCAGTCCAAGCCAAGTGCATCAAGATAAGGGTCGCTCCCTTGGTCATGGTTTGATCACCCATTGACCCGCACAAGGCCGTATCGTTTGCTGGGCACACCCCAAGAATTAAAGGCACCTCAAAGTCACCCTGATTGTTAATTAATAACCAAGATCGACAAGCATGTTCAAGTTCAAGTTCAAGTTCAAGTCAAGTCAAGTATGTCATGATTCCAAGTTTACTATGTACTATTGATCCTCATGATTCATGATATCGCTGATCTTATCCTTATTATGATCCATGATACTTATATGTTATCTTTCATGCTCAAGTTAAGCCTGATTAATTATCGCTGATTATTATATTCATGTCATGCATTGTATATCATGTGGTTTCTCACTAGGCTGTAAAGCTTACGGGAGGACCTCCTCCCCTGTGTCTGATTTTCACAGGACCAGGTCAGTAACGTGGTGGAGTAGGCATGTGGTGATGAGGCTCTGGCGATAGGACAGCGCATGAACCATAGGGCTTTTAGAGTGTTATTTAGTTTTCATTTACCTTCCGCAATTTAAATTCATGATGTAGAACTCAGTTTAACTCTTAGTAATGACAGTTATTTTTAGACTTCCGCATAATTATGTTATTTTCTTTTATGTTATTATTTTTTCCGCTGACGTGTCTCAGTTTCTGACTGAGATATGGTCAATATCATGGTCAAGTTATAGCATGCCGTAGCGTCTCCAAGTTGATCTTCGCCACGAGGCGGGGGTCGATTTGGGGGCGTTACATTTATGGTATCAGAGCCTAAAGTTAGGACTCTCTTGACGTCCTAGTGTATTGAATAGTCTAGTATGGAAAAAGGTTCATGTGCTATCGTCGTGCAGTCGCCACACCCTCCACTGAAAAGTAATGTAAGTCATGTTTATGTTTAAGATAAGTTATGATTTATTGATGCATGATTTTATTGTATGAATAGAGGATAAGCATGTCACGACGGTCAGAGCGTATTCAAGAGCAAATGGCCAGAGCTGACCGAAATCTGTATGAGGCATCGGAAGGCCCACTTCCTGAGATGGGGGCCCAGCCGGGTCGCGGACGCGGCCGTGGCCGAGGTCGTGCGCCAGGCCGCGGAAGAGGTAGAGGCCGCGCAGCTAGAGCGCCATTAGAGGAGCATGTGGATGAGTTTGCTCCACCTGAGGGTAGCCAGGCAGGAGACAGTCCACCGGCGTCAAGGCGTCGTAATTAGAGGGCACGCCATGAAGCAGTAGAAGACACCATCCAGGCTTTCCTGAAGTTGCATCCGCCTCATTATGATGGGAAGGCGGACTTTTTCAAGGCTGAAGAATGGATTGAGACTATGGGTCGGATTTTTAAGCTGATGAGATGTACTGATGAACGCAAGGTCCTGTATGCCACACACATGCTTACTGGTACTGCGATGGGCTGGTGGAAGACTACAAGGGCCACCAGGTTCAGAGGGATGGAAGAAGAGGACATAGCATGGGATGAATTTAAGAAGGCCTTCGTGGCGCGCTACACTCCTGAACATGACCGCATCAACAAACAAGAGGAGTTTCTGCAACTGCAGCAGGGAACCATGTCTGTGGCGGATTACCACACCCAGTTCATCCAACTGGAGCAATATTGCCCGATGCCATTTGAAGGACGTATTCGGGCTAACAGATTCATTAATGGACTACAGCAGGCACTGAAGACTGAAGTCCTGTCTGGGGATTGTGAAGATCTAGAGAAGGCTGTGAGGTTAGCCACACGTATGGAAAAGGATCAAGCTGAACGCAAGGCCAAAGCTCCAGTCAGAGCAATAGAGCAGCCCAGGCCTCGAACGGATGATCATCGGCCATTTAGGAGGAACGACCACCGCGATCGGCGTTACAGGCCATACCAGCAGAGAGAAGCCCCAAGACAGGCTCAAGCTCAACCACGGCCTGCGCCAATGCAAGCACAACCACTGAGACAACTGCCACCGCCACCACGTCAGCCACAAGTGCCACAGAAGCCTGTATGTCCTCACTGTGGCCGTCACCATGATGGAGAGTGTCGTAGACTGAGCGGCGCATGCATTCAGTGTGGACAGTTCGGACATTTCATCAGAAATTGCCCACAGGCTGCCAGAGGAGGCCGAGACAATCGAGCAGCAGGAGGTGCAAATTTCGTTGTGCAAGGTCGTGTGCACAACCTGGAAGCTGATGCAGCCCAAAATGATAATGATGTCATTAGAGGTACCCTCCCGATCGCCAACTTGTCTGCTACTATTTTATTTGATTCTGGGGCTACACACTCGTTTATTTCAGAGTCGTGTGCCCAAACTCTTAGTCTACCTCAGAAGTAGATGCCCCATGCTATGCGTGTGAGTACACCTATGGGGACTCTCCATGCTGCCAAGTACATCCCGAATGTACCTGTCAATGTAGACAAGAAAAATTTGTCTGCAGACCTCATAGTCATCCCCATGGTGGATTATGACGTCATTTTGGGGATGGACTGGCTTTCATATCACGATGCAACTTTGCAATGCAAACAGAAGAAGATCGTTATAGGGACGCAAGGCAAGCCCAAGGCAGTGATCAGAGGCACTCCATCAACAAAGAACAAAGTCATTGTCTCAGCGATCAAGGCACAGAAGCTATTGCAGAAAGGATGTTGTGGGTACTTGGCTAGTGTGGTCAAGACGGATGCACCTGTCACTGAGCTTCAACAGATAGATGTGGTGCGGGAGTTCCCAGATGTGTTTCATGAGGACACATCCGGATTACCACCGAAACGGGAAATTGACTTTAAAATAGAGCTCCTCCCTGGGACTGCACCCATCTCTAAAGCACCATACCGTATGGCACCTGCTGAAATGCAGGAACTGAAGAAGCAGATACAGGAGCTACTGGACAAGGGATTTATCAGACCGAGCGTCTCACCCTGGGGCGCACCGGTCTTGTTTGTCAAGAAAAAGGACGGCTCCCTGCGGCTCTGCATCGACTATAGAATGCTCAATAAAGTGACAGTGAAGAATAAGTACCCCCTGCCTCGGATAGATGACCTTTTCGATCAGCTGTCAAAAGCATCAGTGTTCTCTAAGATAGACTTACGTAGTGGCTACCACCAGCTGAGAGTGGCAGAGGAGGACATACCGAAAACCGCTTTTCGGTCAAGATATGGCCACTACGAGTTCTTGGTCATGCCATTTGGACTGACGAACGCTCCTGCCGCGTTCATGGATTTAATGAACAGGGTCTTCCGACCATATTTAGACCAGTTTGTCATAGTGTTTGTGGATGACATTCTGATCTATTCTTCCAGTCCAGAGCAACACCGAGAGCATCTCAGGATAGTATTGGAGATCCTAAGACAACACAAGCTTTATGGCAAGCTTTCAAAGTGTGAATTCTGGCTGAAGGAGATCATGTTCTTGGGACACATAGTCTCCAAGAAGGGCATTGCAGTAGACCCCGCAAAAGTGGAAGCGGTGACGAATTGGACTAGGCCGAAGAATGCTTCTGAGATTCGCAGCTTCCTTGGTTTAGCGGGTTATTACAGGAGGTTTATCCGAGACTTTTCTAAAATTGCTGCACCCCTCACAAATCTCACAAAGAAGGCGGAAAAATTTATCTGGACAGACAAATGTGAGCAAAGCTTTCAGACTCTAAAGGACCGTCTGACTTCGGCACCGATTCTCACTATACCGACAGGCAGTGGAGGTTTCGTGGTCTACAGTGATGCGTGTGGAACAGGATTGGGTTGTGTCCTGATGCAACATGGCAAAGTAGTGGCTTATGCTTCACGGCAACTAAAGAAGCATGAGGTCAATTACCCCACACATGACTTAGAATTGGCGGCTGTGGTCTTTGCTCTGAAGATCTGGAGGCACTATTTGTATGGAGAGACGTTCGAGATCTTTACTGACCACAAGAGTTTCAAGTACATTTTCGATCAAAGGGATCTTAACATGAGGCAACGACGATGGCTTGAGCTCCTCAAGGATTATGAATTTGCTATCAATTACCATCCGGGTAAAGCAAATTCAGTCGCCGATGCATTAAGCAGGAAGTGGGAAGGCTCGCTAGCTTATATGAGGCTACGTGAGTACGAGATGCTGGAAGAAATTGAGCAATGGTGCCCCAAGCTGGGAACAAATGGAGCTTTATGGATGATGCATCAGATGAAGCCCAGCTTAATTGACAGGATCATAACAGCTCAGAAAGTAGATCCTGAATATCAGAAGGTTCTGAAGAGGTGCCAGAATGAACCAGCAGATTTTCAGATCTCTGCAGATGGAGGGATTAGATATCGGGACAGGTTGTGGATTCCCCCTGACGCTGATGTCCGACGAGAGGTACTGGATGAGTGCCACAAGTCAGAGTTCGCCATCCACCCCGGTAGCACCAAGATGTATAAGGATGTACAACGCAGCTACTGGTGGCCGGACATGAAAAGAGAGATAGCAGAATATGTATCCCGATGTCTGGTGTGTCAACAAGTCAAGATTGAACATCAGCGGCCATATGACAAGTTGAAGCCTTTGGAAATCCCACAATGGAAGTGGGATAAGATCACTATAGATTTCGTATCCAACTTGCCTAAGACTAAGAAGGGTCATGATGCCATATGGGTAGTCGTAGACCGTTTCACAAAGGCAGCACACTTTATTCCAATCCGATGGAAGCAATCAGTGGAGAGTCTGATAGACTTATATGTGAGAGAAGTGGTCAAACTCCATGGGATCCCAGAGTCCATAGTGTCTGATCGAGACCCCAGATTCACTGCTAGATTCTGGAGGAGCATGCAGGAAGCCTTTGGTACAAGGCTCAACTTCAGTACAGCTTTCCACCCTCAGACAGATGGGCAGTCTGAGAGGACCATCCAGACACTAGAGGATATGTTAAGGGCCTGTGCACTAGATTGGCAGGGTAGCTGGGATGAGCACATTCATCTGATTGAGTTTGCTTATAACAACAGCTACCATTCTAGTATTGGTATAGCACCATTTGAAGCCCTGTATGGACGACCTTGCCGTTCACCTGCCCACTGGAGTGAAGTAGGCGAGGAAAAGATCATGAGTAAGGAAGAAGTGAAAGAAGCAGTGGAATATGCAGAAAAGATAAAATTGATTAAGCAAAGGATGAAGACTGCTCAAGGAAGGCAAAAGAGTTATGCTGACAAAGGCAGACGAGAGCAGATCTTTCAAGCTGGAGACCAAGTTCTTTTGAAGGTATCTCCCATGAAAGGAGTCATGAGATTCAGTAAGCGAGGAAAGCTCAGTCCTCGCTATGTAGGCCCATTTGAGATACTCGAGCTGGTAGGCGAGGCAGCATGCAGATTGGCTCTACCCCCATCTTATGGGAGAGTGCACAATGTATTTCATGTATCCATGCTCAAGAAGTACAAGCACGATGCTGCAAATGTTCTAAGGATAGAGGAGCCAGATATAGCTGCAGACTTGACCTTCGCTGAGTATCCAACACATATAGTGGATCGCAAAGTACAACGTCAGAAGAATAAGGATGTCCCCATGGTCAGAGTAGCTTGGCGTCACCATAGCGGAGATGACGCGACATGGGAGCTCGAATCGGAAATGCGCCAAGAATTTCCTCATCTTTTTTGTAAGACCTCTACTTAATGCAAAATTCGAGGACGAATTTTCTTTTAGGGGGTAAGAATGTAACAACCAGCAAAAGATAAAAAAAAATGAAGATAATATAACGTGATGGATAACACTGCTGGGGGATAAAGTTCAATGCAACTCAAAGTTGGAAAAGAAAAAGAGATAAAATCTGATTTCATTATATATATAGAATCAGATTTATGCATTAAACCCGACGACCTCTTTTCTTTTTCTTTTCTCCCCGTGCTGTTGTTCGTGCGCGACAAGAGCAGAATTTCTCACGCCTTTGCTGGAATTCTGCAGAAGGTGGCCGAGAGGAAATTAGGGAAGAAAACAGGGGACGCGGCCGTTGATTGTGAATAGAGGTGGGTGAATCGAAATCACCTTGCATGGCCTCTGAATTATCTCAATTCATGCCCGAATCGTTATGAAAAGAATATGAATATGATCCAAGTTATTGTTTGATTTCTTGAATTCTTTGATTGGTTGATTGTTGCATGCATAGTTATTTTCTGTTTGTTATATTTCTGTATTATTGATTGCTAAGGTATAAGATTTAGAGGGGATTTCGTTTTCGGTCTTATAACGCAAGTTAATTTCTAGAAGTATTACGGCTGTAAAAAAATGGTTTGGCCGAAATTTTCTTACGGTCGAGAAAAAGGTTTGGCTGTAAAAATGGTTTGGCCGTAATTTTCTTACGGTCGAGAAAAGGTTTGGCCGTAAAAATGGTTTGGCCGTAAAGAGGTAGAGAATTTCGGCCGTAAAGGAGAAAAAAAAAATAATGGAGATGAGTTTTACGGCCGAGAAGTTGGGAGAGAGAAAAGAAGAGAGAGAAAGGGGGAAATAGATTGTTACGGCCGAAGAGTTAGGTTTTCGGCCGTAATAAAATAGAAAAGATAGAGAGAGGAAAGATGTCGGCCGTAAAAGATGTCGGCCGTAATAGATGTCGACCGTAACGGACGATTTTTACGGTCGTAAGAATCTGAGAAGTTGGGAGAGAGAGACGAAGAGAGAGAAAAGGGAAGATGGATTGTTACGGCCGAAGAGTATAGTTTTACGGCCGTAACGAGATAGGCCGTAACGGATGGGTGTAACAGATGATGGCCGTAACGAAATAAGAGTTGAATTATTACGGCCGAAGTAGAAAAGAAAATAGGGTTTTTACGGCCGTAACGTAATAAAGGTTAATTTTTACGGCCGAAAAATGAAAGGAATCTCGGGCGTAAAATCCAAAGAATTAGGGTTTTACGGCCGTAAAGTGGAGGAGATTTTTGGGCGTAAAATCCAGCAAAATTCACCTATTAACCTCTTTTTATTTTTATATGAATATTATTGATTTCTTTATAATTCCAACATGAACTCTTTTTCTTGATTTACCTCATACCGATCATATCTCCTTCATCACATGATACAAAGAATGAAAAGATAATAAAAGTGATTAATAAGTTCAGATGAAAGATTAATGATGGGTTGCCAGTCCAAGCCAAGTGCATCAAGATAAGGGTCGCTCCCTTGGTCATGGTTTGATCACCCATTGACCCGCACAAGGTCGTATCGTTTGCTGGGCACACCCCAAGAATTAAAGGCACCTCAAAGTCACCCTGATTGTTAATTAATAACCAAGATCGACAAGCATGTTCAAGTTCAAGTTCAAGTTCAAGTCAAGTCAAGTATGTCATGATTCCAAGTTTACTATGTACTATTGATCCTCATGATTCATGATATCGCTGATCTTATCCTTATTATGATCCATGATACTTATATGTTATCTTTCATGCTCAAGTTAAGCCTGATTAATTATCGCTGATTATTATATTCATGTCATGCATTGTATATCATGTGGTTCCCCACTAGGCTGTAAAGCTTACGGGAGGACCTCCTCCCCTGTTTCTGATTTCCACAGGACCAGGTCAGTAACGTGGTGGAGTAGACGTGTGGTGATGAGGCTCTGGCGATAGGACAACACATGAACCATAGGGCTTTTAGAGTGTTATTTAGTTTTCATTTACCTTCCGTAATTTAAATTCATGATGTAGAACTCAGTTTAACTCTTAGTAATGACATAATTATTTTTAGACTTTCGCATAATTATGTTATCTTCTTTTATGTTATTATTTTTTCGCTGACGTGTCTCAGTTTCTGACTGAGATATGGTCAATATCATGGTCAAGTTATAGCATGCCGTAGCGTCTCCAAGTTGATCTTCACCACGAGACGGGGGTCGATTTGGGGGCGTTACAGCGATTTATTCCTTCACTGGATTTTTCAGCGAAATTAATTCGAATGATAAATAACTTATTTCCGTTTAAAGGAAGCTCAAATTTAATTTCTTGGGCATGCAAATTATTTTCCCCGAAAATAGTGGCGATCAAATAAACTATTCGCAATTAAATCCTTTGTTAAAGGCCGAAAACGTGATGGGTAAAATTAGCCCAAAGAAACATATGCGCAAAAACAAAACCAAGAATAACAATGAATTATGAGATTCGCATCCTCTCAATGTGATATGTAATATTTTCTCAAAATGATTATGTACATCACACGGTCACGCTAATATATTGCCAATTGAAGAAAAAAAATACATATAAAAGAAATAATCACCTAAAAATAAAAAGTGTGTTATTCGTATTTTCTGATTCGGATGTCTATTGTAAACAACAAATGATTACCAGATGAAAGTAATCATCTATCCAAAAAGAAAATATTTATTATTTTCATAATCAATTTTTTTTAAAAAGTAATTCTAAAATCATTTTAAAAAATAAAAACCACCCTCTAAATAGTCATTTTTTCAAGTGAATTATTATTCCCTACTTTCATATAGTTATATTTTAATATATATATATAATAAATTAAAATTAATATGAATATATTTATTTTTATAACTAAATATAACATATACTATGAAAATTTTGAAGTTATCAAATTGCAGTTTCATAATGTAATAGAAAAATATTGATTTATATACAAAAGTATTCTATCTATAATTAAAAATTAATGACTTATAAATTAATTATATGAATAAAAAGATTGGGCTCGAAACCTTAATTTTTATCAAGTGGATTTCAATCTATCAGAAAAACTACCTAAATCATATTTGAGCTCCTAATTTCTGATTTTTTTTATTTGATTTTTTTCGAATATGATAGATTTTTTTAAGTTCGTCGAATGTTTCTTGCACCCACCTGTCCTCCCTGACTTTGTCAACTGCCAATGCTCAACTTGTGTGTTTGGACTAAATATGTGTATAATGGCATTGCTATTGTGAGCTAGCGAGAGCCAAGTACGCGCATACGGCAAGAAGCATGACATGGCAAGATGCCGCCAGGGATGGTTCAAGGAATTCACTCGTAGACATCTTCATCTGCAGCACCAGAAAGAGTTCATTACTAAGTAAAGTTTAACAGAAATGCGTCAACAAGAATAGCGAAATGAATTTAATGGAGCTCCTACCACTCAAGTGGGTAGGAGCGTCCCACCTAGCTTAGATGTCTTCCGATCTGAACGGACAGCATCCACAAGAGCATGCCGAACCGGTGCTCAGACTGGTGCCCAAACTATCCGATCTGATCGGCAGCAATCGACAACGGCAACGTCTGGCAGCGGCGAGCAGCGACAGAGGCAACGACAGCAGTGACGTGACCGGCTGCAGCAGTGGCGGCGAGCAACGACAGTGGTAGCGACAACGACGAGCAGCTACAGCGGCAACGATGGGCAATGACATCAGCATCGACGGCGACAATGATAGCGAACAGCGGCGGCGAGGCGATCGATGATAAGAGATCTGCAATGAGCAAGGTCCGACTATGGCGACGAGGCCAACGAGGTATGCAAACAACAATGTCGCAAGAGAAAGAGAAAGGGCCGTGACGATGTCATGTGCGATTGAGATCAAAGGAGTCATGTAGAAAAAGGGGCGTGATGGCGGCTCAGATCGGAGGGCGATGTATGCGAAGGGGGAGGCACAACGGCGACTACGATCGACGAAGGGGGTGCAACGACGACTAAGACTCACAAATGGGGGCGTGGCATGACTGCGATCGGCGGATAGGGGTGCGGTGGAGACTATGATCGGCGGATGGGGGCATGGCGACGATTGCGATCAGCTCATAGGGGTGCGGCGGCAACTGCAATCAGGGGAGAGGAGCATGATGGTGGCACGCTAGCAGCTGTAATTGGCAGAAGTAGAGGAACGAAGGAGACGAAGGTTTAAATCGGAAACCCACGACTGAACCGCCAATTTGTTTTCATTAATCCATCTGAACCGTGCAAATAATACAACGGTCTAATGAAATCTGACGACTCTAAGACTAGGTAGGATGCTACAAAAACTTTCAAAAATCCTAGCGAAATACATGACATAGTTTCTGTATACGAGCTGCTGTGACATTTTCACTTTATAGGAAATAAAGTATGGCAACGTTTTCCTTAAGGTTTTGAAACAAAAACTTTCGAAAATAACGGCAAGGCACATCTAATATATTTGTACACAATATGATCCTGACAGAAGTAACATGAGATAATCTGACGTCCTTCTTCCTCCATATTCAGATCATCATCGTCAAAATCAATATTCTGGAAAGAAAGCAGCAGTAAGACAAGATATTTCAAGGGCTGAAAAGAATCACAAACTGATAATTGGTGATGGAACAATGTAGCATGGATAAAACAAGTCCCTGATAAATTTTGCGGATAGCTGCCCCTTTTACCTCTCAAAAAAAAAAAAGGTCCAAGGTAGTTTTATTCACCTGATTATAATCAACATCATCTTCGTCACTGGCTTCGTCTTCCTGCTCCTCTGCATCTTCCTCCTCTTCATTTTCATCTTTCTTCTCCTTAGTAGCTTTGTCGTCTTTGCCCTAAAATTGGAGAAAGCATTCTAAAAGTCAAAAGAAATAAAATGAGATCACTTTAGATGAAGACAGAAGATTAATAACTGTTGCTTGACTATTAGCACAACCCTGAGATCATAACATGACTTCTTCCCGGAAACTGAAAGGAGAAAAAAGGATTGTTTTTTTAGAAGAAAAAAAATTTTGTTTGAATTGATGTTGGAAGCAGCAAGATGACAATGGGAAAATTTGATCCAACTTTAAAAGTAGTCAATATAGTAGAAATATGTGAGACAACACTCATCTTGTCAAGAGATCACAGTGTACATGTATGCACAAACAAAA
Source organism: Pontederia crassipes (assembly GCA_030549335.1). Lineage (NCBI taxonomy): Eukaryota > Viridiplantae > Streptophyta > Magnoliopsida > Commelinales > Pontederiaceae > Pontederia > Pontederia crassipes. The sequence goes on from CM060195.1 coordinate 43,175,967, forward strand.
TAAAAGGCAGTTCCTCACCTTGCTTCCCTCCTCAAGTTTATCAAGCACGTTTAACAGCTTTTCACCTGAACCTGGATCATGGATGATCAATCCCAAAATGACGCAAACAAAATTAAAAGCATGATGGTCAGGAAAATTAGATAATCTCTTGATCAGAACTGTTGAAAGAAAATTAACAGAGTCAACTGTGTATGAGACAATCATTGCCAGACAGCATAAGAAATAAACTTCAGCTGGGTTACATTACCAACAGAGATATAACAATTTCTCAAAATAATTACAAGGTTCAAATATTTAAATCTAAAAGAACTATATTCAAATATTTAAATCACTAATAACATATAACAAAGGGATTTAATATCCCTGAGGGCTGCAGAGGAATTCTGTGCAACCAGTTTTTCTTCTATTATATGGACATCCGACCAGTTACTATATGGAGTCAGAATTCTAGAAGACACTATAACAGTCTTCTTTTGAGAGAGAGACACTAGAAAAGAGACCAGCAACTTTGTATAGTAACGAGTCTCTTAGGATTGTGGAAATGCTAATCATGATCAAGAACTACCAAGTATGTTGAAACAAAATGGCATCACATCTTTAAACTGCACAACATGACAACAAAACAAACTTTTAACTTTCTCAGTCTGACTCCATATGTTCATTTCCCTACTTGCAATGAGAAATTTCTTATATGTTTTTGCAATATTTATGAGAGGATGGTAAAGTTAGACAATTCATAAAAGAAGACGCAAAAACCTAACAAGGTCATCATGTCATCTTAAGTATAAGAAGAATGCCACAAACTAGCAACATAAAATTCCCGACAATAAGTGGACAACTGGGTATTACTTATGGAGATAAAGTCAGAGTATCTTTTTTTAATGAAAAGGATGCTTACTACATAAGAGTTTATGAATTTGTACGCGAGTTTAACAGCCTAGGTGGAATTTTCCTTTCTGAAATGAGCCTTGCTGGATATTACTTTTGGAGTAAACATCTCCATGTACCAAATAACATGGAAACTAAATAGAAGGAAAACTAATTGAAAGAAAACCTAACAAAAAGAAGCCAAACTAATACGCTATACTGAATATCCACAATTAAAGACAAATTATTATGGTAGAAGCTCCATAATACTATTCTAGCTCTACATCAACTCTCCCTAGCTGGACAAGCCTCAACTCAGGTGAGTTGCAAGATGATATAAATGCAACAAATCAAAATGTGAAAAATCAGCATCTTTGAACACAAACTGCAACAGGCAGATGATTAGTGTTGGGAAAAACACCGAGGATCGATGAATAATGAAAACAACGAAAAGAAAAAATAAGATGAACACAGAGATTTAACGTGATAAAACTCTCTTGATCAAGGTGAACAAGAGAGAAACATTCACGGATAAAGGAGGCCGCCAGAAGAATTTCACTATGAGCCAAAAAAGAGTACATCATATAAAACCCTAACCCTCATATATAAAGGTCCATAACGCGGGGGGCTTCGCCCCATGCACCCCTCCACGATATGGGCTTGGGCCTAACGGCTCAAGCCCTCCGCTTCCGCCATAGATCCTTATTTTTTCTTTTTTCTCATTTTTTTTTCTTTCAAAATTTTGAGTACATAGTACATAATTCAAGGTACATCAACAATTAGGATAATGAAAAATGAAGCACCAAGGATGTTTCTGTGATAACTTTAGAATTAGCAGACCAATAGAAGAATAACCATTACTAAAAACACCCGTAGACATGAAAGGACATCCAAAGGGATCAAATCATGGGTGACAATCTTCAACATTGAACACAGCTATGCGAAACTTAGGTGGCAAATCAAGTACATAAAGTATCTGGTTCTTGTTTACCAAGGATATGCAAAGGAAGTCACTCTGAAAACGCATTAAATGTAATTGCACAATAGATCAATGTCGTCAAACGTGTAAAATGGACATGACATGGAGGGCCGGGGCATAAATAGTGAACACGACACGGCAGATTCTGTCAAAAATATATTTAGTATATTAATTAGCACGAACCCAAATATAATATTATAATTTCTCCAAAATAAAGCAGATGTCATTTTTCCCTTACCTAAACCTACGGATGTAACAATCTATACAACATAGCCAAAACCTAGCTTAAGCATAATTGAACAAAGGACAGTAATCATTATTTACCAAATAAAATAAAAGATGCATGTGATTGCTGCTCACCCATTGTGAACTCCTGAACTCCACAATTGGAGTGAACGTTGATTGGTGGGAACTTTTGTTGAAGATCTCCTCCCTGATTTTCTACGGGAAGTGAAAGTTCAACGACTGATGCATGCAAAATTTAACATAATTTTATTTTTATATTTAATCTTATTTCAATTTATTTTCATATGCCATGCATCATTTTATTGCCTTTAATTTTAAAAATGGAAATTTATTCAAATTTTATATTTTATTAACTAGGAAGCAAGAGAAAAGAGTTAAGAAGCCGCCGACGACATTCAAATCAGAGTCAAAATAAAACCGAAAATAAAAAATTAGTAGTTGTCAAGGGTGAAAATCGACTGGCCGTGGGGTTACGTTGTGAAAAGCAACAGTTTCACATCAGGACGGCCGTTACAACTTACAACCATAATGGGTCGTGACCAGGCCATAACGGGTCATGAAACACATATTTTCACTCATAATTATGACTGTAACATGGCATGTTCACAACCCATTACACACAAGTTACACTCCAAAGACACGTAATGGGTTGTTACCTTTGTATTAAAATCATATTTGAAGGAGATGAATAGTCTTCTTTCAACCATGAAGAATTTAATTTTTTTTTATTTTTTGCGAACGAAATTCAAAATTCGGAATATATCAAGGTCTCTTTCTTTTAAGCCGAACTTCAAGACTGATCGGCTTCTTTTCTTTTTCTTAATCTTGTACTCAAATAAGAAAATATGCATTTTTTTAGAGGAAGAAAATATGCATATTACTGTTGTCATTTAAGTTATAGTAAATATAAAATTCACTATGAGAAAAATAAGGAAAAGTTGACTCATACATCCCTTCCAAATTGCAAGATTCCCGTATTGGTATACATCCCTTTCTTTTTATATATTGGAAGAACCTGCACTCGACAATTTGAAAGCACATTACGTACATTAAAGTCGTTTGAATACCTTTCCCCCTGGAATTGAATCCCCCAGGCCCCAATACCAAATATCAGACTGAAACATATTGGATACTATGATGATATCTTTTTGCTGGTATAGTGCAAATGAAATGTACACATATTGCCAATTCAGATGAGTTAAACGCATACACAAAACTTACACCATGGCCATGACTGGGAACAAAAGCATCACGCAGCAGGCGGAATTGATCAGAGCTACATCTTGAATATTGATCTGAAAGGCATCAGATGTTGAGTAGGAAAGACTATGCAACCAAGAAAAGGAGACATTAAAATATTTCTTTCAGAGGTGGCTTGATTATGGACCGAGATATCCGAGTACTTTGACATGCATGGGCGGAGAAAAAATACACTTCTTGTTGAAGGGTCAGGTGCTAATCAGTAGGCAAGAGATCTCAAGTATGGTCTTGTGAGGGGCAGAAGAACGGATCCTCTTTGTTTTGGTAAATTGTGAACAACTGCTTGGAATAACGATTGGCAAGTTTGTGGCAGTATTCCGGACCTCCTTGATTGTATTTCTCCAATTCTTCCATGGACTTCTTCAGTGGGCCATCTTGGATCCCCTGAAAAGATGTGTAATTTCCATATTATCTGAGCATAGAAATGCATCAATGATTAACTATGATAATTTGAATAAGAAATCAGAAATCAGCATTAAAATTGTATATCAAGTATTATGAGAAACTCGCTTTGACTCTTGCTTCTGCCAGGATTTAATATGTTATCTTTGGCTACTATCATATCCAAGTAGACATCATTCAGGTCAATAATAATAACAACAAAGCCTTATCCCACTAGGTGGAGTCGGCTACATGGATCATACGACGCCTAATCCATGTTCATGAGATTCGACAGGGTTTTACGCTGGCTGTCGGGACCTAACACAACCCTCCTCCTTTATCCGGGCTTGGGACCGGCTATAAAACATCATTCAGGTCAATCTTCAAAAAATGGAACATTCAAGCGTCGAAGTTGCATTGACCAGAATGATGCCTACAGTACCTCCATATTACAAACAAAGTATTCTTTGAAAGAAATTTGACAATAATAATTTGGCAATAATGACAACATTCTCTCTGTAACTTAGAATATAATAATAGTTTCAGGAGAAACTTAAAGGATTTTGTTTGAAACACAGATGTGCAGGTGCACAACATGAACAAAAAACCACCAATTAGTGACAATATGCCCTTGTTTCTTGTACACAGGGCTACAGATGAGAATAGATTCATCCAAAATAATTATTGAGTTGCTCTGATTTCATAAGTAATGGACTATTTATTCTTTGGACAAGGAAAAGGAGGAATAAATTATAGATCTTATCATCTATTTTTCTTGACAATATGGTCATTCTAAATTATGTACATGTATCATTGATGCATGCGAAGTAAAAATATTGTTTCCAGTCTCAGTAATTCGTTGGATACCCTTCCATGAAAATAAAATGAAGTAATTCATTGCATAGATGCTAATATGTCGACAATTTGAATGCCCACAGAAAGTTTCTTGATTTTGTCTATATGTTAGATAAATAAGACTTTCATTCTCCTCAAAAAAATAAGACTTTCATTTTTAGGCATCAATTAAAACTTCATACATGGTGTCATGTTTCTCATTCTGTTATATGAAGGAAAATTTGATCAACCGTTTATGTATGTCTGTAGGATGCCTCCTTCGCTGAGGCAGGTATTTTTTACACTGAAAACAATATTTGATTTCAGCCATTGGTATGCTATGAACCTCTTTTTCAGTTCAATCTGTTATGTGCAGGTTAATTGTCTTTTATTCTCAACCATATTATTTTAGATCATGTCCTCTTCTTTGTACATATGCAAAATGGTCAAGCTCATCACATATAATGTGCAGTCAGTCCAGGAGTTCGCTTCTGGAAATACTGGTTTTGAGCAGCTCAATCGTTTCTTCTTCCTCATCCCCAATACTCCAGGAGCTGCTACTATCGATGAATTCCATCCCATTGAGCTCTCCATTTGCACATACCTCATCATCGCCAGGGTGCTGGCAAACAGGTTGCACCTCGTGCTTCCTAACATCATTCACCCTGTCCAATCTGCATTTGTGGCTGGCAGGTCTATTTCAGAGGGCTATGTTGCAGCTTCGAAGATTCTCTCTTTCTGGCACCGCATCAAGACAACTCGATTCCTTCCGAAGGTGGACTTCACCGAGGTTTCCCGGAGATGTGGGTCTCATTGAAGATTTGTCACAACGGCCTCCTTCTCTAGCCACATCAATGGACGGCCATTGGGAGGCTGGGTTCAGCCAAAGTGGGGCGTCAGGCAGGGCTGCCCCTTTGCGCTGATGCTGTTTTCGCTGGATGCAGACGCCTTGGCCCGCATCACTTTCTCAGCTTGCAGATCTGGCATAATATCAGGTTTTAGCACTCCGTGTACTGCTAACACTATCATTCTCATTTTGCAACACGTAGATGATACTCCCTTTTGCATGGAAGGCTCATCCCTTGCAGCTCAGCAACTCTAAATCTTGGTTGAGATCTTCTGCGACTTTTCTGGCCTTAACATCAATCACGCTAAATCCACCTTTATTGGCTTCGGGATGGACATGGTGACTATCCAAGACTAGTCCTGTGAGCTTCAGTCGCCAATTAGAACACTACCTCTGTACTATTTGGGGCTGCCGCTGACTCACAGGTGCATTTTCTCTCGAGATTGGGCGCCAGTTATTCACAGAGTGGAATAGAGGCTGGCTGGCTGGCATTCTAGATTGTTATCCCGTGGTGGCAGGTTCCTCTTTCTCTGACATGTGCTTTTTGCTCTTCCAATTTATTTATGTCTGTCTTAAGAATTCCAAAATGGGTGGAAAGATAAATCGAATGAGAATACGCTTCTTGTGGCAAACGGGTCACCCTCTTTGCATGGCATTCACCTGGCATCCTCATGGCTTGTGTGCAAAGCGATTGCGGAAGGGGACCTTGGGGTTCTTAACCTCCATAGAATGAACACTGCTCTCCTTGCTAGATGGGCTGTCCGGAACATGGGGCCTCCGGAGGGGGGTCTGGTCTGCAATTTTTGACATCTTCTATGGCCGCAAATTAACTGGGATGCTAGGGTGACTCCGGTGAGAGGTGCATCCTCTTTTTGGCGGGGTATCATGGAAATCATCCACTGGTCAAGAAATTTTTCTCTCCATCTCTTGGATCCAGTTCCACTTTCTATTTCTGGAAAGATAACTGGACTGGCTCAGGGCCCTGCATAGCTTGCTTTCCCCTGCCTGTTCCAGTTGGCTGCAAACAGGGATGCAAAAGTAATTGAGTGTTGGACACCTGCGACAAACAACAGACAGGGGATACGGTCACCAAATTTCTCCATGCACCTCTCAGACCAAAGATTTGATGAACTGTTGTTGTTAAGGGGGATCTCCCACCTCTCCCCAAAGATGAATAAGTGTGATGGCTGCATATGGCATAATGATGCCTTCTTGGTTCACGAAACATATGCCCTGCTGAGTGAAACGGGAATGAACCAAAATGATGATGATTTACTAGCTTGCAGACTGGTTTGGCGAATTAAGGATCATCTTCTCCTAGCAGCTGTGCCGACGCTACCTCCTAACAAAGATGTACAGAGCTTGGTGGATTAATGATGTTGATACCCAATGCGCCATCTGTGGTGAGGCTGATGAAGATACTACCCACCTCTTCTTTGACTATCGCAGAGCGCGGCAGACATAAACGAGTAAATTACACGGATCGTCCCCCAACTTAGGATCGATATCTCAACTCCCCCAATTTCAGTCGTCCCTGAACCTTATTTTTCTTGCACGCTTAGTCCTCCTAACCACCAATAGCCAGTTCTTTGGTTACATTGCTGACGAGACACAAGAAAAATAATAAAGTAATATTAAAAATTAATTAGAAAAAAGTCGGCAGCCGTCCGCCCCTGGCCGGAGGGCGCCAGCTCCCTCTAGAAACTCTCTTTGTTATGAAAAAAGAACGCAGAGAATAAGTGGTGGCTCTCTTTGTTATGGAATAATGATGATTACAAGATGGGTCGTTTGGACCCCTAAGGAGTTTATATAGGCACTTCTTTGACAGATGATAGGAATTACAGACTGAAATCCCCCAAAATAGGACACCTATCTCGTGATAAGGAAATAAATCAATTCCGAATCACATTCAGAATACCCCTAAAAATTTTCGCTCAGCGAGACCCAGGGGAATTCTGCTAAAGCGCATGACTACGTAAGGGGATCACAGAAGGGTTACAACGGGTTCAAATTTAAGGCATTATCAACACATACACACTCCAGCTCCTTTTTTATATTTTTTTTATATTTTTTTCGCCACATCAGCGGAGGATCGACGCGGGCAATATGAGACTGCATGGTCGGATTTACAAATCTAGGAGATAGAGGGCTTTTCCTATAGCATACATCTGGGCTAGTTGGCTACGACTGATTGATTCACTCCAGGGAGGGCCTTATGTTGAGAACATCAACGCACATGCAAGGGCCCTAATTGGGGAATGGAACAACTGCAGATAACATGTTGCCACATCTTCCGTATGGCATGTTTTGTATCTCTTGGTGATGAGTGTCAGCTGCTTTTGTTTCATTTTATCATTATCTTGTAACCATTCTCAATATTAATGAAACCTGGACAACTACCATCTTGTTGGTCGTCCTTTCTCGTTTAAAGAAAAGCAGTCAATATGGTATTCCTCCTTTAAATAACAAAAGTCCAATTTTTTTTTTTTGAAACGGAGTCCAATTTAGGATGTCAAAGCTGTAGTTGCAGAAAAGGGTAGTGATGCCTGGTGGTACATGTCAACTGAGGATCTTCTTCCTGACAAATATAGGAGCAAAGCTACAGAGTACTACAAAGGCACTGATGCAATGGACGTTTGGTTTGACTCTGGTATGTTTATAATTAATAAGAAAGTTGTCAAGAACACATACTAATGTCCGATCCCAAGCCCGGATAAAGGAGGAGGGTTGTGTTAGGCCCCGACAGCCAGCGTAAAACTCTGTCGAATCGCATGAACATGGATCAACGAATATATTTAATATACCGAAAGGTTTGGTTACTAATAGAGCGGAATGACGTCGTATGATCCATGTAGCCGACCCCACCTAGTGGGATAAGGCTTTGTTATTATTGTTGTTGTTGAAACGGAGTCCAATTTAATAGACTAAAAAATTGCACTGGCACCAAAAATCAGAAAGTAGCATTATATTGATTTTATGTAATGCAGGTGGGTGTCCAAAACCTATATTTGAACAACTTAAGTTATTATAAAACCACTGAATGCATTCTAGTTGGCAAATGATAAAGCTTGAAGTTCTTTCTTCTCTTGATATTTGACAATATTGTTTCATTGTTTTATACTTTCTTGAAAAGGTAGTAAATGCATAAACCTTAGTTAGCCGAAATCTCGCATACCTTGGTGCATCAAACTTGCTGAATCCCCGTTTGTTGTTTAAAATTGCCTCCTTTGCTGACTTCTCACTAGCAGTTTGTTGTCTATATAAAGCACAAACAGCTTTCAGACAAAGTTCAGGATCTCTAGAAAATGCAGATAACATGTCAGACTCATAGTCCCAGTTTTTTGTGTCTTTCTCACGGCGAAGATCACCAAGAACACCATCAAGACCTGCATCACTATTTACTTCTTCGGAACTATAGACAGAAGAATCATGCAAATCGCATTCACTTGCTGAATTATCAGATCCATTTACAATGAACCCACCCAAACTTTCGCCCTCACTATCTGACCCATCATCATTCGCCTCCTGGCCTCTTTTTGATCCATCATTATCTTCATTGTCAGAGTAGTCAAGCTTCCTGAATACAGTTGATTTGATCCTAGTATTTGAATTCTTGGTGCTTGGAGTAGATGGATATCTTGGTGAATGACCTTTTACTTCTTCTCGCAACTTATAACATTCACGTAAAGTAACCAACCGTCTCTTTATGGGGGTTATCTCCTCTAAACTATCATCTGATTCATCTTCCGCTCTCACAGTCTTCTCATGTCTTTGGTGCATAAGTTTACATATGGGAATACTATCTTCCTCATTTTCATCTTCGCTATCGCTGGTAACTACTCTCGAGATGCGCCTTCTTTTAGGTGTAGGGATTGGCAAAAGATTATGGACATTACTTTCGACATTATTCTTCTGTGCAATGAGGTTATGGCGATTAACAGAATGTATCAAGTTCGCCTCAGAAGTCAAGTCGACCTTCCTATCCAAAAGTTTTGCATTGGGAATCTCCTTAAAGGACTGACCTTTCTCAGTCATTTCACTGTCGCTATCGCTGATCTCAATGAATCTTGTCAATGATGGCTTCTGGCAGTCCTTTAAAGGGGAATCTGTTGCATTGCACTCCACCCGCGATTTTGGCAATGTGCAATGATTCTCTTCTACTTTGCTATCCACCCTCATGCTTATCGCTCTTCTCAAACTCAGGTTTTCATTTTCCAGCTTCTGTACCTTTGCCTCAAGACATTCACATTTCTGTATCCAGAAATCGGCATCATCCTGGCGTTTCCCACCCTCCAATAAAGTTGTGATCTTTTCGTCGGCCTTCTTCTCCTGCCCGCTCAAGTCCATGCATGTACCCTTTGACAACGGGTCCTGCTGCCGAGGATTCTCATTGTCCCCCTCCTCAACTTCCAAGCTCCGCGCTCCGCCAGGCTCTCCTTCACCCTGCAAGATCCGGCGCTCCAAATCGGAAAAGCGACTCCAGAGAGCCTCCAATTCCCTTACGAGCCTGTCGATCCTGGTTTCCAGTTCCACCTTCTCGACCTCTCTTACCATCAGCTCCTCGGAGAATCGCGACTCCGAGGCGGCCTTGAGGTACTCTTCCCTCGAGGCCAGAGCGCTCGCGGCTATCTCGAAATCGGACTTATGAAACGAGGCGCGCAGGAAGTCCATCAGCTGCTCGATGCTCATGGATTGAGTGCTCTCCCGAACGGCGTCGCCACCGCCGCCGCCTGAGACGAACCCGGGGAGAGGAGGAGCGGCGCTGCCGGAGTTTTCGGTGCACCCCATCCTAAACGCTAAAACCCTACATTGATCAGGATTCAGGAAAGAACGAGAACAAGGAGTTTTCAGGGAGCGTAGCAGCCGTAACGTTCGCTTATCGTTTCGTATGCCAGGCAACCAGGAGGGATTGTAACGTCCGTTTCGATTAGTTCTCTCTTGTAACGCTCGCGCGTTTTGTTTGTTTTAGTTCTCAAATTTCAACTACCGAAAAAAGAAAACAAATAGTTCTCACATTTCGTTAGACATAATTGGTCAGAATTAGGTGGATTCTAATTTCCAGGTGGGTTTATACATGTGAACTTTCATGTTTAAATTATTTTAAAATAATTATAAATTAATTTTAAAAATATTTATAGAAAATCATCATTATTTTATAAATTGACGACGGATTCATATAATTGAATCCATTTTGCATTCACATAATTCTTAAATTTAATTAATAAGAAATTGAGGATTAATTCAAAGTGAGTCTACGGCTCTATTTGGCGTGCTCTAAATTAGCGGATGCATTAGCGTTTAGAGGATGAAAAGTTGTTATCATTGTTTGGTAAACTTAAACAGTAAACAATGGTTAGCGTTTTGGTAAAAAAAATGAAACGCTTATACGAGTAACATATAGCAGTCTTCAAACTAGCGGTTCAACTTTTTTTCCACTTTAACCCTTTTACCAATGAGTCATATGCATTTAAAAAGTATTTGTTAGTCATCAACAATTTTTTACTTTTTACTATGATCCGAACAAATTTGTATATTTCTTTTAAAATATTTATGATACAAAATTATTAGTGTGGTTCTAAAGAATCAAATTAATTTTTTTGTAAGAATATTTAATTTTAAGGTTGCAAAAATAATCCAATTCAAATTAAATTAATGTATATGATATTATGAATTAACTAATTTATTATATGATGTCCTTTTATGTCTTTTTATATTTAACAATCTACTCAATCGTTAAATGTATCAAACACTTATTTATCAATTTTATAATTGAACCGCTATCCGCTAACCACTATCCCTAACCGCTATCCGCTATTTGAATCGTTATCCGCTATTTGAACCGTTATCCCCTTATCAAACCGCTAGAAATGCCAAACAAAGTCTACATACGTAGATTATCATTGATGGACATATCATTTTTTAGATTTATTATAAATTCACATAAAAAAAACATTTATTAAGAATCACATTATAAAAACAACGGGATCATTTTGAATTGTTAAGAGATGGAGAATTATTGATGTAAAAGACAAATAGAAATTCTGAATCTAATTCTTTACGGTCGGAACTTAGAACTTATAGTTACCCAACTAGTCACCATAATAAAAATAATTCAAAATTTTATATCAAACGTCTTGAGTTAGAATCCCAGGGAAAAAATATTATTTGGAGAAAAGCAAATTCCAATAATTAATCCCAATAGTTAACCTCAAATTATTTTCTAAAAAAATGTTAAATTTTGCGTGGTAAATCCATATTGATATTGGACACTGTGGTTTGGGTCATTGAAATTAGTTTTGATATTCTCATTATATACTTCTAAAAAGAACAAGAGTGGGATGCTTTTATGTCATGTTTTATTGATAAAAAATATTTCAGTTTTGAAACTAAATAGTATTTTCTTCTAAAAACACTAAATATTATTTGATTAAAATGATAATAGTATAAATTTTAAATAACAAGGAATTTAATTCATGCAATCATAGATTTTATTAAATGACAATTATATATGTTTTAAAAGAAATATTCATCTAAAAAACACGGATTCCTGTGTGAAATGAAATTGAAGTGAATTTAAATAATAATAACAAAGAGTATTAGAGTATTTATAGATATTTTAAATACACAAATAAACATGTTTCTAGAAAATTATAACTTTTCTATTTTGTTTTAATTTTTAATAAAACATTGTCTATGAAATGATCATGATATTATAATAATTAACTAATGATAGCAGTTTCTAATTAATGGCCCCCACTATTCATTTTAAAAAGTACATTACTACCAATCAATGATGACAATATAAAATTAATTGAAACTTAAATTTGTTAATAATTGAAATATTAGACTTTATTATCATTTATGTATACCATGCCTTTGCGCAAAATTTAATAAATGCTGAAATATAATTAATTATAATTGGATGAATTTATTACATATTACATACGAAAAGGAACACATTTTGATTAAAAAATGGAAAACAACACTTATCATCTTTATTTTGGCAACAATGAACAGTTGGTTTGAAAATTTTGATCTAAGGTTTAAAATTTTTAAAACTTTATCTAAACCGTTTGTTCTCCAGTTATTTGGATGAAAAAAATAAGGACATGATTCTTGCTCTTCCTCTCATTCTACGAGGATGTCCTGTTGTATATATTAGTATACATACAACGTAATTAATATACAATCGTGCAATGTTACTTTTCTTGAAGATAAATGATTACTCGTTTTATCATTTATAAATATATATATATATATATATATATCAAAAGTGAGCATGGACTGAGACGACCCAATCGCTCTAGTCCGCACATACTCAAATTTTTCAAAAAAATTTCAGGCTCGATTACCTATCGGGTTGGAACAAGTTCATGTTCGGATTGTAAAAACTTGGACCTTATCCCAATCCAATGTTATATATTATATTAATATATTAAATTATTTAAAAATCTTATATTTACATGTATTTTCATTAATTTTTTATAGTTTAGTATATATATTGAACATACATTATGTTATATTATTATATATGTAATTTAATTGATAATTATTATATTTATATAATAATATTAAAATTTATTAACATTATATTTAATTTTTATTAATTGTGATCGAATCGGAGTAATCGAAATGTTTCGATTCAATCTGAGTGTCCCGGTCCCAATCCTAGTAAGAACCGGAATGCTTTTTGAAAAACTCGAGACAAATCGGGTCAGCCATGATCAGTCCCGAACTCGATTTTATTCATGCCTAATATAGTTAATATATATAGTGGATCTCTATTCTACAGTGTTTATAAAACAATTAATTTTACCATATAGTATACTTGAGAATAATAATTATTAATAAAAGTTATACGATCATATAACACTCACTTATCAAATTAATTTTTCCATACAATGCTTAATAATTTATCGAAAAATACTATGAAGTTAAATATAAGAAAGAATATGTAGTTTTATAATAATATTATCTAGATCTAAATGAAATATAAAAGTTGTTAATTTCTTTTATCCAAAAGGATAAAAATATTGATCATATTAACAACATATATAAGAGTTAAACAAAACTTCTGATTCCTCTTATTATTGTACCAAACAACTAATTCTTATTTGGCACACTATTTCTTGAAAATTGAAAAACAAGTCGAGAGCATCTCATTAAGAAAGCCCAACTCTTACAGTGCCGGCACATTTGTATGTCTTCCTTTATTTCTTATATTTTATTGCGAATATTTAAAGCTACTACATTGAGCACTTTATCTAGAGATGTTCAACCTATTTGTGAGAAACATATCATCTTACTTTTATATTTAAATGTTTAATAATTGGAATAGTTGCACTGATCACTAATTTGAGTATAAAAAAGATTGATGAGAACGTGCTCCTCATCACTTAAGTAATACCTGTGATTCAATTTTTTAATGATATGTAAAAAGATTGTGCTGAGAACTTCATCTATTATCGATAGGTCTACAAATTCCATTAGTGGAAATAGATAATAAGTCGACATTTAATTGATGGACAATGTGTTTAATAGCATTGCACAACTTACCTTGGGAGATACAACCCACAAAAATCATTAATTTGGACAACTAATGGTTAATGTTAGAGTTCCCGACAAAAAAGCATGAGTTATTATCAAAGAAAAAGGATAGTGTGACCCGAATCACCCGATAGAGCTTCCTACTTTCATACATATAAAATAAGAATTACTCCCAATCCAATTACATGAAGCAAAGTAACTGCTCGTCGTTTAAATAAAGATATTGAAATTGAACTTTTATGAACGTAATTTTTTTTTGTTAGGGTGTTATATTCAAACGTATTATTTAGGACGACACTAAATTAGTTGGAATGGATAACGAAATAAAACTTTAATATGTGGCTAATGTGCCTAATTCTTAGTGTCACTTTTCCTACACCGTGATGATAACCGAGATAAAAAAAACTGAGGTTAGGAATATGAATTATAAAAAATATTGTTTTATTAAATGTAAAAAAAAGTGATCTAACAACATAAATACATGAAACACATTCCTTTTACTAATTTCTTAAACTTGCTTTCACTTTTTTTTCTTTCATGACGATTAATTATTCAATTTATTTGTTCGCTGAAAAATTAAGCTTGGAAGATTTTATCTATATCTTTTTTATAGTCCGTTTGATTTATATGATAAAGTTACACAGCTTTAAAATGTGGAAGAACTCTTTTATCTATGCATTTTTTTTTATATACTTGTCATCAAACTTTTATGATACACAAAATATATTTTTTTAAGACAACTTGCTCTCTTCATGCATGCATACTTAAACACAAAACTCTTGTCCCCTTTTGGCCCAATTTGAAATCATAACACTGCCTTCTTCATGCAGCCTCATAGTAGTTCCAGCAGGAAAGCAGGTTGTCAACTAGTAATTCATGACCATGGCCTTACATTTTGCACCAGCAATTAATCACCATTATTACACCGTTCCAAACACTAAATTGCAAGCTTATCCAGGAAACCACGTAGGACAAATTCGTTCATATGTGTCTTACCGCATCACTTTGACATCCCAAACTCCCAAGTCAAAACGGAGTCCCATGAAGTCGCCCAAGAGTCCAAGGCAGGGAGCATGAATCATTTCAGGGAATCATCAGCAACTAAAGTATGAGGGATTGCATCATTTAAATTGCACTTTTGGTCTCTCTCTCATAAATATAACCTTTATCTCTAGAACATTTAATTCTTGTCTGAATTGGAAGAATTAATCAATCCATCCAACATGTAACTCTTTTACAGTCATTTCTTTCCTTGGTCTTGTATGATGATCCTGTTTTATAATCGAAATCAGATGCTAAAATAATTTATCACTGAAAAGCAAAAGCAAGAGCACTTTAAAATGATTATGTCCATCAAAGTGTGAGCTCACAATCATAAGCCTGATCTGGTTCAGCTGAATTGTACAAGGAATGCTGCTGGTGCCAAGCATTTCAAAGTTAAAAGTTTCAGCATCAGTTAGGGCCACATTGTGCTTGCAATGCAAGCCACCTCTAACTTTGCATCAACAAAGATGGAATGGGTCTCACTCTGAATCTGTTTTCCCTGCCTCAACCACAAGAAACAGTGGCATTTTGTGTACAGACACACGTCTGAATCACTGGTTATGTCCCCACACACTCCGAGCAGCAATGACAAGGGGAGACAGCAGCAAGATGCCCACCAAAGACAGGGGTCGGAATTGAATCTCTTGCCTCGGCGCACAGGTGTGCAATTAACTCTGCGAGGAGTTGGGAAGAGGAACCAAGTGGATGAGGTGCATCTGTCCGATTCAGATCTGGGCAATGTGCCATTTGCTACATGCCCCCATTTCTCGAGAGCTTTGGCAGTTCCTGTTGAGGCCCTAAAGCTCTCACATGCTGCTGCTGCCGCTGCTGCTTGTCTTGCCATTAATGCTAACCACCACCCTGTTCACTTCCCTCCTCCTATCAATGGGATGGTGCTCTGTTTTATCCAACAATCATTTATAGTGAGTTCATGGTTTTTACCATCCCAAGTTCCTCAACTTTGGCCAACCGTGGGAGAATGGAGATTTGATGCTATGTTGAGCTCGGCTTAAATGACACCAGAGATCGGGAACTGGTCACAAGTTACAATTTGTTTTCTGTTTTATCAGTTTTATTCGGTGTGCATAGTTTTAATTACTTGAACAGATGATATATTGCTCATCTTTACAAAATCACCTTTTTTTCATAAAAATCATATGATTGTTATTCTTCACTCTGAATATCATAAGATTATCTTTATTACCATCAAGAAGAAAACTTTATTACCTCCCAGAAAAAAGGTGTTCAGATTGTTCCATGGAGATCTATTTTGTTTCCTTGAATTCTCCGCACGTACGACTGCAGTGCTCCATTAAATTATGAACAAGAGAGATCTACTTTTTTTTTTTAACTGTCATTTAATTTTTGGGATCGAGCGTGTGGTTGACCTTCCTTCCACATGGCCATTTGACTCCATAATTATTAACTTTTGAAGACAGATCGGAGAAGGCAACGGGAACAATAAGGATTCGGGTGAGATCTAAAGTTTTAATTTTTGCGAATATAATTTTTTTTTAATATAGAACAATACTTGGACATACTCGTTAGCACCACTTATCAGAAATCGAAAAAGAGAAAAAAAACGCAACGAAAAATTAAATTCATAAAATGCAAGATGTGCCATCTTATTTTACTTATTTAGTGATATGAAAAGGCATTATATGTAAAACGTGTAACATTTACTTTTTAATTATAAATATCCTCTTGATAACAGCGTGCAGTTCTATTATAATTTTGGATCACTTGTTGGAGTGTGGTACTATTTGTGTCACCGACACTATATGAGTGTCTCAGTGTCATCGTCACGGATTATTAAACATTATATAATTCATTCACCGAAAAAAAATTATATAATTCAACATGAAGCCTGTTGCTTTTTTGCCTACATATATATTGAAGTAAATAATATCTGTAGACCATCAAGTGATTAGTAATACCCATCAGCGATTAGAATGGGAATTAATTAGTGTCGCTTATCACTTGCAGGCTACTAATCAGAATCTAAAAAGTAGTCAGCAACGTATATAAGTTGATAAGACTGTATTTAGTTAATAAATTAAAAAAAATCATAATAAAGTTCATTTTAATCAAGTCCATTTTATATAAATCAAGCTGTCAAGTTTGGATCTAATTATGATAAGATACTAATATAACTTGACATATTTAGAACAGTTAGTACATACCTGGAACAGAGAATAATTCACTGTTTAACGATGGATTTTTTTTAATTTACCACTCATAAGTTATGATTTATTTCCAGCATACCTATTAATTCAAGAATTAATCGCCTAACCTTCCAATTTAGCCGTCAATTTCCTGTTTATTGAAACACATTATGTCATTTTCAAAATAATTTTAAAAATAAATCGAGATGCTTATAAATTTTATTTTACTTTTTAATTGCCCATTTTTTCTCATTAGATTTTGATGCGGGGGAATAAAAACAAATATTTTTTTACTTTAAAGGTCAACTGAAAATAGCCTGAAAAGATGAAAATATAAATAATTTAAAAGGAGCAAACAGAAAAAAATGATAATATTTTAGTATCCTCTAACAAATCCATTTGGCAAAATATTAACTTCCAAATGTACAAAAAACTCTGAAAAATCATATTTGAGTATTTGACCATTTTATCTTATCTCAATTCTCATCTCGTGCAGATTACCCACAAAGTGCTCAACTTTTACTCTCTGATACACGCCTTGATTGCCATCATCATCGCCACCATTACTGCATGCAAAGCACCACCTCCAAACCCATCACATTATTCCTACGCCTCAACAACGCAGCAGCAGAGATGTTTCAACACTTTTCCAAAGATGGAGAGGCCATATGACCCCGCCATTGCCATTTCCATCTCTTCTTCTTCTTGCTCCTCCTTGGCCCCTCACTACTTTTTGCCTCTTTAGTGTTTAGCTTCACCTCTCTCTTTTCTAAGTAGTAGTAGCAGCAGCAGCAGGAAGGAGATGGGTTCGGACTGGGAGCCATTTCAAGCAGCGGCGCACCACAGGAGCAACCACACGATCGTCAAGATCATAATTGCCGCGCTCCTCGTCGGCGTCTCCTTCCGACTCCTCTTCTCCCGCTCAGACGTCTTCTTCCCCGTCTCCGAGTCCTCCGCCGTCGCCGGCGTCGCCATCCAGGAGGCGGATGCGACACCGTCTGTACTCGTTGACGCCGGTGATGTGGAGTCCAAGAAAGGTATGAGCTTCCTGTAGGAAAGATTGCTATTTTACTGTACGAATCACGCGTTCTGCAGGGGTTTTGGAGACGAGAGAACAAACCAAGGTGCCATCTTGGAGTCTTGGATTTTGTTGTGAAAAGATCTCAAATGGAAGTGACTGTTAGAAGTTAACAAAAATGAGCTTTTCGTGGCTCATACCTACTGCCGTGCGCCCATGAGAGAAACATTAGCCTGGGATCTTATGAGGATTTTGATTTTAATTTGATTAAGTAGGCCTCCTTTTTCCCCTTCTGTCGTTTTTTGCTGAAATGAAGGTAGTTGGTAGATGTTGCGGATGGCGTTTGGTGGATTTAACTTTGTGGATGCGTCAACTGTTGAGATCTTCCTGCGGTTTGGTGATAATTTGGAATATTTCTGTTTAATGAATTGTTCAGTACCAAGAGAGTGATGTAAGTAAAAAAAGAACAAAAACGATCTTGTAAGCGACTATCTACCTGAAACCAGATGTTGATAACTTGAGGAGTTCATCTGTCCCAGGAAGCTTAGCGGAAGAAAGATAAATTCTGTGTTCTGTTCTGTCGTCGTTCAGACACGGGATCTGTGAATTCCCTTGATTATTCTGGGCGTCTGGTGGATTTTTAGCTGAATAATTTGTAGATTTGCCATTTATTTCTTTTCGGTACATGCATGCAAAAAAAAAAAAAGGTTTGTTTTTTACGATTTGAAACTGATATGGAAATTTCACTCTCCACAAGTTTCCTTGCTATACGTAACGGACATATACAAACAATCTGTAATGGTTTTGTCTATGGGAAAGAAATTTCTTTTGTAAGTTGCTTGATTTCTGGATTAAACTATGATCTGAACTGCCAACTTTTGTCTACTTGTAATAGATCGTTGTTCTGCTGGACCATTGTTTCTTCTGATTTTAAAGAAGTAGATGGTCAATTTTGTTGCTCTTTGGATATTTCATTAGTCACTGGGTAACATGATTGATTAACATTGGATGGTTTGACTATAGAACTATCACATTCTAAGCATGTACTTCCTCTCGTGTATATTGTTTGTTGACATGGTGTTCGATATGACTTTCTTCTCATGTCACTTTCTGGATTCTTCTTTTCCATTTCAGATTCTTTATCAAATGGCTCCAATGTTCTACCATCAGAAGTGGTGTCTGATGTTGAAGAGCAAGTTTCTGGGCAAGGTATACAATTTTAAGATCAAATCAATATGTAAAACATGAGTGGTGGTTAAATTCTTTTGCATGAGGAATCAGTTGCTCGTTTGATTAGTCTCTCTCTCTCTCTCACACAGTTTCTGGAATAGGATGTTCTTTCTGCATTCTCCAGCTTTTTCTATGATGTCTCTGTTATTCTCCTGTCTTTTTGTCTTATCAATCATTCACTATTTTCTGATGTTATAATCTAGAATTTGCGGTATCCAGTGATGCATGCAGAAAGTTGTGCTCTTCAGTTCTGTTGACTTGGTTTGTACATTCTGATGTTTATGATACAGGAAAGTGTGATCCTTTTATTGGGGAGTGGATCCCAAATCCTTCAGGTCCATCATATACTAATGAGAGCTGCAGATTTATAGAATCTCCTCAGAATTGTGTGAAGAATGGGCGTCCTGACACAGGATACCTTTACTGGAAGTGGAAGCCATATGGCTGTGATGTATCTCCATTCAATGCAGAGATGTTTTTGGAATCTATGAGGAACAAAAGATGGGCACTGATCGGTGATTCAATTCTTCGTAATCATGCACAGTCAATGATTTGTCTTCTCTCTAAGGTATACCATATCATTACTGGTATCTTCATGATCTCAGAATGACGCAATATTACTATATATTGCACATCTTGAAAACTTAAATGACTGGTAATAATAAGGCATAATGGACATACCATATGCAACATTGGCTTCTTTCTTTTCTGGCAATTAACGTCTTTGTCATACTTGTTTGCTCAAACACGTGTGGTGTTATTGCTACTTCATTGGTTCATTTCTTATGTGTTCATCTTTCTTGCATCCATTTTTATCTCTGTATTTGCGACAATTTTAAATCATTCATCTAACAACATTACTTTTTCAGTTACCCTACCTTTTATTTTCTTAGGAACCCCATGGTTAAGCTGCATTTAGCATGAAAAGTTCTAATTTATCTCTGTGATATTTTGGTCATATTGATGCATCAGTCTTTTGCTAATTTATAAGCTTTAATTTCTCTCTGTGGCGCTTTGATCACATCGATGCTGAATCTTTAAAATATCTCTGATATTTATAATCATTTCTCAATCACTTATCATTTAACATTTTGGAATTTTAGAAGCTGCATTCGACATTTTGACTTGTACCAACAAGAGTCTGAATTTCCGTGCCAAATCTACTATTAGCAAATACATGGTGCAAGAGATGATAGCTTGAGAATTTATTTGAGCTCGAATATGATAAAAGAACTCGCAGTATTGTCATTGACTCATTGATGCGTCAAAGCATACAACATTGCACTTGGTAGACTTTTACACATGAACTTAGGCATTTTTCACGTCTGCTGATATAAATTTTAGCCATTTTTCACTTCTACCTGTCTTTTCATAAGGCACATTTAATTTATTCATCTTAGAGAATTAACTTTTGCTTCTTTGGTACCATCGAGTTTTATCTTTATGATATTATTTCAAAGCTGGTTTAAATCTTAGGCAGAGGAGGCTGTTGAAGTTTACCATGATGAGCAGTTCAAATCAAGACGATGGATTTTCCGCTCATACAATTTCACATTATCTCTTATATGGAGCCCATTCCTGATCAAGGCAGAGATTTTTGAAAATGATGATGGAGAATCAAAAGCTGAAAATAGACTCCACATTGATACTCTCGATCAGAAATGGACAAACCAATACAATAATTTCGACTACATTGTAATATCTGGTGGACAGTGGTTTCTGAAAACTGCAATTTATGTGGAGAACAACACAGTTGTTGGCTGCCACTATTGCCCAAAGCTGAACCTAACAGAATATGGCTTGGACAATGGTTACAGAAAAGCCCTTAACTCGATTTACCGCTTCATAGCCACTAATGAGCACAAGCCTGTTATCATCTATAGGACATGGACACCAGACCACTTTGAATATGGTGAGTGGTTCAATGGCGGGATCTGTAACAGGACGTCACCATATAAATCAGGAGAGTTTGATGGCAGAGGTGTGGATCATTTGATGCTGAATGTTGAACTGGAGGAGTTTGGCAAGGCATTCAATGCATCAGAGGATCGAACACGCCTGAAGCTCTTGAACACTTTCAAACTTTCCGTTCTGAGGCCTGACGGACATTCAGGTCCTTACAGGAGATATCATCCATTCGACAAGGATAAAAATGCGATAGTCCAGAATGACTGCCTACATTGGTGTTTACCTGGTCCGATTGACACATGGAACGATTTAATTATGTCACTTCTCTTGGACGAGTGAGAATCGAGTTATCTTGCTCATTGGGAGTTTGATGGCAGTCTGTCCTGCACATATGCTAGAAGTTGCATTGTTGAAAGTATGCATTTGCAAGTTTAGAGAGCATAACCTTATACTTGTCATAAAACTTGGGTGCAAACTGTAACTGGACTTGCACTTTGTGGTTGTCCTAATATTGCACCTTGCGAGCATTTTGAATTGGCATTATATTCTGTGAACGAATGTGGAGCTGCTGCTATGATTTCAGCTTCGAGTTTCTTTGCATGTAAATATTATGAGACTATATCCTCCTCAGAGATCCATCTGTTCGACATGTCATATATCATACTTGTCAATAAGGGTGCTTGCCATTCCTTTATGGGCTATTTTGCCTTTGTTGTTCAAAATACTTCAGTTCATACTTTTCACTTGTAACTTGTTTTTACAGAGGGCATTCATATAAATGCATGAAATCATTAACTTGTATTAAAATATTAATTTAATTATGAAAATTTCCTTTCAACTATGTAAGATTATATACATTTAAGAAAAAATAATTGTCTGAACATTGTCGACGAATGAATATATTATTGGGCTAAGTTCAGTTATGCATTTTAATTTTGCAAAATTTCGATGCAATTATGGATTCACATTTATAAATCCTTAAGGCCATGCTCCTGACTTGAGGATCTATATTATATTAAAGAGATAGCACTTTGAATGAGCATATGACATTTGGCATAATGATACACTAACAAGTGTCCAAGCAAGAAGATTTTGTTCTAATTATAATAAACATATCACAAAGTAATCTTAAATCATTAAAACAAAAATATAGCATAATCGTTAGTGGATGATTAGTTAGTTTCGTACTATATATTTGATGATTATTAAATAATCATATGTATGGAAAAATATTTGAACGGCCATCTTCCTCAATTAGTAATCAATTAAAAGTAATTGCCTATCCCAATATTTTTTTAGTGAGTGATTAATTAGTAAATAACTGCCCTAAGTACTTCATTCATTTGTGCATTCCACTCCACGATGTCTTCCAAACCTTCTAATATTTTATTTTATTTAATAACCATTCACACATATATGACCTTATAAATATCTTCTCATACTTTGTTCTTACAATTTTTTTTACGTGAGACACACAATCTCTCTCTCTCTCTGTCTTTCTCTCTCTCTCATATATATATATATATATATATATATATATATATGGAAAAGGAATATGCAGCACAAATATAAACTGTAATCTACGACGAGATCCAAAACGTTCATTGCGCTCAAATCCAATGATTGGATCTCCCTTACTGTCTCTTTCATTCATCTCGGCATGTAGAGAGAAAAAGCTATTCCATCGGGGTTCAACGAATTTGTCTTCCATTCTCTTTCTTTAATTGTTAGCATGATATTATTCTTTTAATATTATATGACATTGTATAACATAAGTATTGGCATGTTTATCATTTGGATTTGCTTCATTGTCATTATTATATGCTATGCAGACCCTCTTTCTTTATCACATTTTCCAATTTGATATTCCTTTTTTCTTTAAGCCAACATTGATATTTTTTTATACGTATGTATTTAAAGAAATTTTATTATGTAAAAAATTATGATATTATGGTAATAAATTTTTATTATATATAAATTTGAAAAATGGTTATAATATATTTGGCAAAAGTGAAAATCTAACATGTGTGATAATTAATAAAGAATTCATTTATATGCTAATTGGTAATAATTATTTAGTAACTAAAAAACTAAACAATATTTGTAGCACTTTTAATAATATTGTCGAATTTAAATAGAAAATTATTTTGAATTTTTATAAACTTTTCTTTAAAATATTTTTGGAAATTTAAATTTAGCAATCATCACAATCATTTAATCACCTTATAAATATTAGGAAGTAAACCAATGTGAATTTGTCTTACATTCTTTTTCTTTCATATATACATATATATGATTTATGAAATGTTTGTAGCATCAATTTTGATTTAATATCATTATTTAATGACAATTCACTTCCATTCTTTCCATTTTTTTATAAGAACTTTTTTTTTATTTTGATAGCACTTATATTATCTATGTGCATACGTATGTATGTATACTTTTTTGTTTATTATTGTGTTGAGGTTTATTTTTATCAAAAGGATTATTTTTTCATTAATTAGTAGATGATATTAATTAATTTAATCATGGATGGAATTAATTAATTTGGGTTTAAATTATTGTTCTAACTCTTTTTATTTCTACAAAAATTAATTGTCAACATGATCTTCAAATAATATTATATGATTTATAATCTGTTGAACTTACTTACAGGTAGCGTCAATTGAAATTTTTTGTAGTTCTTATATTAATTATTTACTTATTATGTATTCATTTATTATAAATGAAAAATATTATGATTTAACTAACTAATTCGATTTGATATATAACAATATATTACAAGTTTCATATTTATTATATGGCTTAATTCATAATTATATTACATGGCTTATTTTTAATAGTTTAGATCCCACAATTTGAATGGTAAATAATCTTCACATTCTTTCTTTTGTTTGTGAATTTTAAGCCTATTTTTTCTAAATTAATATACTATCATTGCTTAAGTTTTTTTTAATTAGAATATTAAAGGTATGGTGGGTTGCCTTAACCAATTCAGATTATTCTAAATTAATATTATAGTTTCTTAGCTTTGACAATTTCTTTTAATTCTCTAGGCCTTTTACATAGTTGAATAATTAATTAATATATAAAATTCATTTTTAATTTCATCTCACTATTTACAACTTATCATTTGTTATTGGTCTTTTTTTTCGTTAAGTACCGGTAAAGTTCATTTTTTTCGTAAGTGATATCACAATCTATAATTAAATAATGTAACAGCATTTTAAGCTTTAGACAGGGTATAAAATTTTTAAAAAAATAATATTTAAGTTGTAATCAATTTCCAACAAATTTAACAATATTAATATCTAAGTAATAATTATTTTCCAATCATAGTATTCAGTTGTCCACATTATTTAATTAAAGATAAGGTAAGATTTTATATAAAATGAAAGAAAAAGAAGAAATTAAAATCACGGTTACCTTTTAAAGTTAAGATATTGTGTTTGACGCAAAATATAATATATTAAATTAGTAATCATGGTTACTAATATTTTTTAGTCTTTCAAAGGAATGGATACTTAACCAATTAGTATATTATTCTAATAACTATATTAAGATAGAAAATGCTAGATCAATCCATGTTCAAATTATAACATGAAATTTGTTTTAAATTAAATCTTACTTAATTATTTATAACTTCTCATTTTGTATATTTTTTTCCTTTTTGTTAAGGTACCACAAAATTCATGTTTTTATGACTTTAATGATGTCGTATCTTAACTTTTTTAACATTACAAATAACATATAAAATTTATCTATATTAATATGTAACTATTAATTGGCTTCCAGCTAGCATAACATCCAGTTGTTATTCAATAATAATAAATTCAGCTATTTATCAACTACCTTATTTCAATATATTGTGATTAAGACTAATAAAGGATAACAGATAAAAATATAACAAAATAATAAAAATATAATTATTAAAGAGAAATAATATATTAAATTTAATGTATTTAACCATGTTTGCAATTTGAAATTTACAAATTTTATGTCATACTTTTTAAAATTATTTCTATGTTGATTTTTGTTTTACATATTATAAAGATAAGTTGGGTAATAAATTTTTAATAATAAAATAGAATCAGGTTATTTTAGAAAAACATGACGTATTAATAGATTAATGACAAAATGATACAAATTATTTGTATTATGTATAAGTTTTAAATTATAAATTATTTATATTTTTACAAGCATATATTATGTATACTTTTATTTTTTAATATTATCCTTTCAATTTCTAGAAATAGAAACATAATCTATTTTTCTTCATAACAAAACAAAAACATTTTGATGATGTTACTTTTCTATATCTAGCGTGGATTGCACAATGTACATATTTGAAATTTAGTTTTAATATACTATTTTATGTTAAAAGTTCCTACAGATATTTATTTAAAATTTGAATATGTCATTGTTACTATTTATTTTCTTGAACTAATAAAAGTACATGTTAAGCTAAGAAATTAATAATGCTTTATCTATTTTGGAAATTGAGTTTTTGCACTAAGTTAATTATGTATTTGTATTAAAATTATTTTCTATCACCTATTTGAATTAGCTTGACAAGACCAGTTTGACTGAAAAATAGTATCAGGAGATAAAAATTATCATTTTATAATATATTTTTGTTATTTTCAAAATAACATGGGTTTTTTTCTCATTTATTGTATTTGATTAGGTTTATTCTATAGTTACTTTTGAAAAAAAATAGTCACAAATGATCATTAAAGAGATAATCGAGGTTAAAATTAATATATATTTAGTTATTTCATAAATTTATAATTATAATTATTTATTTTAGTAAAATATAAAATTATAACTAATGATGAGACACATTTTTTACACTATCTGCACATCGTGCGGGGAATATACTAGTTACTATGAATTAGGAATTAGTATGTGTGAGTATAATAATATTTTCATGAGATTTTTTTGTAAGAGCTAGAAGATGCTTAATTAGTGCTTGCTTGAAATGATAATAGAAAGTAATAAATTTCATATTTACTAAAATGACTATAAAAATAAATTTATATATAATATGGGAGATATCAGGGTGAGATCAAAACTATGGATCTTAAGGTGAAATCAACGAATCCAAACCATTATAACCCATCTTCCTTGGTTAGAGGATCAAGATGGTAGAAAAATATTAATAATTGCTCAATCTGCAAAATCCAGTTCAACCAAAATTCTAGTGCCATTAAAAGAAAAGGCACTTTTTTTTTCTCCCAAGACGTGATCCTCTTCATTCACGATGGAAGTGGCATCGAGGGTACAATGTGTTTCCTTCCCTCAATTTTGAATAATTAAAATTAGTGGTAAAAAATTAATCTGGATTTTTGAAACACTATTATTATTATTTTTCTTACTTCTAATCTTAGATCATATAACTCTCTCCTTATATATGTTTTCCTTTTAATAATCTTCAAAATAATGTTTGAAAAGAACACTTATATTTCATTGATGATAAATTGGAGCCAATATAATTTTATATATTTATATGTTATGTGGAGCTAATTTTAATGTGTCATGGTAATTCTATTTTTTATCACTTTTAGTTGGTATGAATTTATATATCCTTGAACATTTTTTTAAAGTTAATAATTTTATACAACTTGAATTCCTCTTGCTTTTAGTTAATAATCTCCTTGACCTACACCTCTCTTCCAAATTCACACAACTTGAGAATATGGAATTCCTCTATCAACTCTCCTTTTGAAGTGAGTGAAGAAAACTCTTACACAACCATTTTTTTCTCTAACTCGAGGCATGGTGAATCCTCTTCTATAAGGGGTTCTCAAACTCAACAAAGCAGAGGAATTTTTAACTTCAACAACATGCTCCAAAGTTTTATGAATGCTCAAGAATTATTTGATTTACTTATAAACCTTCCTTGGAGTCTTTGGTAGTGTTTCTTAGGCTTTCCCTTATGTTATGGTCATACTATGGATTTTGTGCACACACCAATCCCATAACATTCAACCAATTCTCCTAGCTAGTGGAGAATACAACTATGAAATGTTGGTCGATCGACTTAATTTCTTCGTTTAGCTCTTCGACAATCTCTTCATATGAACATATTTGGTCGGTCTACTTTCTCATCTAATTGGTTCGGTCGATCCAACACAATCTTTAACTATTTGCCTTGATTTTAGTCATTGTCTTTTTGTCGGTCATAGATTGTTTGCCGTTCTTTATGTCTCATCGTATGATTTCGATTAATCACACGACTGATTCTATATCCATATTGTTCATGTGGTTCTTCTAAAAGTTGAACCCTCGTTAAAATCAAGTAATGTTTTTTTCCTCATGTATCAAAATAAAAGAAAGAGAGCTTATTTTTGTGGATAGATAATAAATTATATAACTTTCCTTTACATACCTAGACTCTAAATCATACATTAAGTTAGAATATGGATATAAATTTCAATGCACATATTATCTTTTTTATTTAAACATTATTAGGAGAATCTCATTTAATGAAAACTAAATGAAGCCATAAATCTTATATCCAACTATTTGGTTGGGGAACTAAGATAATAGGAATTAGAACTTTTGTTCTCATAATATTCATGTGAAGGGAATAAGAGTGCCAATGTTTTTATCATGCAGAACAGAAAAGTGAGAATAAGATTATGTTCTTATAATATAAGGAACATCATTATTTTTGGAATTTATTGGTGTTTTCAATAATTTTAAGATTATTTAGATAATTTGAAATGTTTATTATAACAATTTATTTTTATGATGTTTGGATGCAAAAATGAGCAAAGGACTTTTATTCTTCAACCAAACAGATTTAATATTTCTACTATTCACAGAAATACACTTTTATTCAGCATCTTTTTCTATTCTTCTCATTCCAATAAAAGGCTATTTGATTCTCCATGGTATGAATGTTCTCAGTCTTGTTCCATTCAAAAAATATTATGAAAATCAAACACAATTCCTGCCATCCTAATTCTCCAACCTAATTATTTTTTAGATGTCATTTGAATGAATAAATCTGAATGAAATAAAACATGAAAATAACATATTCTGGAATGTAGTATAAAATAGATATCATATTCCAACTCATATTGTAGAACTAGATTTTTTTAGTATGAATAGTTGATGTTCGTTATTATAACAACAATAATGATAATAATATAACAAAAATGCGAAAAAGTTTGGAATATAAGTATTTCAAGTATTTGAAAAAAAATATTATGATTGGACGGGTAAAATAGATGTTTTCATATTTTTCTAGACAGTTTTTAGGAAATGATGCTTTGCCAAAATAAATCTATTCCATCTCTCTCAGAACATTGAAATATTTCGATGAATCAAACGGATAACCTTTAATAATGCGCACAAGTACGTACATATACATGAGACCCTAGTGATAATATTGATTATATTATTTTATTTGAGTTATATTTGTGTACTATTTAAAGTTATCTAATATGTCATTTGGTAACTCTAATATTGTAAAACAAATTCTTTAATTACCAATAATTATAAGGGTGCATCCGTGAAGTATTTAGTGATGACTTCACCATGTTTAATTCACACACAAGCTATGCCTATTTTCAATTCAAGTTTTTTTTAAAAAAAACAAAATAAACAATCGTAATTTTATATCCATTAAATTTGGAATCAAAGATTTTTCCACCCTCTAAATTTGAGTTCCTAGATCTCTCTTTGAAAACTATCGGATTCTGCAAAGAAATTTATGAACGAAAATAATAAAATTATAAATTTTAATTCTAAACTCATTTTAACTTGACATTTAAGTCTTTTCGTTAAATTTAAATTAAATTTCATTAAATTTAATTGTGAAATGTCATTTTTATTTTTAATTTCATATTATAATAAAATATTTTTTAAAAAAATAAATAATCAATATAAATAGAAATTTTAATTGATAATAATATTTTATGTATGGTTATGTCAATTTTGTTTACATATTTTCTTATTAAAAGGTAAAGGATAAAAATATCATTTCAAAGTTATTAGAAAAAAGAACTTAGCAAAATTTAAAGTAAAGTTAACCGGAGAAATTAAGTGTAAAATTTAAAGAACTAAAAATTGTAAATTTATAATTTACAATTAGACGTGGAAAAAAGTTATAATTTAAGGGTGTTAAAGAAAATAACCGAACCAATTTGAATGTTGTTTTAAAAAATAAAATGGATATATATGAAAAAAAAAATCTGAAAAGTAAACTAAAACATTTGGCCAATGCGTTCAACTTTTTATTAATTTTCCAGCCTGCTGTACACAGACCAAAACAACGGTCGAATTCTTTTCGAACCAGTTTAAATTTTGAAAAATGACCGTTGGACTTTCCCGTCTCCGTATAAAGTGAACCGACGTCACCGATTGCCTTTCACCCCTCTTTGCACTTGTTGCTCTTGATTCAAATTTTCCAGTTACTTCTCGCCGTCGGCCATGGCAGCAGTCGTAGCACCAGCGACGAAGCGCGGTAAGAGCAGGAAGGCGCTGAAGAACCTCTCGCCGAGCGAGGCCAACATCTCCGCCGGAAAGATCGCTGCCTCTCCGGTCCCCGCCCCTGCCTTCGGCGAGGCCCCTGCGAAGGAAGGCCTTGCCCTGCTCATCTCACCAAAGGTGAGCAAGAAGTCCAGGACCTCTAAGAAAAAGGCTGCGGATGTGACCGTGGATGCCTCCGCTGAGGCCGAGGCGTCGAACAAGTCCTTTGCCGACGAGTTGCTGGAGTTGCAGGGGAGGCTCGAGCAACTACGGATCGAAAAGGAGAGGACGGAGGAGATGCTGCGTCAAAGGGACGAGGTGATCAAGCGAAAGGACGAGGAAATAGAGAACCGCGGCAAGGAGAAGGACAAGTTGCAGAAAGAGCTCAAAAAACTGCAGAAGGTCAAGGAGTTCAAACCAACAATGGTATCGTCTTTCTCCATTTCTTTCAGTATTTGAATTTCAACTTGTTTCTTTTCCAAATATAGATTCTTACGTGTTGTTCTTTGTCTGTACAGAACTTACCTCTTGTCATGTCTTTGAGGGAGAAAGAGGAAGAAGAGAAGGGAAAGAAGAAGAACAAGAACTGCCCTGAGCGGAAGAAACCCTCCCCAGCGTATGTTCTTTGGTGCAAAGATCAGTGGAACGAGGTCAAGAAGGAGACTCCGGATGCGGACTTCAAGGAGGTTTCGAATGCACTGGGAGCGAAATGGAAGACGCTGAGCGCTGAAGAAAAAAGACCATACGAAGAGAAGTACCAGCAAGAGAAGGAAGCCTACTTGCAGGTTGTTGGAAAAGAGAAGCGCGAGAAGGAGGCAATGAAGCTTTTGGAGGACGAGCAAATGCAGAAGACTGCCATGGAGTTGCTGGAGCAGTACCTGCAGTTCAAACAGGAAGTCGATAAAGAAGGCAACAACAACAAAGTGAGGTAATGTTGTCATAACTCAATCCACGAAACTAAAGTTCGCACCAGTTCTCCCAAGAAGTAAAGACTTTCTTTGATCTTTTTTATCAGGAAGGAGAAGGATCCTCTGAGGCCCAAGCAACCGATGTCAGCTTTCTTCTTATTCTCCAAAGAACGGCGGGAAGCTCTGCTAGAACAGAAAAAGAACATCCTAGAGGTTGGTTCCCTTTAGCAAATGTACATTTGAATGTGTGAGCTTTCATTAATCTTCAGACAGGTAATAAACATTTGTGGTTCGTTGATCACAGATTTCTAAGATAGCAGGAGAGGAATGGAAGAACATGACAGAAGCACAGAAAGCACCCTATGAAGAGGTTTGTTGAATACTGTCTTTCCCCTTTTACGGAAATAATTAGTTGCTATACGTTTGAAGAACAAAATTCATCAAGATGAATTTACAGATGGCGAAGAAGCAGAAGGAAGTGTACAATCGAGAAATGGAGGTCTACAAGCAGAGAAAACTTGAGGTAGAAATGTGAAAACCGTGTTTCTTATGTCATGTGGTATATGAGAAAAAAATGACCCGAAATTGAAACACAAACAGGAAGCTACCACCTTGGAGAAGGAAGAAGAAGAGCAAAAGAAAATTCTGAAGCAGGAAGCGCTTCAGCTGCTCAAGAAGAAGGAAAAGACAGAGAACATAATCAAGGTAAAAAAATAGTACACCTAATCATAAATTGAGCTGAATCTGATGGGAATGTTTTCTCAAACATCTGAATCAGAAAACGAAGGAGGAGCAACACAAGAAAAAGAAAGGAAAGGAGGAGCAAAATGCTGATCCCAACAGGCCAAAGAAGCCACCTTCCTCCTATCTGCTATTCAGGTTAATACCTTGCAAGCCAAAGTTTGGTCATGCTCATCCTTTCGAGGAAACATGACATTAACAACTGACTAAATCAAATGCGTTCTATTGTAATATTGTAGCATGGAAGCAAGGAGGAGTCTCCAGGAAGAAAGACCAGGCACCAGCAATGCTACTCTGACTGCCATGATTTCTGTCAAGTGGAAGGTGCGTGTGAAGAAAAAAGAAAGAAAGGTTCATTACGGTTTGCGATTATGCCAATTGCTTCGATGTTTTATTCGTTGTCCTGTTATTTCAATTGTTCAGGAATTGAGTGAAGCGGAGAAGCAAATCTGGAATGAGAAAGCAGCAGTGGGAATGGCAGCGTACAAGAAGCAAAGGGAAGAGTACAACAAGAGCAACGACAGTCACAACAACACCAACTTCCATGCTGAGAATTAGGCCGTAGCAACACCAACGTCTCTTAATTAGGGCTTAGCAGTGGATAACATCTTTTCAATTTCCTGAAATTCATTCAAAGAGCAATCTGCTCTTTTGCTCTGTCGAAATGAAGAACGATTGCTGAGAAGTTTCGAACTACAGTGGATAACATCTTCGATCTTGTAACAACGTATGTTTTATCACAATGTGTCACTTTTTTCCACGTTGCTGTACCGTCGATAATTAATATGCCTTTATTTCATTATTTTTTCTTTTATTGTAAATATATTTTTTTAAAAAATAAAATAATGTTATTTAAATAAAAAATTGTTCGATCAAAGTGATCAAATCAATATTTTGAAAACTGGACCGAACCTGCCAAATTCAACTGGTTGAACTGGATTCAAATTTTGAAAAAAATGAAACAAATGACAAAAATAGGAAAATTAAAAAAATGAAAAAAAAGAATGAAAGGTAAAGAATAAAGGATTATTAAAATAGAAATAAAACATTAAAATAGAAAATTATTAAAGGGATAAAGGAAAAAGAAAATTGTTAAAGAAAAAAGAAATAAGAAAAACTTAAGATTTTATTATAAATATAGCATCTATAATCATTAATTAATAGGTATTAAATTAATAATAATCTATTTATATTTAAATGTTAATCATTATTATTTATTATATTAAAACTATGTTATAAACATATTTAAATTAAAATTATGTTATATTAATTTTTAATATTATTAATAGGTTATTACTACAATATTAACATATTATATATCTTTATAATTATTTTAAATATATTATTTTAATAAAATTCGATTCAATCCGGTCAGACTTCGTCGGATCGGTCCAACCGTGACCCGATAAAAAATTCGATCTGATCATCGGTCCGGTTCCAAAAACATTGGATCAACCAATTGGTTTGATCGAATTTGGTTTTAGAAACATTAATTCAAATCCTTCAAATGCTTAATACATTTTATCCTTTAATCGAGTTGTGTGAGGCTTTATGTCCTTGAATCAACTGTCTCATGGTGGCATTGCTTTTAAATATGAACTTTTAACACGAGAGTACTAAAAAGTTGACTTATTTTTCATTAATATTTCCCATCAGCAAAAGGTAAGTCAACTACTACGGCTAATATCACCTAATCAGCAGGAATATGTTAAGAAAAACCTGCCCTATTAATAACCTAACTTATATGTTATATTTATTCATGGGTCAGTTGTCTATATAAAATTATACATATATTTATTTATAGACCATCATCATGTTCGAAGGAACACCAAGTTCCATGTTCCATCCAATCGGATTCATTTTTTTTTTAAAAAAAAAGATTTTAAAACTGAAGCCTTAAATCATTTTTTGGACTCTCAAAATTAATTACTACTAGTATTTTGACTAATCACTAATGAATTGAAAGTGTAAACTATTAATGTGTCTTTTTCTATGTTTTATAAAGATCCAATTTTATGCGATTAGCTTCTTCGTTTGGTTCAACATATATACTTACCAACTCATATGAAACTTAAATTCCTCTTTAGATATGTAATAATTAAAATTCCAAATTAAGTTATACCCATTTGAGCAGCTGCATGCACCATGTGATTGCATACTTTTCTTGCTTCGTCAATGTGGAAGAATGGAAACACTTCTGGCGACGAAGAGAATCAAAAAAAGGTTGACATGTACATGCAACTTGCTCCCTCAATTATCAATATATCTCTCTTCTTTTAATAAATAGATTGGATATTTAGGTTATTATTGCCACCTTATTTGACTTTTATGGTCAATTTCTTCATTATATTTAACCATACGATTATCAAAATAATCAGTTATACTTTAAAAAAAAATATTCTATTATTTTTCCACGGGCATCGCTACTGTATAATTTCTTTATTTGGCGTCCAAATATATAAATTTTCGTACATTTATTTTGGCCTTAAATAACTACTATTGTGAATGGACTTATTTAAGTATTGCATATTTTCTTTCATTTCATTAGAAAAATAAAAACTAATAAATTTAATGTTACATGTCACATATAAAATGTTTGTTCGATAGCAGATAGTTTAACTTTGTAAAATGTACTTATCATAACTCTGCTCCTCTTATCTGTTAGATTAAAACTTTATAAATCAAATCAAGGTTACTTAAATTGAAAACGATTTATTAAGATATATAAATGTTTAAGTTAATAATTTAAAAAAAAAGAACAGTGTATCCCTGGGATATTTCCACTCCTTATAAACAAATTGAGTTTGTAACTCATGAAAATTAATAATAAAAGTAGCAGTAATAGGGAACAAGGGTGTAACACACGACGCACACCATAAAGATTGAGGGATAAAAAAAATTTTAATTTTTAAATCTTTAATTTCCTTACATTAGGTCTATAAACCTCCCCATATATAAAAAAAAAGTAGCAGTAAATTATTCTTGTAATTCACTTTTCCTGACTTTTAGGTTTTAAGCCTTTGTCAACAAAATATTAAGCCTAGGAGTCTTGGACAATCAGAGTTTCTCTCACTCTCGATATCTAAATTTTAATTTTATCTTTCAATATTTGGATTTTTGTTATAAACTCGAGAAGAATTAATTAATTAACCTGCACAATAACGCATGGATTACAAGTAACTCAACTCATTAAATTATAAATGAATTAAATGCGTCCATTGAGCAACCGTCGTAAATTATAAAGAAGGGACAACTAACTTAATGGTGGAGGTGTCGAGGTCGTGACCCCCTTCCCCTCCCTTACCGTCGCAAGGGCGTTGCAGCGGTGTCCATCCACTTGTGAAGCCTCTGTTCGATCATAACTCTCTCTCTCTCTCTCTCTCTCTCTCGGGGATGGACGCAGACCGACCCCAAAAAATCCCTGCACCCAACGCCCTCGTATGGGACTGTGGCAGCTCCCTCTACGATTCCGCCGAGCTCAAGTCGTTCCGCCTGCAGCTCGACGCCGCCCTCGCCTCCCGATGCTTCTCCATGCCACACCTGGCCTCCGAGTCCGACCTTCGGCAGCCTCCTCCTCCTCCGGCGGCCGGATCTCAGATGATGACCCGCAGGAGGCTCTCCAGTAGGTTCTCCAGGACGGTGCAGAAGCTGATCAGATCGGTTCTCCGCATGAAGCCGGCATCAGTCCTGCGGCGGCAACCGGCGGACCGGCGAACGCATCAGCACGCAATCTACGGCGTGTGCTCGGACACGGGCGTCGTCCTCGCGTCGATCCCCGAGGTCTGCGAGAAGGATCTCGGGTCCCCTGAGCAGCAGAGTTATTCGATGGCGATCGGCAAGGCTGCGTCGGAACGGTTCGGCGCCCGGACGGCCGCCGTGGTGGCGCTGACGGCCATGGTGTAGTTCATGGGGTTGCTTGATCGATCCACATGTGTTCGTGGTTTGACTCGAAGGTAACGTAGGAAATGTTTAGTTAATTACGACTTACGAGCATTCATCATGCACGCACCAGACCTTAATTTGACCTTGTTCATGCCGTGCTTTAATTGTTGGTTCTGACTTGGAAGAAATTATATCTACTTGTAAGTTTACCAATTTTTTTTGTGTAATTATATTAGTTTTGATCCTCTAAGCTCCTAATAAAATAATATATTTATACGAAAAATGCTTCATTTTTCTCGTTCATATAATATGCTGCAATCGGAAATAAGTGAATTTATATAAGTTAATTAATCTTATTTCATGAATGGAAGCGAGAGATCCAACCGTGCCTTTAAGGAAAGAAATAATATGTATCCAATTTTTTTATTGTTAGTTTTTATTAACCATACATCATTACTAAAATTTTAAATCAATTCAGTGGCCCAAAATGATAAACAAATTGTTTAGATATATAGTTCACAGGTTTAATAATATTGTTGTCCTTTTAATGCACACAATATCGTGCTTTATTTTTCCTATCGAGTATTAATTACGGAATTCTACATTTAAAAAAAAAGGATTAATTATCTTTTGTCCCCCAAACATATTTTGTTGGTCGTCGCATATTTTTATTTCTGACTAATTTAGTTCTTTTTCTCGAAAATTTTGACGTAATGCTCACTTTATTAGCAGCTTACGTAACAAGTGACGATTTGGCTTGACTAATTATGAGAAGCAAATCAAAGATTGTTAGCTTTTATGACTCACAGCTATCAAAGTATCTATTAATCACAAGTGTTGAACGAGATAATCAAAATATACCAAATTATGTAAGTGGATATATGTTATTGAATTTATAATATTACATGCAATCACTTATTTATTATTATAACCTATATTTCAATTATGCAATTAGGGCCTACAAAAGTCTAATCTATATTGCATAGGCAGCTGCCTTATTACATTCAATAGACAACTTATTGTGTATGTGTACGAAAGTTTTCTCTTGCCAACGTAAAAAAAAGTTACATCACTTGGCAAATTAAAATAAGCCATATAATGTATTTTTTTGCTCATAAATGTTTCTTCCATATTCACATTTATCAACACATAACATTAAATGTATGATACGTGAATTTTAATTGCACGATCAATTTCATACATCTAAAAATTTCTCTACGAAATGCCTTCCACTATTATTTTATTATCTACGAAATTAAACTTACTGGATAAACCACATTTATGTATAAGAAACTTGTAAAACATTTAGCCATATGTTGGGACACTTACTTCATACTATTTTTTTTTCATTTAAATTGGTGCTGGAATGTTATTACATGGGCTGTTAAATTTAGGAGAATAAAATTTTGACCATAATTTTTTTTCTTCCTAAAGTTTCACACTTTTCATATTTTTTTCAATTTGTTATCAAACACGAGTGGAGATTGTTGGAATGTAAGTTTCATGCCTTAACTGATTGTATTTTGATGATATAAAATTCAAGTGTTTAGGATTATCAATTTTATGTAAAGAAAAATTTTAACTTATAATGGATAGTTCAATATACTCAACTTACGCTTAATATTTGAGTATGTCTCATTTAAGAAGTTATTGTGAAAGTTATAAAAAACATTCTTTTAGATTTTAAAAAAATGAAGAATTATCCTATTTTCATAAGTGCACAAAAACTTATATCTAAAATAACTATATGAAAAGTTTAGATATATAAAAATTCTAAATAATTTTCTTAACTTTCTAGATAAAAAAATTTCATTTGAATAATTACGTAAAAAGTTACGTTTAAAAAAATTGCAAATCTATCAAATTCATAATAGAATATTCGGACATGTGAATAAAAGAAATTGAACGTTTAAATTTTGGTTGCCTAAAATTGCAAAATGCATAAGGACTTCATTGAAAAAAGACCTTTGAATGTCCATCAAAATTTCAAACGTCCGAACCTTCCCGTACAAACACAATGGCTATTAACGGCTACGTATTTTAATTAGATGTATAGAGGTAGAGAGTGTATACCCTAACTTTATTTGAAAAATATAAAATGACTAATTTCGAAGGGGAACAACATTTGAAACATTGAAGACTATAAAAAGGTCCAAGCTTATTATATCACAGACAAACACATTTATGTATTTAAGATATTGTTTTAAGCTACAATTTGTAAGTAAATTATATCTTGGGGTTGGCTTTCTAGTATAAATTTTGTCACCTTAACTTTCGATCTAAAGAAAAGAATGATGTGAGATAAACTTAAGGGTATGTTTGTTAAACGAACTTTTTTTTACTTTTGAATTATGTTAGAACAGCTTTGTTCTTGCAAAATTATTGACCCCATCAACGTGTTCTTGCAGTGGGCAAGAATTCATTGTCCTTGCTTTTCCAAAATTCAAAGTTATCGACAACTTCTAATTCTGTCTCCACTTATTATTCTTGTTCTCGTACTGTTTGGTTGAAGAGCTAGAAAAAACACATTTGTTCTTGATATATTCTTCTAAAAAGAATGTTGTGTAAATGATTTCTTGTTTGTGTCATTTGAAATTAATGAAGGGTGCTTGAAAAGCTAAAGACATGGCCCGCGTCAATATTTTCTTGTCTCTCTTTTTTTTATCTTTTCCTTCTTCTTGTATTATAATTCAATTTTTACAAAACGATTTTATTTTTTTTGCATTTTATTTGTAAAATTAAGTTTATTGAGTTTATAAATTAAGGATTGTTCTAAGTATCTTAAAGAGATATATGTGTGTGCGCGCCAAAAGTTGAATTTTTGAATTTTTTGAAGAATAAATATTTTCAAAATTTGGAAGAGTAAAAGAATTTGAAGTCATATTTTAAAATTATTTTTGAACACTTAAGTTTTTTTAAATAGTGAAATTCATTATTATATTATTTTTTTAAAAATATTACTTAAAGTTCAATCTTAAGCTCAAATTCGATTTTGTGAAAAAATCAGTCATAGAAAAATATTTCAATTTAAATTTTAAAAATGGAATTTCTATTTTTAAATTAAATATCTAAAATTGAAAAAAAATGTATCCAAAAATTTGAATGAACTTAAAATATCATTTTTTTACTTTTAAAAAATCCATAGAAAATTTTATTTCAAAAATTAAAGTTGTAAATCCAAATATTGAATTGTAATCGTAAAAATAGCTACATGATCGCACACATGATAATAACAATATAGGTAGAAATTTAGACTAAAAAATACAGTGATAGTTTTGCTATTATGTTGAGTAATTTAACTCCAAAATATCAGTGGAAGTAAGTTCGATGGTTCTCAAAATCCTTAACACATAACTACAATTGAGGAACTCAATAATTATATATATATATATATATATATATATATATATATGAACTTTTAGCATTCAACAATTACAAAATTTAATAT
This sequence comes from Pontederia crassipes, assembly GCA_030549335.1. NCBI lineage: Eukaryota > Viridiplantae > Streptophyta > Magnoliopsida > Commelinales > Pontederiaceae > Pontederia > Pontederia crassipes. Next base: position 43,214,753 of record CM060195.1, read on the forward strand.
TAATTATAAAATAATATCAAAGAGAGTCTTCAATTAAAATTAATTCAGAAACTAAACTCCGAAAATTAATATTCATATAAATAAATATTCGCAAGGAGTAAAAGTTAATTGTGAAATGATAAATTTTAACCTAAAACGACAAAATTGTAGAAATAAACAAGTCTATATGGACAAAAAAATAAACTCAACGGCTTTAGTAGATCTAAAGGCCGAAAGCAATGGGATAACATATCTAATAATTGAAAGAATAACATGTTAGATCAAAGATCTAGATTTAAGTAAAATCAATAAATTAGATTTATATGGACTTTTAAAGATATTCTTTGGGCTTTAAATAGGTCAGAAAGGCCCAAATCGAAGGTTGACATCTAAAATATATTCCAACACTACGATCTAATTTTATTTTTTTAAATAACAATAAATATATGAGTAACAAAGTAAAATATCTTAATAACTAAAAAAAATAAATTGATCAGAATATCAAGACATGAAATTGATTTATGATTATTACAAAAATAATATTAGAAGATTTATCACTTATTTGGCTCAATGATGAAAACATTAAACTTACCGAGTCTTAAATTAATGATTTATCGTCCTTAAAATCTTTATATTATATGATTATGACAGATTGAATGTTTATAATTTTTAGCCTTATTATTTGTACTATGAATAGTGTCCTTTCGTATGTTGTTAGATAATGTCATTATTATTAGTACTATGTCGTACTAAAGCCTCTTAAGACATCATTAGGTGATGTATAATATCCGGACCTAAATCTTGCTGGTGACCTTCAAACTTTCGTTATCATTCCAGTTTTAGCCTTGTATTAATTGAGTTGTATATTTTATTATATATATGAAGTCTTTTTTTTCTAATGTGCCATTTTTATGGATCATGTTTAATAAAAAAAGGGCCAAAATGTAAGTTCATGTAGCGTGTACGAGGATTCGTCGAGTTTCCAGATGTTAGACTACAAATATAACGCCTTTGATCTGATTTTTGAGCAAAAACAAAACCATAGTTGCTTGTAGAGGACCCGGAATTTCGACGGACATTTCTTTTTTATGCGTCGCTTTGCCCCGGAAGGAAAATGAAATTTATTTTTTTGAGCATCGAGAGCTCCCAAATTCAAAAATAGGACCACGAAATAGGGGAATCCTCTTCATCCATTTTCTTCCCCTTTGTGGCCCTCCAAATTTTTAATTTTTTTATACAAATTCATATAAAATTTAAATAAACATAAAAAATATATCTCAACGACGTGAATCCACAAAAGTTCTCGATCGAAGTAAGAATTTGAAAGTTCCACTTGTATGATCACAAGGCACCAAGAGAATGAGGGTAAATTGGTGTTTACCGAAAAGATCGATTTCACGAAAATCATCGTAGAAACTTAAAATCATTTCGTTAAACTTTAAATCAATGCGATAACAATCAAATCACATGCATAATAATGTCGGAAGGAGTGGAAGAGAGAATAACAAACACAAGGTTCATTGTGGTTTATTGACGAGTTTCGATCGCACCTTTGCATACGTCTTCGCTCCGACTTCTCGACCTCGAGACCGTTGGATATTTCACTACCAAATGAGATAAGGAAGAAATCCTTTATACCACACCACATTTTATCCACTTCGAAAGGTAAGGCTCACCTCTTTTCATAAGAAGTTTTTACCTTCAATTTTTCTTTCAAAAATAGGCACACCTCTTTTACAAAAGAGAACTCTTGATCTTTTCTCTAATTCGAGAGGTAAGATAAAATATCTTTTACACAGGAGGTCACACATAAATTCCTAAACAAATATTTTTCCCTTTTACAATATCAAACTCACAGGAAGAGAAGAGAGAAAGAGAAGAAGATTCAACAATATAACTCAATAAAAATGCTTGATGTTTCCTTTAGTTCTGCACCCCATGAACTTCTTTTATAGTCCTCTTTGAATAATATGACTGTTATCATTTCGTTTGGCAAAAAACTGTGTGATAGGTTATTTTGTATGCGGTCTGATCAATCGATTCACTTGGCTGGTAGACCAATTCATCAGATCAGTTGGTCGACCACTTTGTATTATTTTGCACATAACTTTTTGTACCGATATCGGAATGCGATGATTTTTTATTCGTTGAAAAGCTAACAATATTATTATATAACTTTCATATTCACATGTTAGTCTAGATATGAATGAAACATACTCAAATATTAACTTCAAGTTAGGTGCATAAAATAATTCATTTCGAATTGAACTTTTTTCGCACTTTAAATATATGACTATGATTATTCAAAATTTGTATCATCAGAATATAATTAATTATAGCGTAAAAACTTCATTCCAACATCAAACCTTGTCAACATTGAACACACCTTCAGAACAAAAGAGTCAAATTGAAACTAGGTGAGATGACAGAGCTGAGGTGAACCTGAAATCCCACATTTAAATGTGGCACCAAACAAGCTCTCTTGTGATTAAATACTCAATTCCATACTCCCCTTATCTTTATAATTAACTATAAATTTGTTCCATGCCACTCTCTTATTATGCAAGCACACAATTATGCAAGCACACTCTCTGGTGTTGCTAAATCAGGACAAAGGGTTAGTCCATGTACGTATGCGGTGATACTATTGATATTTAGTGCAAAAGCAGGAATGTAAAACCAAAAAATTGAACATAATAGTAAAGTGCAAGCCTAAAATGTGAAGTAACTCAATGAAAAAACACATACTACAAAAACTAAAGCTATAAATTGTGATGTTAAACAAAAAAACACGTGCCTATAGGATAAAATATTACCAATATTGACATAAATATAATATTAGCAAAAATATTAGGCCCCCCAAACTAAAAAAATATATATTTTATTAAAAAATTCTAGAAATATTGAATTTTATATTTTTTTAATATTTTTTACCGATACGACTTTTCGCTCATAATTAAAGGGATGGAATCTATGGCCAAAGTTATTGCTAATAAAAATAAGCAACTTAAGTTATTCCATCAACCACGACCAACCGTTGGAATTGGCAATACTTCTCGACGCAACTATGAAACCCTTAAACAAGCAACAAGCAAAGAAGAGAGTATTGGGAAGAAGCTAATCAATTTTTTTTAGAACTGCCAAAAATCATCTTACAACTCCTTCCTCTTATTTTATACGCAGGAGAGGCGCGCGATACATCCAGACACAAATTGGCATACTCTCCGTTACAAACTTCCTAACTGCGATATATGGATACTCAGCTACCGATAACTTGACATAAGAACACACTTAATCTGACAATACTCCCCTCACATTGGGGATTGAAAAAGATCATAAAGACCCAACTTGCTAACAAGATTCTCGTGTTGATGTCGCGGTAATTCCTTTGTCAGGGTAAATTACACGAATGGTCCTCCAACTTTGAGTCAATTTTCAATTGGTTCCCCAACTTCAATTTGTAATCAGAACGTCCCTCATCTTTTATTTTCTTGCACGATTAGTCATTTTGACCGGTGATAGTGGGTTTTCTGATTGCCTTGCATTCGTGGCCGACACGTGAGTCATTTCTCTCTCATCCACATCATTTAAGTCATCTACGCTATTTAACGCTTCAAATCAGGTAAATTACACGGATCTTCCTCCAACTTTGAGTCGATTTTTAAATAATCCCCCAACTTTAATATTATTGCACGATTCATCCACTTAACCGGTAAGAAATAGTCTCCCGATTATCTTGCGACGTGGCATAATAAAATATAATAAAAAAATTTAACTAGCTGATATCACACAATAAAAAATATTATAAAAATTTAAGGACGCGGACAAGCTGGCAGAGGGGGGGTGTCGGCCCCCCTCTCCAAGCTCGCCCTTTGACGAGTTGGCATAGGGGGCGACGACCCCCCTCTCCAAGCTCGTCCACTGGTGAGCTTTGCACAAGGGGCATCAATGCCCCCTCGCGAGCTCGTCGGTGACCCTAAACAACTCAAAGATGAGAGAGTATAAAAAGTAAAAATGATATGAGCGCCGACAAACTCACGAGGGGGCGTTAGTGCCCTTGTGCAAAGCTCGCCAGTGGGCGAGTTTGGAAAGGGGGGACGACGCCCCCTATGTCAGCTCGCCAAAGGGTGAGCTTAGAGAGAGGGGGGGGGGGGGGGGCGACACCTCTCCTCTGGGGGCGACACCCCCCCTATGTCAGCTCGTCCGCGTCTTAAATTTTTTATAATATTTTTTATTGTGTGATGTGAGCTAATTAAAATTTTTTATTATATTTTATTATGTCACATTGTAAGATAATCGAGAGACTATTTTTTACCAGTCAAGTGGATGGATCGTGCAATAATATCAAAGTTGGGGGATTGTTTAGAAATCGACTCAAAGTTGGGGGACGATCCATGTAATTTACCTAGTTTGAAGCGTTAAATGACGTAGATGACTTAAATGATGTGGATGAGAGAGAAATGGCTCATGTGTCGGCCACGTATGCAAGGCAATCGGGAAACTCACTATCACCAGTTAAGAGGACTAATCGTGCAAGAAAATAAAAGATGATGGACATTCTAGTTACAAATTGAACTTAGGGGACCAGTTGAAAATCAACTCAAAGTTAAGGGACCATTCGTGTAATTTACCCACCTTTGTCAAGATATCAACAACTTGGTCTTTAGTAGGAATATACTGAAGCTGAATCATCTGCTTCAACTCCTTTTCTCTAATGAAATGGCAATCAACATCAATGTGTTTAGTGAGCTCGTGGAACACAGGGTTGTCAGCAATTTGTATTGCCACTCGATTGTCAGAGAACAACTGAAATGGTCTGTGCAAAGTGTTGGGTCAAAGTTTAATGACATATAAAATTATATTTTGATGAAACAAATCTCAAAAGATTAAAGTTAAAATGCAAAAAAAAAAGTTTAAGAAAAAGAGATAACTTTATACACGAATTTTGATTATATAATTGACTATGATATAATTATATTTTAGATAAATCATACACATCAAAATTGTAGAAAATTCTGTTAGTTTTCCATAGACTCCAAGATCATCTAATTTGAATATCTGTGCAGAAAGTTATGATCAAAATAGACAGATGTTCGGTTGACCGGCCTCACAGTCAAATGAACAATATCGGTCAAATTTGAAAGAGGAATTTGTGGAGCAAATTTTGGATGAATTTCTCACACACTGAAGGCTATAAAAGGAATGTCAAAGCCAAAGGAAAATGTACACATTCACTCATTGAAGAAAAACTTCAAGTTATCAAAGATTATTTCTTGAAGTTTTCATTTCGTAGCTTTCTCTCTTCTCTTCTTATGATCATAGAATTGTAAAAGAGCAAAACAATTTTGTTCAAAAAATTGAGAGAGCTCCTGTCTAAAAGAGATTCAAAATCTTACCTCTTGAGCGAGAGAAATAGATTAGCTTCATTAGAGGTGAGGTGTGCCTTACCTCTCGAAGTGGAAAAAAGACGGTGGTGTAAAGAGCTTTCTTCCTTGCCCCATTTGAAACAAAGGAAGAGATTAGTGGAATCTCCGACGATCTCGAGATCGAGAAGTCGGAGCGGGGACGTAGGCCAAGGTGTGGCCGAACCTCATCAACAACCACCGTGTCTTTGCGTTTGATTTTCTCTCTCTCTCCCCGTTCATATTATGATATGAATTGCTTTATTTAAGAATCGATTTTTGTAATTTCACAATGTGTTTTTGCGAAATCGATATTTTTGATTGAACACCAATTCACCCCCCCTCTTGGTGCCCTTTGGGATCCTACACAAAGGCATTCGAAGTTTTGCAAACAGCTTCTCAATACAAATGAGCTCAGTTGTTAACAGAGCAATACTCCTATACTCCTAGTTTGCTAAGGAACATGAACTACATTTTGTTTTTTTATTTCCATGAAATTGGCGAATCCCATATCTTCACTCAAAATACTGAAACATATTTTCGAGTAAAAAGACATGAGGTCAGTCAACATCTGCAAAGGTTGATACTTTTGTTGTTTCTTTTAGAAGAAAATAATATACTTCGACCAGGTGACTGCTTTGGATACTTCACTACCTGCAAGGTTGCATCATGATGTGATATCTTAGGCGCATGCATAAATTGACTTAGATGATGTACTGCAAAGGTTATGTCCAGCCGAGTGTGAGTGAGATATATGAGTCTCCCAGTTAGTCTTTGGTATCTCCCTAGATCAGCTAACAATTTATGAGTCCGGTTCCTTCCTTTCAGAATATGAACATCATACTCATATGTGGTTAACTTTGAGTTTTGATCTAATGAAATTCCACTAGATTTTACTACTGAAAAACCAAGACCAGTAAAAAGATTAAGAGCATATTTTCTTTGTGTCAAAAAAATACCTAAATCAAATCTCAATACTTCCATCCCGAAGAAAAATTTAAGTTCCCCAAGATCTTTCATCTTCAACTTGGACTGAAGAGCAGTCTTGGTTGAAGCAATGAGCATATTACTGTTACTAGCCACTAAAATATCATCCACATATATCAAAACAACAATGAACTCATTTCCAAAGTCTTTAGTGAATAATGTATAGCCATTCTTGCTTTGAACAAATCCAGAAGTTAGATGAATCTCAGTGATTTTTATATTCCATTGTCTGGAAACTTATTTCAGACTATAAAGGGATCTAATTAACCTGCAAGCTTTGCCCTTATACTCCCCCTTGCTACCAAAACCCTTAGGAATGGACATATAAACCTCCTCATATAAATCACCATTCAAAAAGACATTATTTATATCCCAATGATATAGTATCCACTTGTGTTGAGCTGCAATTGTTAGTAAATATTTTATTGTGACAAATTTGACCACTAGTGAAAAAGTTTCTTTGAAGAGTATACCCTCCTTCTAGTTATATCCTTTAGCCACAAGCCTTTCTTTAAACATTTCAACTTCCCCTGTGGATGTGAGCTTTATCTTATACACCCATTTACTGTCAATTGGTTTTTTCCCAGCAAGTAGGTCCACGATCTCCCAAAGAGCCTCTAGTTCCTCTTGCATGGCTGAAACTCATCTAGGGTCTTTGGCATAGGAAGTGAATTGTTTAATATCATGTGTTGATTTATCTGAGATGGCAGATGAAATGATATAATCATCTAAACTATCAGGAGGTTTAATAATTCTTCTGAGTCTGTCCAACTGGCAACTCAACAAGAACAGGGGAATTAACTTCTAAAATGTCTCTTTGTAAAGATTCACCAATATCAGGAGCTGGTAATGAATTTTCTTTTGTGCTAATCTGAATATTATCGGATTGCACATTTTCCATCGGATTAGAAATGAGTCTTGAGTCTGCCTGTGGCATATTGAACATATCATCATCCTCAAAATTTTGTAAGGGAGTCGTAGATTGTGTAGATTTTGGAGTTTAATATTCTGAGTCACAGAATCTTCAATTGTTTTTTCATTCTTCTAAAAGAGAAAAATGTCTTCATAGAACTTGACATCCCTGATAAAAATAGTTTTTTTTATTCATATCAAAGCATTTATACCCCTTCTTTGACATAGAATATACAAGAAATGCACACGGATTTGCCCTTCTATCAAATTTGTCAGAAATTAGTTTATTAGTCATATAACACAAGCAACCTATAACTTTGAGACGTTTAATATTAGGAGTTTTCTTAAAAACCATTTCATATGGAGAGATGTTGTTTAACACTCTTAATGGCAACCTATTGATAAGATGAACAACTGCGTGAACCATATGTCACCCCAAAACTCCTTTGGTAAAAAACATTGGAATAATAAGGCCCTAGCAACTTCTAAAAATGCCTATATTTCCCTCTAACTAGGCCATTTTGTTGTGGAATATAGTTACAGGTGCTTTGATGCAAGATTCCCTTGCCCATAAACAATTCTTTACACATTTTATTATGAAATTTTACACCTTTATTATGAAATTTTATGCCATTGTCAGATATGAAAACTTTAATCTTGAGCTTAAAATGAGTTTCAACTAGGCTGAGGAAATGTTTTATGATAGAAAACACTTTAATTTTTTATCTAATGAGATATAGCCATGTCATTCTAGAAAAAGCATCGACTATTGTTACAAAATATTGAAATCCATCACGAGTTGGAATCTTAAATGGCCCCAGGTATCTATACAACTTCAAGCAAATTTGAAGGTTGTCTTTTTTAAAGGTTAAATGACAACTGAGATTGTTTGGCCATAGGACATACAAAACAGTGTATGTTTTGAGAGTCTTTACAAAATTGCAAAGATGAAATCAAATTACATCTTTTCCATATGTATTGTAAGATTGGATCTACTTTATCTAAAGTAAATGATCCATCAATGAATACGTGTTTGTTTTTTGCAAGAAGAAAATTATAAAAGCATAGCCCCATTTTGCATAATTTTCAATTCCAACTACCTGATCTTGAATTAAAACAATTTTGGGAACATCAGATGCACTCAGAAACAAAGGGTTCATCACATCAGTTATGGGTGATGTAGAAGATCCAGATCCAGTGATCGACATTCGCCTGAAATCTAGAATCAACTGAATCCGAGAAGTATTAAACCAATAAACTCAAGATCCATATCCAAAAATGCCAAGAAATAACGAACTTGGATGATCAATCACGAGCAGAGGAAACAATCGATCAATCATAAATCACTTATCTCATATGGAAGTGAACCTAAAGATCTCGAGCCAGCTCTGATACCATGTTGGAATTGGCAATACTTTTCGACGCAGCTATGAAACCCTTGAACAAGCAATAGGAAGAGATGAGAGTATTGGGAAGAAGTAGATCGATCTTATTCTAAAATACAAAAATCAACTTACAACTCCTTCCTCCGATTTTATACTCAGGAGAGGCGCGTGATACATCTAGACACAAACCGGCACACTCTCCGTTATAAACTTCCTAACCCTGAAACATGGACACTCAGCTACTGATAACTTGACATAAGAACAAATTACTCTTTATATTTTACATCTAACACACTTAATCTGACAATGCCAACTTAAGTTAAACAAAACTTTTACAAGACTAGAGGAGGAGGACGTCGTTATATTTAGGACTTTTACTTCAATGGTCCAACAGTTGACTTCAAGGTGCATGTGACTATTTTGTCACGACATATTTAGATAATGCACATTTGAGATACAAACACAAATAGGCTAAGAATAATTCGACAAATTCAGTCTCCATATCATTGAAGAATGCAAGTTATTTGTACGAATGCAAGGCTTTTGAATGATCACCGAGTCACTTCACTATTTTGTTTCAATTCATATTTTTTGCGAGGTAAGCAAAGCCATATTTTTTTTTGTTGCAAATATTAGTAGAGTTTCAACTATTGATATATTTTTTTACAAGAAATTTTTTTCTTTTTAAACATGACATTTATAGTTCCTAATATATGACTTCTCTTTTGCCTTTTTTTTAAAGGACATAAGGATTGTAAACCCTAAGGACTAGTGATGTAATTACTTATTTATTTCTACTTTGTAGTTGATTGGGAAGAAAAAAGCTATATTTGAATAGAGATGAGATTCAGTGTTTATTTGTGCATAAACTTGGGGATAAGCACTTTACCTCCAAGATCATACCCAATATTAATTTTCATACTCACTATCTTCAAATGATATTATTGTTGTTTAGAAAAAAATTTAACACGTGGGAAGATCCAAGTGCAAAATTATAACTTAATTTTGAGAAAGTATAATTGTAATATTACGAATTTTCAAAAATTAAATATTTATTTATGTAATTACATAAATTAAAAAATTAAGAATTTATTAGGGATAATTAAAATTTAAAAGGAATAGAAGTATAATAAGAGATAAGAAAAGAAGAAAAAGATAAGTATTAGTTGTAATATAAATTGAGATAAGATTGAAATCAAGTATTCAAATTGAGATAAAAAAATCTCAATTCGTGATTAGAACTAAAGGCAAAAGTATGTAAAATCTCAAATTTACTTTTGAGTGTGCTTTGTTTCCTTTTTTTGAATGTGATTTGTAGTGGCTAAATAATATGTAGAAAGTGTAGTTATAGCCAAATATGTCGTATGATTCCAAAGTACCCAAGGAAAAACATCGTCGAAATTCTGCATCGTTGAACTCATCCTGCATCACAAGAATTTAGCTTGTTTTTGCACTGCCATTCATTACTCGATGTTGATGATGCCCCGAGTTCTCGAGCAATATGACTCAGGTTTCCCTATGTTCCAGCTCAAGTTTTTGGCCTAGCACTAGAATTTTGACACTTCATCATGAAGACCCCACATTCGGGCCAACATATCCTCTAAGGACCGTTTGATAATGAAAACTAGAGTTATAAAAGAAAATGATAAAAAAAATTGAAAAATGAAAAGAAAACATCAACTAAAAAAAGTAAAAAACAAAAAATATAAAGGAGTTACTATATTTCCATCAAAAAGGTGGAATCGGAACAACCACGGTCACGTGACGCATGGTTTTCATTTCGAGTTCTTGATTCGATTTCATCAAATATTACATTATTTGATGAAACCGTCTGGAATTAGATGTTAGCTCCGCCTGACAGAACTAGCGTCCAATTTAAGTTGCCAAATAACCTCCTAAAGTTTCGCAAGCAAGAAAAGTAACAAAATTATTTTCGACATCGACACACACCTAGTCATTGCGGCTAAGAACTTGGCCTAGATTGTTTGAAAAATTGTCAATATATTAATCATTGAAACCTCAAGCAAGTCCATCCGGAGCCTGGGCCGAATTTTGAACCCATCCAACTCGAGTTGATTGTGCTCGCGTTAGGTTCTATTAACTTTTAGTATGCTTGTGGTAGATCTGCTCCCCCTGCTCTTGATCATTAAAATGCTAAAAATATATAAAAAAAGATAAATAGGTTATCAGATAAAAATGTAAAACTCGAGTTCAATACTAATTGTCACTTGTTACTTGTTATTGTTGGATTAACAGAAATTTTAGTTCAAGATTGGTGCATAATCTGTACTTCTTATTTGTTCAAGTAAAGTAATTAAATTCACCCTTATTAGATATTTTTAATTATTGAATAATGTAAAATATAAAAAAGATGGTTGTATTATTCAACCAATTGAACCATCCAACTCAACTCAAGTCAATTGGATTATATTCAATATCAAATTTGAAAACAACCCAATCCGACCTAAATTAACTAAAGTTGGTTAAGTCTGATTGAGTCCAATTTGACTTGTGAATACTCGTAAATATGAGATATCTCATAAAAGTGGATTGTTAATGCAATTCTATAATGACTTTAGAATAGAGGTGAACACGTGCTAAGACAACCTAGTTATCCTTATCTGCATCGACCTGATTTATCAAAATATTTTTAGCCTAATTGTCTTTTGGGTCGGGTTCCAATCAAGATCCAAAAAATCTTATGTAATTTAGGTCAGGATTGAGGTAATAACAGATATAACTGATTGGTCCGGACTCACTATTAATATTTAATTTGTTGTATATGTCTTCTTAATTTTTGGCATATATGGCAAATTACGTCTAACCAACAATTCTTTATCTTAAATAATAAAACCTTTGAGTTCTTTGTCCTTCACCACAGTTGGCTTAGTCTTTTCATACAACGAGGCCTATGATAACGCTCCCAGATCGGTCAACGTCACGTGATGAAGATCGACCTGGAGACACTACAAGCGTATGACATTGACCAATATATTGATCAAGACTCGGTAAAAAATAATGACATGTCAGCAATAGAATAAAAGGAAATGTGGAAATAATATAAGAAGCGGAAGTTGAAACATTATGACATGGTCTCAAGTTAAGAACAAAATAATGACTACATCAAAATTCATAATAAATGTGAAAAATAAATAAAGATAACTAGGCCCTTTGATACATGTGCTTTATCATCACATGAGCTCTGTCGCAGCATACCAACTCAACACTATCACTGACCCGACTTGACCTTGTGGAAATCAAACACAGAGGAGGAGGACAGGTCCTCCTACAAACAACCTAGTGGTGAACTAGTAAAGATATACAATGCATCATAGCATAAATAAAAAATGATGGTATATACTTATCTTAGTCAGGGACATGAACATGGAATCGTCACAAACCATGAATAAAAAGAGATAATAGATCTCAATAATTAGTAAGAGCACGTGTTACATGATAAATTTGGAATCAATGGTAGGCTATCATGACATAAATCATAACAATAACTTGATTTGATGTTCATACTTGTTTTACTTATTCATACTCTTTAATCTTGAATTATGCTTAGAAATCAGGTGACTTTGGGTGCTTTTAGATTTTTGGGGTATACCGAGCGAAACGATACAGCCTTGTGCGAGTAATGGGTGATCAAACCATGGCCAAGAGAGCGATCCTGATCTTGAGACACTTGGCATAAACTGGCAATCCATTATTCATCTTTCATCTTAACTTATTAATCACTTTAAATTTTTGTTATTCATTGTTCATCATAATGTGAAGAGAAATGAATCAATAATAGGATAAATCATTATAGGGATCTGTATTTTAAATCAAGAATAGATCGTTGTAAGATCGTATGGGATTAATCAAATTGTAGTCGTGGTCAATCAAACAAGTTCATATAGCATTCAGATCGGAATCAGGAAACAGTAAGCAACATGAAAGATAGTCACGAATTGCTATAACCTGGGCCGAGCATAGGGTGTAGGGGTGTTCACAGGTCGGGTCCAAGGGGCTAGACAGGATCCGACCCAACCCGACCCGGTTCGGGTCGGGTCGGATGGTCGGGTTACCTGATCACCCAATTTTCTTTTTTTTAAATTATTTTCTTACTATTTTTATATTTTATTTAATATAAAAATATTATTTAATATTATTTTAAAAGCATAAAATATGTTTCCTAACTATTTAATATTATTTCTACAATTAAAATATTTTATTTTAGTTTTTTAATTTATAAATAAAATATAAGCCATAATTGTAATTAAAAAAGAAAAAATTAAAAAAAAACAAAAATCGGGTCAATTGGGTCGGGTCAGTTCACTCGGGTTGGATTTTGTTAACCCGTACCCGACCCGACCGATTCGGGTTCGACCCGACCATCGATCCGACCCGACTCAAATCGGTTCGGGTCGGGTCATCGGGTTCACGGGTCGACCCGACCCGGTGAACACCCCTAATAGGGTGACCCGGGCTGGGTTCATAGCTTGGACCTGAACCGAGTGTAAATGGCACTTGAGTCGGGTTTTTAAATAGGATCGCACATCGTCAAATTCGATAGAGGATAATCCTGAGCCGAATTAAGAGAAACCCGGGTCAAATAGTGGACCTGTCGATCGATCTGTTTCTCTCTAACTTGGCCGAATTCAAGGAACACGGGCCAAGTTCCACGAGCACGACCGTGAAATCAACCTAAACGATCATTTTCTGTGTGAACCCGGACCGGGTTCATCAGTATCCGAGCCGAGCCCCTATATGATCTAGAATGTCGAGAGTTTTCTTTGACGAGAAACTATCTTAATATTATTACAAAAACATATCAAGCACCACATAACGAATATACAACACATATCAAAGCATTACTGGTATTGCAGGAATTATAAGTATGACATATAATCAATAGAGCAGATAATTGCAAAACATAATCGTAGATAATCATGAAAATCAAATAATAATCAATCAAACAATCATCAGATTCGTCTTCTTGCCTTCTTTCAGAGAAAAGTGACGTTCCTAAATCGGGCGACCTATTACATGAAAGATCGAAATACATAACGGACGACCGAAGTGGCAGATGGAATGACCGCAGACAGAGAGCACGGACATTTCTAAAATGGATGACTGAAACATTAATGGTCGATCGTTCTGGGCAGCAAATGTCAAAAATGCATAAATCAGACGACCGAAGTTCGCGCATGAACGACCGTAGATTACAGAGAGCGTGAACACTTCTAAAACGGACGATCGAAACATTAACGGTCGACCGTTCTGGGTAGCAAAGAACAAAAATGTGGAAATCGGACGACCGAAATCGATGCATGGATGACCGTAGATTACGGAGAGTATGGGATTTATAAATCAGACGACCGATTCTCTTTTGGTCGACCATTGTGAAAGCAAAAATTAAATAAATGACTATAATCCTTCTACGGACTACAATCAACGAAAAACTGCACAGAAAAGACAAATGCGATGGCTATTATTTTATATTAAACGAACGCCCGATACTATAATGGGCGACCGTTGAATATGCGACAAAAGGGATAATGGCTACTTACTGTGCAAAACGGACGACCGATATTAAAACGGGCTACCGTTTTAGAGGTGACAACACAATACTTTTCAAATGGATTTACAACGGCTATATTTTCAAGAGAAGCCTATAAAAAAGGATTCAAAAGATTGAAGAAAGGTTATCCAAGCAAGGCAAATTACTCTAGAGCTTACTTAAAGTTCAAAGCATTCTTCTTGAGCTAAAGTTTGTAAATCATCACTTCCTCTTATAGTTTCTAAGTATGAGCATCCTTTACAAGAAGAAAGAATTGAAGGAAATTCTTATGTTCTTATTTAGATATTTTTGAGAGCTTCTTGTAAGAAGAGGTGTGCCTTATTTTTTTAGCGAGAAGAAGGCTTTGTGGTGTAAAGAGTTATTCTCTCCCTACAATAAAAGAGAAGGCTAGTGAATCTCTGACGATCTCAAGGCCGAAAAGTCAGAGCGGGAATGTAAGCCAAGGAGTTGGGCCGAACCTCGTCAATATATTACGTTTTTCTCCTCTCTTGCTCTTCTTACTTATATTTTACTTGCCTACGATCGCATTTTCTAAAAATTGACTTTCACAACTATTTTGATTAAATTTTTATACACCAATTCACCTCCTTCTTAGTGCTTTCGATCTTACAATAATCAGGGACGGAGCCAGGATGAAAACTTAGAGGTGGCCAAATGTAGAGAGTAAAAACCCATAAATTGTATATCTACATGCGTATATATAATAATTTTTTTAGTCAAATTTAAAATTTAAAAACATTATTTTAGAAGTTAACTTAAATCTATAAATCTTATTGTATTTTAATTTAAATATTTTTTTGTTATTCATCATGTTTATCTTTTGGAAAAAATGGGGGTTCCCCCATTTAAAATGGGAGAACATACCCCCCATTTCATGGCGCCCGTCCGATCGGACGGGCGCCGTTGTAGATTCGAAAAACTAGTTTTTTTACCCGTGTGTGAACCAAAAAATGTGTGAACCAGACGTCGTCGAATCGGTCGTGCGTGAACCGATCTTTTTTACCCCATAAAAGTGACTGGACAGTAAAAATCTCCCCATTTCTCCCTCATTTTCTCTCTCCCTCTTTCTCCCCTCCTCGCGTGACGACGATCGGTCACCGACTGCACCATCACGATCGCCGGCGACGATGACCAGATCCGCGCCACCACCGCCGCCCACGACCAGATCCGCCGCCGGCCGCCCTCCCCGCTCTTCTTCGACTAGATCCGCTCTTCTTCGACCAGATCCGCCGCCGGCCGCCCTCCCCGCTCGCACGCCGCCGCCCTCCCCACTCGCACGCCGCCGCCCTCCGTGCTCGCACGCCGCCGCCCTCCCCGCTCGCCGTCGGTCGCCCTCCCCGCTCGCACGTCGCCGCCCTCCCCGCTCGCACGTCGGCCGCCCTCCGTGCTCGCACGCCGCCGCCCTCCCCGCTCAGCGTCGGCCGCCCTCCGTGATCGCACGCCGCCGCCCTCCCCGTTCGCACGTCTCCGCCCTCCTCGCTGACCGCCGCCCTTCGTCGCACGCACCACCGCTGACTGCCGCCGTCGCCCTTCGTCGCACGACACCGACGCCCTGCCGTAATTAGTTAAACACTTTTTAATTGATCACTTGTAATTATGTAATAATCACCTTTCTAAGTAGTGACATTATAATTATGTAATAATCACCTTAAATTGTAAGTAGTTGATCACAGATTATGTTGTACTTAGGTAATCAATTTCACCTTAAACGCCCCGCTGCCGCCCTTCGTCGCACGCACGGCCCCGCCGCCGCCCTACGACGCACACACGGCCCCGCCGCCTCCCTAGGACGCACGCACGGCCCTGCCGCCGCCCTTCGTCGCACGCACGCACCCGCCGCCGCCCACGCACATTTGTAAATTTTTGGTTAATCCAAACATTGCAGATCGAACATCGAAATGTCTTTTGTAATTTTTTTGTTAATTCATCTTGTAAATTAATTGAAAACATACATTGTGTTTGGTCAATTGTTCCCCATGTAACATTGTGATACGCTGACGAAGTGAGGGATTAAGTGATTAAAACGTAACCAAAAGAGGAGTTTGGATCAATTGTTCCACGTAACATTGCGATAGGCGGACGAAGTGAGGGATTAAGTGATTAAAACATAACCAAAAGGGGAGTTTGGATCTATTGTTCCATGTAATATTGCGATACGCGGACGAAGTGTGACAATGATTTACAAGAGATCCATTAAGAAACATATATTACATTTCAAATTAACGAGAATTCAACAAGAAAAATCTATAGTATATTATTTTCAATCGCCGGCACCAATGTTCATGAGCTATCACAACTTCATCACAACTTCCTCACAGTTTTACATCTATCAAGGAAGAACGTAGAAACTGCTAAAACAGAACTAGTAGATTTACATGCTCAATCCTAACCAATACAACAAATTACCACTAATTACACAATGATAACACATCAAAGAATAGAACATTCAAACTGCTAAAATGGAACTTGTAGATTTACATGCTTAATCCTAACCAATACAACTAATTACACAATGATAACACCTAATTACCATGTCGATTAACAACTAATTACAACGTTAGGGTCGGCGGCATCGCGGCGGCGTGGTCGCGGCAGCGTGGTCGCGGCGGGTGTGGGTTGTGGTGCGGGGTCGTGGCGGGGGATCACGGCGGTGGTCGGCGTGGCGGGGGGTTGCGGCGGGGGTCAACGAGCGGTGGTGTGGGGTCGCGGCGGGGGTCGATGAGCGGTGGTGCGGGGTCGCGGAAGGGGTCGGCGAGCGGCGGTGGTGCGGGGTCGCGGCAGGGGTCGGCGAGCGGCGGTGGTGCGGGGTCGCGGCAGGGGTCGGCGAGCGGCGGTGGTGCGGGGTTAGCATGGTCGGGAGTAGCCGCTGTGCGAGGTCGGCGGCGCTCGGCATGCTCGAGGTCCATGAGAGGGTTGCCGCTGCTCGCAGATTTGGCCGGAGGTCGACGCTACGTGCAGATCTGGCCGGGGTGAGGCGGATCTGGGCACGGGGAGGTCGGCGGCGAGTCTGGTCAGCAGGGGACGTGGTTGGGCTCATCGGCGGTGGGAAGATCTGGTCGTCGATGTCGAGATCTCGCCGGCGGTCGCAATCGCGTAGATCTGGAAGCGGAGATCTCTTACGGCGGTCGTGGATGCGCCGATCTAGCCGGCGGCGGCAGATCTGGACGGACGCAGCGGATCTCGAGTGGATCTCGTCGGCGGCCGGCCGAGTTCGCCGCACGGAGAGGTGAGAGAGGTGTGAGAGAGAGAGGTGAGAGCGAGAGAGATGAGAGAGAGAGAGAACACGAGTAAAAAGGGGTAAATTGGGATCCGCCGTCTTTTGTACTCGCCCTGCTGAACAGAATCGACGAACCGGCCGGTTTTTTCGCCGTGAACCGAGTTTGATCCCCGGCTCATCTTAAAAAAATTCATTTTTATCTGCGCCCGTCCGATCGAGATCGAACGGGCGCCGTAAAATGGGGGAACCCCCATTTTTTTCTTATCTTTTCTGTGTTTATCATGTTAATGAATGACATATGTAACTCACGTTTTATTACTTAACTAACTAATTTAATTTGTTATAGAAAAAAAAATCAAAATTATTGGTACATATGTTATATATTCATAAATACACTTAATATAGTATAAATCTATTATAAACATGCACATATTCTCTCATAAATATAATAGCATATTATAATTATGTTAAGCTCATAATATCAGGAAGAATCTTATTATATACTATATATATAATATTTCAAAAAGTTAAGGGGCCTTAATTATATTAATTTCACAAAATTTATGGGGATCTTACTATATATATGATATATATAATTAATATATATTAGTAATATATCTAATATTCCAAAAAATAATATATCTAATATTCCATGGTCTTCCTAAACTACGGTGGCTCCGTCCTGATAATAATGTGTTGATAGATCTATCTAGATTTTGTAACTCACGTATACGAATGGATTATTTGCACCGTTAGTGAATTATTTGTAATTCATCGAAAGTGTAAAATACAAAAATCCGAAAAACAATCGCTCGACAAGATTAAACATTAATCGTGACGTGCATGACTTGTCTGATATTAATCTTAATCTATTATTCGTTTCAATTCCAATTACTATCTTCTTAATCTACCTTCTAATCCATAATTAAACAGCGCCTTAATCTCCATAGGTAGCATTTGACTATTTGATCTGTTATCCCTACATGTAGCATTTGACTATTTGACCTTTAGTCCACCCCCATCCCCCATGTTTGGTTTATATTCAATTCGTCATTCTGAGAGCAATTTATGTTTTTGTTAGTTTGTTTTAATAATTTTAAGAACAAATGTTAGGACAATTGGGACATTCCAATTTAACTTTCGAACCAAATCTAGAACATTCGAAATTTGATCTTGGTTGTATTCATTCAGATCGAGAATGAAACGGAAGATTTCATCTTTTTTATCCATGCTAAATTATGCACATCCCTACTTTTCGGATGGGGAGAGAAAAAAAATTAAAATGAAGAAAAAGGACAATAAAAGGAAGTAGAAATAAAGTAAGAGAAATAAGACAAGGGAAAGAGATTAAAGAAACATTGAACTAAAAAGATAAGTCAACAATCAATCGCATGATGAGATGACCTTTTCTGGTAGGGCCCAAATTCCAAATCATTAATCCATTGAAGTACAAAATTAATGAAATGTTTCATTTTATTACGGTGATCAAGATCTTTTCTTTGCAATAAATTCTCGGTCCACAAGTGGTAGATCCCTTAATCGGTAAAAGGTTCTTGTTAATTAAATCAAATAAATCATCACCACTACTTAATTTATTCAACCTACCTCATCTGCATATGTCTAAAACTCTCATATTTATTTCGCTTAGTTAATTACTAATCATTCACAAAAATAAATATTATTCCCTGGAGAGGAGAAATAAAATGCAAGTGACAACAACATTTTTTGAACGGAAAAATAAGTGTCAGTTTGCAGTATGCCTACCCATGAATGCCACATTAAATATATTATAATTTGTTTTCCTGTCACTCCACCTACCTTCCCACATTATGAAAAGCCTGTGAACATAGCACTCAAATGATGGATGGAGCAAGGAGAAACAAAACACACATGAGCACCAACATAATACTCCACCAACTCCCAAACCATGAACTGAGCATGAGCATAAAGATGATAACCACGTCAACACCATGTAACAAGACTTTCAGATAAGTAAAGCTTCCAGTTTCTTCTGAGATTTCTGCAAAAAAAAAAAAAAATGCCATAAATAGAAGCTAGCTTGATGATTTTGAGAAGGCACTAATTATCCCCATACTGTACATGATATGATTTGAACTCCACCACTAAAATGTTGAAGATATTTTCTCATATGATATTGCAGTCTTTTATTGTTAAAGTTATATAAAAAATGAAAATTGTCCTTTTGAGATATTACTTTTTCTGATTTTTCAAATGTTCTTATTTTTATCTTTTATATTTCCTCCTTTCATTCTCTTTCACTTTCTTCCCTTTCGATATGTAATGAGTGCGTCAAGATGACGTCACCATATAACTACATAAGACATGGAACCTTCCAATAACAAAGAACGGATACACTTTAAAAAAAAATTTTCAAAAAAAAAAGCGTATGATGAAATAAAGTTGGGCACGAGAGTATAGTTAAATATTTTTATTATTTTTATTTTCACAAAAGGGAACCTGACGTCATGACAGCCAATGGACAAAAAGGAAAAAAATGTGTGAAAAACAACGGGAAGCTACAGTTCTTTTCTTTGTACGTAAAATTCTTCAATACACTATAAAAGTGGACCACGATAGCGAGAGGACCATTGTACCGGAATCTGTATCATAATTGCCTTAACGTAATCCCTTCCAGTTGTTGGCCACCTCGGCGAGGGCCACGTAGGCGGCGCCGCCGGGCTCCAGGCCTTTCGCGGCCGCCTCGCGGAGCTCCGCCGCCCGCTTCTTGGCTGCCTTCCCCTGCTGCCCCTCCATCAGCTCCTTCACCACTCTTGCGACCTCTTCCTTGCGGACCATCCCGTCCACCCCGGGGCACACCGGAATGGCCACCTTGGCGACCTCCGCCAGCAACCGGGTGTTCTGTCGCTGCTCCGCGAAGAGCGGCCACGCCACCATGGCGACGCCGGCCACCATGCTCTCAAGCGTTGAGTTCCACCCGCAGTGGCTCAGGAAGCCGCCGGTGGCGGGGTGGTTCAGCACCGCCGCCTGCGGCGCCCACGAGGGCACCAGCAGGCCGACGTCTTTGGTGCGCTGCACGAATCCGGCGGGAAGGAAACCGAAGGGGTCGTTCTTGCTCATGACGCTGAAGTATGCGGCGTTCGCTACGCCGTCGCTGGGGCTCCTGATCACCCACAGGAACCTCTGCTCGCTCTGCTCCAATCCTAGCGCGATCTCGTCCATTTGCTCCCTCGTCAGCGTCCCCCCGCTCCCGAAGGACACGAAGAGGACCGAGCCGGTCGGCTGCTTGTCCAACCACTCCAAACATCCGGACCGGTCCACCTCCACCGGCGTTCCTTCGTTGATCAGAGGTCCGACAGGATAAACCGGCGGCCGTCCCGGTTCGTGAGCCCGGAGCACGGCAGCCGCACCCGGCTCCATGGCGTCGAAGCTGTTGACTAGAATTCCGTCGACCTTACGGTACTGGCGAGCCTGATGGAGCACGTACCTGTAAGCGTCGTTGGTCCGGTCCTGCAAGGGCATGAAAAGTTCGTCTCCGGGGATGGATACGCAGCCCGGAAGCTCCACCGGCCTCGGGAGGTCGCGGAACTCGCCCTTGAAGGCAGCGTCAAGCTCCGGAAGGTGGAAAACGATGGAGAGGCAGAAGAGGTTCGAGGGGAAGAACATGTAGGCCGGGATGTGGTGCGAGCGGGCGGCGTCGAGGAGGTCTGTGCCGAAAAGGTCGGCCAGGAAGGCCACGACGTTGGCGCCGGACTGGATTATGTCGGAGAGCGCGGTGTGGGCGGCGGGGACAGATCGGGCGGCGTCGGAGCATATCACGGTCTCGATGGCAGCGTCCGGCGGGAGGTCGTCGTGGGGAACTGGCGGGAGGACGCGGGAGTCGATGGAGGGCGGGAGGGAGGAGAGCAAGGCGTCCTGCGCCTTGTTCTCGCCGGAGGTTTGGATGGTGAGGATGGTGACGGAGAAGCCGTGGAGGTCGACGATGCGCTTCGCCAACTCCACCATTGGGATCAGGTGACCGAGGCCGTGCGTCGGTATCATCACTACATGAGGCCTGCCTTGGGCTGCCGCCTTCGCCGCCGCCGTGCCGTTCTCCATGTTGCCGGCACTGTTAAGAGCTCTGGAGAAGTGAAGAAGCGATGAAGAGGAGAGGGAAAGAGGGAGAGAGCTGCTGCTCCGTTCTTCTTCTTCTTTCTAGTGGTAGGAAGCGACAAGTAGAACTGGTGCTCAGGAAACCTGCATGATTGGTCCAATTTATAGGGATCCAATTTTTGTTTTCAATTTTTTAATATAAAGATTACTTATATGGTAAAAATTGGTAGCACGGTTAAAACTATTATACATATATTTATATATTAATCAATAAATCTAACTGTATAACTTCCATTTACCTAATAATAAAACTTTTCCAACTTTATACTTAAATCTCTTTCACCTAACCAACTTCTGCTGTTGTTTCTTTATAAAATCCTTAAGTTCGATTTTAGAAATGTTATTTCAATTATATGGTTCCAGTCTGTGAGACGTATGAAAAATATAAATTGCGCAAAAAAACCAGGAGTAAATGACTACGTGGATATTTTAGGAGAAAAATCTATGATTAAATTAAAAGGGCATTATATTTAAGAGGAAGGTTGGAGAAATAAATCCCGATGTGATTTATTTATCATAACTATGTGTAAGCTTTAATTAATGTTCTAAATTTGTACGCCGATGTTGCTCCGCATCATACCAAATGAAGAGATTAATTGGTTGCTTATACTCCAATTTGTAGATTTTGACACTGCTTTAATTTATTTATTTTTTTAAAAATTGTGAACATCGGACATTTTTTATGTGTGCGTTTCACAAAACATTTTAACAATATAAAAAAAAGTGTGTTCCATCTTTTAATTATTTTAGCTTTGATCCACATTGCGCAAATGAACCCAAAGGACCACATGAGCTAAAAAAGTGGTCCTCCACCATACGTTTATCTATGTAGATAGAGTTTTTTTTTTTCTCTCTCAATGCTATTTGTGATAGTTGGGCAATGAACAAATAATTAATATATAACAAATTTTATTTTTGAATAAAAATAATACTCTCTATGCTATAGAATATGTCAATCTACCTATTATAAAAATGGATTTTGATTTTATAATAAGTCAGTTAATTTATTATAATATGTGCAATATATTTAGTGTCCTTACGTTTTATATTAAAAGCTTGTTGATCATTCACATTCCGAGCTTTGATAATAAGAAGGCTTCTAAGTTCTAACTAACTCAATTTGATGGGGAAAAAAATAATCCACTTTCAGCAATGACAATTTAACGGGTTGTTTAATTATATGAAGATTTATTATTCAATGAACAGTAAGCTTTATCCATCAAGATTCAT
The DNA here is from genome assembly GCA_030549335.1 of Pontederia crassipes. Lineage (NCBI taxonomy): Eukaryota > Viridiplantae > Streptophyta > Magnoliopsida > Commelinales > Pontederiaceae > Pontederia > Pontederia crassipes. Next base: position 43,237,565 of record CM060195.1, read on the forward strand.
TATTCTTTGAATTGATTCTAGAATCTGTGAACTTATTGTTTTTTTTATATAATGTTTGGATCAATGGATAATAACCAAAGAATCGAATAAAAAAATGTGAACGTTTTTTTAATAATTGAGAGAATACTTATTCATGTAAATTTAAAAAAAAAATAGTTACACTAAATTAATCCTTAGATGGGAGAAGTCGATTAATAACATTTTATTAATTCGAATTAATAAAGCAGAAACACTGATATTTTAATCCTAGTCATGCTTTTGTCTTGGATAGCAAAAATTACAGGAGCAAATGTCTGAAATTTAATAGCAGGAGTTTTGGTAGGTCTCACACGTCAACAAGACGAGCACTCGCGATGAAACCGACAACGAGGAGAGAGAGAGACACATGCGGAATATGGCGTAGTGCATGCGTTAGAGTTGCGTCAGCAGTAAAACAAAAACAATAATAATAAGTTAAAATGAATGTGACCAATAGCATCATTTTTTAATCAGCCCATATGTCTAATTCGTGCGACATTAAAAACGCACTATTAATATGTCAGAGGTCGATTCACAATCGAGCTCAACTAATTAGGTTAAATTCATTCTGAATCACATACGCAATGATAAGACTCCTAACAAAAATATTTTGTAGTCATAATGATTTGAACTCGAATTGCAAAAGACATGTCAATTTTGTAAGATGATTGTTTCGAGCATCTATTTTAATAAAATAATATTTTAAAAAATATATAATAAACTAATAATTAAATATAAGATAATATTATAATTATTAAATTAGAGTTTTATAATGTGATATAAACATATTAAATTATATAAAAAACCTATTATATCAATAAAAAATAATTGATTATTTATTAATTAATTATGTAAATAATTAAGCATATTTCACTTTCGAGTGTCTTGGGACGTGATAAATTTTCAGTCGAGGTAGAATTTAAAGCGTTATTAATAAATCTTCACGTTGAATTGAATCATCCAAGTATATATATAATAATTTCTACCGTCGCTAGTTCCGACTTTGGGACTACTACCAAATGTCAATGTTTAACAAATTCAAACGATGTTGAAACTTGTTAGTAGAAATTGATTTGATGAATGTGTCAGCTGGATTATCTTTTGTGTTGACCTTCACCTTAATCGTCTTCTCAGTGCGGATAAAGTGATACCAAACATCAATGTGTTTGATTTTTTTCATGTTGCATTTGATCATTCACTAAGCATATTATACTTAAACTGTCATAATACACTAAAGTCTAATCTTGTTATAGTCAAAGATTTTCGACAAGTTCTTAATTTTAATAAGATGCATTTATTAACATCTTCTGTCAATATCATATACTCTGCCTCTATGGCAGACAATGTAATTAATGATTGGAGTGTAGATTTTTCTAACTGATAACAAAATTGTTAAGAGTGAAAATATAATCTGTTGTTGATCTTTTTTCATTCTCATATGCAACATAATCTGAATCTGAATAACCTACAATCAAACACTCGGTCTTTACTATAAGTCGATGTGAGATATTCTTCTTAGATATTGGAAGATTAATGTCTGCCATTGGTCATTTCCATAGTTGCTCATGAATTCGTTGAATGTACTAACAATATGTGCAATATCATATCTTATGCATGTATAACATACATCAAACTTTCGACTGTACCGACAAATGAAACATATTTGTAACTTTTTTGAGAGAAAAAAAAGTTTACACAATGCGAAGTCCTTTAGTACGAATGCATTTTTTATTTTGGAGTGTCTTTGGATCAAATAAAATTTTAATTTGGGTAGCATTCAAGACATTATTAATAATTATATTAATAGCTAGATGAGTAGAAATCTCAAATTTTAGTCAATAAAGTTACGTATTTGACGAAAATTGGTGGGTTTACTTTTATTCGAATATTGAATAAGTCATTAAAATCTATCATTTTGATCTCATTTCAATATCGAAATAGTTATTAAATATTAATAATTCTTAATATCAACGAGTTTAATAGAAAAAAAATGTTCTACGACATCAGATGCGCTGATTAATTTAATTGTCAACATTTCTTTTATCTAACTCAATCCACCACTTCAACAATTAAAATAATATTTTTATAGGACGACAGTGTTTGAACTCATGATCTCTTATTTTAATATCATAAAAAAATAAGATATGCCAATTTTTTTTAAAAAATAAATTATTAGAGAGAGAGTAATGTCATTAATTTTATAAGACTATAGATCATGATATGGTTTGAATTTGATTTCTAAGAAATTTTTAAAAAAGGCGACTAATATTTCATGCTTGACATTTGACAAGTGAAAATCTCGCATGTCCACAAATACTTTTATATTAAGTTTGATGTTGATCAACTACGAGATTAATTTTGTCACGTTCGAATACATGTTCTCTGGTGAACGGTGACTAATGCCTCTCAATCATTGATGGTTAACTTCGTACGTTAACATTCTTACATGACAAGGTAAAAAAAAAAAACGATAATAGCAACAAAAATTCGGGAGACAAGAATATATATATATATATATATATATATATATATATATATATATATATATAGTGCCATCAAGGCATCATTAGTTAACGTAGAAATAGTAACGTGTGTGCAACGATATAAAAAGTATTAACGGTTTTTTTTCATTTTTTTAAATGGCGTTTAAATTGTGTTTCACATTTAGGAATGGTGTCTACATCGAACTGTCAGTCATTTATTTTCAAATACTATTATGTAATTTATTATATTATTATTTGATTTTTTGAGAGTTTGAAATATCAGAATTTTCAACGGCTCGCAATTTCCGACGGTTTTACTCGTCAGTAACATTATGTAACATATAGCGTGATCAATATTTTATTATTACACGTTCCGACGGTCTGGTCCGTCGGAAGTTTCGACGGTCCGGACCGTCAGTAACAGGAAAAGTAATTAAATATTATAATCATATATATCATAATATATAATATTATTAGTATTTTATTATTATAACTATCGACGCTGGCCAACTGCGACTTGATCCGGTCGGCTGCAGCCAGATCGGGCGGCCAGATCCGGCCGCAGCCGGCAAGATCGGTCGCCGGGCAGCCACAGCCGACCTGATCGGCCGCTGGCGAGGGGCAAATTTTTTTATATTTTAAAAATTATTTACGACGGTTGCAACCGCTGGAACGTATGGAATTATCGACGATCGCGGCCATCGGAACATTTCGACGGTCGCAACCGCCAGGAACATTTTGACGGTCGCAACCGCCGGAAGATTCGATGGACGCAACTGTCGAAACGTTTCGAGCGGTTGCAACCGCTGGAAGTTTCGACGGTCTCAACCGTCGGAACTCTTCGATGGTCGTGACCGTCGGAAGTTTCCACAGTCGCAACCGCTTGAACTTCCGACAGGAGTTTTTCGAACCGTCGAAAACTATTTGCGATGCCACCTTTTTTGACCGATCGTTTTCATCGCCGCCGAAAGTTTCGACGGTCGCAACCGCTTGAACTTCCGATAGGTGTTTTTCGAACCGTTGGAAATTATTTGCGACGTCACCTTTTTCGACCGATTATTTTTGTCGATAAATTCGTCGAAAATCTCTATTTCCAACGGATTTTCTCGATTTTGACTGTCGGAAAATACCATTTTTCTTGTAGTGGTCAATAATATTTTCTTAAATAAGTGATAATAGATGCACTCTTTAATTATTCCCACTGTCATTGTTGACATTTTTTAAGTACCATAAATTCCTAAAGGCATACCAAAAACTTCCTTGACCAATAGGATAGATCAAGAAAACAACAGTAGCAGTTGCAACAGGAGCTGAAGTTCAGATGTAGCATATATATATATATATATATATATATATATATATATAAGATAATAATAAACAAATGTGAAACAAATGAACATTGCCGTATAATGGAGGTGTCCCTCATTTGTTCTTTTATCTTTTTTAGTCATTGGACTAAAAACCTGTGCATCAATCACATTCTTTTTCTTTTAAGAACTTTTAACCTGACATGTATAGAGTTTAATATTAGCACAATCATATATTTATTTATCACTATTCGATTATTGATGAATGGTGAATTAATTAATTAGATAATTTATTAATCACTATGTTTATTAATAGACGCATGATGATACTATCCTTTTAAAATAGCATTATCATTTTTCCCATATATATATACACACAATAAGTAACCATTGAATAATTATATAATTGAAATTTATTTTTTATTAAATTTATTTCTTTTTAAAAAAAATTAACATCAATCACATAATCATCATCAATTATCTAAATTTATTGGATAAATCTAAATGTATATTAGTTAAACTATATGACTGCGTTTGGAAACAGAACCGTAATTTCTTTTAAGTTCTCGGTGAATAGTTGAGTTGATAGTTTAATTCGATGTGTGTTTAGATGGAGTGGAACATAATGATAAGGAATTAGAAAGTTGATGTGATGGGAAAAAGTTGATGTGGTGGATGAATTTTTAGTAGATTTTGAATTAAAAATAATTATTATAATTACAAAGTATAATTTCATTATCAATAAAAATAAAATTATAAATTATAATTTTTTATAAAAAAATTTGTTAAAAATATAGTATTCAAATAAAAAATCAATTTTTTAAAAATAATTATATTAAAGAAATATTAATTTTTTAATAAAATAATAAGTAATAAATAATATTATATTAATCCTTTATTATAAATATTAATATAATAAATAAATTAATTTATAAGAGAGATGCGTGAGAGAGAGAAAATAAGAAAATAAAAGAAAAGAAAAACAAAAAATGAAATTAAAAAAGTGACGTCAAGTAAAAAAAAAGCTCGCAGTTCCACTATAATGCTCCGATTCCATTTGCATTGGCCGACAAAATTGGGAGCCCCGTTTGATGAAACCAGAGCCCCGTTCGAATCAGGGTGCGATTCCACCCGAGTTCCCTGATCCTGGCTGCTTCATATTTTTTTTGTTTTCAAGTTTTTTATTTGACATTTTTTCCTTTCAATCTTTTTTCTTTTACTATTTTATCTCACTTACCTTTCTTATATAAAATAATTTATTCATTAAATATATAATATTTATTATAAATAATTAATATAATATCAATTATTACCTAGTATTTCATTAAAATATTTTAATATTGCATTAAAATGATTTATTACAAATTATTTTTATATTTAAATAATATATTATAACAAAAAAATAATTTTAATTTTTATATTTAATAAAATTATATTTTATATTTATAAAAACTATTTTTTATTCAAATAACTACTAAAATTAATCTATCATAATTATTTTTTCTCGCATCAACTACCTAGTTCTCTATCTTATATTTCACTATATTCAAACACACGCCAAATTAATATGTCAATTGTGAAACTCTAACAAAATTACAGTTATATCTTCAAACGTGATAATAATAAAATTATTTTCTATTTTCTAGAATAAAATATAAAATGATGGATGAGTCATGGTGACGATGTCATCTCAAACGAGCATTACGCATTCATGATGCATGCAACTGCAAGCACGTCGCACGTGCGAGTTAACGACCGGCTCGGCGGCGACTGCGCGAGAGAGAGCTCATCAAACGCTGGGCGTTGGCTTCCTCCAGTCCAAGTAAGTTCCAAGATCGTGGGCATGATGGAGTCATGCATGGTGTATATGGCTCTGTGTACTCTTCCGATTCCACGTTCTAAGAAAGATGGCTAGGCCAAGGATATGGATGGCTTCTGGTTCAAGCTGTGTGTGCCACTGCCACCCATCGAGAGAGAGAGAGAGAGAGAGAGAGAGAGAGAGAGAGAGAGAGAGAGAGAGAGAGAGAGAGAGAGAGAGAGAGATTAAACTGTTAAAAGAGACGAACAGTGGCTTTCAAAGTGGAACCTATTTATTTTGATCAGACACGCACACACATGAACCCTTGGAAGAAGAGTTTCCTTGCGAATTTTCTTGTTGCACTACTACTACAAATTACTATTGTTAACTATTATTTGTTACTAATATTTTCTTGTTCTCGCGTATGTTTTTTTGGGGAAATTTTTTTTCTTCTCTAATATATTTTTTTCGATTAAAATCCAAAACTATTAGATATAGATCGAACTTGAAACAACTAACGTCCAACATAACTCCGCTATTAATTTGTTACGAGTATCTGTTGTGTCTGTGACGAATAGCAAGAATCTATGGCACATGATCTGTTCTTGATGTGTGGCCTAAATTAGTTGTGCCTTCCACATTGCTATTCGCATTTGTTCGTTTGTTCCAATCAAATTCGTGCCCATGAGATTGATCAATGAACAGCAGCTGCGAGTGACTGCAAGAAATGGCAAAGGGAATACGAATCAACTATGCATTATCTGTGCATGCATGCATGCCAAGGTCTGCATGTACTTGTACAAGTCAAAAAAATACACCACTATTAAAATTTCAGAGAAATAATAGCATTGAAATATGAATATGGATGGAATGTTTGTGGTTATAATTTCATGTAATGGTGAGTACTTTACTTATACGTCGTGAGGAGCATATGTTCCCTCGTGGTATGCATGACAAAGTATGGATGCGACCTCAGTTAATTAAGAAGCATATTAATTAATTAATTAGTATCTAATGGGTTGGACATCTCCGTTAATTAATTGATTTAATATTATCATAATTGCACACAGTTTATAATCAAGACGAATGGGACATGATGATAGGCAATTCCATTGAATTGTCAAAAACAGTAGGTAGAAAAAACGAAAAAAAAAATACTCATGGCGGATTAACGTGTGGGCATCAAGCATTCAACGGTCGGTATCGTAATTAATTTTATTATATTTAATTCACATAATTATCACGAAACGAATTCTATCTAGAATATACGACATTAATGTACGTATATGCTTCCGGAATTATTATTATTATTATTATTATTATTATTATTATTATTATTATTATTATTATTATTATTATTATTATTATTATTATTATTATTATACCAAAAAATTCTATTTTTTCTTTGATTAATTAAAGTAGGAAACCAAACTTTCTTCCTGCAAAATATCTAAAAGGCGTTGAGGGGCACTATCATAATACATGCACATCGATCATGTCGCTTTCTTCTTACATGAATATTCCTACAACACTTATAACTTACTCGTACCCATAATTTAATTAGTTAACCTTAATATAACTTTTTCCAAATAATATGTCTTTCTTTTATTAACATTTTTGCATAATTGAATTAATATTTTTAATTAATGTGTGTAGTTTCGCCTAAATTCTGTCCACGTCAAAGGCACTTTAGTGTCAATCATTAATAATGAATTTATTTTATGTACAAATTGATAATGTTCTAGATTTTGACTCAGTTATAATTTTTTTTAACTCATATGTTATTGGGACGAGCAGACAATTAATGAGTATGATGAAGCCGTCCATCCTACACTAGTCTTGTATCAAAATTTTTAAACATCTTCGTTTTCTTCTACACAGTGTCCAAAATAGTTACTGCCGCTCGAATTGAGTTATGGACATCTCTTTCGAGTATAATAAAAAAGTAATAATCTTTATTTTTTCACATAAAAAAACTGTCTGTCACTCGAGTACATCTATAGCAGAATTTAAGATGAATATCCAAAATTTCTTGTGTTCTTTTGTGAGATTTGGATTATTTTTCAATAACATGGATATCATAAATTTCTTGTGTTCTTTTGTGAGAGTTACATTTTTTTCAGTTTGATAATTAAAGGTATTATATATGATGTTGTATATGTTCCTAAGAACTTTTCAGTCGTTTCTTGAGAAATCGGTATTTTCCTTTTACCAAATTTTATGTGTTTAATCATATATTTCTTCAGAATAATGTGTGTCCCCCCACATAATTTGGGGGGGGGGGGGGGGGATTGTCCCCCATGCTGCGTCAGCTGTCGGATTTGCATACGAAGGCTAGCACAGATCTCAAAAATTTGAGTGAGATCTGGCGCAGTTTGGGGGGCGGTTCGACGAGCGCGGCCCAGTTCGATCGCGTCCAAGGGGTATAAAATGATAAAAACATCGGAGACCATTTTCTTCTCTCATCTTTGTTTATCCTCTCCGCGCCGCCTCCTCATCTCTCCCTCTCCTCTCCACCAGAGGTCCGCCGCCGACGAGCAACCGCCTCCTCTCTCTTTCTCTTATCTCCTCTCCGAAAACCCCCGCCGATCTGCGCCAAGCGACGTCCCCTCGGCCAGATCTTCAACCCCAAGCATACCGCCAACCTCGAGCACCCCGCCGCGACGCTGTTGACCTACGCGACGACCTCCCACAACCAGATCTGCTCGACCCCTAGCACCCCGACTAGATCTGTGCCCGCCTTCCCTATGCGCCGCCGAGTCGTGGCCCCACCTACCAGATCTGCGACCGCTGCGCATCGACCCGCCGAGCACCGCCAATCCCCGTGCACTCCGCCTCCCTGTCCGTCGCCACTACCCCGACTAGCACCGACGATCAACCACTACAAGAAAATGGGCTATTGGCGACGCAAAGTAGCGTCGCATATTTGGTGACGCTACGTAGATGTCACTAGCGCCTTTATGGCATCCACTTTACATCCCAATAATGAGACGCTATTTGCCTCTTGATAGCGTCTCACTAGCGTGTTATTAGTTATTCATGAAATAGACGCTAAAGATGGCGCACTGGAGACGCTACGTAGACGCTACTATTGCGCGCCGTGGAGCGAAAAAGCGTGGGAGAACCGAACGCCGTTCTCGCGTCGACAATACGCGACACTATGCTCGCGTCTCACCATTTGCAGCTCTAAAGAGACGCTATCTGGCGTCACACACTTGGGCGATGCTATATAGATGTGAATGTGATTACTTGACAACTATTCTTAGGTTATCTATATTTATATCCCTATGTGCTGCTGCGGCATGGCCCCACCCACCAGATCTATGACCGCCGCGCACCGACTCGCCGAGCACCGCCGATCCCCATGCACTCCGCCACCACTACCCCGACTAGCACCGACGATCAGCCACTACAAGAAAATGGGCTATTGCCGACGCAAAGTAGTGTCGCATATTTGATGACGCTACATAGACATCACTAGCACTTTTATGGCGTCCACTTTGCGTCCCAATAATGAGACGCTATTTGCCTCTCGATAGCGTCTCACTAGCGTGTTCTTAGCTATTCATGAAATAGACACTAACGATGGCGCACTGGAGATGCTACGTGGACTCTACTATTGCTTGCCGCGGAGTGAAAAAGCGCGAGAGAACCTAACGCCATTCTCGTGTCGACAATACGCGATGCTATGCTCGCGTCTCACCATTTGCGACTCTAAAGAGATGCTATCTGGCATCACACACTTAGGCGACGCTATGTAGACGCGAATGTGATTACTTGACAACTATTCTTAGGTTATCTATATTTATATCGCTATTTGTTTTATATTTAAACCCTAAACCCTATATATTATATATACTATATTAGTATTATCAACATATACATGTATTCCTACATTAATTAAATATATATTTTTTTTTACATGATAGGAGTGTTCCTAAATATATAATTTGTTACCTTTAATATTTATGTTAGCTATACATACAATATATATCATATCTTAATTATGTATATATTATATTTATATTCTTAATCATGAAATTATGGTTGTTGAATTAAGAGAGTGATTTGCTACAAATTGTCCCATTTTCGCGTCACCTTGGAGACTCAATAGCGTCAACTTTACGTCTAACTAGAGCCGTCGGCAATGTCGAAGGTATGATGACACTATTGGCATCTCTGTAGCGTCGCGAACTTGGGACGTGAATAAGTTTTAGACGCTAGTTCGGCGCTACGGGGTCGCTAATTTTTTTTAGCGACTCAATAGTGTTTGTATTGCGCCGCCTTAGTCGGCTTTTTATCCCGCTCGCTTAATCGGGCACATATAGACATATAAATATTAAATGTAACAAATCTCACACATATATACATATTATTATCACTTAATCTCACACATATAAACATATATTCACTTCGAATATGTATACATATACATGTTATCTATATATGACTCGCACATGTATAGACATATACATACACATATATATTTATAAAACATATAGATAAACACATTGTTGTGATTTAATCTCCCACACGTAGACATATGCATATATTACACACATATATATACACACACACAATTTCGTTATAGACATATATACATATAGATTTATAATTTTATATACATACATGATAGATTGTCGGAAGGAAATAAAACAACTGGAACGGGGCACAATGTGATGAGACGCTATATTGATAAATAAAATTACATACATAATAAAAAAATTGAAATAGAAAAATAATTAGCGTCTCTCTGGCATCACGAATTTGAGACGCTAAATCTACATCGACGTCCCTACGACGCTATGGTGTCGCTATTGTAAGTTACGACACATTAGCTTCTCCATAGCGCCGCATTAGCCGAATTTTGATACGATCGGCACCTATATTGTGTTTTACATTACTCGCCCGACGCGCCTCGACGCCCGATGCCCAACGTCGACGATCGACTCTTTTGACGCCCGACGGCCGATGCCTCCGCCGCCCTTCGCCGCTGATGCCTCTACCTCTACTGCCTCCGCCTCCTCCGCCTCCTCCACCGCACTCCACCCCCTCCTCCACCGCACCTCTCTGCCTCCTCCACCGCACTCCTTCGCCGCCCTCTGCCTCCACCGCCTCCTCCTCTGACATCTGCCCTTCGCTTCCGCCTCCACCGCGCCCCTCCGCCGCCCTCCGCCTCCACCGCCTCCTCCTCCGACGTCCGCCCTTCTCCGCCACCTCCACCACGCCCCTCCACCGCCCTCCACCGCCGCCTCCGCCCTTCCATTGCCTCCTCCGCCTCCGCCCTCCTCCTTCGCTGCCATCCGCCGCCTCCACCGCGCCGACGTCCGCCTCCGCCGCCCTCCGCCTCCACCGCCTCTTCCTCCTCCTCCTCCTCCCTCCGCTACGTTCACCCGCCGACTGTGCTCCTCCTCTGTCAGTCGTCGCCTTCCTCCACCGCCGCCCTCCGCCTCCACCGCCTCTTCCTCCTCCTCCTCCTCCCTCCGCTACGTCCACCCGCCGATTGTGCTCCTCCTCTATCAGGCGTCGCCTTCCTCCACCGCCGCCCGCCGCCATCCCTCACCGCTTAAGAAGGTAGGAGCCCGCCACCATGTTAAGTTAATTATTAATGCATGAAGTTAAATACTACTTAATTACTTGATAATTAGTAACTAATGCATGTTAAGTTAAATACTACTTAATTACTTGATTGTTTTGCTATTAAGTTAGTAATGCATGTTAAGTTAAATACTACTTAATTACTTGAAACTATTGTTGTTAAGTTAGTTACTAGTGCAAGTTAACTTAAATACTAGAACCTCTTATGGATAAATTTTTTTCATAATTCTAGAACCTCTTTTTTATCATGTTCTCATAAATTTTACTAAGGATGTACTTCAACATTCTTGGTGATAAAATGAGATTATGATTCGATGATGAAGTACTTGAAACATATGATTTTGGACTTCGTAAGTTCAAAATCACACGTTTCAAGTACACGAATTTATTGACATATGGCTTAATATTGTTCGTTACAAAAATGATAAAGTCATATCGTAGTTGGATTCATCATTGGAAAGATAAACATGGCGTCATAACTAAAGAATATAAGGATGATGTTAATGAATTTATTAATGTGGCATATCAAAATGAGGGTGTTGCTTCTTCATATGGCGAAATCTTATGTCCATGTCGGAAGTGCAAATGTTATCAGTGGAAAGTAAGATATGATATGTAGAATGATTTATATTACAATGGTTTCTTACTGACATACACAAATTAGTTCTTTCATGACCAAGAAAGATGGGCTAAAGAAATAACTAATGTAGATACCGTTGTCGACTCGAGTAATCCGTATAGGGACATGATACAAGATGCAATGTTAGGAGAAAATGTTGGCGAAACATTGATTGTAGAAGATCCGAATCCTTCGGCTTCGAAGTTTTGTAGGAGGCAAATCAGTTTCATCCGGATCTTAGTTTAGGGACGATCCTGAGAGCTTTTGAGGAGGTCACTGTGGAACGCCTCCGAAATTGATTATACAATCTTCACAAGGTCGTCACGTTTGCCGGCCTCACTTTGGAGCGGAGGATACAAAGATGCCCAAGGCATATTAGACGCTCAGTTTGGGAGTCCCTTTGTAGGAAGTGATAAGTATGTTTACTTTTAAATTATTTTTATGAAAATTATAGTTTTTGAAAGTGTAAGTATTTGATGTTCACAAAGGATGGATGAATGATGGCAAAGGAAGTCGAAAAAGGTAAGAGTTAATCGTCTTTCGAAGCCCGAGACCCACATCCACACAAGGGGGTCGATGCGATTTGACGATCATCGACGGCGCATAGTAATTTACACATAAATTCAATTTAACAAACTTTTGACTTATACTTATATTATCAAATTTGAAACTTTATTGTAGGAGGAGAAAGAAGGCGGTCCCGTAGACTTTCGTGTGGTCTATGAGGCGACGCATACAACCTAGTCACGCCCACTACTCGTAGGCTTCTAGTAAGTCTCATGACATGGCATTTGATTATTGTCGTTAGTGCACTATTTTTGAAATACAGAATGTTTAAATTTTATAGGATGATTATAATATGAAAATGGCTGAGAAGTGTGGAGATGATCCGAGTACTCAGCCACCAGGAAATGTTTCTTCGTTAGTTTTGTCATGTTTTTAATTTGTGTTTCTCGATATATAATTTATATATTATATGATTGTATGATTTTTTTATTTCATAGAGGACTCTATTGTTTGGGAGGAGGTGGCCAACACGACACGAGAGGGGATACTTGCGTGGCCTCGGCACAGCCGCTCAGATACCTAGGAGGATCAGAGGATATGTAGGCGATCCATCTGCTGCGAGCTCATCCGCTGCACCTGATGTGACGCAGCTATCACAACAGCTATCACAACAATCATCGTAGCAGATATCGGGGTAGGTGTCGGAGCAGTTGTCGCAGCAGTTGGCTCCGCTATTGCAGGTGATTCAGGGATTGATCCCGACGCAGTATCCATCCTCGCGAGGTCATAGACCGAGCACATCTGGGTCAAATGTCCGGAATGATAACAATAACTCCCAAACCTAGGATAGAAACAACCCATGAATATAAACAATGCTTTTGTTACTTATAGATTTAGATATACATATAGTTTGTTAGTTCGGTTTATTACTTTTCGTATTCTTATGTTAAATATTATGCCTGTGATGCTTTAAATTGCCTGTGATGCTCTTATATTGCCTGTGATGAATATCAATGCATTTTTATATGCATTATATAATTGTATGGTCTGGGAAGAGAAAAAATGATGATTGAATGGGTAAAAAAAAATCTGAAAGTAGCGACTCCATAGCGTCCCATTCGCATCGCAAAGACTATCGACGCTGAGTTAAATATATCGTCCTTAGCGCCATAATCGCGTCTCATTGGCGACGCGTACACCATCATATTGCGTCACTTCAGCGCCTTCCTAGTGCCTAGAGTAGCGACTCGTGGGCGCCGAAATCGCGCCTCATACCTAGCACCCCTTGCGCGTCGACTTAGCGACGCATGTCTTCTACGCACAACCGCAAACCACGCGTCTTAATAACGTCGAGATAGCGTCAACACGTGGCGCTAGTAGCATCTCACTTCTTTTGACTCTGTTGCGATGCTACTAGCCACTGATATGTAGCATCCCATTTTTGTGGCGCTAGCTAGATGTGAATGAGACGCTCTTCACCACGGAGACATAATAACGCCACCTTAGTGTCGCTTATCTTGGGTCTCTAATCGCCCATTTTCTTGTAGTGAGCCCCGCCGAGCGCCGCCGACCCTTTCACATCTTGCCTCCCTGTCCGCCATCGCTCCCTCGCCGTGCTCCACCACCAAGCATTGATGAACAGACCTGCCGAGTGCCACCGACCCTTGTGAACCCTGCCTCCTTGTCTGCCGCTCCTCCCCCGCTGAGCTCCACCACCACCAAGCGCTGATGAAAAGCTCTGCCGAGTGCCACCGACCCCCGCGCACCCCGCCTCCCTGTCCGCCGCCGCTCCCCCGCCGAGACGAGATCCATCGCCAATCACCCGCGTCGAGCACCGCCGACCCCTCACACTGTTGAATCATGTTTTAAATATCCTAATCCTATAATTTTATTTGTAATGTAATGTAATGAGTGTGCTGTAATGTAATGTCATATTTTGTGACAATTACGCACTGTCTGAATATCTGAGTGTTAAACATGGGGAACAACTGACCATATACCATAAATCATTAGTGTTTATGTTCTTAATCATTACAGTGAACTTGTTAACAGGGAATCATTCTCCAACACTTCATTCATTCTCCAACACCAACACTTCATGTGTTCAATATGTCCGAAAGTGAGATAAGATAGAGATAAAGTGAGATGAGATAGAGATGGATGGATCTAAACTCAATCTATGCTTGGATTAATTACACTGCGAAATTCTTAATGCCTCAAAACGGTCTTTCGAATAGCTCATAGAATGAAAATCGTCATATAACATTCTCATTTGCAATAGAACGGAGCTCATAACATTCTTTTAATTGAATTAAACTACGTTTGAAGTTCGAATTAAACTTCATTCAACTCAAAATGTGTAAGCGTTCCAATTGTCACAGAGAGAGGGATTACAATATTTTAATAGAACAAAGATTTGTAGTTTATCAAGAATTACAATTTATCAAATTTCCTTAAGCAGATATCGACTCTCGAATTCTGGCAATACAACGGACAAACTATAGGCAAACTACAAATTTAGATCATGAATTAAGATTATGATATTTAAAATATGGATTAACAAAAATGACTAAAAAATGTGTCGGCGGTCGTGTCGAGACGCTCAGGGGCGTGCGACCTTTGGCGGGATCGGAGTGGCATTCGGCGTAGTCACGACGAGGTCACTGCATGCAGCGGCAGTTAGGGGCGTGCGGCAGGGTCGCAGCGTGAGGCATGGTGGCACGAGGTCTCGGTGAGGTCGGCGGCGCTCGACGTGCTTGGGGTCGTCGAGGTGTCAGCGACGCGAGGTCTTCGCGAGGTCGGCGGCGCTCAGCTTGCTCGAGGTCCGCCAGGGGAGTCGCCATTGTGCGAGGTCGACGGCGCTCGGCATGCTCGAGGTCCATGAGGGGGTCGCCGCTGCATGAAGATTTAGCCGGAGGGTCGCCGCTGCACACAGATCTGGCCGGAGGCCGACACTGCGTGCGGATCTGGACAGGGTGAGGCGGATCTGGGCGCGGGGAGGTCGGCGGCGAGTCTGGTCAGCGAGGGACGTGTTCGATGGTCATGATTCCTTGTAGGCAAAGAGATCTGGTCGGACGGAGGGAGAAAGTGAGAAAACGAAAAGAAAGAGGGAGAATAAGATGTCAAAAAGCACCTTCGAGGTCGGACTCGTCGGCGGTGGACAGATCTGGTCGGATGCGATCGTCGAGGCATAGATCTCATCGGTGGTTGTTAGTTCTGGAAGGACGCGGCCGTGGAGGCACAGATCTCACCGGCGGTTGCTCTCGTGCAGATCTGGGCGAATGGACGCAGTCGCTATCCCGCAGATCTCGCCGGCGACGATAGATCTGGACAAACGCGGCGGATCTCATTGGCGGCGAGCCGAGTTCGCCGCATGGAGATGAGGAAGGGGGTAAAAGCGCGAGAAAGCGAGAGAGGTGTGTGTGAGAGAGAGAGAGTAAAAGGGGTGAAAAGGTTTTTACCCCACCCTTTTGTACTCGGGATCCGATTGAATCCCTGTCGACCACTTTTTTTTTCATGGTGAACTGCCCGCCGTCGTTCGGTTCACCATGAAAAAAACTCATTTTTCATCGGCGTCGGACAGACGCCTTTAAATGGGCGAAGTGTCCCCCGTTTAAGTTGGGGGGACACCCATTATTCCCATATTTCTTTTGTTCTTCTTGAAATTTTCATTAATGTTTTTTAACAAGTCGTACATGGTATAACCAGTAATTTACAAGCTGTTGAAGTTAGTCTTTTGCAATGAATTTTGTGAAGACAAAATTTTGCAAACAAATAATAAAAGCTTAATGGATAAATTTTATTACCAAATATTGAACGCTATTAATTTTAAAAGACTTACGAAAGTAAGCATTGGATCGATCCTTTTATAATTACCGTTTAATATTATATGTAAATAGTCAAATTCAATGATGGTAATTAAGATGAGATTATACATCTTGGAGATAGCCGAATTGGCCAACTCTGGTCCTTGACTTTCAAATCATCCATATAATGTATATCACTATATGTCAGATAATCAATTTCAAAAATTTCAACTCATAAGTTAATCATAACTAATGGGAGTTCAAATGTTGCCCCAACATATCCTTATTCATTAGGGTATGAATTATTATGGAAAGAAAAAATAAATGGAGATTTAAGCTTTGGTTGGTATCTACATACGAGATTTTATGAATCATACATATATATTCTAGACTTTCATTAGAGCTTTATTTATCTTATAGAAGTTAAGAATTCCGTTCATTAATGAATTAGGTCCATCTATTGACTTTCGAGTTCTTTTGCTCTGAACTCGTTTACCTTTTCTTGCAATGAAATTTAATAGGTGTCCTACCCATTTAAATGAATAGGATTAACCGGACGTAAAAAATTGAATCCATCTACTTGAAGTACTTACAAACTCGTATTGCCATCAAGATAAAGAACAAATCTTAACAGTTAATTTTAAACAAATCATAAAATATTACAAGAAAGGAACAATTTTTAAATTCACCAGGTAAAATGAGCAATCATAAAATTTTCGATCAGGATTGGACTCGTTGACATTGACATTTAGGCCACATCATTAGGTATCAACAAAATATTATATACATAGAAGAGATAATAAGCTCAACTATCATGTAACTACTAATCTAAGCACAAAAGAAACAATTATCTATATACATAGGAGAAACAATAAGCTCATTTTTTTAGCTCATTAACCAAAACTCATTTAGATTACTAATTTAAACACAAATTTTGACACCGGTAGAACAATATAGATCTCAACCATTATCTCTATACAGGGTAAATGCAAGGCAAATACAAAAGAAACAATTATCTCTATTCAGGGCAAATACAAATCTCAACCATTGAGGCAAATATAGAAGAAACAACATGACCTACATGTTCTTCATTGATTATCAAAGTTTTATCATTGTTCTTAGAAAAACAATGGAAGAGTTCACAATACAGGAGAAATAGTAAGTTACCCAATACAGGACTTCTGTTCACCTCCAGCTACAATGCTTCTTGCCATTCCCCATGACCAAAGCCAAAGTGGCCCTCCGAATCGTTAGATCTCCCCCGGCAAATTAGGACTCCCTTTCCTCCATTTCTGATCACATGATCTTCGAACCTACGTCCTTCGTCCTCTGATGGCCGAAAGATCACAGAACAAAATTGAGCATTTTTTCAAAGATCACAAATCCCATTGTCTGGGCTCATTCCACGTTTTATATATATATATATATATATATGAGAGTAATGTACCTACAAAGCATCTTCCGCTTTGTAGGGTTGTTGAACGCATCTCAACCGTTGATCTACTCATCAATGAATCTGATCAAAAGTGATTAAACTCATGATTTAAAAATATCAATTATTTCAATCGTTGATCAATGGATCAACGGTTGAGATTCGCTCAGCATCCCTACAAAACGGAAGGTGCTTTGTAGATACATTAATCCATATATATATATATATATTTTATGTTTTGCAATGAGTTCCAATATTTTAGCACAAAAACAGAATTACAGATGCTGAAAATATGAATGCTAATAATAATGTATCATCATCATTAGTTGTTCTTACTAATAATCTAACGTTAGCCTTCCTTTTATGAAAGAGTTCCATCACAAAAAAAAATATCAATGTATAATAGAAGACTCCTAGAACAAAAACATTCTTAAGTAATTTAATAGATTCTTCGTGACATGTGAATTATTTAATTCCTTCACATATTTGTTTTGTTCAAGTTCAACTAAAGAAGACGGATTTATTCAAGCGTCATAATATTTCTTGTGCCCTTTTTCGTGTGACCAAATTTGATGATGGTGATGATGTTCATAATTCTTTTTTTTTTTGCAGACATTACGCTGATGATGTTTTGTTTACTTAAGGAATTGGTAATGATTAAATGGGGTATTACGAAATACCTCACGACCAAAGAATGAATCGTCGAAAACTTTTCTACGTTATTTCGAATTCGTTGTCGGAAACTCGATAACGACAAAGGAAATGTCATCGAAATTACTAGTAGTACAGCAGCCTCTCGACTTCACTCGATGATTGGACTAGTGCACTCAACAGCCCCACGACAGCCCCACGACACCACAATATCTTGGTGTTCAAAAGACTACTACACACTCATAAGTCCAATATTGGACTTTTATAATGTAAGAGTGCAACTGCATGAAGTGGCAATTTGTGCAACTGCACACTTGCAAGGCTCATTATGGGCGTATGAGTCATGTGCAACAATCTCTCACTCGTATATAATGGACTCTTATCTATATTTATTTTAGTAAATGTTCGTTAAGATAAATGGAACATGCGACTCAGAAGTACATCCACAACATAGAAAGAATTATGACTTGTTAGGAATATATAGTCACTCAACCACTTGAGAGTCTATATTATAATATATTAGGGATACATAATTGCTCAATCAATTTTGAGAGCCAAAAGTTATGACAAAATAACTGCTCAATCAACGTGTGAGCTCATGCTATAACGTATCATCATTGCATAGCTACTCAACTATCATGTAAACCAATATATTGATTTATCAATAATATATAGTCGCTCAAACATCCATGTTACTCGCTTTGCTTTAGAAACACTTTGTTTGCACACTCTAGACGACACACGTCTTATCATGCATGATTTCTATTGATTCGAATTTGTATGCTTAGGCATTCCAAATATCATGCAACAACACTAGTAAATCTTCCTCTTGCCATCATATTTCTCAGTTCTAAATCAGTTGCTTTTTTACTCATGACTCAACGGGTCGCATACACTTTTAGCCTTTGAGTACCTTGATAAACTAGCAACACTAACCTATTACCTCAAAATATAATCAAAAGTCTAAAGGCAATCTTCAAACTTGTTCAGTCCTTAAAGACACACTCTAACGAAAAACTATGAAGTATTCGTCAAATCTTAGGGTCGATTTAGCATATTAGGTTCATAATCAAGTATTACGGTGGAGACTCTGAAAGAGCGTATGTCATAAACTGGTAACACCGTGCAGACTAGAGTCCAAATGTGTACTTATTAGTCCTGACTTGAGTCCTCCCACTAGTCGTCCAAAAATTAACACCATGAGGTCTCACATCTGACTTTTCTTATCAGGCTACACGAAGTTATATATAAACTCGAATCATCCTCCCGCATATATTAAGGTGATCTTAGACCATATACCTGAATCTAAATCATTTCATCTCCGCTCTCTATACACTAAGCACCGAGATGATTATTCGTGTAATTAATAATCTCGTGCCTGATTTGACATACTCTAACATTATAAAAATTATTAACTAACTCTAGAATAAAATTTAACATAATTTTACTCATCATAAGAAGATATAAAATACATCATCACATAAGCTCTATGCACGTTAATGCATCAATCAAACATGCTTAATAAGTATCACATACTTATATGTGTATTCATTAACCATATCTTCTTCACATTGTCAAGACATACTAGACATCAATGTATTTTCCCTTATAATGGTCCATCATTTTATCACGCAATAGTGATATACATATTACAACAAAGAACATACTTGACCATTGTCAATACATGAGTAAAATAATTTACTTAACTAAAAGAGCTTCATATCATCATTAAATATAACACAAACTCAATTTTCATACTTGACAGTTATAGTTTTGCTTGAAGTAAACTTTGCAATATGTCATTCTATAACGTGAAGACATAAATAGAGATACATTTTTTCTTATTGATATCGTCATCCTAATAAACGTCTATTTATTAAGTTAATTTATAACTTGATCTCCATCATAATGCAAAATGAGAGTCAACATGTTCATAAGATGTCTAATGATTCTCTTAATCACCATTCAACATAGGTGCTCTCCATTAGTATGTAAAATTTCATTTGACCAATGACAAATATCAGATCGCTCAACTTATTGTGCATGTCTGATCACTGACTATGTTTACAAAAGGACATTTTTTTTGTTAGTCATAAAGTCTTAGAAAAAATCATGAGATTCAAAATTATCTCTTTTAATAAGGGTACTAATAAGTATATAATTTCTCGTAGAATGTTCAATTTATCTTTATGATAGACGACTCTTATTATAAAATAATAAATTTATTTGAACAATTCTAATTTAAATTCACACCTGGTGTGAATAACTGTCTCACCCATGTCATTTTTATAGAAAGACATTAAATTCTTCATTAATAAAAGAAATCTCTTATTCTTTCTAGCTATACATAATATTGTTTCACATATAATGTCATAATGACATATTTATTCAAAAACGTTTGACATACACATAATGATACTTATATCATTATTTAGATGAATATTGAATTCATAAATAGAACGTCGAAAACTATATATTGCGCTCAATCATTTTACATTTAAGCATTCAAATAACTTTATGTAATTTTCATCTAATACATATGTGAAATAATAGTTAGACTTTTGACGAACGGGAGAAAAAATATAATAATTTCTCTATAGTCAGCACTTCTTTTGTGACTGTTGCTTTTCGTTACTTTTAAATATCTTATCATCCATATAAACTTATTTCGAACACTTGTCTTTCGACAAAGATGAATGATTAAACAAGCCATTGATCCAATGGATGGTAGAATGTGGTGTGTCAATAGGAAAATTATGTTTAGATAGTAAGTAGTAAAAAATGATGGTATGGGGAATGTGAGTTTTTATTTACATAAAAGGCATTTCTACCATTTATTATATATGAACTCTTTGTAATATCTAATGAGTAATAATATTTATTACTTTACTACTTAATTTAGTTTTCTCTTTTTTTTATTTTTCTATTTTTGTTATATTATTTTTTAACTATTTTATTCAACTATTTTAAAAATTAAAAAAATAATAAATATATATTCATATAAAAGGAAAAGATAATGTATCAATGAGAAAGATGGTTTAACTTGGTAAGAAGAGAAATGATTTTATTTGGTAATAAAAGAGGAGTTAAGGGTTAATTTGGTATAAAATGGTTTATTCCTTCTCATTCCACCAATTTGGTGAAATGAAAAAGATAGTGTTTAAAGGGATTAACTATTCCACCTCACCCCACTTAACTTAAATAAAAATATAATCAAACATTATTTAACTAATTTCATTCCTTTATATTCCACCCCTCCGCTCCAAATTCCTCAATCCAAACTGACCTAGACATCAATACAAATAGATTATTGTAATTTTTTGTTCATAAATGATTTTCATATATATATTTGTCAATGAAACATTGTCACAAAGGTAGACAACTTTAGCGAGAAAGTATATTTCCTGAGCTAATCTATATTTATATTGCCTCAAAAAATGTCACAACTTAACTAGCCAAGACTTTCAACATTTATTTACGTCACATATGAGATAAATATTCAACTTGGATATTTAAATTAATCAAGATATAGAAAATCACTTTTTAGAAATTTTCATAAAGAAATTTTATTAAATACGAAATTTAATGATAAACGTGAATGCGCAACTACGTTTGTCCAAAATATCATATGTAGATACTATACACATATTCACTATAAAATAGTGGTATAGTAAGATAAAAAATATTTATCTATTGCAAAAGAAAATTTTGCAAGTCATAATCATTTTTAACTCTCACTTTCGTGTTGTTTCCAATTATGTCCTTTGGTGTGAAAGTTAAGTTATATAATGAATTCATTATTCTTTATCCATATGATAAGGTGCTTCAAGAATCTCAGTCCACAAAAAGACGAATTTCAACAATGAAATAACATTATCATTAAACAAAACTAACATACGATTATATCAACAATTTTCAACTCAATTCAATCATGAGCGAAAATTATCATACTTGCCACAGGCGTAGGACATTGTTTTGCATATAGTAACTTGCCATCATACTTCTCACATCGATGTGAATTACGTTAGTCATTTTTACTATTTATATATTATTTATTGAACTATGATCTATGTCGAAAACTCACAACAATTTTCTTATTTTGACATGAACAGCATATTTCATAGTTGAAGACGACACATATTCTTCAAATAAATGTCAAAATATTTAATAATTTCACAAACATTAAATATGTGCACAAGCTTACTATACTTTATAAATAAGTATTTATCACGTGGTCATTCTAAAAGGTATTTTTGATTCTCTAATTCACCCGTCAAGTTTATCACCACATACAAATATATAACATATTTGTTGAAGAAAACTTATGCAAGAGTTATTATTTTCTTGATGATTTCGTTACATCAAAATCATGAGAATCGTGATAATGATCGTACTCGATAGAAGTCATGTTTTGTCATGTGTATGGGTGACCCATGAACAAATCTAACCCGACTCGATCAAATTTGATTGGGTCGGGTCAAGGGGTTAAGGAGCGGTCAGGTCGGGTCGGGTCGAGTGGTCGGGTAATTTTTAATTTTTTTTCTTACTATTTTATATTTTATTTAATATAAAAAATGTTTAATATTATTTTAAAAGTATAAAATATGTTTTCTAACTATTTAATATTATTTTTGCACTTAAAATATTTTATTTCAATTTTTTTAAAATTTTTAAATCAAATATAAGCCTTAAGTTTAAATAAAAAATAATAAAAGTCGAGTCTATCGAATTGGGTCGACTCAACTCGGATTGAATTTTTCCAACCCGTATCTGACCTGACCCGACCCATGGTCGGATCAAGTTTAGGTCAAGTCGAGTCCGACCCGACCACCAATGCGGGTTGGGTTGAATCATCGGGTTCACGGGTCGATTCAATCCAGTGAACACCCCTAGTCATGTGTCACTTTTGACATATTACTTTTGATTTTGTCATATTGAAAAGACTCTTTTTTTGTGTCGTGTGTCACTTATGTATGGTCAAACTTACATAAGGAAAATGAATTAGTTTTTGCATATCTTCTTGTCGTATATATTCATAAATAATAATATAATAATATTTTCATGACAATGACATCGAGATGGACGCTATGCTCTCACTCATCTCCCACTATTAGAAAAAAATAATTACCATTTATTAAAAATAATATGTTGCTCCAAAGTACTATCTATTCATTTTGGAGAACGAACATTCAAAATCATCTAAAAAATATATTATGTGAATTTTGGGCAGGCCAATCACGTTTCTGTGATGGGAGCTCTTCCTTATATTTGTAAGGTGCCAATTAGAAAATCATCACCCCTCACATCGTCACTACAATAATTAAAAAAAAAATCATCATGTCATGTAATCATAATTATTCTTGAAAAATGTGTTAACACTACACCAAGTAAGTCCACTTAAAAAGAGGATAGTACATTTTCCACTAACAATATCTTTTCAGTACTTTCACATGCACATGTCATCACTCAACAAAAATTGTTACCATGACCATCGTACAAATTAGATGTCTTAATCCGATTTGGCCTACATATGTTTCATAATTTCAAACTTATTTTATCCTAAGTTTTATGAAACATATCACATTCATAATTCACAAATATTTATGCATTCAAAATAAACATTTCATAAATAACATATATGAATATATATTATGCACACAAATAATCATACAATTCATTTACATATAAATGAATATTATTTGTCACACTCATATAATTAACATAAACATAATAGTAGACGTATAAAAAATCACACAAATATTATCACATGTCTAACTCTACATTTATATCACATAAGTCTTAATCATGTACATAAATTCATGTGTAATATATATATATATGTGTGTGTGTGTGTGTGCGTGCACGCGCGCGCGCGCGTGTTTGTGTGTGCGCGCACACATATTTTTATTCATAAAGAAATATAATTTGTCATAATTAATGTGCTTATTTCACATGAAAATGTGATAAAAATAATTTGTGCATAACTTAATATAAATATGTGAATTAATTACTCACAAATTCACATAACACATATTATGTCTAATATATAACAAAAATTTATTATGCACATATTCTTTCATAAAGAAAATAAATTCTTATTACATAATCCAAATCACATAATGAACTAATAATGTAAATATTTTATTTATCATGTCAATTTACGTAAGTGTCACATTTAAATACACTTTAAAAAATATAACATAATTATGTTCATGGATATCCAATTCATATGGAAATTTAATTTAAGTGTGACATGCTACAATTCAAACATATCATATAATAATATATATGAATGAATTTTTACTTAAATTCATAATCATATATAATGCATGACAAAATAACTTGACTTTTTCATGTACTAATAATATGCATAATACTAGTAATATGCATAAAACAAATGTCATACCATTTTTAAAAAAAAAATATTCTAAAAAAATTTATTATTTACATTACATGATCACTTCTCTTAGAAAAGAATTTCCATTTTCATATTAATTCATCACATAACTATTCAAAAATACAAAATTTCATAATAAACCATAATCTGTTTATTTTGTATTAAAACTAAATAAGTACATAGCACTCATACTTAGAATTAAATGTAACATGATAATTTATAAGAATATCAATTACTATTAATTACACATAGTAATATGGCATAGTATGCAAAATCCCATATGCAAAGGTCCAAAATATGCATATTAAACATTCTAAAACTTTTAGAAAAGCTTTCATAATTTTCTAACTCAATAGCGTGCATAAATTATAAATAATCTAATTTTTCATAGATATTTATCATGACATAATAACATATAAAATGCATCATAACAAAAATGCATACAGTTATTCGAACATATATCACATATTTTTCAGAAAACTTTTCAGAATTTTCTGGGTTCAAAAAACACATTTTTGTCATTTTCCTAATATTTTCCCGGAGTTAATACATCTGATTTTTTTAAAAAAAAATATTTCTTGTTCAACTGGGTTGACAATGGCCCAAAACCTGCAGCGGGCTTCAAGCCCGCGACCGTCACACAGCGGGCCGCCGCCCGCGCAACGCGCTCATCTTGCGCGTGTAGTACAGCGGCGGGCCACTGGCCCGCGCGTACACTCGAACGTCTAGCGGGCCATCGGCCCGTGCATACACTCGCGCGTGCAGCGGGCCATGGGCCCACGCAGATGCTGTAGCAATTTCCTTTTTAACAGTTCGTTCCTTTTTCTTTTGTCCACAAACATTGTAAACGTGCAGTAAATAATGTAAAATACATGTCTTGCATGACCAGTGAGTTGAACAACTGTGCAACATCCAATTGCATAAAAAAAAGAAACTTGAATGCAGCAAGTCGCAGTCACGACGAGAATGCGCCTCTGTATAATTTCTTTTTGCAAAAGATGGGAAAATAATATTAAATAAGTGTACAAAAAATTATAGGTGAATTTAGTACAAAAAATTACATAGTCCGAAAATTTCGGGAAAAGATATTTCGGGTGTAATAAGATATTTCGGCTTTGTGCAACTGAAGTGACAGTTTATGCAACTGCGCATTTCCAAGGTCCATTATGGGCGTATCAGTCATGTCCAACATCTTCTTTTGCAGATCATATGCTAATTTTGTGGCCAAAATGTACCGCTGGATGCTATGCCATTTACTGATTTGTCATTTTTGTTCCATGGGATTAGCGTGTTGTTGAACTGATTGCTATGCCATTTGTATTCTGAAATGGAGAGTAGGAAGTTGCATTTTGCCTTTCTTAAGTTTTGTAAGAGTGCTACGCCACTAGCTGAGTTTCTCAAATCATTTCTATTGACTCTATGCAATTTTCTCTAGTGCCTGCGTCCATACATCGATGGTAATACCATCGTAATTGTGTACCAAACTGTCATATGACATGTGTGGACAGTGGATTGACCCGTCGACATCACTTTCAAGTCGTGTACTGGCGTATGCATTAGAAATCGAGGAGTATTATTTGAGCTCTTAATATTGAAAGATAAAAATAAATATAGCATACATCATTCTGTCAACATAGTGTAAAATTTAAATCAATGATTGTATTTTGATGTTTTTATGCACTTACATATTTAGAGGAAGAAAAATGTGAATGCAAGATAATTTGAGTCCATGGCGTAAAGATCCTTTATAATCTTATAAAGGGAGCATCCCCTCTGGGCTGAAGGTTGTTAGCCGACACGAGCAATTCGGTGTCAGTTTCCGTCAACACCGTCGGAGCCTCAATGTAACGCCCAAAAAATCACCCCTCCTGCCACGTAGGTAGTCAGGTTGATCCCGGGAGCGCTACACTGCCTATTACACTATTGACTATGATCATTCAACAAAATATATATGTGACATCAATATTATAAGATAAAATAATTTATGATTTTAATGCGGAAGTTCAAACATCAAAATATCAAAGGCATAGTTCATTCATGCAGGTTGTAACAAGATGATAAGAGACCACAAATCTCAAAAAGTTCAACAGGAGAAAGAAATTCGATAGGCGGAATAGCATGATGTCTATGAATAATAAAGAAAATCATAACACTAAATGCAATTGAGGAAAACTTGATAATGGAATAGTCATGTGCAGCATCCTCCAAGCTTTGAGCACTCTCACACCTCATCAAGCAGCATTCTCACTTGTAAAATCTCAATGCAGGAAAATCGAATACCCATGAGCAAAGATGTCCAGCATAATAGAAGCATAGACGATAAAATAAGGATCAATGTTAATTAAGATAGGGATCAATGATATTCATATAACAATAGATCAGCAGTGAATAACAATATACCTTGACTTCTATGCATTTACTATAATAGGCCATATGTCATGCTTTTGCCATATCAATATCTATACTCTATTCTTTATTATGACCATACTTTGTCTTTACTATACTCTGCATTTACCATACCATGTTCCATGTGTTACTATACAATACTTTATTTTGCATTGCTTTGCTGTGAGTTGCACTACATATTTTATATTACTATGATATCCTTAAAGATAATTGTCCTATGCGAGCTCGACTTTATTAGATTGGAATGTCAGAGGTGCCTCTATGAATTTGTAAAGCCAGTAAGCCCATATGCGGGATGGGTGTGACAATGCATCACCTGTTTCGAAATGCAAGTGGGTGAGAACCTGCACTCCAGGAACAGTGGTCATTTAAGAACTTGTAGGTTTACTGTCTCCTCAGTTAGCTACCTATCCCTCTGGCTCAGTACTATGTTCTTTGAGGAATGAGTGTGACCATTGTATCACCCTTATTCGAGACACATGTGGGAGAGGACTTGAAATTTCATGAACAGTAGTGGTCATCAAAGACCAGTAGATTGTTATCTTCTCAGCTAACTATCTGCCCCTCTTTATGTCATGCTATGATCTTTGTTCTGTACAATGAGACAACACATAACAATCCCATGTATTTATCTTTACTTTATTTATCTTTGCTTATCATGTAGTATATGAATCAGGACCCAAATGGACATTAATGTCTGTACAATAGGTCTCAGTCAGTTATAGGTGAACTGAGTAGAGTCTCCGATTATGATTCAAGAGTTTGACTCAGATCGGATCAGTGTCCGACTCGAATCATATCAGAAATAATTCAATATCTCTCTCTATGGATTGGGATTGGGTTGAATCGGTTAGCCCGAACTGAAAGTTGGACTGGACCGGACCGTCTAAAATGGTTAATTGACTGAACCGATCGACCGTTTCTAGACCGGTCGGCCGTTCTTCTTGGTTTGACCAAGTCGAATCGGTTGACTTGAACCGGTCGACCATCCGCTGTGAACCAATCGATCATTCTGTAGTACCGGTCAACCAGTCCTCTCGGATCGATCAACTTTCTTCTTTATCGGAGTTCTGTTGGACCGGTCGACCGTGCACAGGTGGCCAGTCGATCGATTCCTTCTGTGCATCTATGGATCGGTCGACCGTTCTTAGAGACTGGTTGACCAATCCGATGATCACGGGGATGCACGGTGCGCGTAAGATCGGTCGATCGCTCGAAAGACCGATCGACCGCTCGGAAGACCACTCGACCGCTCGGAAGATCGGTCGACTGCTCGCGAGATCAGATCTGTCGATTAATAGATGGACCGGTCGACCGCCCAGTAGGATTGGTTGACCGATCGAGAGATGTGCAGGTGCCAACATTCATTGGACCGGTCGACCGTTCATGGAATCGGTCAACCAGTTCCTGCGATAAAATAGGGTCGTCGATCATCTTCCTCGATTTTGGCAGCGTTTCGGCCATCAAATCACGTTGATCAAATATGAAAAATGAAGCTAACAATCTCATATCATAATGGACTAATTTTACGCATCAAACGGTCCATAATTCTTTGTCTAGGGATTTAAAACTCTAAGTACCTTGTTTTGACCGCTGGTGTTCGTCGAGTCGCTGTCGTCGCACCGTTGATCGCCGATCGTTCCTGGCCAGAGGGAGAGGTGCGCCTGGTCTCTGCGAAGATTTAGAGGGTGTCGCTGTGTGTCGATGGGCGTGTGGATGAGCGTCGGATCATCTGGTGTGCTGTCTCTGTTCTGCTTCGCTCTTTGCGCGCGTCGATCGCCGGAGAGATGAAGGAGAAAAAGAGACGGAGGCGATGGGAGAGCGGCGGTCGGTAGAGGTCCAAGGGGGCACGAGGGTCTCCTCGCTTCTCCTTTTATAGCATCAGCCCGCCAGAGGGCCGGCCGATCGTGGGGCACGATCAGGGGAGGATTTTCTCCCCTGGTCGGTCGTTTCCTTTCTTTCATCTTTCTCCCTTTTTTAATTTGCTTTGAATTCCCTTCATTAATGATAATTAAATTTTGATTTTGAACTATTTCATTGTTTGGAAATTGCATGCGTTACACTCAACATCTGTGGTGAGCGCTTGGTGTCTAGCTCCAAGCCCCATGTTGCATCTTTTCTTCTCAAATTGGTGGTGAAGCTTCACGTCTTTTAAGTTGTGGCAGTCAGAAAGGGAAGAAATAAATCCACACCCGTAACCACAATAGAGTCCCCAACCACAATAGTCCCAAAGCAGCAGCAGCACCCAGAGCTCCAACAGTAGCAGATCCGTGAAGCTCCTCCCTTGCCATCAGAAGACAAGAAGATGACCGACGATGTTGTAAAGGATTTTATCAAGGCCAATGTAGCAATTGTATAATTTAGTGAGAGTATTCCATGGGTTGAAATTGATTAAAGAGAGAATTTAAAAAGAAATAAGAATATAATTAGCAAAGGAATATGAATTGAAAGAAATATTAATTCAAGGAGTTAAAATTAGAATAGGATTAAAAATATGGTTAGAAAGGAAAAAGGAAAAGAAAGAAAGTTAAATTCTAATGGAGTGAAAATTATAATTAGATTGTGATTAGAATTTCAATTTGATTTAAGATCCAAATAAAAACCTAATGAATATAGGATTCTCAAATATGATAGGATTAAGAGTCTTATGGCTTAAATTTTTTTCAGCAATTAAAATAGTATTTATAATTATTTTAATTCAAAAAATAAGTGATAAAATATTATGGTATTAACTAATACCAAAAATTAAATTAAAGGAAAAAAATAAAATGATAAGATAAAAGTAGAGTTTTGATTGAGAGAAGTTATGGAAAAGATAAAAGGAAGTTTAAATTAAATTAGATTTGAGATAAGTATGGTTATGAAATAAGTAGTTAGAATTTAACTAAATCTGAATATTCAAGAGAGGACAACTAATTATGCATGGTCATGATTGATGGAGAAATAATTCAAAAAATTCTAGTTAAATTTATAAATAGAACCTAAAGGGTGGCCAGAAACTCTAATTAGTCTCCACAGAAATTCTGCACTATGAGCTCCTCTTTCTCCTCCGCTTGCACGCGGATCAAAGCATTTCAAAGAGCAATCGAAAGTTGATTTCGAAGCCCCGACATAGAAGAGCAGCCTCGAGGTGACGGACGTGAGTTTCAAGGTCACACCATGGAGAAATTGTTGGCCAAAATTCGGCGTTTGTGCAGTTTTCAAGCAACGGAATTTTAGTTGATTTTTCAACCAACTTGAGGAACATTGTGAGATCCCCATGCCATCGATTTTTTGTGACAGGGAACCCTAGATTCTTCTCCTTTATACTGAGATTATATTGATATAAGTTTTCCATCGATTAGATATTGTATGACATAGATACAATGGCCAAAAGTTGTATAGGAAACACAATTCTCTAGCGGTGACACAACTCGATCTGAGTTTTGGTTGACATGGCCCAGATTTTGTCAAAACGGCTCGGGTTATGATTGACATGATTTGGGTTCTATAGAACCTAGACCGAATTTGATTCGAACGTAGATCGGAATCGCGATAACGCAACCCGAGTTCCCGACAGCACGGCTCATGTTTCATACAATGTGGCTCGTGTTGTCCAAGCGCATGAATAGAGGTGCAAACCGGCCAACCCATCCCGGGTTCGTAGTACACTCAGACTAGGTTTCGCCTAGCTGAGGCAACAATTTAGAAGTGGGATCACGAGCTGTGGTCCCATTGATGCGAGTTATTTTTCGAGGGCAGAAACCTATTTTATGTTATGATTGATTATTCTTGATCATGCAAATGGTTCTCATAATGATTTTTAGTTGATTGAGATCTTTATGAACAATGAATTAGCCCTAGTGATTGATGGAGATCCTTATGATTGATTGATGTCCATTGTGATCAATGGATTGTTACGGCCGATAGATACTATTGTGATTGATAATAGTAATTGAATTGGATTGTTAATATAATTGAATTGCACATAGTGGCCGATTGATAATTAAATTGCTCCAAAGTGATTGATAAACCATTGGTTACGTCCTACTAGATGATGGATAATTGAATTGATATATTGTTAATAAAATGGATAATTGATAGTTGTTGATTGCGTCTTTCATTGGCTTATGATCAATTGGTAATTGATTTAAGATAATTGAATTGAATTGTAATGAACATTTGTCATTAATAATTTATGATATAGATAGTTACTTTGATTGATCAATAGATTATTGTTAATTGATAATTGAATTTAATGGAGGTCATACGTTGCCTGCCCACCGTCCGATCTAATCGGACGGTGCATTGCCCCTGGTCACTTCCCTCACCACTACGATCGCCCGGCCACTTCCCTCACCTCTGTGATCACCCGGCCAAGCTCAACCTCTCCGACGGAATGCCTCATCACTTCGAGAGCCTGCTCGTCATCGACGGATGCACGGGTGGATGGTTCTCATCTCTTCACATCGAAGTCGTCTCAAAATCCTTTGCTAAATTTCGAGCTTAATTTGATCTCCCATGGTCAAGATTTGAGGCCGCAAGTGACCAAGATCCATGGCGGCCACAGCCAAAGGGACGACCTTTATCTTCCTTCTCTGCCTCCTCGTCGTCCCCTTCATCTTTGGTGACTTCGCCAATGGGGATCTCATCTCTGCCCTCGACCGATAGGAGGCCCATCTCCAATGCCTCGAGGCCCTCATCGGGTCCCTCTCCACCTCCATGTCAGTGGTTGAGGCCGCATACGAGAGCATCCTGGTCGGGGCAAGAGCGGAGGGGCGCCGGGGTGGGCGGAGGCGGCCGCAGCGCTCTATCGCCCACCATCCAATTAGATTGGATGGTGGGCGGGCGGCGTACGAGGGTCATACGCCTTATGAGGGTCATACATTAAATCATTAATAATTATCCTGATCAATCATGAATTGGTTGTAGATATTTGTTTAATCGTTTATAGATCTATTATAGTATTGATATTTGACATTGATATATAGTCGAGATCGTTTATTGTTATGAGTGATCCTACATATTGAAATTTCTCATTGTTTACCCATATACTTGGATTTGTGCATGATGAGATGATGACGATGATGAGACGATTGTGGCTCCTCTAACGATTGATATGCACATTAATAAGATTTCCTATTGTATAGTTGTAGGCTCATAACTCACAGGTCACTATATATTGTATAATTTGTTATGGATGGCCCTACGTATTGAGATTTCTGAATTTTCCCCTATATTTGGATCCGTGCAGGATGAGATGTCGATGATGAGATGGTTGGTGGCTCCTATAATGATTGCTATGCACATTGGATATGAACATTAATAAAATCTCCTATTGTATAGTTGTAGGCCCATAACTCACAAGTCACTATATATTATATAAAGAGCTTCTGCATATTGTAAAGGTCATTGCATTTTAGTCTTCCGCTATTGTAAGTCAGTATGTTGACAATCAAAGTTAGAAAAATAGTTAAGTCATAGAATTGAGTAATACCACTGAAATATTCTTCTGGACAGAAAAACAATCTTAGGGGTATTTGAACAAGATCAAGCCGCTATATGTCCATGTTTCCAAGAGGTACATCGGAAAATCCCTCTGGATTAAAGGTTCTGACGTCGTCGTGACATCAACATCGTCTCATCTCCTGCGTCGGCTTGGAGGGATGATTCACTCTTAACACAGTAGGACCGCATCCAAAGTGCCATCGTCCGCTGCAAGTGGTCATTCACCATATGGCCTCCACATTGCGTGCACAATGGAACTTTAGTTTTTTTATAAATAGAAAAAAAATAAAGATAAGATAAAGGACATCATGTGGAAAAACTTGAGTGATCATTGCAACAAAATTAAGGAACTAAATTTATTAAATTCTTAGTTCAAAGTCGTATGGAAAAAAGTTAAAGTTCGGGTTATCTTTAATGAAATAACTTTTTTTGTACATGCAATCTTTAATACATTAAAAAAGTCGAACATGATAGCAAAAGGACATTGTACCGAAAAAATAAAGTAAATTTCAGCAATGGACATCTAACTGAATAGGTATTCTCGATATAGTTACATAATTCACTTTTTAACCTCATGGTTATCGAAAGTTAAAGTTATTGCAATCGCTTATCTCCCGCATAATGGTGGATCCCTGATGTGAATTCGCACGCTGCACACGTTTTGTCTCTCCTCCGCATCATATTTTAAAGAATATCATGCTAGCATTTTTTCTTCTTCACTGAAATTTAATTTTATATTTATATATTCAATTAACTTTTCAAAATGTTTAGACATGATTGTCCAACTTTTCGAAAACTTTAATCATAGTCATTATTAAAAACATTAAAAAATAAAAAGAGACAAAATAGAATAATAATAAATAAATAATATATAAAATAAAATAAAAATAAATCCAATTATCAGCCAGGTGGTAGATCTTTTATGAGTCTACAACCTCTTATTTAATTTTCAAAAGTTTCAATTATAATCATGATTAAATTAATTAAAAATATTTTAAATGTCAAAATAAAAAAACAAAAAATGAAAATAAAAATGACAAGGAAATTAAACTTTTGTAACCATTTAAGTATTTTTAATAAAAAAATACGATTATATTAGTATTTTCTCTCTCTTCATTCAAAATTTAAAATAATAAAAATGTTAAAAAAAATGTAGCTGTTTATAAAGGGCTGTCCTCTCTCGCTGATATTAGACCTTTGTCCAACCACTTCGAATACTACAGCTTAGATGGAAAAATAAATATAACCTTTTTGCTCGTGGGACCCAACACCAAAGCATCTCTTGTCTCCCTCCCCCATCCTCCCTTAATCTCTCTTTCCCCTCTCTAACTCCCTCTTTCCCTTTGTCTTGATTTAGTTGATTTGGTCTTTTCACACAAGCAGGAAATACTAAATGGAGAGAGTAAAATAGACTTGGGAGAAGTTGAAGAAGATGACGGCATGATTGAGTGGACTCGCCGAAGACGACGCCCTCTCTCTTTCTCCTAAAAAAATTATTTTATTTTTTTCTTCCTTTTTAATCCACGATTTTTTAACTTTTACGAATTAAAATAGAGGAAATAAATCACTTTATTATTTTAGCGAGGACATAAGTAAAACTTCTTTCTTTATTCAGTTCATTGATAAAGCACTAGTCTCAAGTCTCAATTTCTTTTTCTATCAGTATTCCTCATATTCACAAGATACTAGCATGATCGTCGGTCAAAAATTTGTATCCCCTTCAGGAGATTGGTTACAACAATCCACTCCGACGATGATGTACTCGACTTTCCCTTTTTTGTAAAAGTTTTCTTGGCTTTCGTTTAAGAGAATGCGAGGAGGCCGCAAGGATGATAATAAATTATTTTTGTTCAATAATATTTGGCCGATTCAGCAAATTAGATAAAAAAGAATTGTATGTTCTTTTTTCCTATTTTAATATTATATTTAATACAAAAAAATTGGGCAGCTAACCTAGTCTGATGGATCCGAACGGATTGTATTCAAATCGCGTCGGATTGATTCAAGTGATTATTAGCACGGCCTACAACCCAACATGCCATGATTTTCGATAGTGTCAACTGACTTGAGATGCTATCAAATTTGATTTGATTGGCCTGACCCATCTTTAAGTATAACCTCTTTATGAGGCTACTATCCTTATTGATTTATTTATTATTCTATTATTTATTATTTTAATTTTTAGTGACGATCTTGATTACATTTTTTGAAAAATTAAATGGTTATGCTTGAAATTTTTGAAAAATTAAATAACCATATATATAAAAAAGTTAAGTTTGACTTGATGAGAGAGAAAAATACGGATGACATACTTTTAATTTTTTATAATCCGAAGAGAGAAAATACTGATAACAAGTAGGCATTCCCGCCAGCGACACACGAAACAAGCGATAGGCCATCACGTGATATATTCTAAATTGAATGACCGTTATGTCCTAGGGCAATCCCTTCCACTTGCTGACCACCTTGGCGATGGCCACATAGGTGGCGCCGCCGGGCTCCAAGCCTTTGGCGGCCGCCTCCCCAAGCTCCGCCGCCCACTTCTTGGCCGCTTTCCCCTGCTGCCCGTCCATCAGCTCCTTCACCACTCTTGCGACCTCTTCCTTGCGGACCACCCCGTCCGCCCCGGGACACACCTGAATGGCCACCTTGGCGTCCTCCGCCAGCAACTGGGCGTTCACTTGTTGTTCCGCGAAGAACGGCCACGCCACCATGGCGACTCCAGCCACCATGCTTTCCATCGTCGAGTTCCACCCGCAGTGGCTCAGGAAGCCGCCAGTGGCGGGGTGGTTCAGCACCGCCACCTGCGGCGCCCACGAGGGCACCAGCAGGCCAACGTCCGTGGTGCGCTGCACGAATCCGGCGGGAAGGAAGCCAAAGGGGTCGTCCTTGCTTATGACGCTGAAGTATGCGGCGTTCGCCACGCCTTCGCTGGGGCTTCTGATCACCCACAGGAACCGCTGCCCGCTCTGCTCCAATCCTAGCGCGATCTCGTCCATTTGCTCCCTCGTCAGCGTCCCCCCGCTCCCGAAGGACACGAAGAGGACCGAGCCGGTCGGCTGCTTGTCCAACCACTCCAAACATCCGGACCGGTCCACCTCCAACGGCGTTCCTTCGTTGATCAGAGGCCCGACAGGATAAACCGGCGGCCGTCCCGGTTCGTGCGCCCGGAGCACGGCGGCCGCACCCGGCTCCATGGCGTCGAAGCTGTTGACCAGAATTCCGTCAGCCTTACGGTACTGGCGAGCCTGATGGAGCATGCACCTGTAAGCGTCGTTGGTCCGGTCCTGCAAGGGCATGAAAAGTTTGCCCCCGGGGATGGATACGCAGCCCGGAAGCTCCAACGGCCCCGGGAGGTCGCGGAACTCGCCTTGAAGGCAGCGTCGAGCTCCGGAAGGTGGAAAATAATGGAGAGGCAGAAGAGGTTCGTGGGGAAGAACATGTAGGCCGGAATGTGGTGCGAGCGGGCGGCGTCGAGGAGGTCTGTGCCGAAAAGGTCGGCCAGGAAGGCCACGACGTTGGCGCCGGACTGGATTATGTCGGAGAGCGCGGCGCGGGCGGCGGGGACAGATCGGGTGGCGTCAAAGCATATCACGGTCTCGATGGCAGCGTCCGGCGGGAGGTCGTCGTGGGGAACTGGCGGGAGGACGCGCGAGTGGATGGAGGGCGGGAGGGAGGAGAGCAAGGTGTTCTGCGCCTTGTTCTCGCCGGAGGTTTGGATGGTGAGGATGGTGACGGAGAAGCCGTGGAGGTCGATGAGGCGCTTCGCCAACTCTACCATGGGGATCAGGTGACCGAGACCGTGCGTCGGCATCATCACTACGTGAGGCCTGCCTTGGGCTGCTGCCGCTGCTGTGCCGTTCTCCATCTGCCGCACTTCTAAGAGCTCTCGAGAGGTGGTGAAGTGATCAAAAGGAAGGAGAGAGAGAGATAGTGAGTGAGTGATCGAGTGAGGGAGAGGGAGAGAGCAGTTGCTACGTTCTTATTTCTAGTAGTAGATGGCGGCAAGTACAACTGATGCTGAGAAAACCGGCGTGATTGGCCCGATTTGCAGCGATTCTATTTTTTTTCAATTTTTAATAAAATTTAGGATTATTTTCATAAATCATCCTAAATTATCATAATTTTTTATCTCTAACTCTGAATTATAAACTTATTTTTTATTTTTAAACTATCATAATTTTTTCAATTAATAATCCACTCGTCACATTTTTTGTTGACTTTACTTTTCATTTATGAAAAATTACCCTTTCATCGACAATACATCAAGTAAAAAAAGCAGGAGCTCGTCGGCAATCTCCGCATCCGATGATGACAAAGAAAATGACGAGCTCCGACGAAGGTCGCCCCCTCTCTTTTCCTCTTTCCTTGTGCACGCCGCACACAGGAGAAAAGCCAGCATGCACAGGGAAAGAAGGAAAGATCAGGGTGAGACTTCATCATCGTGGAATGGAAAGGCTTCTTCGTTGACGAGCTCCATACCGTTTTCTTATTTGATGTGTTATATGAAGGGATAATTTCGACTTTTCATAAATGAAAAAAATGAAGTTAATAGAAAAGTTAACAGAAGTCGACGAAAGGATTAAATTGAAAAAATCATAATAGTTTAAGAATCTAAAAAAATAAATTCATAATTTAAAGTTAGACGTAAAAAATTATGATTATTTAAAGATGATTTATGAAAATAATCTTAAAATTTAACTACATGGTAAATTGGTAGTGCAGTCAAAACTATATATATACAAAATAATAAATAAAAAAAATCAATACAGATCTAAGATACCTATCCAAAAAATTTCGCAACTAACCGTATAACTTCCATTTACCTAATAATAAAGCTTTGTCAATTTTATGCTTAATTCTCTTTCACCTAACTATTGGTACTTTTCTTTCTAAAATTCTTAACAAGTATTTTCAGTCTTTACAATTTTAGAGAATTGTCTAAGATTATAATGCTATTTCAATTGTATAGCTTCAGTTTTTTGAAAACTAAAACGGATGGCGAGGAGGTCAAATATAAATAGGAAAAATAACGAGGAATAAGTGACTGAGTGGATACTTTTATAAGTTAAGAAGAACATTATATTTAAGAGGAATACATTTCCTATCATAACTATGTATAAGCTTTAACTAATATTCTAGATTTTTACAACCGTGTTCCTCCACATCATACCAAATGAAGAGAGAAGTTTGTACTCCAATTCGAATATTTTGACACTGCTTACATTTTTTCTAAAAAAAATGTGAACACTGAACATTTTTGTATTGTCTGTTTTCCCAAGACATTTGTACATCCAAAAAAGTGTGTTCCATCTTTCAATTATTTTAGCTTTGATCCACATTGTGAAATGAACCCAAAGGACCACATGAGCTAAAACGTGGTCCTCCCTGTCTGTGTAAATATAAAATTTGGACAATAAACAATCAATTAGTATATAACAAAATTCATTTTATATATTATAAAATTGATATATTGCACTATACTACATAAAGTAATAGGGCAATTGACGTACGGTAGAAATCAATTTTATTATTTAATGAGTCAACCAATTTATTGTAATATGCGCAAATATTTAGTGTCCTAACTCTTTTATATCGAAAATTTGTTAATACTTCTCATTGGGAGCTTTGACAATAAAAAAGCTTCTTACTCAATTTGATGGGAAAAAATTAACCCACTTTCATTAATATGCTAATCTTAGACCAGGGATTAGGGAAGTCGATAATTAGCATTTTGCTATTTCGATTTGATAAAGCTAAAACACTGACATCATAAGTAAAACAAAAACAACATGCAATAATAATAAGTTAAAATGAATGTGACCAGCAGCATTATTATATAGTCCAATGTTCTAGGCACAGACGATACGGCACACAACTAATCCCTGATTTCTGGTCGCGTAACTTGTCACCTATAGAATTCTTAAATTTTTTTAGAATTCTCAAATTTGATTCAGAAAGTTACAGGTTTGACGAAAATTTGCCATACTTTTAATCACATATTGAATTAGTCAAATTGATTAAGATTTATTAATTTTATGTGAATTTAGATACACTAGAAAAAAAATCTAAATTGTTCAACTAATAAATAATAAATATAAAAAATGTTCTCAAAAAATAATTAATAATTATTTGGCTAAAGAAATAATTTTGATTTTTAATTAATAATTAAACAAGTAAAAGAAGAAAGAATAAATAAATCATGATCACTGAATTTAAAAGTATAATTTGATGATTAAAATTTCTTTTGACATACATCAGTATTATATATATATATATATATATATATATATAAGCATCAAATTATTATTGCATTTTTTACAATAAAAACTAGGGTAGAATCGATGCCTGGTTTTAGTTGATCATGTCAAACGAAAATCAAAGTTAGAATTCGAGGTAAGAACCGAGTGTCACATAACCTCGCTTCACCTTATCTTTTTGTTTTCAACTTCTTTTTTATGCGCTTCTTTTTTCAAATAATTTTTCTTCTAAGATTTTCTCTCTTATATTTCTCAAATAAAATATTTTATACATTAGATATAATATATTTATAATAGAATGATTAATTTAATATTATTTATAATTTGTTATTTCCCTCTCTTATATTTCTCCCATATTTTTTATATTTTGTTAAAAATAATTTATCATAAATATTATTTATTATATTTTAATAATATATCTTTTAAATAAAATAGCATAAATAATTTTAATTATTATTAATTAATAAAATTATATTTTATATCTGCATTTTCTATATTTTATTCAAGCATCCAACTACTTTATCATATCAACTTTTTTATATCATGTCAATTATGTAGTTCATCATCATTATGTTTCATTCTATTCAAACACATATCGAACTAACATTTCAATTCAATAAACTATGTAGAACTTGAAAGAATTGTGAATCTACTTCTCAAACGCTACCATGAGGAAAAAAATACACAAAATATCCTTCAACTTTAATATTTTCGTAACGCTATCTTTCAACTTCACTTTGTAATAAGATTGTCATCCATTTTTTTAACTCGTTTCACCAACTATCTTTTGACCTTTGATAGACAGTTTTCCAATGACTATGTTGACATGGCACCATGTGGCGATTTCTCTATCCATCACGCAAGAAAAAAAGTCCGACGTGGAATTATTAAAAATAAAATAATACTAAAAAAATGATGACGTCGAAGGAGGCACCAAAGGGGAGAGGGCACTGGTCCTCCCCTCGTGCACAGTGGGCCACCTCCCCGGGAGGGGGGAGGCGGCTCCTCTCCCTCTGTGCGCCTCTCCAGTGCAGGAGAAGCGCCCCCCCAACCCCACCCCCCTTCTTCTCTAGCGAGAAGAGAGAGGGAGGAGGTCTCTCTCTCTCTCTCTCTCTCTCTCTCTCTTTGATGTGGAGGGGCGCTGCCCCATCTCCCTTTCTTCTCCGACGAGAAGGGGGGTGGGGTGGGGGAGGCATCCCCTCCCCTTTTTATTGAGAATAATAAAAATAAATTAATCAATTTTTAATTTAAATTATTAATTCTTAAGATGCACTCAATTGGAATTATAAATTAAGATCTTTCTCAAGTCATCTTAATGACTACACAACTAGGACTCTTTTGATTTTTTTCCAATTATGATATGCATGACTTTTAATATTTTAAGCAAATCAAATGAATCTGAACTTCTTTCCTGATAAAAAAATAGACTCATAATTATTAAATCTTAGAAATGAAGTTAAAACATTCAAACATGCTATTTATTAATCAAACTAAAGAAATAAGAATTTCATGGGATCAATCAAGATAACCCTAAAAAAGTTAGTCTATAGATCTAGAACACAACATCAAATCTAATATAATTGTAAAAAATAAAGAAAAGAATAAAGACAACTTCTCCAAGATTTTGTCATCCTTTCATGAGTTTTTGGCAAAATTTCATAGATTTCCTCGTGTATCCAGGTAATAACCCTGATCTCCAACTGAAAAGTCTTAAAATTTCCTCTGTAACCATCTACCAAACAATCGTTATGGCCATGCTATGGTCTATCACGACTATGACAAAATGTGAACAAGAAAAAAAGACTATACTTCGGTAATCGTTTAGGCACGACCATGACCGAAGCTTACTTTTTGGATCATTTTTCGATTTTTCGGCCACAAGTGTGAAGGTATGTGTTATAATTGTGTCTGAACCTTGATTTTTTACACCTTTTGGGATCATTCGGTCATGAACATGATGGAAGGTGTTGTGGTTGTGCCCAAACCTTTGATTTTAGGAGCGAATATAGGTCATCCCGCATGAACATACTCTAAGTTGTCATGGATGTGACTTTGCATCTGAGTCCATTTGCAATTTTTTTGACCTGATTCATGATATTTTCATTTCTTGTCATAAATTTATTTAAATTTAGGTAGAAATTAAATCTAAAATAATTTCTTTAAAAAATAACTCAAGTAATTCCTTTCCTAGGCACAATAAATTTCCAAAATAATCGCATGATTTTTCTGCAGCAAATTCTCCCAAGGTTATTAATTTGCTTGTTCTCAAGCAAATTTTAGATAAAGCAAAGGCTCCACCACAAAATTAATATTTTTTCTCCCATTATTCTTTTTTCGCAATCATCATCAAAGTATCTCTTTTCAATCAATACCAACCTTGCAAAAGTCTTAACTTTAAAACATGTCCTTCTTGCATCATATATAAATAATATTAGTGTTGAACTACAAATATTTCATTAACTTACTTCCATACTTTTTATTTTTTTTTAATTATATATTTTT
Organism: Pontederia crassipes; assembly: GCA_030549335.1. Taxonomy (NCBI): domain Eukaryota; kingdom Viridiplantae; phylum Streptophyta; class Magnoliopsida; order Commelinales; family Pontederiaceae; genus Pontederia; species Pontederia crassipes. The sequence continues at coordinate 43,278,836 of CM060195.1, forward strand.
TCATTGGGGTTCAACAAACTTTTTTTTTATAAACTCATAAAAGAGTTGATGTTTTCAGTAAAGATGCAATTATAATAAGGATAAACATCATAGTAAGTAATATAGAAATGCGTCATTTGAAAGTTTAGTCATTCTACTTAGCAATAATCACTTTTTAATTCCAAATATTGTGATGATATTCGATTAAAAAATAGTGCTTGAATTTTATAGATCAAGCGATGTTCTAAAGACAAGCTTTAAGTCAATACTATAGCAAACAAGAAGTAATCTAGTGATAGCAATATTTTCTGGTTTTTTATTTTTATTTTTATTTGAATTTTTAATTAACAGGTGCATGCCAAACAAACATAACCAAGAGATTCAAAATGCTAAAAGCAAACATGCCATACAAAATATAAAGCAGATATGCATGTAGTTCCTCCCCCAAGTTTTAATTTGACTCACTTACAAAAGAGAAGAAATGAAAAATACATAAGTGTTGAAACACAAAAGAGAAAAAGAAACAACCTCAAGTCATGATAGGAAGGGCACAAAGTGTTCCTTTCTCATACGATACTCATACATTTGTTGGGTCATCCAATTTGTCTATCGCCGATGTGTTGATATGTCGATGAGGTGTTGTTGTTGCTCTTAAAAGAACTTTTTCTACTGGGCCTATATAGTCATGAGAATCTCTTGAAGACTAGTGAAGTCGTAAGTCAAAGCGGCTGAGGAGGGTGAGTCTGAGGACCTGCCTCTACATTAGAATCCTTTGGAGAAGAAGGGGGTGTCTCATTGTTGGAGTTGGTAAATACTTCAGGGCCCCTTATTTCTCACACCGGGTTCGCCCACGTGAGCTTAGGAGAATCTGAGTATTATCCAATTACCTGTGTTGCTAGCGAATAAACAAAAGGGAAGGTTCAGGGGGCCCCGCCCCTCGACGGCGGTCCCGCTGTAATCAAAACGGGTTTGGGCTTTTGTTTAGCTGGCCCGTGTAATTCGGATGAGATTTTTTCTCTGTTTTGTTTGGGTTTTGAACCCATTTGGAAGAGACTATTTATAGCTTATTTTTAGATGTAATCTGTGTGACGGCTGTAATCAAAATGATATAGTGGAACCTCTTTGCAGGATGTAGCCCTAATCTTAAGGGTGAACCTGGATAATTCGTGCGCCTCCTCTATTTTTCTGCAATCTCTTTGCGATCTTCTCTTCCTGTTCTCGAGTTTTCCCTTCACTCATGTCCTGCTCAATGATGAGAAAAATAGTCAATTATCACGATTTAACATTGTGATCCATGTCATCGATCAAGGATACAAGTACATAATTTTTTTTTTACTTTATCACCATACTCATGAACAACCAATTGCATAGCACTAAATGCATGTTTATCAAGAATAAGGCAAGTGAAGTGGTGCTAGTATAGGTGGGTCTTGTTGAGCTATAGTTTCTTTTGTTTAAATATCTCGGGTTCTTATCACGTGATGACGACGAAGGGGGAGGAACTAGAGGAGGACAATGGCAATGCTAGCGTTGTATGCGGAGTGCGATAACTTTATAGTCTTCTAAAGAAGTACATGTGCACAAGGGAGTAGCAATAAAAAGAGCAAATACTTTGAACTCATCGACTTTTCATGTGACCATGATGATATAGAGCGGAGGGGATGGAGATGGCGGTTGGAGTAGAGTTGGGTGACGATGGAGCTACTAAGGCCAACAAACTCGCAAATGATGAAGAAGATGATAATGAACATGTTGATGCCGATAATGATAAACGAAGCCGACATGGAAGAGAGGCGGAATGTGTTCTATTTTGAATTAGAGTAGGCATTCTTACCTATGAAACAACTTTTTGTGTTGGATAGTGATCATGCTCTCAGAGGTTAACTAAAACATTAACGAGAGGAAGTTTGCATGGGAGGAGTGAAAGGATGTTAGGAAGATAGAAGGCTGCGAGGGAAGAAGCCATTAAAATAAATATGAATAATATAGATTGTAACTATTAATTCTTAAAAATAAGAAAAGAAAAAAGAAAATAGTAATGAAAGAAGAAGAAGCCACTTCAAACAATTAAGAAAATGTTATTGAGCCTCAGAATTATATATATAACAAGGAAGCAACGGTGCTTGTGTGATTATTGATACAACACATAAATGTAAAGAAGTGTCTTTTCATCTTCATTAAATGTGTTTAATTTTGAATTATCTGATTAAATGATCATTTTCAGTTAGAATGTATCAAATTATGCAAAAAAAAAGGTACAAAAAAGAGAAAATAAAAAGACTGAAATTTAAAAATGGAAGAAAAAATATTAATGAAAATGGAGGCAAAAAAATGTGCAAAAAAGATAAAAAATTTACTCAAATTTAAAAATGGAAAAGAAGATAAATGAAAATAGAGGCCTCAAGATGGTTTGAAAGCTTCAGTTATAAGACAAGAAGAAGAAGAAGAAGAAGAAGAAGAAGATATATAAGATTAGGTTGTTAACATATGTTTAGTATCTATAATAACTTTATACTTCATGTGTTATGAGATAGTAAGAAGTTGGGGTAGAGGAGTTTAATATATAATGGATAAAGTAATGAAATTTATAAAGTAGTAGGTGAGAGGAGTTTATATCATTTAATATGAAGATAGTGGGATGAGAAAAAGAATCAAGATTTAAAAACATGGCAAACTCTAATAGAGAAAAAGATAAATATATATGGTTAAAGGAGAAGCAGACTAATGCATTTTAGATATGCATTTACGAAATTATCATCAGGCCTCGAAATTATATAGATATATAGATTAGGTATCACACCCACGCTTCATGCGATTTAAATATATTTTAATATGAAGATGGAGAAAAGAAAAAGACTCAAATTTAAAAATGGAAGGAAAAAAGATAAATGAAAAATAGAGGCCTGAGGATAGTTTGAAAGCTTCAGTTATATGACAAGAAGAAGAAGAAGAAGAAGAAGAAGAAGAAGAAGAAGAAGAAGAAGAAGAAGAAGAAGAAGAAGAAGATATATAGGATTAGGTTGTTAACATATGTTTAGTAACTATAATAACTTTATACTTCATGTGTTATGAGATAGTAAGAAGTTGGGGTAGAGGAGTCTAATATATTAATGGATAAAGTAAAGAAATTTATAAAGTAGTAGGTGAGAGGAGTTTATATCATCTAATATGAAGATAGTGGGATGAGAAAAAAAATCAAAAATTAAAAAACATGGTAAACTCTAAATTATAGAGAAAAAAATAAATATACATGGTTAAAAGAGAAGCGGACTAATGCATTTACGAAATTGTCATCGAGCCTCGAAATTATATAGACATACAGATTAGGTATCACACCGCCACTTCATGCGATTTAAATATATTTTAATACATAATTTTATATGTTGATTATAATTTATAATATGTAAGTATTATTTTTTAATATAAAAATATTTAAAAATATCATCAAGGACTTAGGTTAGTTAAGTTTATATTTTGAAATATTTAAAATTAATATAAAAATGTTGTCTTTAGAAAATAATTATTCGACCCAATTTACATTCATGGATTTGTCTTAAAAAGTATATTATAATATTGTTAGAAATTTATAAAGAATAATTAATAAGTATTTTTTCCATAATAATATCATATATCAGGAAAAATAATATGAATCTTTTTAATATATTTTGTGAAGTTTTTATTCGTCTATCCGAAAAGAAAGAAATGAAAGCAGTTTTAAATTTGAAGTTATTTCTTATCTTAGTTTTCTCAATACCAATTTAATTATGAAAAAAGTTATGGGGCATATTAACACATTGCATTTCTACATTCGATGAAAATATCTTAATATATGATTCATCGTCATCATATATATATATATATATATATATATATATATATATTCAAATGTCATACATTCTAGTATTCACGAGATTAAATCATCTTTAAAAAAGCATATTAGCTGGAATATTAGAGAGATGAAATATATTTTCCATCACTAATTTACATTTTTTTTCTTTTATTTTAAAAAATAATTATATAAATATTTAGACCTGATGCCCATTAGCTCACATTTTTTATTAAATTCGAAATATTTTCCACTATTAATAAATATATATATATATATATAATTGAATTTAAAGAGTTGACATGTGATTTATGAAAGTTTTATCATGATGTTCAAAAATTAATATGCATTAATTAAGATTCATTTATACATAATCACTTTTTATTATGGATAAAAGAAAAAAAAAGTGGAATATAGTGAGTCAAAATGCAATTTATGAAAAGTTAACTACATGTTAAAAGTTCAATAACCAATTTAATCATTAGAATATGAAGTGCCCTTGTTTGCAATAAAGAAATAAATAAATAAATGTTTCGATTACTAAGACATATAAATAATAATTAAAGAAAATAAATTAAAGGTCCCACATAAAAGATAAGGAGAATGATAAAAAGAGAAAAGAGTGTAAATGATTCAATAATTTCATATTTCTGAATCTAATTCATTCATAATAGATAAATAGAATCCTAATAAATTATGTAACTCTTTATGTTAATGAGTCACTTCATATTATTGATTTTGAATTATGGTGCTTCTATGTTAAATGAATTTAATCTAAATGGTTGCATAAAGTAACCTCTGTTAACATTTTTTTGTTTAAAAATATGAAATTTCTCATCCCAAGCATTATTTGTACTTGCATTTGGGATATAATACAGATGGCTCATTAATCAATTCAAGTGCGATAAAAAAGTAAACATTGGATCGATTAGCCCCATCCAGAATATTACTGTGCTACTACACCAAATGGGAGCACAATGCGATCACATAGCATGAGCTGTTAGATTTGCATCCAACAGATGAGAGCATCCGCGTCCAAGCCGAGCAGTTCGAGCTGCGATCTGCGAGGATAGGTAACAATCTTGTCTAACTCAGAGCTTGGCGGCGGCGGTCCGGCTGCTCATCGCGATCTCCAAGGGGAAGAAGGCCACCAGGGAGGGATTTCGGCGAAGGGAGATTCTCCTCCTCCTCCTCCTCCTCCTCCTCCTCAGCGGATCGCGTCTATTTCCCCCTCCACACACAGATCAATCAACGCAGCTCCTCTCATAGGCAACATCTTCGCAGGAGGGGGGCGCAAATGACTACGGGGAGCTCGGGCCCCCTCCATGAGCTTGCCGGTGAGCTCGCGAAGGGAGGCCGACACCCCTTTTCTTTGTGCACTCGATCGGCGAGGAAGGAGGATCGGCGGTGAGGCAAGGATCGTCATGCTCAAGGACCATGTGGGGATCGTCCTCTCATCGTCGTGTAGGGATCACACAGGGATCATCCCTTCACAGTATGGAATGCTATCTTCCCCATGACATCAAGGATGAACAACCTGTTTTGCATCTTCATCAATGTCGATGTCACCTGATCAATCCATTCATCTCCTCCCCCTCCTCCACCACTACAAACACCCCATTTGTGATCAAAAGAGCTCTTTTTTGAGTTATCGAAGTTGTTGTATGTCGTCTTGTCGAGGTACATGACGACAGCGATGCCCACGAACACGTTGACGCATCCTCTGATCAACTCGCGACATAGCAAGACATAGCAGTTGAACCCACTTTGGAGTCGTCGCTGCCAGGTTCGATTCAATCGGTCGTCCGTCATCGTTGTCGTCGTCGCGCAGAGATTGTTCAGGGAACACGAACCGGATGGAGCGCAGAGAAGGGATGCAAACCGAATGAGGCCCTTCGAATTGGCACTCGCGACCCGGACGAACCGAGCTGAATCGGCATGTACATCTCATCAGTCCATTTCAGATCGAACGGCTTTGGATATCACTACAAGAAAATTACCATTTTCCAACGGGCAATTTCCGACGGATAGAAATCCGTCACAATTTGCGACGAAAATATTTCCGACGAAATTTTCGATGGTTACAACCGTCGAAAATGAAAATAATAAATTATATAATTTATTATATTATTATTTTATTTTTTTGACGATTAGGAACGTCGATATTTCCGACGGATATCCATCCGTCGCAATTTCCGACGGATTTTTCGACGGTCACAACCGTCGAAAATGAAAATAATAAATTATATAATTTGTTATATTATTATTTTATTTTTTGACGATTAGGAACGTCGATATTTTCAACGGATATTCATCCATCGCAATTTCTGACGGTCGTAACCGTCGGTAAAGATATAATAATAAAATATGAGGAGTATTTTATTAATATATTTAGTGATAGTTTAAATCGCCGTAATTTCTGACGGTTCTGTCCGTCGTAATAATTAGCGACAGTTTAAATTATCGATAAAAAAATAAATATTATATATAATTAAATATAGTATTTTATTTTTATAATTAAATATTTTTTTACGGTCACAACCGTCGGTAACTTTAAAAATAATTAATATTTGCTTTTCCGACGATCGGAGTCATCGATAATTAAAATTTTATTATCCCATTTTTTTTCTATTTTCCCGCTTTCCCATCTTTCCACCTATATATTATATTATATATATATATATATATCTATATATACCCCCACTCCTCTCTCTCTCCCTCTCCCGCGCTTCCTCTCCCTGCCCACGAGCCTCCTGATCGGACGTCAAGCGTCGATCATCGGCGACCCATCTCGTCGGCATCCCTCTCCCCTTCTCTCTCCGGCCCGAACTGTCAGGCAGCTGAATCCAGCCGCGGGCGGCCGGCCGGCCAGCCTGTTGGCGGCCGGATCTCGGCCGCTGGCCGCTGGCCTTCAGATTGGCCGTCTGGAGGCCGAATTTGGTTGCCGGCCGCTAGCAGCCCGCTAATTTTTTATATTATAAAAATTTTTTATGACGATTTTGATCGTCGAAACTTCCGCGGTCGTACAACGATCGTCAAAATTTTCGACGTTATCAATCGTCGATATTTGCGACGATCGATGAAACCTTAAAAAATTTCGGCAGTCGTGATCGCCGAAGTTTCGATGATTTCGTCGACCGTCGCAAATATCGACGGTCGTGACCGTCGAAAATCCGTTGAAATTTTCGACGTTTCTTTTCCAACCATCCGAAATTGATTTGCGATGACCATTTTTCGGACGAATCGATTCCATCGAAAAAGATGTTTCCGATAGTTTTCAAGAAAATTACAGACGGTTTCGACCGTCTGTAATTCCCATATTTCTTGTTGTGTATGTAGGTGCACATTTAGCCGTTCAGATGCAATCCAATGGTGTATACAAAGGCGTGCAAAATTTTCTCTTCACATGACATACATCTTGCGAGATCCCCCACACCCACCCTCAAGGACCCCCTTCTCTCTCTTTGAGGGTTTGTTTGGCAAATAACTAATGGAGAAATGGAATGGAGTGGTGTGATGAGTGATTGGATGGAGCGGCGTGGTGTGTCATTAGAAAGTCCATGTTTGAATAATAACTTATATAATATGTGAGGTGGAGTAATGAATGCTTTATTTGTATACAAGTCATTTTTATTCTTCATTATATATTTAAAGTATTCATAATCGTTAATTAAGGGTGAGCATGAACCGAGACGACCTAGTCGCCCTCGTCCGCACCGGCTAGGATTTTTAAAATTTTTTCCCGACCCAATGGATAATTGGGTCAGGACCGAGTCTCATTTCTTTGACACCCGGCCGGATCGGGTCCAGATCGAATCCAGATTTTACGTCCCAACCCGGTTGAATATATTATATTAATATTAAATTTTTTAAATAGTATATTTATGTTTATTTTGAATAAAATTTTATATTTACTAAAAAATTATTTAATAAAAAATTATAGATAATATGTATTCATATTAGAAAAAATATAATATATTATGATATATATCAATGAATATGAGAGAGAGAGAAGAGACAAGAGAGAGAGGTGGCTTAATTTAGCAAGAAGAGAAATAATTTAATTTGGTAATAAAAAAAAGAAAGAGGTTAATTTAATCTAAAATAATCTATCCATCTTCGTTCCACTAATTTGGTGGAATGAAAAATATGATGTTTGGCTTAGCTATTTCATTCCACCTCTCTTAATTTAAATAAAAAAAATGTAGCAAAACATAATTTAACTAATTTCATTCCCTAATATTCCACATCACCCCTTTGTATTCCTCAATCCAAACAAACACGAGGGTAGGTATTGTTGGGGGTTTTGAGATTATACCACTTTATATATGTTTTAAGGTTATAAAGTTAGTGAAGTGTCATCATTCATTTCGTGAGAGCTTAGAAGGTCGATTCTGCTCATGAAAAAAAATTCTTAACATATTTATATTATATTTTATTTATCTTTTTTATTTATTAAACTAAGATTAATTGGTTGATTCTACTCACGGGAAAAAATTCTTAACATATTTAGATATTATTTTATTTATCCTTTTTTATTTATTAAACTGAGATTAATTAAATTTTAATTTATTACTTTGTAATTATATATTTTATAATATATGTTGCCCCTCCTCCTAATTTTTTTTCTGGCTGTCCCTCATCTCTCTCATGTGTGTATGTATTAATTGCTGGCTCGAGATTCCTGTTTTCCGGTAATAACTTGTGCTTGAAAGTTGGAAGATTTGTCTTTGATTGGGAAAGAGAGGATGGTGCATAACCATAATATTTTGCACACAATTCCATGTTCGTGTTCTTATGAATCGATCAATCAATACCTCTTACGGAATTGCATGTGAATCCAAGCTTTTAATGTTGTAGGAAAAAAATTGGTAATGAGAGGGTGGTGCATAACCATAATAGTTAGAACCCAATTTCATGTTCTTATGGATCGATATCACCACCTCTAATGGAATTGCATGTGAATCCAAGCTTTTAATGTTGTTGGAAAATAATTGGTACTTCCTTATATGCTGCATATGATGAAATATGCTGCCTGCAATATAATTAGCATAATGTTGACGAAAGAAAGTTATATAATTTCTTAATCATGTCTGACTTGTTTGCTTGAATGATTAAGATCCTGATCATCACAACGATTAAACTATAATTTTGCTCATGAATCCTAAATCCTAAATTTTGAATATACCGGTATCTAAAACTATAAGCACAAAAATTCAATGTTCAAAATGAGAATAAAATGATGGTTAAATTTTCATCAAATTGAGTAAATTATGCCAACCAATATGATTGATTAGTTTAGCTATAGTTAGTGCCTTGAGTAAGTCAAATCCCATAGAAGCACATCGACTTCCTATTCCTGCAATGGTTCAAATCCCATAGTAGTTCAATTCACAGTAATTTTCGAAACTCGTAGATGTGTGATAACTAATTTCCCCTTGAAATAATCGATTGCATGTTGAGATGTTTTATACGTTTTACAATTGGAGTTATCCACCATAGAAGAGATGCAAAAGATACCAAGCCAAAAATAAGATTTTTTTTAGTGGTCAAGTAGTGCCGATGATTTAATATGTGCAATGCTAAAAAATTATCGACATATTAAAGATCGACTCATTATCTAAGTAATCGGTTATGTTCATCCTATGTCACGTAGTTAATAGTGGAAGATGAAATTCTCAATAAAAATATTTTATATTTATAAAAATTCAAATTCAAAATTTTACTTAAGCGAGGAGGAGATGCTTATTACTCTATCCTAATTGTGAAAAATAATATCTTAATCCATAGATAAACTGATTTAAACACTAGTCTAATACAAAAAGAAATAAAAAATATATCCCATTCGAAACTTTAATTTTGGACGTCTGGTTGGAAGTTAAATAGTAGAATAGAAGGATATTCTACAGAATTGCCAAATGTCACGCTGACGCTTATTCTATAAAAAGTATAAAGGACAATATTATCATTTGAAAAATATATAACCTTGTAAAAATAGTGCTTTTGACAAATGTAATGTATTCCACAAGGATGACAAAATAAGTCAAATCCCTTAAAAAAAACGTCGGCAAAATCAACTGATCAAATTAAATGAACTTATTCTATCTTTATATTCTCAAGCCAAATGACATCACGGAAAAAAAATCAATGACACACATATATTGTGCTTCTTAATCATGTTATATTGCACTTATAGTGGACAAACTTGGTAATGTAAGTTAAGATGGATGGATTTGGAAGGTGAAGTAATGGTTGGTGATGTTGAGTGTGATAAGAGTTTATATAAACTATATTCGAATATAAGTTAATAGAATGGAGTGGGTATTTAGTCCATTATTTGTTTGAACACAAAATTTTAATGCATGAGTTAGAAAGGTTAAAATAGACAAATGTCTTTGTTATTCTTAATAAGATTTTATTTATTTTTAATTTAAATGAGAAGAAAAAGTTAAAATGAGAATAAAAAATTCTAGCCTCTCCAAAAATCACCAATTTGATTAATTTAGTTTTAAGTCATATGATGTGCTAATAAACACCAACTTAACTTTAGTTAGAATTTTAAATATCCTATTCAAACCGAGTTTAATAATTTTAAATCCACCCCACTCCAATTGAATCCAACTTATCCCTACTTAACCTTTCATCCAAACGCACCCTAAATGCCTTTAAATGTCATTTAGAAGTTGGAGAAAAAAGCGAAGTGAATTAATTCCACAGCTTATCGGAACATTAATTTAAAATTCAGAGAAACGATTACTTATAAATCGATAAGTTATTGTGGACAGGATCTAATTAATGGTATATATGGTCAAACGAGACCTCCATTGCAGCATATCCCCATGAAACATTTAGTCATAAGAAATCACATTAGTTGGACCAATGTTATAAGACCTGACTCGGTCGTCGATCCGAATTGATCAACTGGTCAGGTCGGACCAGTTGAATCGGATCGAATCGAAAGGTCGGACCGAATATATAAATTAATAAAAGAATAAAATAAGTTAAAGAGATTGTTATAATCTTATTAATATATAATATCTTATTTAACAAAAATATAAAATATAGTATAATAAAGTAAAATAAAATAATTCAAATTAAATAATATAATAAATTAACATAAATTAAGTCATCAACATAAATAAAAAATTATTGTGAGGTAATTATAAATAAAAAATAGTGAAAAAATTATATATGTGACAAGAGGACATTAAAATATAAATTTCATGAAATATATATATAATATGTCTAAATATTTTAATAATTTTATTTACGTTTTAATTTTTTTTTCATTTCAACAATTAATCCGGCCGGGTCGGTTAAACCTGTCGGGTCGTCTGGTTGAACTCGGATTTTGACCGGATTTGACCGGGCCAAAGCGGGTCAAACCCGTCGTCGGGTCTCGACCGACCTACGGACCGTTTTAGGCTCCGGACACCGGTCCGACCGGCCGGGCCGGACCGGGTCTGACAACCATGAGTTGGACATGATCATCCATATAAAATTCAATCCAATTGTTAAAAATAGTACGAGAAAAGGAAATCATTTAAGGTATTAACGGGTGAGGTGGATTCTAATTTATTAAAAATTATCTTAAATGATATTCAGATCTTTATTTTTTTTATTTTTCAATTTTATTTTTTTATCTAACAAATATTTCAGATTGGTCGAATTTTTCTTAGACCCTCTTTTGCAACATCCTTTAAATAACTTATAAATAATTATTGATGCAATATTGAGTCATGGATTTTATAGTTCTCTGTTGTTACTTCTTCATTGAAGTTTGAGGACACCAATCGTAATCCAGTCATTCTGCAGCCCATCAGGTTCTTAGCAGGCTGACTTCAATGTTCGGCCCAGTTAAAGCAGCTTTGGACCATGGAAGGCCTTAGAGATGGTTTTCTATTAATTTTTTTTTATTTTCTATATCTCTTTGTTTTCTCTCCAACTTTTGGGGAGTGCTTAGGTTAGGAATTATTATTCGAAATACAAATATGAATAAGATAGATTTTGTACTCATAAAGAAATTTATATTTTTTATTTGTGTTTGGTTTGAAGAATACATAGAGTTAGATAAGACTAACATATAGGAAAACTTTAGATTAGTAATTCATACTGTCAACACGAACAATAAAACTATATTAACAGTTTTTTTAGGAGTTGACTGGATTACTATTCTAATTTACTTTTTATTTGCTTTTAAATTAATTAAGATGAATAAGACCCTATTCATCTACCAAATACAGCCGGCCTCAAATGAATATATCCAATGACTTTAAACTGTTAAACAATTTCTTGATTTTGTTCTCCAATTCTTAACTATCGACTAATTACTAACTTCTTATTGAATGATCTCTATTTAATACATTAAGAAGCTTTGAATATATAAATCAAGTAAAAATTATTATTTAATTTTCTAAGTAAGGCTTTGTTGTTGTTGTAATTTTCTAAGTAAGAAAAAAGAATTATTGTTGTGTGTGTAAGTAATTAAATAACAATAATATCATATAGTAAATAAGTTAAATGTAAAAAAATTAGGGAGTACACTTAAATTGAGTTGATATGGTTAGTTGATATTAGTGTTTATAGAATCGCAAAAAACCAACCAAACTATCGATTGGGTCATCAATCCAATTCGATTATTTATAATAATAAGATTATATAATTTATACAATTACAGTCAATACCTACTAATGATAACCTATTAATGTAAAACTATTACTTAAAATAAACATTCATGAAAAGTTTACTCTTAAATTATTAACATTGACAATTAATATTACATATTATTTTTTTTAAAATAACGGCGAGCAATGATATGGTAACTTAATTTCACATATCTAGGGCTAAGCAGGACCGCACAGCCCGATCAGTCAGGAAAAATACTTTGTCCGGATTGGATCCGGTCTACGATCGGGTCCTCTATTAAGAATATCCAATAGGTTTCGGGTCGGAACTAGGTTCACTACCCAACAACCCGACCCCGCAACCAAGCCCGAATAAATATATATATCTTTATATTAAAACTTGTGACCCATTAACCCTTGATAAAAATCCCTAATCCCTAAACTTGTGCCAGTGATGCGCTGTTGGCCCGTCGCTCTACAACCCCACAATTGCCTTGCCATTGCTATCTTTCCATCGTCGTCACCTTGTTGTCTTGCCATCGTCGTTGTTGTCTTGTCGTCGTCGTCACTGATGTTGTCTCACCGCACTACTGTCTCGTCATCTATTGTTCAACTGCCGTCGACACGTTGCCACCAACTAGATAGGTTCCCTCTTCCTCTCTTTATCTTTCTTTCGGATCATTTGCGCGAGCAGGGTTCTTTTTGAATTTTTCTCACGACTCTTCGTCTCTTTCATTATCCCCGGCAGACGGTTGTCTGGTTGATTTCGTTGGTGTCCACCTACTATTGGATTTGGATGCTACTCGAGCCCTTCCTCAATGGTTGAATCAGCAACACCGCGAATGCTTCTAAGGTACGCCGCCCATCTTATTCCTGACTTGGTCCTGATACCAATCGGGACCAAAATCGGTACCGGATTAAGAAAAATTTGACCCGGCAGAAGTCGGGCTAGATACGGGTCCACCTGGACCCAGACTCATTCCTGAATTTGCTCTACCCTACACATATCACTGTTATTTTTTAATTTAATTTTATTATTTTAACACCTTTTTCTATTTTCATTTATTGATCTTCAACGTCTATTTTCCTTTTAATACCATTCTTAATTTTGTTTCCGTCATTCTTCATTCAAATCCTTTCCCACTCTTCTATTTTCCTTTTTTTTATTTTATTCTTCTTCCCTTGATAAAATTTTAAATTTGTAAGATTAAGTACTAAACTCTTTTTTTCCTTTTTTATTTTATTTTATTTTTCACCATTGTTGATTATTTATAATAATATCGTGATGATAAGCTTCCCTTAATTACTCCATCTTGAGCAATTTCGATTGGATTTGAAAGCTTACTCAAGTACGTCACTTCATCAAAGGATGTAAAATCTCAAATTGGCATGTCTCATTTCTTCAGATCTTGCTTCAAATCCATCCTTTTCTCTATTTGATTTCCATTTTTTTGAGTGTATGTGATGTGGACACCAATGTTATCAAAACCGGACCGGATCGGCCGATTCAACCGATTCATTCGCGAATCGACCAATGATCCAGTTCGGTTCATTGCCAAAAACATTTTTTATATTAAACCAAAAAAATCGATTGAACCGATTCAAACATTTTTTAAACATTTATATTCAAAAACATTTATATTCAAACATTTTTTATATTCGAAAACATTTATATTTAAAAAAAATCTTAAAAAATGATAAAAAAAATAAGAAAGTTAAAAAAGAATAAAGAAAGGAATATAAGAAAAGTAAAAAATGAGGGAACATGATATGTATAAAATCAAATAGGAATTGAAATAAAAAAGGTAAGTATTTATAAAATCGAATAACATTAAAATAGAAAATTATCAAAGATCATAAATAAAGGAAATAAAAAGGAAAGTATTAAATAAAAAAGAAATAAGAATAATTTAAGATAAAATTTATTAATATAACATCTATCATAATTAAATAATATTTATTAAATTAATAATAATCTATCTATATTTATATGTTAATCATTATTATTTATTATTATTAAAACTTTTAATAAATAAAAATTATGTTATTCTAATTTTTAATATTATTAATAAGTTATTAGTACAATATTCAGATCATATAACTTATATTATATCTTTATAATTATTTATAAATAATATTTATTTTAATAAAATTCGATTCAATCCACTTGAACCGGATCAATCGTGACCCAGTAAAGAGTCTGATCTCATCGTCCGTCCGGTTCTAAAAATATTGGACTTAAATAAAATTGGTGGGAACTAAAATAGTTGAGGTGGCACGTGACAACGAATAAAAAAAGATTTATGTGGGGCTTAACTTAGATTATTATTTATTGCTTGTTTTCTTTTACACGGTACTTCTTTGTTGGCCTCATACTCGTATCAATGACGATACATTAACATTTTCAAATATCCTAATTATATATTCTTAGAATTTCTATAAGAGAAAATTTATGCATCATAAGAAAAAATAAAAAATTAAAACGACATAAAATTTTATTAGATGGAAAAAATAAAAGAGGATTACAAAATAAATTTCTTTCTATTTGGACCCATAGAAATTTTATATAGGCACCCCCTTTTATGGATGATAAGAATTATAGACCAATTAGGACTCTATATTAATCTCTTGAAATTATGATACCTATCATAAAAAGATAAATCAATTTATTAACAATATAAGGAAATATACATAATATGATAGACGAGTTTCTTTTTATTTAGAGTGTCTTGTGGCCAGATAGATTTCTAGTTGAGAAAAGATTCAAGACATTATTAACAATCTTCATATTGAATTTAATCCTCTACTCAAATATATAATCATATCTGCCGCCGTCAGTCCTATCTTGGGGCTACTACCAACTATCAATATTTAATAAGTCCAAACAATGTAGAAATTTGTTAGTATATTATTAGGTCGGGCAGCAGACGAACTGGGCTGCCCGATCTAATAAACACCTTTAATTGAAGAAATGTGCACATTTGAAATTGATTGAGTACTTAAAGTCTTCACTGTAGACGTACCAAACCTAGATAAATTTCTGAATGTAATTTTTCTTAGATAGAAAGAGTCTACCTTTTACGCGGTCTTTGTATATTTTCATCTCGAAATTTTTCTTTGCTACTCCAAAATTTTTTATTTCAAATTTTACACTAAGGAGTTTCTTTAAATTCTGAATGTCTGGCACTGAGTTCAAATTCAAGGCATTATCAATAAAAATAAATAAACGTCACCGCATAAAGCCTTAGCTTATCCAAGAGTAAAAGGTAATTAACGATAATTATATTTTCCACTAATTAAAATTTTATAAGTTCAAAGTATAATAATTTTTGTTAGTTATTTTACGATGACAAGGTGTAAGACCAAAAGTGCCAAAAGAAATTTTTAGTAGATTACAAGTATGCTCAAAACAAGGTCACAAGGAAATTATTGAGAAGGACATAAAAAATAAGTGAAAAGAAGAAGAGATATTCGTTCTCATTGTGAAGCTTACTTACAAGTTGCAATGGGAAAGATGGAATGTGGGAGGTAAAAAAATTTAAAGAAGATCATTATGAAGTATGAACATTTGAGTGTATTAGAATTGTTGGTATGAAGATCCATCAGGTCACATTTTGTGATCCATCAGACAATCGTATTTGATTTATTGTATTTGAATTGTATTAGAGTGAATGTGGAATGATTCTTTCAATGTAACATTGTTCCACATCTACTGGTTTATCAACATTGTTTTTTTGTTTGTGATACATTTTAGTAATCTCACGTTTCAGTGCACGTCCATTGTTATAGAACCACTAGAAAACATATGATACAAGTAATTGCGAAGATAGTCTGAAACAAGTACATCATGAAATATTTTTCATATCATAGTCTAGCATTTCTAAGCTAAAACAAGTTCATTCTACAAATAACATAACACAAGATAACTCTAGAAATAAAATACAACATTTTCCATTGTTCAATTTGTCAAATTTTATCTCACATGTCATAACATTCTTGAGCAACCCTATAAAGATCATTATTTCTTTATCTTCTTTACGCCTCGGGTTTTGTGTCTTCTCAGCTTCATTGAATAATCCTTTTACAATGTTCTTACATCGGTTTTGTCCGAATCGAATTCCATTGGAAAAAAGCCACAATCATTTGATGGACATTTGGTTTGAAAAAAAAAACAATTCATCAAAGCACAAATAAGAAACTTATCTTATTATAAATAAAAATATATTTTTATATTCAATAATTTGGGCATCCTCAAAATCATTTTCCTAGATTTTTGTTCGTCCCTAAAGTGTTTAATTTTGCCTTTTCCCCGCAAGCACAATATGAATTATCATCATATCAAGAGTAGACAAAAGATGACAACTTTGAACAAAGTAAAATAAAAACATGTTAACACTTATGTCATACTAAAATAAGTCATTAATTGTCATGGAGTTAAAGGGTTAGTGTAATTAATTCTCTACATTAAGTTCCTAAAAAAAGTCCACTTTCAGGGTCATGACTCATGATATCTTCACACTAAGATGTTGCATTAAGAGGGGCTGATGGATAATTTCTTGATATAACATGAGATCATGCAGAGCTAATGAACTTAATCGATACTCTTCTTAGAAAGAAAATGAACTTAGCCTATATCACCCAACATTTCTTTAGGTCTGCACATCCATTTTGGTCATCTAATTTTCGCAGCACCTAATCCATTTTTGCACATCCATACATTATGTTCCTTAAAAAGTCTACATCCTAGCACCTAATCCATCATGATTTTTATGTCCCATAAAGAAAGTAATGCTCATAGCTGCTTCATGTAAATAGCATTATATCATTCAATGTCACAAAACAACATTAAACATTTTAGTACCTAAATATATGGTGACAATATACAAGTTGAAGATCTGTCTCTGCTAAACAATTGCATAACATTATATCATTGAAGAATGAAAAATGGACCTTTTTAGATCTATTAGGGCAGTTTTTGTGTGTGTGTGTGTGGGGGGGGGGGGGGGGGGGGGGTAGGCGAGTGGGGCTCCGGGCAAATGGATGGATAACATCAAACGGAAGGACTAGTGAGACTAGGGCAGCGGTGTCCGACCGATAGCGTCCAAGGCGAATGGATGGGCGATAGTTAATGGAAGGACCTGTGAGATCGGGGGCGACATCATCCAAGGTGAATGGACTAGCGATGGCGTTTGTGGCAACGTCCTCCTGGTCGATGCTCTAGATTCACGTTTGAGAGAAAGCAACCCTACACTGGTCGGCGACGTCCGAGACGACATCGTTTGGGGCGCAATAGTGGAGAGGGGTGGGGGTAGTGTCTAGCGTGGCGTTCTCCAGGTACCATGCTGAGGGGTGGAGAGCTGAGGAGGGGTGGAAATCTTTCGATGCCCTAGATCACATTGGATATGCCCGAGTAACACGTCGAACTGAAAGAAATACTCTAAACTGCGTCGAACTGGACGACGTATCATTCTAAACCGGACTTAATGGAGGCACATTCAGCATGTCCGTGGGTCTTTTTTTTAAAAAGGTTAACTTTGTATTAATTAGGAGCTTCAAAAGAGCTCGAGTACAAAAAAGGAGCAAGGCTCGGAGGAGGGGAGGAGGCCTGCCCAGCCAAAAATTGTTTCTAAGTTGTTGTCTACCCAGCTTAGCTAAATGATCAGTCGCGCGATTATCGCTACGGAAATAGTGGGAGACAACAGTGGGATGAATATCCGCTAGAAGGCGCCATATGTCGGCAAGGATGCCCCGGAGATGCCACGGACAGCCTTGCATCCGATTGACAGTGCGCACTAGAAGTTCTGAATCCGAATAGATGCAAATATCAGAGAGACCCCTTGAACAGCAAGCTTGGATGCCACCGAGTAGGACGCGAGCTTCCACCTCAAGGACTGAGCTAACCTCAGCAAAAGTTGACCCTGCAAAAAGAAAGGATGTGTCGTGAGATAGCGCCAGAAATCCAATACCCCATACTCCAGCCGAGAAGGAGCCATCTGAGAACATAATGACTCCATGCTAGGGGGGGGCTCCCGCCGGACCTGCGACTGCAGATCGTAGGGGCATCTTGCCTCAGGTGGGTGGGCGCCAGCGTACTCATGAAAGCCGGCCAAAGCCCTTACCCAAGCTGAGTCAACGGTTGCACGCCGTGATCTAAAATGAGCCTCATTTCACAGATTCCATATCTCCCAAAGACAGTGGGCAAAAAGGAAAAGCAATGAGTTCTTGGAGTGCGCATCAAGGTCATAGCCTTCGAGCAACCAAGCTCCCAAGTGCCATGAATCTTGATGGTGGAAGGTAATATTGAGTTTATGCGCAAGGGAATTCCAAAGACGCTGGGCCATAATGCATTCAAAAAATAGATGCGAGGTATTTTCGATGTGGAGGCCACAAAGGCTACAAGCGGGGTTAATGGTGTTATAAAAAAGAAGGATTGTATCCAGGATGGGTAATTTTGCGTGAAGAAGCTTCTAGAGGAAGATATGAATTTTTGGGGGAGCATGAATCTTCCAAACAATGTGCCACGGTGGTCCCCAGCAGAACTCAGCGGCATAGGGCGGTGACTAACATGACGATAAACTGACTTTGCGT
Source organism: Pontederia crassipes (assembly GCA_030549335.1). Lineage (NCBI taxonomy): Eukaryota > Viridiplantae > Streptophyta > Magnoliopsida > Commelinales > Pontederiaceae > Pontederia > Pontederia crassipes. The sequence goes on from CM060195.1 coordinate 43,297,853, forward strand.
TCGCACACCCATAGGTGTCATTCACCCAAACCCACGCGTCATCATTGGCATTTAGAGAGATGTAAATACGTTTTACTTGATCACATAGGACAGGCGCAAAAACATCAGAGAGCGAAGAGGAATTCCAAGAGCCGTTTGATATGAAATAATCAACATTGAGATAGTCGAGGCATATGTCCATGTTAATGAATGTAGGCATGTAGATTAGCGGCATTGTGAAGATTCAAGGGTCGAGGAGGATGGAAGTACTTGATCCTGAGCCAATACACTTTGTAAAGCCAGAGCGAAGAGTTGGGATGGAATTAAGTATAAGCTTCCAAGAGTCGACTATGTGATTTCGCGGCATATCCGCTCAGAGGTATCCACGGTGGACCACAGCTCTAGACCCTTTAAAGGGTCCACAACGTCCTTTTCCCCGAGCAGATATACTCAGGTTTGGACATTAAAGCTTTGTTTAATAATATATATATATATATATATATTTATATATATTATTAGTGATATACTGTTAGGAAGTCATTTAGGCATCAGTAGTTGGTCAGTCTTTCAAAGAGTTCTTATCAACAAATGAAAATTCTTGAAACTCCAAGCTTCTCGATATATTAGTTTCTGATTTATTGTTGTAGTTGATGATTAATATATCACCAATGGACTTCAACCACAATGCTCGATACAGTATTTGATTGTACTTTGGCAGCTCTCCATCACTTCTATATCTTCTCTGGAAGAAATTCTACTTCGTGGTAACAAAGAATTAGGACACTGAAAGTGTTTGCAACAAATGAGATAACAATTTTACCTGCAACTACAGTACTGATCCTTCCCCAAAAAGGTCACAGAACTGTTGAGGGTTTTCGAGCTTTTGGGGTCGGTACAGGCCTGTAGTCAGTGTTACGCAATGAAGTCAACCCACCTTAGTTCTCCTTTTCATAATTTTGTTGTATATCAATTGAGTTAAACCTTATAACCCTTAACAAAATTAAATCAAACTTTATAACACTTCTTTCTACTTTAGTCACCATAAATTATTTGAATTTTTAATTTCTTTCTATTTGTTTCATGGTTCTAATTTCACGATTTCACTACTAAAAATATTTTCTTTATACCTTTGGCGAAATACTTGTTAATTATAAGCAACGTACTGAGAAAGAAATAAAGAATATAATGAGAATTATCATTTTTATGTCTTAAATAGTTACAATTTGATGAATTTAATTTTAATTTTTTTTAAATCATATTCAAATAAGTTGTATATTTTATAAATTCAACCCATCCCAATTAAACATAATTCATTTCTCTAAATCCTCCGTTCAAACAATCTCTAAATAGACAAAACGTAAAATTTTGTATTTTTTCTATCAAATTCCTTTCGGGCAACTACCGTCTACCTATAACATGTAATATGAAAATGGACACCTTTATGTAACCGAAAAAAAGTTCGCAACTTTCACTTTTTAAGGCCAGAAAATTAGTTGAATATGATTGTCTTTTTTTTTTCCTTGAAAAAATGGTTTGTCTAATGATGAGACAATCTGCATATTACAGGTGCATGAACTTTCAGAGGCTTCAAAAAGAATACAAAGGATTAGGGGTGTTAGCAAAAAACTCAGAACATCGAAAATCTAAAAAATCCATCCGACTTGACGTAAAATTTTGAAGTTTTTTAAATATAAAAAATCTAAGCAGTTTTTAGATTTTAAAAAAATCACCTGATGAGCTTGAGAGAGAACTACGTAATCAAAATTATATAAAAATATATCACTATTATACTTTAAATACTTATAGTATATATAAAATTACCTAGTAATATGCAATTAATATCAATTTTATATATACTATAAGTATTTATAAACATAATAATTTTCTCATTAAGTGTATAGAAAATCTATATAACTCATAAATAATAGTATTACAATGTATAATATATAATTAATATCAATTTATAAAATAAAACACTACTTCATATTATCAATATATTTTATTAGACCCGAAAAAAATTGATTAAGTTTTTTAATTCTAAAAAACTATCTGAAAAGTATAGGATGATATTTTAAAATAAAAAAAAATTCACTCGACCCATACTACCTTCACACCTACAAAGGATGAACTCTTTTTTTTTTTTACCTATTTCACTTCAAGAACAAGGATAACTACATCTAGCACTTTACATTTTTTATGAAAAAGATTGCAATAATAACTACATTTAATTATTTCCATCATCATCAACAACACAAAGAGGAAAAGCAAAAATAAACATAGATATTTATCTCTTTTTTTATGGAACTTGATTAGTGACTTCCATAGTCAACATTTAAATAAACAAGATATATACTATAGATACAATGAGGAGGTGTTTTCATTTTTCATATTTTATATGTATGTATGTATGTATGCATGCATGTACGTATGTATGTATTATATGTATATATTGTCATTTGTTATTGAGAAGGCATTTAACATCTAGCACGTTAATGTGGAATATGCTCCTACTACAAGCAAACTAAAGCAATATGTATATAGGAATAAGGATTATGGGGGAAAAATAATTCATATATATGAGTTACCGTTGAATATGATTTGCGGTTCATAAATATACACTTAGTTGTATACATCTTGATGATATTTGTTTATGAATGATCAGATCACGATTCAATGGTGACTCATATATATAAATAACAAATAACAAAGGAATATGACTGATTACAAATTATTTTGTGGAAATAATTGAACATAAATACGAGTTAGCAACAGCAGAGCAATAGGAGTCTTGCTGCAACAGAGGTGAAAGCTGGCATGTTATTGCATCTTGAGATCAACAGAAGCTAACACAGGACAAAGAAGCTTGAGGCACACTTTAATTACCAAAGTGCCGCCCAACGGTAAGATGATTGAAGCGACCATTCATGGGATCCGAATCTTGTAGAGCAACTAGCAATCAAATCCTATAGCTATAAAACGTCTATTTAAAAAAAAACACGGGGAAAAGAAACATAATAATCAAAATGCTACGGAGATCCCATACAGTGACCTGCACAATTTCCTATGATCATAAATAGCATGCAATGCCACCATTTAAGCTTGGGGCAAGCACTCACTCACACCGGTGTCTCTATTCTCATGGGCTCTCTGTCACCCGCAACCTCCTCACTGCCTTCCTACTTTCTCTCTCTATCATACCTCTTTCGTGGTGCCATTCAATGCCCCTGCCATGGAAGAGTGCCTTCAATGAAGCCATTGAAAGGGAGTTAACATTGAAGCCAATCAGAGGAGAGCATATACTCCTGTCTCTTACAGCTTCATGTCATGTGTATTCTCCACCCTCCACACACACACAACAGGAGAGAGAGAGAGATCTAGAGGAGGAGAGAGAAGGATATATGTCATTTATTTCTCTGTGCACTATGTGATCAGTTGTGTGCACAAGGCTAGCTCCATGTATTATCTGTGGGAGGAGGGCTTTCATACGTCGCTATCTGAGAGAGAATTAATGAGATAACAAAGCATTTATTGGTGTGCCTTTTATTTTATATATTTTATTTTGATTCAAAAGGCCATTTACTTCGTTGTTCATGCAGCATGATGTGTTGTAAATACTCATATGTAGTGTATGCATGGAACGTAGATACAAGTTCTAGCTATATAGTAAACTGCAGGATCTCATGTCCATCGATCTCCTTTTTATTGCTCTCTGGTTTTATTAATATATACAAATAGAGACATCATTATTTGGTTGCACACATTTACTGTGATCACAGCAGGCGTAGCTTGATACTTTAATGCATAAATGGAATATTGTTTCTTTTTCTTTTTTTGCATCGTTTTCTCATTTCTGATCACGTATGATGTAATTTGAAGTTAAATGACATATATGTGAAGGAAGCTTCCTCGGTTTAATTATGAATTCATAATCGTACTGTGCTATTCATGTATATATAGACAAAAGAGTTCGTCTCACTAAGCTTTGCCGACTGGTGGTTGAAACAAACATGTTCAGATTAGTGGCTTGAGTTCTTATGCTAATAACCTTCATTTTGAAACTTCCAGCAAGCAAATAAGTATTTCCCTGAACACATCAATCAAAATACAAGCAAGTTAAGTAAGAACTAGAGACAATGAAAACAACCTAAATTTGTCCACCTAATATGTTAAGAAGTCAAAGTGATTGTTATATTTATATTAAAGAAAGTATATTGGAGAGTTACGATCATTCTTTACAAGTTATCAGTTTAAACTCAATAACTTTAGCCATAATATCTGATGTTATAAGAGAAAATAGGCGTTTAATACATATTTTAGCAAAAATGAAAAATGACCCATTCGCTAAATGCAAACTTTTTTTTTAGATGAGTCATCTAATCACTAAAAACTCAGGAAAATATCTCATATACTTGGTTAACTAGAAATATATATTGCTTCACTAAGACGATATATATTGAGTTAAAAGAGTTATTTTTATAACTTTTTACCAAGTTGGAGTGCAATAATATGCTTATCCCATATATGTGCAGGAAGTAGTACAGTGCTCCTAATGAGAACGTAGTAGCGGTTGTTGAGAGTGGTAAATAGGGAAGTAAATGAGGTGTAGCTTCAGATACGAAGAACGTAGCATGGAGGACAACGATGGCTGTCCACTGAATACTTTGCTCTGCCATGCATCAATTCCTCCTCATCCTCCTCCTCCAGTTCTTAATTAAGACATTTAAGCCACGGCACGGCATCTTCGTGCTGGTGCCACTCAAAGAATACAGAGACCTGTTTGTTTCTGAGCACGACATTAAGTTTTTTGCTCTAAATTCTCGCTCATCATCATCATCTTCACCATCGATCATCGACATCTTCTCCTTGCCGGTCGGCAAGTGGATCGGAGAGCGGTCCTTGCGACTGCAGGCCTCCTCATATGCGTCCACTGGCTACGTTGCAAACCAAAACTTTTTGCAATATTTATATGCCCTTAATTATTAAAAAATGCATGCATGCTTTTGTTTCTTATTTATTAGTCACCTAATTATTCTCATCATTCAATTCCCTTTTGTGGCATTGGCCGAGGGCAAAAGGAATACTGCATGCCCGATTAATTATATGTCATATTTGCATGGGCAGCAATCACAAAGCCCGTTTGCATCTGCAGAGGAACATTCTGCTGCTTGTAATGAGCAATTCATGCATGTAACTTGATTGAGCTATAAATCTTAACTTTTAACTCCTATTGCTCGAAAAGAATGTATGAAAAATAAACTAACAACACTCGATGAGATCGAATGATTACTATGTATTTTGTCAATATATATATATATATATATATATATATATATATATATATATATATATATGTACCACTACCATGTGTCGGCTATATGTTTGTAATTTTTCTTATGGGGTGCACTGTTCCGCTGTACCCAACCCATTTTTCTATTTCATTTCAATCTATGACCATTTTACATGTATAAGGTTGAAGACCGTTGAAATGTTACTATTCCATGAATTATCTTTGTTAATAATGGTTTGAATCTGAATCTACTTGTAATTCTTTATGGTCGTATTCTGTATGTGATTCAAAATTATTTTATTTTCTTATCACGAGATACGTGTCATATTTTGGGAGATTAATTCAGAGTTTCAGTTGATCTGTAATTTCTATCATCTGTAAAAGAGGGTGTCTATATAAACTCCTTACGAGTCCAAAGATCCATTCTTGTAATTATCATTATTCCATAATAAAAAGAGCTATCATTTTTTGAGGACGTAATTCGATTTAGGATAAACCTCGTAAATCTCTGTGTTCTTTTATGTTCGTGCGATCTCTCTCCCTCTTTTGATAATAATATTTTACGAGAAAATAAATGTATTTCACACTCTGAAGCCTTTATGTTTACTAAGCCACTATATTTTCTTGTTATGAAGCTTAAATCAATGTCAATATTATATATATATATATATATATATATATATAATATGTAATATAATTATAACATTTGTGCCATTACTCATGGAAGGATTAACTACTAGTATCAGCAAAAGAACGAGACAAATGATTACACAAATTAAAAAGGTCCGGAAATGGACTTTCATTCCAGAAACATCAAGAACTCCTAGATATGCCATTATTATTATTAGTAATTTCTTATATTTTGTTATCGATAATCTCTCTTTATGATGTATAGTGAACTGTTGATTTCTCATGATTCCTCTAGTAGTACTCTAGACGTGGAAAAGCCTGCCGTGCCTTGGTGAGATAGATAAGAAGCTTGTTTCCGCACAAGAATAGTTAACGAGTCATGAATGGAATAACTTGCAAAAATATATATATGATGTTTAGAATGCATGCATGGATATCTAACTTCTGACAGGTGCGCGTATCTAGGATTACTCTAAAAGGTCTAAATCAAGGGAATGTTTAATTTCTTTCATTCTTTTACGTTTAACTCAAATCTGCAAAATGCTTTGATCTCCTTGTGCACTCTCACTTGGTTGTGTTCTAGTGTTCTAAGCCTTGGATATCTCTCTTTACTCATGATCAATTGTGTTATAAAAATATAATTGATCAGGTAGATTCCTCTTTCCCAAATTTTCTTTCCTATCGAAGTTAAAAAGTCCCTATTATACAGACAATACAATTTATTAAACTCTATTCAACATCTACAGCCTAGTCATAAACGCAAGAAATTTTTTTTTAATAAAATAACTCTATCATAGTCTCGTCAGAATTCAAAAGTCTTCTTATGCTAGACATATATAACAAAGAGGATCACTTCTTACAAGTTCATATTTTGACTTTGTTAATCAACTTTTTTTGTTGTATATTCTGTGACATAAGAGCAAAGTGATGGAATTAAAATTTGAGGATTAATTAACATTAAGGATCGTACATGCCAAAAATGTAATGCTAATATTCTGGAAAGAAGTTAATGTATAATCTGAAAAAGAAGTTAATATACCGTCCAAGAATTATCTAAAAGTGCGCATGAGACATTGGAGGCAGAAGTTTGCATATCTGATACCAAGTCACAAAATAGTCACCACCAAATTAAAGCAAGGAAATAAAATCCCAACATTCATTTCAACCTGAAAGATGTGATAGGTCCTTACTTGAAACCCATGGTGAACTTGTGCATAAATTATACTTCTACTTGCTTTAAATGCCAATTTTTACCTGTGAACCACGCCCAACTTAACTGAGATAAAATTCATCCCAACGCCAATGCCAAAAGGAAATTATCTCATCAACTCCTTGCACTGTTTTCTTAACGCATTCAGTGCTCTGAAACCAAACAGCATCTGTACGGCTACATTGAGAGCTCCGAATTTAAGGCTCGTATTGAAGACGATCTCCAAAAGTCCACAAATTATTGTGGCATCCGTGTAGTTCACCCTAACTTTCGTGCCCAATTCCCAGCCGACTTTTCCTATATCTACTCCCGTTTCCTCTTTCCTGCAACCTTACAACGGTCTCTTTCTCCTTCTGTCCTCTCTCTCTCTCCCTCTCCTTTCCTGAGCTATCTGCAATCCTTTCAATCTTCCGATGCCTTTCTAGCTATACAGATTCCTGTTAGAGCAGCTATACTTCACGTAGGGTTTCAGTAGCCAGTTTACTTCGGAGGCCAACCATTGAGTCTTGACGCCTAGTTCTGTGCTTTCTGCATGAGAATTTCATGCGTCAACTACACCATTCCAAAACTTATTTCAGCTTTCGGTATTCTAACTCTACAGCAAGCTCTAGGCCATAAGTAGCATTAAACATGGGGGACGGCCTGTCGGAGCTCTTCGAGCAAGCTGACTTCGCGCATGCCGGGTTGGCGGGGGCAGCCTCGCCGGAAGATCTTTTTAGCATCTTAGAGAACTTTGAGGACGTTGTTAATAAGGACAGCCCTCTATTCAACGGATACGATAGTAATGGCAGCAGTACTAATCTGCTGTCTCCCGGTTCGGTTCGGCCTTTCGCGGATGCCGATCAAGCCGATGAAGAGGCGGTGCAAGTTAGAAAGAAGCTGAAGACATCCGTCAGCGGTCCGGCTGATACGGCCGAAGCAGCAGTCTGGGACGGGCAGCAGAAGGTGTCCCATATCACAGTGGAGCGCAACCGGAGGAAGCAAATGAACGAGCATCTTACCGTGCTCCGGTCACTGATGCCTTCCTTCTATGTCAAAAGAGTACGTATACATGATACGCTTACTTCTCTTATCGTTCTTTTCTCTTATTGTCATTCCAAATAAGTCTTCCACATCTGTTTGACATGAGTTTAATCTTTAACTCCTGTATGTGTAGCAGATCTATGCATGTTTTTCTTGTAGTCTTTTACGTCTTTGAAGCTGGCGACTCAAAACATCATAAACTTATCATTTGCTCTTCGCTGCAAACTACAAATATTTTTATAGCTTGATGCATGTCTGCAGTAGTAAACTGTGGTGCTTATTCGCATATGTTCATAAAACTAGGGAGACCAAGCATCCATCATAGGAGGGGTTATTGATTATATCAAGGAGCTGCAACAAGTCCTGCGATCGCTGGAGGCCAAGAAGCAAAGGAAGGTCTATAGCGAAGTTCTCAGTCCAAGGCCACTTTCCAGCCCTCGGCCTTCTCCCCTTAGCCCGAAGCCACCGCCTCCGAGTCCCCGAGTGGTGCTCCCGATCAGCCCCAGGACTCCCCAGCCAGGGAGCCCCTACAAGCCAAGACTGCAGCAGAGCTACCTCTCTCCCGTCCTCACTCCATCTCATCGAGGGTCATCGCCTCCTTCCTTGGACAGCGGCGGCGGCTCCTCCGAGCTCGCCGCCAACTCCAAGACCCCGGTGGCCGACGTGGAGGTGAAGTTTTCGGGACCCAACCTCCTGCTAAAGACGGTGTCGCAGCGCATCCCCGGCCAGGCGACGAAGATAATAGCCGCACTCGAGGGGCTTGCACTCGAGATACTCCATGTTAACATCAACACAGTGGATGACACCATGCTCAATTCATTCACCATAAAGGTGATTGTACAGTCCATTCCTGGCTTTATACTGTTTTGTTCTTATGCGTCTTCCACAGCGCGTCGCCTCATTTACTGCATTTTCTTAAGGAGCAGCAGGAGGAACCCTATCAAGAATGCTAATATCTGCATGTCCCAAATAATTGTTACTAATGCCTCGCGAATCATGATGCGACACCTATCAACTGTCCCTAGCTTAAAGTACATGAACCCGACCATTTTTCTTAGGAGTACTTTGGTAACATGCATCTCACCAGCAAGACGATGCTAGAAGCTCCTCAATATACCTAGACATATGTCATAGTCATAGATACACAAAACAATGAAATATGTTGTTGGGGGAGCATTTGCCTCATATATTTAATTTTTCGGTATATTTGCCTCATATAGTCAATGTTGCATTTAAGTCGAAAGAACACAATTTAATTGTTCGCACTGCACTGACTCTTATTTCAGATTGTGAATTCAAACTCGGGTACCACGTTCATTCAAACACAATTCTAAAGGCTTTGTAACTCCTTACGTTCTTTTGTTAAAAGCTTTGCCAAACATGTTGTAGCATCATTGAACATATATATATATATATATATATATATATATATATATATATATATATATATATATATACTGCTGTTATTTTATAAGAACTTCCTGTTCATGTGCGCTTTCATTCAAAACTGATCATATTAACTCATTGCTGATTTTTTTGGTTCGATAACAGATTGGAATCGAGTGCGAACTTAGCGTGGAGGAACTTGCACAACAGGTTCAGCATACATTCTCGTGAAGCCACTAATCGATGAATTGATCATGGTCGACAGATTCCTTCATCTTCTTCTAACACAGCAAGAGCTGCTCACTCTCACTCCCCTGTGAAGTCAGAAAGCTGTAGCAAGTAGTAGTAGCACTGCAGAAAATGAGGGAGACACCTACAACCAAGTCCAAAGTTTAGTTTAGAATGTTAACATTTGATTGCTAGTAGTACTACTTTTGCTGCTTAATTGTAATACCTCAATTCGTCGACTCAATCTCTACCTTTCTCTTAGTACAATTTCTCATTCTCCAGTTCGCTGCATGTTAGTTGGAAATAATGCATTTTCTTTGGAATATTAATTTATAGTCCTTAACTAACTTGTTATGCTTCATATATGTTATGTTTTCAACATCGCATATATGATGAACACTTTGTCAACCATTTTTTATAGCTAGCTACTAGATAACTTATAATCCTAAAAAATGTATGAAAACATTGTTTTCTATTATTTTTTATATATTTTAATCAGTTTAATAATTAAAAACTCTTTGAATGTATTACGAAAAAATATGCTTTTTTTAGCCCACTCTTCCGGGCAAAAATTTATCCTCTTTTCGGTTGGTAGACTTCATTGAATCTGGTAAAAAATATACATAAGATAGAATTAATGAATTACTGTTCGAAGATGTTCATATGCCTATAGCTACTATGGAATGTTTCTAAATGTGATGGGTCATACCAAAACAATTTTTTCTTTTTTCATTCACCAATATATACAATACTTTAAGTAAGTTGTTCAATCATTGACCTCTTTATGACATTAAAATTGATGTAAAATAATATTTGGTGATATAAATTATTCTGATTGAACTTAGGTCTTTATAAGTAAAATATTTTGAACATTCATAAGCACATTAATAGCTAAAGAATTATGGTCCAACGTTCCAACTAATAACATTCGAGATTATGCTGAATTGTACACGAAAGATCGTTTTCTGGCAGGAAATTAACTTTGTTTTTGTGCACGCTATATATCTCAACTTATGCAAAAGAGATCTCACAACTCATTAGTCTGAATGTTTAAAGTAATATTTTTGAACAAGGTAATTAGGATAAAACATCTTATTGTTCTTTGCCATAGCGAGCGTAGTGTTAGGACTTAGGAACGAAAATAAAACTAGGTAACCTAGCTATGCAATTTGATAATAATTAAGGAAATGTGTGCGCGATTAAAAACCCAAATCATGGTATAGTGCTTAAGTTCTGTATTAATAATAATTAAATTAATTTTCAATTAAAAATTAATATTTTTCATGTACGTTATCGTGCATTGACCGACTATAACAATGCGGCCAAAATTTGTGTAGCATGTATTCTTTAAGTTAAAAATATATATCAATCAACTTAAAATACATGGTTTCTGCAGCTCATTACTTCATTATACTCTTGGATATTTAGAAATTGCATTAGTCCTAGAAATTTGTTTTCTTGTGAAGTAAGGTGGATTGGAAATACTAGATAAATTGATCCTAAATGAAATTTTACTTCTGGAGGTTTATTAAATCCATGTAGGTGTTCTGATTATTTGCTTGAATTATTTGTATACTCTAGTTTCAATACAATCATTGTAGGAAAATATTTTAGTATGTATCAATATGTAAATATTTGAATGGTAGCCAAGATCGTTTGTATTGTAGCTATGGTACACTGTAGCTTGAGTGTTATGGGCGAATGTTTATATGTAGTATAAAAGGTAGAGAAGGGAATTTTGGTTTTCTAGTTGAACGAGTAAGAAACTAGTTAGAATTTTCCATCCAAATTTTCTTTCCATCATATACAGATCTTCATTTTCATTTCTCAACATGATGTCAGAGCGTCACTGAGCCTAAAGTGCTTCAGATATGTAAATCGAAGAAATTGGTTAGATTCAATCATCTTCTTGGATCATTGTCTTTAACTTTTCTAGTGCTTCTCTCTGCATTCATCTTCCTTTAACTTAGTTTGTGTTTTTGAATTTGAAGTTGACATGACAACAAAATTAAATTATCATAATTCATCTATTATCTATGCCATAAGTCCACTTTTTCTCTCAGCTTCAAATTCTCTTGGACAAGTTTTAATTCCATTTTAATTAGTTGACTCCCATGACTATTTGATCCGGAGTAATGCGATATATAAAGCATTAATTGGGAAGAACAAGCAGGGGGTTTGTTGATGGCACTTGTACGTTAGATCAGTTTGATGAAACTTTGTATCCACAATGAAAAATCAAGATGCAATGCATTTTCATGGATTACAAGTATCTATGTAATGTGACATTTACTAAGGATGCGAGATCTGCAACATTGGTTTGAAAAGTTGCACTTAATGAAGATTTACTCACTCGATGAAATTTATACTTTAACATAGGGATCTTCATCTGTTGCTGATTATTAATTATACAATGCTAAAGAACATATGGACAGAGTTATCTTCTATGGATCCTAATTTGCCTATTATAAATCCTCTAAAGGAGTATCATGCTTATTTTGCACAACAAAAATTGTAATTTCTTATGAGTTTAAATGATGGGTATAATCATGTTAAGACTTAGATCTTGATGATGAATCCACTACCAACATTAAATCAAAGCTTATGCAATGGTAATCGAAGAAGAACAACACAAGGGAAAAAGAATCAACAATAGTTCAAATTAGCAATTAGCATTTTTAGGAGCCAAGTTGTAGAATCCAAGAAGGTGGATCATAAAAGGCACAATGTTATAAAATAATTAGATTTCCTCCTACTTTTAAATTCACTAAGAGAAAGAATCAAATCAATGTAAATTACACAATATAAGGTGGATCATGATAAGAAATTATCAGTTGGAGAATAGAAAAAGCTTACTGAAGAGTAGTTTAAACTATTATGAAACTTATTGAATAAAGATTTCAGTGAACTTCTATCACTATGACATGTACAAGCTTATTTTCTTCAAATATTATAAAAATTCTTAAATTATAAATACCGGTGCCTCTAATCATATGACTTATCTAGGGGCGGGCCTAGCCCCCTCATAATTTTTTTGGTTTTTACTCTTTATTTTGGCCCCCCTTAAGATTTGAATCTGGGTCCGCCCCTGGATTTATCATTTGGATTGGTTGGTCAATGTAAGAGAATTATTATGCATAAATATTGCCACATTACCAAATGTGCAAGAGTCATTTGTCACCCAATGTGGATGATATATCATCAAATCAGATAAAGTCCTTACAAATGTCGAATTTTAATTTTATTTAATTTCAATATCACATCTTATTCAAAATTTTTTGTGTTCAGTAATTTTCAATGTTGATACTTGCAAAATTCAGGACAATGACATGATGAGTCAAAAGGATCGTGGACTTTACTACTTCACAAGGCCAAAGGATGATTTTAGACAACAATCATTTGAAGCTTCATGACAAAAAAAAAACAAGTATGAAAAGGAGATTTGACGCCAATGACTGGTACATTTATCGATTGAAAAGTTCAAATATATTTTCGCATTGGACATTTACTGAATGAAGATTCACTCACTCCATGAAATTTATACTTTAATATATGGATCTTCATCTGTTGATTATTAATTACACAATGCTAAAGAACTTATGGACAGAGTTGTCTTCTATGGCTCCTAATTTGCCTATTATAAATCATCTAAAGGACTATCATGCTTATCTTGCACAACAAAAATTATACAAATTTCTTATGAGTTTAAATAATGGATATAATCATGTTAAGACCCAGATCTTGATGACGAGTCCACTACAAACATTAAATCAAAGCTTATGCAATATTAATCGAAGAAGAACGACACAGGAAAAAAAACAACAACAATTCAAATCAACAATTAGCATTTTTAGGAGTCAAGTTGTAGAATCCAAATGTTAAAATCAAGAAGGACAGTGTGATTTGATATGTAAAAATCGAAATATGGTTAGGTAGTATCTTATGTTCTAGTCTCATTCTAATGGTAGTGTTTGGATGTAAGAACTAATTGATTGGGTAAATAAGTTCTTATTGAGTGTTTGGATGAAAAAAACATAATGATAAAGAATAAAAAAGATGATTTAATAGATAAGTTCTAGTGGGTGTTTGAATAATAAATTAATAATTAGATAGTTTTTTATAATATAAAATTATTATATAATATAATATTATAATTGATTATTTTAAGGGAATACAAAATATAAAAATTACTTTATTGTATTTATTATAAAATATTTCATACTTAATATAGTACTATTCTTGTCTAAATAAAAATTAAATAAATAAAATTTTAGAATAATTAAAAGATTTAAATTAATTGCAATGTTGAATAATATTAAAATTGTGATTTGGCATTTGTAGAAGGTTATAATAATATAAATTTACTTTTCATATATGACTAATATATATTTAATTATAATAAATAAAATAATTTTAATAAAACTAATAAAATATTTTTATGTAGTACTAAATTAATTATATGGCAGACTTGTTAAGGAACTAGTTAAAGTTAATATTTTAGTCAAATCGTAGCATTGCAGGTTGGATCTTACCACGTGGCAAGGACGATTTGGGGCATTATATATATATATATATATATATATATGATCTAAAAAGTGTCAAATATATTTATTTTTTAATGAGAAAATATAAACCTTTAATTAGGGAGATTCAAGTTATCATCCATAAAATCTGAAAGGTTATTAGTTATGAAGAAAAAAAATAATCTACATCTCATACTATGTTTCCCTTTTTGTAGCCGTCGGATCAATGATTTACGATCTCTTATGACCCACTTTATCCATATCTTTTAGTCGATGTTTAAAAAAAGGAAGAAACATGTTATTGATATTATTAGCCATATATAAAAATACATTTCAAATATGTATTTTTTTAAAATGTCGAGAAATAAAATGAGAAAAATCCTTTAAACAACACATAAGAATTACCAACTTTTGGTTGGCTTGAACCATATGATGAAAATTTTCGAGTTTGAACTCTACATTTTTAGGAGTATAAAAAAATCTTAACCGTTAAAATGGTCCAATTTATTTTAATATACATGAGAAGAATAGTAAGCATAAGCACTAACCTCTTATTACCTAAATAATTTGGTACAAGAATACTTTTCAAGAACAAAATCTTATTCTTGTTTTTTTTTCTCAAACATCAATTTTAGAAACATGTGAGTCTCATATCAATCATTGCAAAAAAAGAAAAATAAAGCGCAAATTATTCTTGTCCCATTTAGAATATCTTTATTCTCATTATAAGAACATAGTGAAAATAAATGAAGCTTCTTTCAAAATTAACATGTCAAATGTAATTATTTGCACTTTGTTCATTTTAAGTTTTGGAATTTGAAAAAATAAAGAAGAAAATGTTCCAACTCATAGCGATGAATAGCAAAATTGGAAAGAACAAATTTGTTCTTATGCAATAATATTTTTGTTTCATGAGTCCATTAATTTCGTACCAAACAATTCTAAGTACCTTTAGCTGCCAGCACATTTTTGTTCAAAAAAATATTTTAAATTACATATATAGTGTTGAAGAGTTTGCTCTCAAATATTCGCATGAAAACTCGTTGAAGGAGGCGAACAACGAAAAAAAGTGAACGACGAAGGAGGTTTGAACGGCGGCAAAATGGAAAATAAGGAAATAATTTAACAGTTCGTGAGTCAACTTACGATAAGTAAGAAGGTTTAATATGTGGTGTCACGTCGGAGCATGCCACATCAAATGACTATTTGTATGGAAGAGAGCAGTGATGACCACGTAGACGTCACGTCAATGGGACACCGGGAGACCGTCTATCCTAGGTAAAGAGGGCATCGGGTGAAATGAGTTAAAAAATAGAGAGCATTGGTGTTACAAAGTGAAGTTGGAGGGTATCGCTGAAGAAACCTTAAAGTTGGAGGATATTTAATGTAATTTTTTCGTGATTTAATAGATAAGTTCTAATGGATGTTTGACTAACAAATTAATAATTAGAGAGTTTTTATAGTATAAAAACTATTATATTAAATAATATTATAATTGATTATTTTAAGGGCATCCAAAATACAAAAAATATTTTATTTTATTTATTATAAATATTTGATACTTAATATAGTACTATTCTTGTCTAAATAAAAAATTAAATAAATAAAATTTTAGAATAATTAAAAGTTTAAAATTAATTGCAATGTTGAATAATATTAAAATTGTGATTTGGAATTTCTAGAAGGTTATAATAATATAAATTTATTTTTCGTATATGACTAATATATATTTCATTATAATAAATAAAATGTACTAAAAAATAATTTTATGCAATATTAAATTAATTATATGGTAGATTGGTCAAGGAATCACTCAAAGTCAAGATTTTAATAAAAACATAACATTATTAGTAGCGACTCTCAGGTTGAATCTTGGATGATTTGGGAGCCTTTTATTAGGGAGATTCAAGTTATCATCCATAAAATCTGAAAGCTTATTAGTTATGAAGAAAAAAAAAGGAATATACCTCTCATACTATATTTTCCTCCGTGTAGCTGTTGGATCAATGATTTATGATTTCTTATGACCCACTTTATTAATCTCATCATGAGATCTGAATCCCATATCTTTTAGTCGACGTTTAAAAAAGAAGAGACATGTTATTGATATTATTAGCCATATATAATAATACATTTGAAATATGTATTTTTTAAAAAATAACGAGAAGTAAAATGAGAAAAATCCTTTAAACAACACATATGAATTACAACTTTTGGTTGGCTTGAACCCTATGATGAAAATTTTCGAGTTTGAACTCTACATTTTTAGGAGTAAAAAAAAAATTTTAACCGTTAAAATGGTCCAATTTATTTTAATATACATGAATAGTAAGCATAAGCACTAACCTCTTATTACCTAAATAATTTGGTACAAGAATAATTTTCAAGAAGAAAATCTTATTTTTATTTTTTTTAAAAACACTAATTTTAGAAACATGTGAGTTTCATATTAATCTTGCAGAACAAAAAAAATAAAGAGCAAATTGTTCGTCCCGTCTAGAACATCCTTATTCTCATGGTAAGAACATAGTGAAAAGTGGAAACAAATGAAGCTTCTTTCAAAATTAACATGTCAAATGTAATTATTTGCACTTTGTTCATTTTTTAAGTTTTGGAATTTGAAAAAAATAAAGAAGAAAATATTCCAACTCATAGCCATGAATAACAAAAATGCAAAAAACAAATTTATTCTTATGCAATAATATTTTTGTTTCATGAGTCCATTAATTTCATACCAAACGGTTCTTAATACCTCTAGCTGCCAGCACATTTTTGTTCAAAAAAATATTTTAAATTACATATATAGCGTTGAAGAGTTTGCTCTCAAATAACTTTGATTCATCTTTATAATTGACGAGTCTCTCGATAGGGAGAGATTATGAAAAGAACGAAATATAAAACTTTTTTTCCCTTTCTTTTATCTTTTATCTTGAATTCGAAGTGCCCAAGAATTATCTGCTTTCAAAATGCTATTCAACCTCTTCTTGTGAATTCCTAACGCACGTTGCAGAACGGAAGAGGGAAACTGGAGCATGTCGGCAAAACAAAAATGGCGAGAGCTCATGCGGACGGATCCGATGGCCGTGGCCGGCCGTTGATCACTGCGCCGGGTCAATGCATCGACGTGCAAGGAGCCGTGAGTTTTCGTTCTTTTTTTCTTTTACGTACTACACGGCTTGCTTGCTAAATGTATGATGAAATGCGGCAGACAATGAAGTCAGGTGAGCCAGGCATTCGTGTCGGCATGACCGCGATAGTTAGAATTCTGTGATTCACGAAGCATGCGAGAGCGCAATCGGTTTCCATAACATCATCATGGCAGCATTAAAGAAGCGCAGGCAGTGGCTAAGCAAATGGACATTAATTTAATTGATTCCTTGCATTGCTTGCTACGTCCTTCTTAAGTTGCCTTGCTGCGTTTCAGGTGTAGATGGCGATGATCCAATTATGAACTGCGATTTTTCTTTCTTTTTGGTGGAGCAATTAAAAATCTATGCAACGTTTCTCATCACCCAAAATTGAATTCTCTTCTTACATACGAACTTGAAGAAACAGATTCTTCTTTTGACAGGAAAAAGTAACTGCGTCTAGGAGCTGCAATACAAAAAGGAAGCAAAATATTCTTACAGGTTGAGATCAGTCAGCATATGGTTTCACACTGCATTTCGTTCATTTTATCAGAAGAAGTTGTTATCAAAGGGGAACCTTGGATCAAACTCCGTCGAAAAATCAAGCATGAGGCTGCTTCCAACCATGGGGGAATTAGTCATCGAGGTTGTGCAGGATACTATATCATTGAGTTCTGATTCTGAAGTGTGCAGAGCCGGTGGCCCTCCATAACTGCTCATTGATGGTGATATTGGGTAGAAGTTCGACTCGGAGGTTGCGGGCGACATGAATGGTGTGGGAAAACTGCTGATGAGGTTAGACTCTGGAGTCGACGATAACGAGAAGGTGTGCTCGTCAAGCCTGAAACATGTATTATTTGCGGCTGTCGAGGGAAACGAGAAGGAACCATTCTCACCTTCATCCCCTGCTTTCAGCTTTTCAGTTTTAGCTATTAGACTCGTCTGAAAGCTCAGAAGAATCTGATCATCTTGAAACTGGTGGGCTCTCCCGTTATCTGCAAAGTTGTTCTGTAATAATTGGTTCTGTTGCATGGCTGGCTCATTGAACGGTGACACTGCGTCTGCTTTAGGTGTCTTCATGCACGTGTGCTCTCCTTTATATGTGATGTCAAAGACATTTGTGTTCTCGTCAGATCTTTGCACTTGTTTTGTTGCCAAACACCTGAGGGAGTTGCGGAAAGTACATCTGTAGTATCCTCTGCAGAGTTGTGCAAGGAAAACAGTTAGAAGATTTCAAGTGAGGATAGCATAAAAAGGTTATTCGCATTTCACTAAATGATCTCTGCAATGACCCCTAAAACAGCTGAAAAGTCTAAAAATTTGTGCTTGCCAATGAGCGAAAAGATTCACCAAGTTTTCAGATGGTTATACACTTTGAATTTTAGAATTGTCATTCTCTTGTCCAATGGGGGTTCAGTAAGTGTGACCCAAAATGCCAGATGCATGATTTCTACTTGGAAGGAAATGAGAGGAAGCCCTTTAATATGCCTTCATTAACTGTTGAAATTACCTGTCAAAAGTCACACACAAGGACAAGATACCAGGAGACGAGCAAGCTGACATTTTTTCTACAGTGAGCGACGAACAATAGACAGATGCCTGAGCTCTGTTGATGATAACTTCATTGGGTAGAATGAAGGATGACTTTTCAGACTTTATGGGTGATCTCAGCATAACAAAACGTATCCTATTTTAGCTATAGCCATGAAGGAGTAATCGTTGATACTGTTTTTTTGCGGCTTCCTGCATGGACTGCTTGATTCAATGGGTAGACCGACTAGAAACCCCACAAATTATCTTAAATTGTCCGAAGGATAATAGACACTAGCCACTAGTGGCAATTTATGTAAAGACCACTTAAATGGCTAACCTTGGATGTCTTGCTCCAAGGATGTCCTTCTGCCCATATTTCCTCCAGCTATAGCCGTCATCCATGGCACCATCTACCCCATTTTGCAAAACTCGAACTTGTCTAGTGCACTTATCCGGAGTCTTCCTGCAATCCATAAAGTGCTCAACTACAGTACTTTGATATATATATATATACATACATATATATATATATATATATATATATATATATATATATATATATATATATATATATCTGTTACAATGGTTGGCTAGCATTTACATACCTCTTCTTGCACATTGCCCTGTGCTCGTGCTCCTTGAAAACCTCTGAATTCTGACTCCTTGGGCTATTGCTGTTCAATCTTGGCGAATCCAAGGTTCTGTTACTGGTGAAAGACAGCAGCTGCGGCCCCTCGGAATACATCTTGGCTATGGAGAGTGCTTTCTTCATGTTGTTTTGAATTTGCTGCGCCATTGCTCTGTGAGGTGCATCCACAGCAGATTCCAATTGGGTTATTTGCTCAATGCTCACAGACAGCAAGTTCAGAAGCAAGCTGGCATCTTCTGAGCCTCCGCTCTCCATTGCTTCAACTCCGAAGTAGCTATGCGAGCACTCAACACCACCTTATTCCTATAGATGAGATGTACCGGCTATGGATGGTGAAACGATTGCGGTGGTGCAAATATGATTGGTTTAAGAACTCTAAAGAACAGTGGGAGCTACCGCGCATAGGGAAGAAGCGCAATTGGAAAGAATCTGTAAGCTGAAAACTGCAAAATGGTGGATATGACCATGAAGTCTGGAGATGGCCAGAGGGACCAAAGTAGCAAAATGATGTGATGCTAGCTATCATAACCTGAGAAAGCTTGGTTTGGCTGCTGCATGCCTTGGTTTCCGCAAATCCGGTGTCTTTTTTAAATACACGAGGCATGCAAATGGACTAGATGATGCTTCTGATACTTGGGGCCGTCAATGAACTACGATTTGGTCAGCTTAGAAAACTTTTTGAGTCCAGAGTTTGGCTACGTGTTATCAAGGAATCTTTGACCGAGAAATTCTTATCACGGTCATCATTAAACCTTTAAATTCTTCAGACAGTTGTTTGATATCATGTTAGACTGGTCTTTGGTCAAACTCAATGCCAGCGTTAGATGGGTGAGTGAGCAACTGAACGCGAGAGATATATATATATATATATATATATATACCATGGTGTTGACCAATTCCAGAGTTACTACGGTATTGACTAATTCCATATTTCGTGTAAGCATACACCATACATAATACATACGGGCTCAACAAAGCAGTTCAAATTAGAGACCAAAAGAGAAACTTCGAATGAAACTTATATGGTTACTTCAACTAAGAGGTTAGAATCAACTTTAATCTCGAAGATGTGACATTGCGGGGGAAAAACAACGCTCTATCAATGATCAAGTTAAATTAGAGCACTTGAAAAAAAAAACTATTGCTAATTGATTGGTTTAATTAATTATCAAGTTAAACCGAACAACTATAAAAAAAAATCTCAAAAATCAAATCCCATACACACCAGTACACCACCATTCAAGAATGTTTCTAATTTTTTTTACCTACTTTCGCATTTAATTATTGGGCCTATACATTCCTTCAAAACTTATTAGTGGACACAAAATAGAAGTGACGTCAAGGTGCTTACGCCTTGTGGATTTCTACTCTGCGACAAGACACAAGCACAACCACTTCTTTTCTCTGATTTTTATTTCTAATTTTTATTGTCCTTTCCCCCCCTTTTAGCCTAATTTGAGTTATTTTTTACAAAAAAAAAGAGAGACGTGAGTGTTCATAAATCATAGATATAAAACACGTTTACCTTTAATATAACTAACTAAAACGTAACTCCATTTTATAGTTAAATATATAACTTATATCTTTTGTTTATTCTTTTAAATTATTTATTTTAGTATCATTGACATTGACGTTTGAGGGAGCGAAATATTATCGTATTTTATTTTTACGAAAAGAATTCTGGTCGCGATCTTGAAAGAATGAAACTGTGGTATATATTCATATTTTTCTTTTAAAGAAAAAAAAGGGAAACAGTGCAACAATTTTAGTGCTTTATCATTTATTTCATGTTCCAATGAGTCCAAGAAGTAATTTTTTTTTTTTTAATAACGAAGACCTGTTCTATGTGTTCACAATGATGACCAGACTACTCTTTTTGTGTTCACAATGATCAACTTGTGCACAAAACAATAATAATTCTTCAATCATGAGCGAAAATCCCCCTCTTATAAAAGAGCAAAAGGTCTTAATTTTTTACTTTGCGTGGAAACTTTCTTGTGGCAATGACATTACAATTGAATTGTCAACATGCATGCGCAAGTGCGCTTTTTCTATTGCCAATTATGCATTTTTATAGATAATTCTCTATATATTAAAATCAAATTTGGGAATATTATGCCTTGTGATAATTTGATGAGGACCATTTGTTACACAATAAATAATAATGATAGAGGGAAAAAGCTCGAGAAATGGCGTAACACTTATGAAAAGAATGGGAAATTCCCTTTTCATATGGATACTTGCCAATTTTTAAGAGCGCAAAGTAGTTTAATTTTGTACCAATTATTAATTCAATTGCATACTTAAATATTAGGACCGTCACTATTAAAAAAATAACATGTTAACTATAAAGTTAACTCGACCATGAATTAAGGACTTGTTCGGACACACAACAATTTTAAAATAATAATTAATACATCGATTCTTTTTTTCAAGAGATTAATTTAGTTTGGTAAAAAAAAAATTGAGCGGTTTTTGAATTTAAAAGATTATAACTTAATTATTTGTTGCGATCTAAGTATTATGGATAATTTTGTTGATGGACACTAGCTATCATTACAACGTTGTGACAATTGTGCTTATTATACAAGTTATTACAATTTATATTATAATGTTTTGAATTATTCTATATTTAAAATATGAAAATTCTATAAAACAATGCACATTTACCTATTAGATTGACTATTATAAATTTTATGTTACATTATAATACTTTAAACTAAATTATATAAATATTTGAATTTATAGCTCAGATAATTTCAATATGTATTCAAACGGCTTATTGTACTTTTTTTTATAGATTTATTTGGTCTATGTCGGCAGGGTGACCAGTTCAAGCTTTCGCCCCACTATTACCCACAAATTAATGAGTGCTCGGTTGTGCCCTTTGAGGACAGAAAGGTACGACGATGTTGACGAGATACCTTTTTTTTTCACGGAGAAATAAAAAAAAATGTATAAGGGCCACTCTACGCGATTACATATATTATACATGTTTTTTTTGTAATTTAATGTCCTATCATATTATGGAACTCTTATTTGATACCTTTAAATTTTCATATATATTTTATATGTATCTGTAAAATTAGATGTGTTTATTTTTATTTTAATTTATTACTTCAATTTTAAAATATTATCATTAGACTAAAGTGTGGCTCTGACAAATTGATTGTAAATGATTTTATCATGATTTTTAAATTTAAAAATTCCTCCAAACAAATGTCGGATGATTTTTTAGGATAAAAAAAATTAATTCGACTAGAATTAAATAGTAGTTAAATGACTGAAGTTCATTTTAAAATAAGTAGTTAAATAAAAAATTAGTCAAATAATAAAAAGATCTTAATATTATAATAGATAAAATATGTGAAACAAATTATGTATCTTCTAGAAGTAAAATAGTACATTCGATCAAATTGATCAATTTATTTTTCACAAAATAGGTTGAGATCTTTCATTTATTCTTTTACTTATAAATAGATAAAATAAGTGCTTATTTTTTTCAGTTACCAAATAGAAAAAGTTTTGAAAGTGCTTAAAAATTATTTTAAATTAATTATAAGCTTAGGCAAACAACTCTTAATTTCACCCCTGTTTATATTATTCTTTACTCGTACTTATCCTTTTAACACTGAGAGGTAATGAGAGAGCCAAATTATTAAATTATAAATATGTAAGAACAATATAAACTAACAAAATATTATTCAGTATAACAAAATAATGATCTTAACGAATCATTTTGACATAATTTAGTTTGTTTTGGTACAAATTAGACAATAATTTATATGTGATTGAAAAATCTTGATTATCGTATATATGAAATGTATTTATTTTTTAAAAAAGTATACATCTTCTATTTTTTATATACAATATAATTAATATATGATTAGATATATAAACATATAATAAAACATATGTCACATCAGATCGTGAAGGATTCAGTAAAAATATTATATATTATAATATTTATTATTTATTTATTAGTCCAAAATTCAAATCTTAAGAAAAAAATGACTTAACCCCACAATCCATGTATCAATGGTGCCGAGTGCATGTAATGTCCGGAACAGTCCCACACTATAGTTTTTTCATCTCTAAACTTTACCAAAATTGTCAATGCCCAAGTTAAACCAAATAAATCCTATGATTAGACTACATAGTCACACAATATAATAATATAATTTAATAAGATATATTCAATCACATTATAGAATATTGTTAGCATTATTAGTCAATTTTAATCATAAAATTAGATCATAATTCTATGTTTTGAAATACGATAATAATAATTAATAAGTATTTTTTATTATAGTGACTCTTAAGCAAATTAACAAACAACAACCTTAGATTATAATAAAATAATCTCATATGTGTCACCAAAAAGATGAGGAAAAAAAATGGTGCGAATGAGTGGCGGAGTCAGGAATATCAAGAATATTTTGAGTGGGTTCATATTAAGAAAGTACGTCTCATCCTTTTCGTAAATTTTAATTTTTTACATATATATAATAATTTTAGGATCTAAAATTAATTAAAATATTTACATTATGATATTAAAACATAATAATTTGTAATATTATTTATAACACTACAATTAAAAGGAGATATTGATTTATTAAAAAATAACTTTAACAATTAATAAATAATTAGTAAGTGTAATATAAGATAGTAGACATAAATATTAAATATTAACAAGAAATATTGAATTATTATTTATGTATATCAATTATAAAATAGTACACATAGTGTTTAAAGAGAAAGAATGAGTTGATTGGATGAAAATAGAGGAAAAAATTATAATAAAATAAGTGGTAAAAAATTATGTACTTGGACCACACAATTAAGACAAATAATTGATTAAAAGCAATATATAAATAAAAATCAAATAAAATATTAAATATAATGTATAGAAGAGAAAGAATGAGTTATTTGTATAAAAATAGAAGGCAAAATTATAGTAAGACAAATTTAGAAGATTATGTGTAAATAATTAGATATCAATTACATATAATAATTTTAGAAAACCATTGTAAAAGAAAGAGGGTGGAAAGGAGACTCAAACTTAGGTGACATTGACTTGTATTAGCGCTGCTAATCAACTAAATAATACTAATACACGATTTTAGTGTCTGCACTTGCAGGCACATGAATTCACGTAGCTCCGCCCTTGACTCGAATAGTATCCAGAAAAAGGCTGACCATTTTTTACATGGCTGATCGGTCGACGGTAGAATTAATCCGGGGTGATTGTTCTTTAATATATCTGGGCATTTTATTTACTTTTAAATATTCTTCAAATTGGAATCTCGTTTTCGTAACAAGGCCGGCCCAAAGCCAAATGGGTCAAGTCCTTGCTCGAATCCCCATTACTTTAAAAACTCAAAGTCCTTAAGGGACCGTTTGGCAAATTACTGATTTAATTAATCGGTAATTTAGATAATCATTTACATAGATTATCACTATTTAAATTATCGATAATATTACATTATAGTGTTTGATAAGTACTGATAATATAAATAATAATCAAAATGGATAGTGACAAAATTATCAAAATACCCTTAAAATTTATTTTAGATTTTACTAACATGTTATTTGTAAAAAAATTTGAATAATAAAAAAAGATGAAGTTAAATGATATTTATTTATTAATAAAACATTTAAAATAAAAAACTTAATTGAATGGATATTTTTGTCAAAATACATTCCCACCAGCTGAAAACACACCTCCCCTAGATTACCAATGAGGTGGTAATCAAGATTATCAAAGCAATTAAAATTACCGTAATCAATCGCAGCCAAACGAGGTAATGTGATGGGCTCTGGGAATTTTAAATAAAATAACCGATAATCTATTTAGATTACCTCATACCAAACGGTCCATAATAGTTAACATATTATGTATTGCAGATGCAATTGCAAAATCTTGCATCTAAAACAAACTCTAAATAGGCCACAATGCATTTCTTGAGTCTAGACCTGAATACCTGATATCCATCAGTGTAAGGGAGGAGGGTTGTGTTAGGCCCCGACAGTCAGCGTAAAACCTGTCGAATCGCATGAACATGAATCAACGAATAGAATGACGTCGTATGATCCATGTAGTCGACCCCACCTAGTGGGATAAGACTTTGTTGTTGTTGTACTAATTCAATATTTGGAACAAGAAGGGACTACACTAAGTCCCTTCTCAATTTTAAACACAACTCCGTGCCGAACGGATTTGAGTAAATATTATATTTGATGCAGTAATTAGAAGAAGATAGGTTAGTAGAAATCACATAAGGCCCGGTATATGTAACAGGTGAAAAAAAAAACAATGAGCACAATGCTTTGTATATATTAGTTACTACAAAGTTTTGATGCTTTGGAACAATCCAAATGTACATGTGCGGAACAAGGAAGCCAAATGACAATTATGAATGATGATGAATGGGTAGGTAGAAGCAATAGTAGTATAATCTGTTCGCACACTAAGAGATCTACTATCACTTCTACGTGTTTCTTCTGATACAAAGACTAATCAAAGAACTGTCATCTGCGATTATGCTTCCTAATGGTATCCATTGTCTCTGCAACTCAACACAATGCTGCATCTAAGGTGCTGAAGGGGAAGGAGAAGATGGAGGCTTCAGATCGGGGTACTGCAAACAAAAACAAAGACAGAAAAAGGTCACATATTCAACAATCAAGAAACAGGAATACAACAACAACAACAACAAAGCCTTATCCCACTAGGTGGGGTCGGCTACATGGATCATACGACGTCATTCCGCTCTATTTAGAAGATAACTGGAATATAAGAGAAAAATAGTTGGATATACCAATCTTCACATAGGTAACTGTACTATCTAGAAGAGATACTAGAAGAATATATCGAAAGAAAGAAAGATAAAAAGAAAGCTTAGGAGATTACATTTGGATATGGTGAAAGAGGCCTTGGGAGTGCAGGAACTGGTTCTTTGGCTTCTGCTTTGGGAGCCAAGTTGACTTCTACTGGGGTTTCAGTTGGGGCTGCTTCTTTTACCTCTTGATCTGGAGAAGTTGGTGCAGGTGTTTCTGTATCTGCTTCCGCTGGCGCTGGCAAACTAGCTACTTCATTAGTCGATATTGGCAAGAAAGCCTTGCCGATCGCCTAACAGAAAATGAATATTTGATCACAAATCAGTCAGTCAAACTCCGAGAACTGAAACTTGAAGAAATAATATTAGAACGATGTGAGATGCCATTTAAGGAGAACATTGTGATAATCAATTCTCACATGAATGAAGAGATAATTATCTAATGAGACAACATCATAAATTCATAATGATAATGGAGCTTGGAGGTATTCTGGATTGCAAGCTCTAGTCTAAAAATGTTTGCTTGCATTTTTCAAGTTTTAGTTTCAAGCATTGCCTACACACTTTTGCAGCAAATAACGTTACTTATCTGAAAGGGATGGGAAATCGATTATTCTAAATGCAACATGATGAACTCAGAAGATGCATCCATATGCTTTAAAGATATAGTTAGCATTTGTGAAATGCACACATATCTGTACATGCTAGTCATCTGGGCATATAGATTTTATCATGCGTATAATACATGTGACCATAGGAACTACCTCTTGCAACCTACCCCCTTTCCAATTTTCAACACTTGCAACGTTGATGGCTATCTCTATCTTGCCTATTAGCAAAGCACAATCCATCCATTGACCTAACGATGTCATTCAGTATTACTGCATATTTAATCTAACAGAATGCATAATGTTATCATCCTGTGCTGTTACTGCAACAATTTCGTAATGTAAGTTTTAATATCATGAAAAATGACATCTATATATCGAAAAAAAATCGACATCCAACTTGCTTACATATTCTGGAGAGGAGATATAGTTTTGCTGGGATAACCAGATAATAGATTAAAAGTACTGTCTACAAGCAGAATCATCCATTTACCAAATACAATTTCCATATTCAATTATTACCCAATAAAACAGAAAATCGTATGATCGTGTAAAGGATCAGATACATATTAAACATATTAATATCAAATATACTACCCATGACAATACTAAAAGCAATCATGGATATCAAGTTGGATACACAGTAAACATATTTGGCAGTTCCTTAACTAGAGATAGGATAGAAAGGTTGAATTAGTAACAGTCCTCTGATTCGAGATTAGAGATGAACCTTAATCTCATCAGCAAGCTCTTTAGGAGCAACCTTTGTGTTCAAGAATTCATCAAGTTGTCGGAGAGTAACCTTTCGATCCTGACATTGAAAATGGTAAAGGTTAATATAACGTCCTCTGAACGTTTTGCAATGTAAAAAGAAACAAGCTGATGAACTAACTTGTGCAAACAACAACTTCTTAGTGGCGAACTGAACAATAGCAGCAGATCCCAAAAGCTGCAGGACAGTTTCCATCTGCAGCAGAAACGTTTGTTACAGGCTTGTCGGCAACACTCAAATAATAAAGCAGAAAATGGGCCACCGACCTCTGTGAAGGCAAATATACCTAGTCCAGTGGCAGCAGCTAGTCCAAGAGTAACAGGAAGCCCATCTACGCCTTCCTGCATATAATGAACTGTTAGTGTTAAATAATGCCTTGAATCCTACTTTAACTGGAAATCTGTTTGGATCCAAAGAAGTAATAGAAAGACTTCGAGAGATGCTTGGACGAGAAGTGCAGGGTCGGAAGGATTCCTATTCCTAGTAGGAATAGGAGTCGGCCAATTTCCGATATCGAGAAGGATATGGCGGATTCTTGGAGGGCCGAGCTCCCTTCTGGACCGAGGAGCACTTGGATATGGAGTCTGGACGTGAAGGAAGACTTGAAGACAACAGGGGCGTCTGGAGAGTCCCAGTCCGAGTGGGACTCGGACTGGACAGCCAGGGCGCGCATGGGCGTGGCGGACGCCAGGTGGACGCCCGGCCCAATTTGATTCCAAGAAGGAATTCAAGTTGGCCGAGATCTTCAAGGGTTTTCAGGAAGTCAGATTTCTACTCCTAGTCTAAGGAGGTTTTTCTAGAGAAGAGACTTACATGCCTAGTAGGATTAGGTCCTTAAGTTAGAGTAGGAGTTGTTTCTCCAAGGCCCTATAAAAGGACTTGTAATCAAGGCTTGTAAGACTATCCTGGACAATCCTGGATCATCTGATCTTGTAATCCTCTTCTGTTTTTTCCATCTAATACAATTCTGCGTCGCCTTAAATTTCTCGAGTTTTCTCGCGATGCGTAATTTCTCTCGTGCAGAAATCGTAACAGTTAGATTGTAGCTGTGCTATGATTATGCACTGTGTACCTAAATACAAGCTTACTTGTGCACATTCAGCTCTATGCCTAATATCAGGAGGAGTTATTGCATTGGATAATTGCAGTAACCAATATTCAGACAGAAATCAAGAATCAGCAGAATATTTCGTATCCAAGTTAAGACTCAAAGAGAGCTCACAGGAGAGTAACGTTCGCAAACTTACTCCAAGGGTATTGGACACTAAATCGCCAAAATCAATATTGAGCCCCTTTCTCGGCTCTAACCAAGGAAGATTACTGTTCTGCAAAATAAACAACGATAACTTTGACGATGCCATGCACATTGAGAAACTTTCCAAATGAAAAGATGGTATAAGATTGAGGAATTTAGACCTTCCATCCTCTAGGCCCCTCGGCACCATCTCTTATCGCATAAGCTGTTTTGAATCCATTTGCAGTGAGCAGCTCTGCCACCAGCTCAGAGTTCCCATCAAACCTGAACTTCAGAACAATGATCATATGGCATGAAACAGACACAATAAGCACAATAACTGATAGCAGATGCATTAAGTATGAGCTTAGAAGTAAAAAATTAATTTCACAGATTTTGCATCATTCAGGTAGATAACTGGACAGACCTCACAATTTCACAGAAAATTGGAATAGAATTCAGAATCCCTACGACTGTGTGTTCATTTGTTCAAGTAACAACGAATTTCTAATGCTATGCGTACCAATTATGCGCAGTAATCAAAAGAGAATTATGGAAGCAATAAATTGGGTCTTACTTGTCCAGAATGAACAATGTGGTATTCGCAGGATCCTTAAACTTCAGCTGGAGCTTCTGCAGGAACCCAGGCTTGTCGTCCCTCGTAAACGCGACGGCGACGGCCTTCTTCTTCAGGCTCCGCACGTCCGGGCTGCCCACCGCCTTGATGTCCTTCCCTTCCCTGATGTCAAGCAGCTGCGCCTCCGGCTCCTGGGACAGCTTCGCGTACGCATTCTTCGCCGTCTCCACGCCCCAGTTCTTGGGCTTCTGCAGCAGCTGCGACAGGATCAGCGGCACCGCGAGCGCCAAGGCGCCCCCGCCGACGATCAGGGGATTCTCAGAAGCGAAGCTCACGATACCATCCAGAGCCCCTCCCAGGTCGACGTCGAGAGCGGAAGCGCCGCCCCCACCGCCGACGCCGACGCTCTGGCTCAAGGCCTCCTCGTAGGTCAACGCCTTAGCGAGGCCGCCGCCTGCGACTCCGAGGACCGAGGACAGAGCCGCTAGTCTCGGGAATCTGAATGGGAAGAGCCTCTTGGGCTCCGTTCTCCTGTCCCCTGCGGGAGCAGCGGCCTTGCTGAGTGAGACCGGTGCGAGTCCGGCCGCGTTGAGGACTTCCATGGGATGATGTTGCGCAGCTGTCGGGTGGTGGTAATGGAGCGAGGATTACCAAGTAGCAGTGGGGGGTCTCAGGAAGTGGCCATGGGAGCAGCTCGTTCGTGCTCTTTGTACCAGTGGAAGGAAATGGAGGGGCGCGGATAGGTCGGTGCTGGTAGCTAGAACGAACCGATGGCCAGGACGGTTGAAGGATGAGGTGGACGAGGGATGTAGCGCCAGCGAATCACCAATGGGCACGTGGAATTGTCAGGATTACGAGATATCTTTTTTCTTATGTTTATGGGCTGGACGAGGTGTGTTGGAGACTTGGAGCAGACTTGTGTGGTTTTAGCTTTTTTGCCCTTTTATATTTTTATTTCTTTGCTAAAGTATTCAGGATCTCTTCTGCCGTTGTTTAATTAGATTGTTTTTTCTCTTTTTGAGAGAGAGAGAGAGAGAGAGAAAATGTATGACTTCAGTGTGTCCTGGAACGATGGGATTGGGGGTAGTACTATGTACTGAAGTTCATGGTTAGTACAATGTACACAACCAATTATTCATTGAGGCACAAGAAATTTAGGCTTAAAAATGGATTTACATGTTCTTTTCCAAGATGTGATCATGCCACAACTTCAATATGAATTTACCTTTTACATCTAGTGGACATATTAGTCTCTGATTAATTTTGATTTGGAACAAAGGACGTAAAAATTTGTAAACATCTTCTACTTCAATTTTTTTTCCTGATATTGATCAGTTCCAAATTCTTCTCGAGGCAGCATGGTTATTTATCTTTTTTTTTTCATCTTTTTACTTATCTAGGATTCGTTCGACTGTTTGGAATATGAGAAGTCAAAGCAATTATTTTTTAATGTCTGTTTTCCAATTCATTGATTGAAATTTTAATGACCTCTTGTTTTTTGTTTGAAAGATGAAGAGAAATGTTAAAGTTTTAAAGGAGAAACTTACTCAATTCCAGCATACCTGATCGTAGGGCTACTTCATTCCGTGGTCACTTCATTCCCATCCTCTTGCCGCTTTTGAAGGGCTACTTGACCAAGTGCAAGGATCTACAGGAGGTTGGGCTTCTTCAACATA
Source organism: Pontederia crassipes (assembly GCA_030549335.1). NCBI lineage: Eukaryota > Viridiplantae > Streptophyta > Magnoliopsida > Commelinales > Pontederiaceae > Pontederia > Pontederia crassipes. Next base: position 43,329,135 of record CM060195.1, read on the forward strand.
AATTACATTGAGAAGAGACGGTATGAAACAAACATCTGAATTAAGTACACTTTTTGTTTTACACAACTCTTGCTGATCATGATCATTTAACCTGTCCAAATATATAATGTAACTATGACAGGAAAGTGATGGTCTCAAGGGGAGACTAAAAGATTGAGATGTGCCATGGACTACATCCTTGAAGCAGATCAAATGACAGGAGAGATCAGCTCTCATAATGTAATTTATATTGTAGAAAACATCAATGTTGTAGGTAACCTATGCTAAAGATGTGCGCATGGAACTAATTAAATTAGCAAGAAATATGCGTGGCAGAACTTGTCCTCATTGCAGCTATAGAGACCACGTTATGGTTGGATCTCCTTCCTGACCTTGTTCTCGACTCGAGGATGATTCATGACCTCCGCTATGAGTATCGATTGTCAAGGTAGTCAAAATCGAGATATTACATAAGATCGGAGGAGGGTCGATCGAAGATCTTAAGATCCGATCGAGGATCGTAACCTACCTATTAATAAAAAAATATATTTTAAATATAATAAATATATTTTTTATAAATTTTCCATATTTAAATATTATAGTACACTTCAAATCATTGTTATTGATTCTTAAGAAAAATTATATCAAAACATATTAAAAATAAAGAAAATATATTAAACTTCATTTAAATTAATTTTTATTATCATAAATATATTTTCAATTAATATTTAAATTATTATATTAATCATATGAGATCGTATAAGATCGGATAAGATCGTAAGATCGTGTGATCAAAATTAAGATCGTATTAAAATTTTACACATAAAATCCTCAAGATAAGATTGTAAAACCGTAAGATCTTAATATTTAGATCGAGATCTTGATTATCTTGTCGGTGGCCCCTTCAATGGCTGTCGACACACCAACAATAGATAAAGGTCTCCGAATAAAGAAGGGTGAGAAGAAAGCACCTACTACTTCGGCCCCAATCCATCACCTTCCCATGCCACATAGCTTTGAACTTGTCCGGGAATGAGCTATCTCCATGGGGCCCTCCATGCAATCGGGTTGCACGATGAGTAAGAGGGCCCCACGCAATCGGGTTGCACATGAGCAAGAGGGCCCTATGCAATTGGATTGCGCAATGAGCAAGAATGACTATCCGGAGATTACGAGCCCTAGGGCGAGCTCCTGGAACTGCTTCCAGGTGAACATCACCGTGCTACCATAGACCACTTAGACGATAGAGCCATGACTCACGCTTCAAGCCATGCCATGCGTATCAGGTCCTTGGGCGAGAAGTTTTTGATAAGATAACTACCCTATCCAATCCTCGATAGTAGTCCGATTGAGCATATGTTGAGGGCATGCACTAAAGATGGGAAAATGGGTCGTGTCATGTTGTGTTCGTACTAGTCAACCCGTGTTTGACCATGTCACGGGCCTTGTCATGCTAGTAAGAAAATTTTTCACCCGACACGATCCGCGTTCGACCGGGCCGAGTCGAATGACCTATTTTTTTTTGCCCTTTAAAGTTCAAACTTTCTAATTTTTCAATTTACTTTTTATATAATATAATTAGTATTATTCTATAATATATAATATATGACTTTAGTGACTACTTTAATTATTATTATATTATTTATAATAATTAAGTCATTAATTCATAAGTATTAAGTAAATAAATTTGTAAAATGCATAATTGAGTAACAATTAATAACTAATAAATTATAAGAATATAAGTTATAACCTTATACATAAAATTAATTGGTATGTATTTAATAAATATATATTATATATAATTATTGTATAATTCATAATAGTAGAATATCGTATTAGTATAAGACTATATTATTAGTAGTATACTAGTATAGATATTAGATAGTATACTACTAATTTACTATATACTAAATTATAACTAAGTTATACTAGGTAAATTAGTACTTAACTATCTATAACTAAGTTACTATATACTAAGTTGTAACCAAGTTGTAACTAAGTTATACTAAGTAAATTAGTACTTAACTATCTATAACTAAGTTACGATATACTAAGTTGTAACTAAGTTATACTAAGTAAACTAGTACTCAACCATCTTATAACTTAATTATAACTTATATATTAATTTACTAATTACTTATAACTTCGTTGTATAATTCATAATAGTAGAATATCATATTAGGTATCATAGTTGTAATAGTATAGATAAGTATTAATTTACTATATACTAAGTTATAAGATGAATTCCTGACCTTGTGTTCAAGTATCTAAGTTATAAGATTATATAATGAATGCACGAATTTAAGATTTTCAAACACTCACCGATGTTTCGAGTGAAAATCTTTAGTTCTTGCAATTGTGATAGAATTCTCATAACAACCTTGTTTAGATCCATTTCGAGTGAAAAGCAACATCATTTCTTTGATATTTCGCTGTGTAGACCCATTTCAAATGCCAAAGAAGCAACATTTTCACTTGAAATGGGTCTATAACGATTGTTGTGAGAATGCTATCTCAGTTGCTCAATGAGAGAAAAGGAGATTGAGAGAGAGAACGTGAGAGACTGAAGAGAGGGAGAGGAGGTGAGGTGGAGCCGTGGAGGGCGCTTGAATAAAGAGAAGAGGGGGTCCGACGGGCTTTTATAGGGTTTGAACACGGTCCATGTTCGTTTAAACATGGCCCGTGTTATCATCTTTATGCCCATGTTATCTTGTCAAATCACCTACGTTTGTATTGTCAAATTACGAGTTTCATTCAAATAAGTAATTCAGTGCATGTTGTGTTCTTGAGCGATAAGTGTTGATGTGTGGAAACAACTCATGCCAAAATGAGTCGTGTCGTGTCGAGGCCATGTTTAACATGCTCGAGTCGTGTCGTGCCCACAGTACAAATGTGCGACCGGATATGGAATGGCACGGACATGACCCATTTTTCATACGTGGGTTGTGTCCATGTCAGGCTAGGCTAGCATGAATTTTGGACGGGCCGACAGCATGTCGGGTCGTACGGCCCGCCCGAAATTCCATCTCTACTATGCAGTAAGGCATTCTCTCAAATTTATTGAAATGTATACAATATATAATTGGTGATTAAAGCACAACATATAACTTATGTTTTATAAAATATTTTCAAATTTTTATTTAATAGTTCACTTCTATACATTTTTTCTCTTGACATAACAAAAAATTTATAACCTTTCAATTATGATTTCTTATTTTTAGATATATTGCTTCTAATTCAATTATCATATTTATAATTTAATGAAAAGTTTCATCATTACTTAATTACTTTATTATAGTTACTCAAAATAAACAAATTATTATTTTGTTTTAGCTATACATGTAACACCTCAAAACACACTCCGTCATGTGACAGAATATGCCTTGAAGGACACGATATGGGTCATACATACGTGGACACCATATTGATAAAAAAAGAAGACTTTGACTAAACAACTAAGAACAACATCATGAAGGAAAAATAAATAGGAATAACATCATCATGAAGTATGCAGAAGAGTAGTAAAAGAATTAATCATTATATGAGTTTTGAGAAACTCATCTAATCTAATACATCATCCTAATAACGGATAATTAAGGCATGAAAGTAATGACTCAAGAAATCCATGTGTTGCACGAGCTCGATCTATCATCATTAGCCACCTTTATCATTGGGACCAATGCCTACACGTATGAAAATGCAAGGGAGTTGAACCTCCTTATAAGTTTTGCAAATCAATATGTAAATAAGGTAAAAGCATCATAAAGATCATGATAATAAATAGATAGGTAAATAATAAGAACGTCATCATCATCATCATACAAGGAATAAAGACATGATCATAAAAGATTCATAAATCAAGATGACATCTTCTTGAAATCATTGGTCCAGATTGATCATAATAAATCATCATATAACGGTGAGTGTTGATCTTCATCGTGACCATAAAAATCATTATAGGAATGTAATTCGATAATCAAGATGTGAATCATTTTTGTTAAAGCATATTAATATAAGATCAAGGAGATCATAAGAAATCATCATAAAGGTGGCACAAAGTCAATCATCATCATAAGAGAGATTTCATTATTAATATGCTTTTCGTCTTCTTTGTCTTCATCTTATTATTCATCTTTGACTTATCATATGATATGTTTCAACTTGTGGAGGAGAAATGTCTCAATCCAACATCATTACATAAATGACTGTGTCAAACCGAAGTCAGTCTATAACTAATTGTAGTCAGTCCATAATTGACCTCATTCAAGTCATAACTGTTTGTCGTCAATCCATAACTGACCATAGTTAGCGCATAATTGGTCGTCATCCGTCCGTCATCATTAGACCTCTCCATTTAATGTTTTCATCTTTTATCCTACAATATTTAACTAATCTTATTAGGACATAAATGATCATGATCAAATTATCATAGGAAAGATTAAAACATCATAAGACCATGAGAATCAGGGTCCTAATGGAAACATGGACTTAATCATGCTACAAGATGAATTCATTTAGAGTAATATGAAGTGCATGAACATCATAATCATCATCATAACATAAATTAAAATTCATAGGACATGATAAGTGTATTCATATGTATGATTGGATACAGATTGAATCATCATAAGGACAATCATAAAATCATAGTCATGTTGGACATCATCATTATAATCATATATGACATTATACTTACACCCATATGGTACATGGAGAGAAAATCAAGGGTGTATAATCATTGTAAACATCATCATAAGGTAGATCAAGCTTGAGGACATCAATCATGAGCCAAATAGCCATAGAAATCATCTTAAAATAATTGAAACTCGAGCCGAGTGTGAAGAAGATATGGGTCGAGTTCGTACAACATAATCAGAGTAATCTGCATAAGAACCCTAGCCGAGTTTGAATCATACACGACCTAAATTTGGAGATCGGCCGATTGTGGCGAGAAGCACACCCGACTCATCTTCATCGGGGGTGGAACCCAGGTCGGGATTGTCCTTAACCCAAGCCAAGTTCATCATGGACCAGAGCTCATAAGCTCAGCTCTGCCCATGGAGAGCCCGGGCTGAGTTCCAAAGAACTCAATCCGTGTAAGGGCCAACTCGGACTGAATTACATAAAACTCGGGTCGGGTTCTTGTGTTTGAAAGACTAGTAGTTGCGTAGTGGATTTTTTTATTATCTTTATGACAATTGGCGAAATCATACACCATCGTATAAGATATATTTATGACTAAAGGTAGTCCAGAACAAATTGGCATCATACTTGAAATCAATAATCATGATCCTACTATTAAGATTATCCTACTTACATACCTTACAAGTTTCTGTCCATAAAATATGACGTTCTTTCTCTTCTTCCTCTTCCTCTAGTGGTTCCTCTCAATCCTAGAGCATGTTTGTCAGCATTGCTGTTATCGCTCTCTTGTAGGTCCACAATCATCCAGTTCATGGAGAGAGAGAGAAGACGGGAGGGAGAATGATAGCAGTGCATAGGAAAAAAAGCTAGGGTCAGTTGGGAATTTCAGTTTGACCTCATACTTATAGGATAAAGAATATATGATTCTTATTGGAGTCAAGTTTGTTTTCTTCTTATCTTCATATTTGTTTTAATCATTTTCATCATCTTCTTTTCCTTTCATTGTTCTATTCGGTTTCAACTTTTATTTTCTTCTTTTTTTTCAACCTACGATCGAGTGTTACATTATAAACCCCTTAAAATAAATTCATCCTCGAATTTAGTCATCACATAGGAGCTTATTAAAAAGAAACTTCTTAGATCATTCATGTGATAGTTCATCTTTTACTTGGAAAGACATTTGCTCATAATTGTTTCATTTCTTCATCTTAACGACATAGTTCTTCCATCATCGATCATATATATTAGGACAAGGTCCTTTCATCATATAACATCTCCTTTCATTTTTTCATTTATTGTGCGGTTCATCTTACCATTTCACCATTTATATAATTTGGAAAACTAATTAATTTAGGTATGTCATGCAAACACAATAATGTGTCACTACCTAAATCATCTACATGTCAATGGGGGAATCAATGGCTGATACGCCATGAAAGGGGAATTGCCTCATACAAGGTATAAACTCGTCTTTAAATAAGTAATGACAATCCTATTTTCATCTTGTATTTTTCTTAGTCTCTGATCCTATTTTAAGATAATCAAGATGTGAAAAATATTGTGAACTCATCCGTAAGATGAAGGTAATGCTAGTTTGTAATCATCCTCGTTGACTAGCTCTAACACCTCAAATGAACTTATATCTTAGGTCGAGATTTTCTTATTTACTAAACCTTATGCCTTCTTTGGCAAGGGAAACCTTCCACAATACTTGATCATCAAATTTTAAAAAAGATATGTTCACGTCGATCCTTGTTGGTGTATAATTTCTATCGTGCATTCATCATCTTTCATATCAATTATACTTTCTTGGCATATTCCTTTTTATTTGTTTCAACTCTTTAGCATCTAGAAATTTCCTATATAAGGTCTCAAAGGGAACCTTGCATACGACATAATAAAAGTCATCATGAAGCATAATATAGAATCGATAAGCATCGATCGATGAAAGACGGAATATTATATCATGATTGATTCCATGGAAGTGATCATCATACTAATGAAAATATGGTATGGTTATAGCCAATCCTAAGGTTAGCGATCATTAAGATTGCATATAGTATGGTCGATTATATAACCATAGAATATCATAAGAACAATCAATATGATCGATTGTTCGACATCATATATAGATCATTATCATCCTATGATCATTGTTTAATCATAGATGGTCATCATATAAATCATCATGATCTAATGGTATAATAAGACATTATGGGAGAAAATCATCATCACGAGGATCATGAAAATCAGTAGTGTCTTAAAATACATCGACTTATAAAATCAATGATCATTATAAAAAATCAATAGTATCATAATATATAGCAAATCGATGATCATCATAGAGGAATAAATAGTATCATTGTGCACAGTCCATCATCATTAGTAATAATCATCATCTTTATGGAATATAATTGATCATAAATCATATAATCAAATTAGCACAGTTACGATCAAGATCACGAAGCAAAATCATAATCATAGATAGTATCATCTTTATGTAGACTCAATGACTCATGCATTATATTTTCATAACGCTTATGATGTTGTACTTTTTACCTATTGGCATACTGAGTAATTATACTTTTTTTTTTGTATTTTCATGTTTCATGTAATTTCACCATAGCCATTTGTGCATCCTTATATGTCTTGGTACTTTCCAAATAGATAGCAACCTAGACTTATGATATTCATCTCATACCTCTCTTTTTAGGACTTTGTCATCTAGGTTCCACATGCTTAATTCATTTATCATTTCATACTCATATAGTCTCATAAGGCCTAGCGATCCTTCCCTTTTGTGTTTGAGTGCATGTGAAATCAAGTTCGCCTTATCAAAATGGTAATTCATGGGAAACTCAAAATCCTTTAGGAACTTCATATAAGTAATATTTTAAATCGTTAGAGATAACACTACTGTCTGATAACTCATTGTCTAAAAGTTACTGAATTTTCTTTTTCAATTCATGCATTAGTTATCTAAAGAGTCTTTGAAATTGGGGTCATGCTTGGAAGGAAATTAATTTGACAATCAACTTCTAATTATAACTTTTGGTTCTTATGGGTACTGATAATTATGTTCTTCTTCTTGCATAATACTTATACATCATGAGAGGCAAATTAATTGATATTAGGAATCACATCATAATCCTACCTAAGAATTTCTAATAGATATGGAGAAAGATCTTATGGTCCTTGGTACCTCTGGTACGTACTTATTGGTGTGAAATTATTCTCATAGGGTCATCATCCTCATCGATTAGGCTCACTAAGAGTGTCATCCATCATCGTAGATAGTGCCATCATCATATAATTCGGTAAGATTGGTGATAAAATCGTGTCAATCATTACTAACACCTTTTTTTTAAACATCATTATGAAAGGGTCCTTCTTCGATTGATAATAAGATCAATGATATAAATGATGTCACATATGAGATCAATAATAGAGATTTGATCAAATCATTGAATCATTACTTCATCATCTTAGAAAAATGAATAATATTGTCAAGTTAATAATGTAACATGAAAGTGATATTGGTAAAATACAAATATTGACATTTCCCATTGTCAAATCATATTTATAGAATGAACCATCATTGGTTAAACTTCCTAAGAATCAATAAGATCAATACTGGCATAAATAAATATCATGAGCAAAGAATTGTCATCATCATCATTTAGCTTATGAGTAGAAGACATAACTTACTTGGATTTACATCAAATGGCACGGTGACCGCTTGTGGAACTTTGCACATGGATCATGAGATCATAGGATAACTTTAGGATTAAGAATATCCTGACATTGGTCTTTGATACTTTACTCTAACGCCACCAAAATGCACCCCACCACGTGACAGAATACATAAATATCATATTGATAAAAGAGAAGACTTTGACTAATCAACTAAGAACAATATTATATGTAGAAGAGTAACATCACGAAAGAATAATAAATAGGAATATCATCATCATGAAGTATGCAGAAGACTAGAAAGAGAAACTCATCTAATTCATCATCCTAATAAATGGAGGATAATTAAGGTATAAAAGTAAAGGAATCAGGACACTCATGTACTGGCACTACGAGCTCGATCTATCACTGCTGGTCACTTTCATCATTGGGACCTGCAGTGCATGTATGAAGATGCAGGGAGATGAACCTCTCTTTGAGTTTTGCAACTCAATATGTAAATAAGATAAAAGCATCGTAAAGATCATTATAAAAAAATAAAAGGGTAAATTATAGGAACATCATCATCATATAAGGAATAAAGACATGATTATAAGAGATTCATAAATCAAGATAACATCTTTTTGATATCATAGAAATAAATGGTCAAGATTGTTCATAATAAATCATAATAAAATGGAGTGTCGATCATCATCGTCATGAGACTATCATCATGTAAGGAACGATGAAAATCATTATAGAAGCATAAGTAAATAATCATGGTGTGAATTATCTTTGTTAAAGCATATTAATATAAGATCAAGGAGATCATAAGGAATCATCATAAAGGTGACATAAAGTTGATCATCATTATAAGGGAGATTTCAATATTAATATGCTTTCATCTTCTCCTTCATCTTTGGTTTATCATGGGTATCTTTCAACTTGTGGAAGAGAAATGTTTCAACCCAACATAATAATATAACTGACAATGCCCATCGATAACTAATCAAAATTAGCTCTCATACTTAGTTCATAACTAATCGTAATTAGTCTATAACTAGTCGCCATCAGCTCATCATCATATGAGCTCTCCATTTAATATTTTCATCTTTTATATTGCAGACTTTAAAATTTATATTATTAGGATATAAATTATCATAAGAAAGATCAAAAGATCGCCAGATCATGAGAATCAGGGGCCCTGGTGGAAACATCATAATTATAATATCATGGATTTAATAAGATTGCAAGATGAAATCATGGAGAGTAATCAAAAGTACATGAGCACCATCATTAGAAATCCTAGGACATGATTAGTGTACTCATAAGTACGATTGTATCTAGATTGAGACATCGTAGAGAGAGTCATCATATCATAGGGTTGTTGGACATCTATGGAGAGAAAATCAAGGATGTATAATCATGATAAAAATCATCATAGATCAATCTTAAGGGCATAAATTAGGAGCCAAATAGGAATAGAAATCATCTTAACATAGTCGCAACCTTGGCCAAGTGTGAAGAAGACGAGGGTCGAGTTCGTACAACATCATCAAGATAATCTATATATATATTATCAAGAAGGGACAGGTTTGCAGGGATGGACCCATTCAATGTTGCACCCGCCCCCAACTTTTTGAAAGTTTATTACTATATATATATATATATATATATATATATATATATATATAAGTTTTAATAATATGATCCCTCCCAACTTAGAAATGATTTGAAAAGGTAACATATTAGTCTTTGGGCTTCACATCCACGTTGATAAATGGAAAGAAGAAAAGGCACACAATTGGAATTTTTTTGTATTTGAAAAAAAAAATAAAATAAGAATAGGATTTGTGCACTTGTGGTCCCATGGTAGGTGGAGGTTGCTGAATTTTGTGTGTTTGAGTTTGCTGGTTCAACAAATAACGTTTTGGGAATGAGCAAGGAGTGCGGAGGAAGAAGACAAGTGGGACAAGAAGATAAGTGAACAAACACGAGGAGGATTAAATAATAAGGTTTGTTAAAATTATTTATTTTTGTAATCTCTTATGTATTTCCAGGGAGGGACAAACTATATTCTTGTAATCTCTTTCAATTTTTTTTCTTGAATCTTTGGATTAAGTAAAGTTTTGAGCTGATATTTTTTTTGTCCTTTGCATCTTTGAATTAATATAAAGAAATATGAACAGTAAATTTATTGGCATTTAAATCATTAAGGATTCACCACTTATTACTAATTTTTGGGCCCATTCACTTCACCATTTTAATCATTCAAGCTCATATTCTTCATTTAGTGGAATTTTGTGGCATTCAATATGTATTACATACTGTATCTAATGAGATTTATTGGTATATGTTGATGATGCAAGATGCAAAGATCATGCAAAGCTATGTGTGTAGTTGTGCAATTATCTTTTGTAATTTGCATATTCACCTTATTTATGCAATTATGCACACAAGAGAGTTTACTTAATTTTTGTGTTAATAGGGTTTAATTGTTTACTTCATTTTTCTATTAATAGGTAAACAATAAGCTCTTATAATATTTTTTACTTAATTTTTTTCTATTAATAGAAAACTGCTATTATTTTAAAGAAGTGACAGTAAGAAAAAAATGATATTAAAGTTTTTCTATCATGAATTTTTAATATCCATTTATTTGATTTTTATTGCTCATCTACTTGGTCTTTATTGTCCACTTATAGAGTTTTTAATTAATGAAGCATAAAACATTGCGGATTGCATCCGGTTAAATAGATTATTGCAAAAGGCGAGGTAAGTACACTATCTTGATTGGTGTTTTATTGATATTAATTTTAATTTGTTGAATAATTTTATAACTTCATGTATTTTTTTTAATTTTCTATTTCTTATAGATGAAAAAGACATCAACTATTGATGCTTTTTTTAAAATTAAAAGATGAATTCAATTGAGCAATCAAATATTTCCTTTATGTTGATCATTTGGCTTCTAACAACAATCGAAAATGCAAAAAATTTCTATTGGTGAAACATTTCATATTAATTTATTAGAGCGTGATTCGGGTGTACAACAACAAATATGAAAGTGCCCCCATAGAAACGCGAGAGGAAATTCAAAGAGCTTATATTAAAGTTGGTTCATATCAATGTACCCTTTCAAAATATTCAAAATATGAAGAAAAACATCAAAAGATCCTTTCAAGCATCATGGTATAAATTATTTCCATCCTAGTTGGAATATTCTCCAATTAAAAATGCAGCAATTTGCCTTCCTTATTTTATATTTCACAAAAATGATGGACCTCTTGGATTAAATGCTTTCACTGTAAATGGATTTCAAAATTGGAAAAAGGTAAAGGACGACAAAAATTATGCATTTTTGGCTCGTATTTGAAAAGATCTCAATTCTTCTCATCATAATGCTGAAAGAGCATGGGTGGATCTTCTTAATTAATCTTCACATCTTCAAAAGAAAATTCAAAGGTATACATCTCAACAAATTATTCAAAATAGAATCAAACTATTGATGTAGTAACTCTTTTGTGATGATTATTACTACTTCTATTTAATATTATTGTTATCAATGTGAAAAATGCATTATATATGCATTCTAAAATTTGTATGGTGTGGGTAGGGAACAAAATGGTTAGAATGGGATAATATTATTAATATTTAGCGTCGCCTTAGTGTTGCATTAGCAACTCAAGATGATTAGATGCTATTTCAAATATATCGCAACTTGCGTCACTTTAGCGTCGCACTATTTAGCATCACCTTAGCGTCGCAACAGAGACAACACATGACATCACGTTAGCATCACATTAGCATCTACGTAATGTCATATTAAGCAGAAGTTCAACGTCACGTTATCGTATACGTAGTGTGGCTGAGTTCAACGCTAAGTAGCGTCGCTGAGTTCAGCGCCATGTTAGCGTCAGATTAATGACACCCTCAAACTCCTCGCAATGACACTTTTCGCGTCATGGTAACATCGCAATAGCGTCAATCTGTGGCGCTAGTAGTGTCATGTTTGTCGTCAATGCCGTTGCGACGCTAGTAGCTACTGAACGCTGGCATCTACAGCTTGTGACATCATGTAGATGCTAATGTGTGGCTATTTCTTTTAACCATGCATTAGCGTCGCCTTAGCGACAACAAACCTGCGTCGTCAAACGATAGATTTCTTGTAGTGGATGTAGATAGAGAATATTTAATATATTTACATGAAGTTCTCACCCTTTTAATAGATGTGTCGATTATAGTCATTCCTTCAAGCACAATTATATTTAAAACATGAGCAACACATATCATATGGGTAAATTTCCCATTAAGAAAGGTAGTGTCACCACAGATGCTATCAACCAAATAAACAATGATAAGTTTATTAGATTTTGCATTATCCACACTAACACAATTAATTTTCAAAATGCTCCGATCTTTCACACAAGTTTCTAAAGCTTTTCATATGGTTTCACCTTTGTGATCATCAATCAAATCAAATGTAAGCACATTCTTGTGCAATTCCCATCTACCATCTATAAAATGAACAATAACACATATAATTTATATTTTGAATTGAAGTCCATATATCTATTGTTAGGGGAACTATTTGATGACTTTTTTGAAAATAAGTTTTTCAACTTTATTTTTCTCAAGTCCATACAATCGCGCACAATCTCTAGCAACAATTATCTCTCATGAATTTTGAAATCTTAGTTGTAACTCGGCCATAAAATCTTTAAAACATTGATTCTCAACAAATTTGAATGGAAACTCATCAACAATTAAAGACAACAAGTTTCATACTAATAGGATCATCTTCACATTGCTTGTCTATTGCAATCAATTTTTTTGTCTTTTATCAATTACCTTATCTGGATTTTTCTCACGACCCTTAAAGTGCTTTAACAAATTGGATGTTCCATACTTCCATGATTAGCAGCATTGCATGCATAAGATTTTTGCAATACCTACAAATAACTCTATCTTTTTCTCTTGTAAAATGTGTCCAAGCATTAGAAGGAGGCCTACAAGATTTCCTCTTTTTTACCTCATTTTCAATCATTAGAAGGAGCTTGTTGTTCAGATGAAGTAATGTCTTCAGTTCCTTGATCTTCAATTAGTGATTGTAGACCTTGTGCTAGTGTGACTTGTTAAGGAGACTTGTTGGACACCCATGCTCAAACTTGCTGGTGTAGGAGCACTTTCAATCTCAGTATCACTTAGTCCATTTTTTCATTGTCGACACTACATATATAAAATGAAAACAAATGCTCAAAAGTTAGAATTTTTTTCCTAACTAAAAAGTTCCTGAGATGTTGATTCAAATCCAACCAACTAAAGTATTAAAAGATAAACAAATGCGCCTATTGTTTAAGCTATTTTAGCAATCAACATTATTAATGTGGCAAATGTGCCATTGATAATTTCGCCAAATGCATACTTCTGCAACATCACACAAATGGTCATCAAAATTATATCTTACCTCACGAGTCACTACTCTATTGTGATTCTACAGAGAAAATATGAATTTTGAGCAATTACATTTTTTATAATATGATTTTGCATTAAAGAGACTTCTATGTGTCTATGTACATAAAAGTTGCTTGCTTCATTGATATTGCTAACAATGATAACATACTAGTAATAATCAGATGAGAGTATCAAACTATTAATCACCTGTCTCTAAAGCTTGTGCCGATTGGATATTTGGATGCTTCATAGTTCACATAGTGATTTAGCAAAAATAAAAATATGGAACATGTTGATTAGATGCTTCATAGTTTACAATGTGTCGATTGGATGCATTTTATTTATTGGATGTGGAAATAGGAAACCAGAAAAGAACACGTGGATTCAGAAGCAAGAAAGAAAAAGGAAACAAAACAAACATCACCTCCTTAATGAAGCAACAATCATTCCCTCATTCTTGTTCACAAATCACAAGTCACAAGACTCATAGTCACAACACTGATGATAAGCTCAAGGAACTTTCTACATACAACAAGTAGAGAGAGAGAGATTGAGGGAGGGAGGGAGTACCTTTCTCCTCATGTCATTGATAGATAGATACTGGGAGGGGGTGGCCAAAGGATTTGAGAGAATGAAGCCTGAGAATGTAGATGGACAACCCTCACCCTTAAACCTTGAAGACCATATCGAATCTCAACGCCCTAATGGAGTTGTCGACTGCTGAATAGGGAGATAATGAATGGACAAGACCCTCATACTTCAACCTTGAGATGAGATTGAATCGCCTTGCCTTCGCTAATCGCCGGAGTTTGCCACTTCACTAATCGCGTCGTTGGAGATGAGATCAAATCGAACGTCAAGCTGTGAAGTGCGAAGCATGTGAACAAAATTGGTTCGATCATTCGTAGACTCACAGTCGAACTCTGAAGGCAGGTCGGCTCGGGCTGTTCCATGAGGTGAATGGGTCGGATTGGAAAAACTTGAACCGATACCCGACCCTCTTCAAATCGAGTTTAGTTCGGATTGGATCAAGTTTGACTCGACCCGACTCAAAACTATTTGGGTCAGGTCGAGTCGTCGGGTTCCGCTAAACAAACCTAATAGATGCAAAATGGACAGTATAATTTTAATTTAATTTTCTTATTTTTTTAAGAATACCAAATATTTAGTGTAAATTAAAAAAATATTTTTATATAATATTTAAAATTGAATAATTTATGATCTTATGTTTGTTTATATGATATGAACTAATTCACTCGTTACATTTATCAAACATCTGTTTATCAATTATTTAATTGAATCTCTAAATGCTAACTTATGTTCACCAATCATTTTCCTCTAATAAAATTATTATCCATTGATGAAATTAGTAAATTTGTAAAATATAGCAAAAATTGAGAAGTTGGAATTGTTTAGAAGATGCAAGTAAATTTTTGTATAAATTTTAAAATAAAATTAAAATGGATTTTATTTAATGGTGGGAAATGAAAATAATTTTAAATTTACTTATTTTATGAAATCAATCTAACTCAAAAAGTAAATTACTAATATTTTTGGAAGTTGTGCTAATTTTTTAAATATTAATACAATGCATTACTTATCCCCACTATTATTACCATTATTTAGAGCTTTCTCCCAGCTTTACATACTCAAATGGTACATATGTTACAGACATTATTTAAAATGCGCCAATAATGGAAAACAAAATATTTCCTAATAAAAGCACATCTTGAATAATTAAAATATATAGCTATTCATATTCCCTTTATCACATGCTAAATATACTTATTCTTTTATACCTGAATTATAATTATTTTTAATTAATAAATTTATATATTTAAAATTATGCCTTTATTGGACAAGTAACCTTATTATCTTTTAAACTAATGTTTAAAAAAATCTTGGACAAGGAAGAAACACTTGATATTACATTCTTCTTTACTTTGGGAGGCAGGACAATTTGCGAACCATTTACTAGACGTCCAAAGCTTTTCAACTAACCATTTGGTATCAGTGTTTGAGTGAACTTTCAGACATCCTAAAATTAAGATCGGATGCCCAAATCTCATTTTTGAGCAAAATGTTTTCTATAAGAATTTTTTACGTTCAAACTTTAGGATCTGATGTCCAAACTTCTCCAACCGACTATATGAACTTTTGCTGAGAAATTGGGCACTTAACTTTTTGCATGATTATTCAAATAAAATAATCTTTGAGTCTATGAGAATCTAACATGATTATCTACAATATTTGTATTTAAATTCCATTAACAAATTTAACTATAAAATAGTTAAATATTAAATACAAGTTCAATGCATCAAAATATAAATTTTAAATCTAACCTTTTGGACTTAACATAATTATAGTAAGCACAAAGCGAATCCATGGACATGAAAGGCTCATGCAAGAGGGAATACTAGAGGGAAAGGAATGAGACAGATGCATGGAACACCCTTGGCATGGTTTTTGGTGGCATGGACAAAGCTACATATACTTAGTTGTAGGACTCCTTTCACTTTTCTTATCTAGATTAGTATTATATGTGTAATACATTTAGTTTTAATATAATGTCAAACTTTGGCTCCCCTGAAATAAATTAATAGTAGTTAGAAATATTAATGTTGATTTCATTATGATTATTTTAGTTCATCACAAGTATTTCACTATTTATCTTAAATATATATATATTAAAATGTGTTAATATATCTTGACTAGTGCAAGCACAATCAAATTTAGAATTGGGATGGTATTATCCAAATTATTTGAATTTTAAAACTTGGATCAATATTCAAATTCAATTTTCGCTGGAACTTGAACCAAGATAGCTTCCTGGGTTAAAATCATGAATAAAATAGAAAAACCTTGATTGTATTGGTTTGATCAAATGAACAAATAATATTATACAATAATTATATATATATGCTATATATGTTCCAATATTGATCATATTTATATTTATATTTATTATTAAAAAATAGGATAAAGTAAAAAAAACTTTAAAATAAATATAATATACTATATAAAATTTTAAACCTAGACATTGTTTGGATTAGTATTTTTATTGATACATGAGACAATTTTATTAGGAGTAGTATTATATTGGTATCATTTCGGATCTTTTCTAGATTTATTTTCTAGCTCGGTCCTATTCTAGGACTTTAAAAGAGGACTTATGTGGACTTTTAAAAGAGTCACTCTCGCAATTATCAATTTATCATAATTGAACCGGTAATCGAATCGGACGACCAACTGGGTCGTGGTTGGACTCGTTCGAGCAGGTTCGATCAGATTAAATTGAATTTTATTTAAATAATATTAAGAATATATATAACAAATATTATATTATGTATAGAAAAGTTAGTAACCTACTAAAGTTAAAATACTAACATATTATATATATTAAGATATTATTATTATTATTGATAAGCCAATTACTTCCAATTTTTTAATACTTATAGTGATTATTATTTTTTTTATCGTTAAATTCTACTAGTAATATGTTATTTTTTTACCATATATCACTCTTAGCTTTTATTTTTATTTAACTTTCTTTGTTTTTTCATTTCTTCCTTTCTCTCTTCATTAGTTTTTTTTTTTTTGCACACTCTTCATTAGTTTCACTTTTAGTTTTTTCATTTCTTCCTCTCTCCATTAATTCACTTTATCATTTAATGCTATTACCAATATATTATTTTATTATTTCTGTAAATCACTCCCTTTATTGATCTTCTCATTATTATTCTTTTCCATTTTTCCATTCATTCCTCTTTCTTCATTTATTTTATTTTTCTTATTTTGCATTTCTTCCTCTCTCTTCATTTATTTCATTTTCCTTATTTTACCTTTCTTCCTCTCTCTCTTTATTAATTTTCCAGTTAACTTTTTTTTCAGCATTCAATTAGTTTTATTTTTTCCTCTTTCCATATTTGTATTTCCATTTTAGTGTTTTTTTTAACTTTTTTCACCTTTCTTAAATTGAACCGGATTTCTTTCGGTTCACTGGTTCGACGGTTCATACCGGTTTAACCGGATTTTGTCCGACCAAAGAAGCAATCCGATTTTGGCATGAAATCGGACCGAACCAGCCACCGGTTCGTGATTGACCCAGTTAAACCGGCCGGTCGGGTCCGGTTTTAATAATCTTGCACTCTCGTTCTATACTTTTTTATTAATTGATGGTGAATTGATTGGTCATTGGAACTAGTTGGATTGGTTGGGCATAAAATCCGAATTCACAATATGCCAACTCATTTTAGTAACCGGGGAAAAGTAATAAAAATTGCTAGGTTTGATCTGTGATACTACAATATGATTCCTATACAACTTACCTACTACTAATAAGCAATTAACTCATCACCACCAAGACTTTCTTAATCGATGCTCTCCTTGCCTTTTTATTTATAGTGAACTGTATTGTGCTCAATGCCTACATTGCTACCTAGTTTGGATCTTGTTCCATCATATCTATCTTATATATTTTTTGAAACTAAAAATCTACCAAATCATTTTAATAATTGTCAGTCGTTAATGGCAATTGCCAGGTTGGAAGTAGGGTATTACAATCATTGTCAAATAAATGTTTCTCCTACAACTTACTACTATAAATAATCAATTCAAACATAGATACAATCATAGAACCCATCTCATTTCTTCTAGTATCTTGCTCTCACTGCCTTCTTGTTACTTTATGGAGGTCAAACAAACTTTTGTATACTCAATGTTGCTACTACTCATCTTGGCTTCTGGTCAATCTCTCTCTCTCTCTCTCTCTCTCTCTCTCTCTCTCTCTCTCTCTCTCTCTCTCTCTCTCTCTCTCTCTCTCTCTCTCTCTCTCTCTCTCTCTCTCTCTCTCTCTCTCTCTCTCTCGTTTAGTTAGAAAAGTTATTTTTCACATGTGGTTTTGTTACTATTTAATTATAGGTAAAAATGATCATTAGTTTTTGTCATTGCTGAATTTGTCTTGATAAAAATTTATCTTTTACTCTTCTCTCTTTTATTTGCCATTTTTAATTATTATTCTTTTTTGTACTAACTTTTTACACCTTGCCATCATAGATGTTTTGTGTGCATGATTTCTTTATATATATATATATATATATATATATATTGACCAAAAATTTTTCTAATCTTTTATCTTGTGTTTTTATTAGATATGGTGCCGATTAAGCATGGACTTGCTATTTCACCTGTTGCTGAACCAGGCCTACAAGTTGGAGTCAATGTTGCACCAAGCCCACAAATTGGAGGAAAAGTTTGTTGGAGAGAAAGTAAGAATTACAGGGACATGTGTTTTCTGCCTTGGGTCTGTAATGTGAGTTGCAAAATAGAAGGCAATGAGGGAGGAACGTGCAAATTTGAGATATCTACATCACTTACTTGTATGTGTCACTATGCTTGTTAGGAGTCATATGTGGATGTTGATCTTGTTAATTAATGTTGTTATGAGCCCCATGTGTGCCTTTGCATGGGTCTTAGTCAAAATATGTGATCCAAGTCATTCATCCTTAATAAAAGATTGTTGCATTATCTAGCTAACATATTTATCAAAGCTCTTATAAGATAAGGTTTTGTTACATTTTTGTCATTTTGAAGTTGCACACACAATACTAGAAACTAATCTTATCATGCATTATGAGAAACTTTCAAGAACTAATTAGATTTTTGTTTTCTTTTTGTCTGTGATTGCATTAAGTGATTCCATTCAAATATTATCTTGTAAATATCAGGGAAATAAACAAAAGCACTAAAATAAAATAAAAACTGAAAATTTAATCCAAACAGGCATAAAAATTTATATTTTTTATAGCTTAGTTGTTTTAAAATAAAAAATCTTAGAGGTACTAAATGGAGATATAATAATTAAAATGATATAAAATAAATATTATTTTATATTTTAAATGTATTAAATGCATATAACATTTTTCCATCAATACAACATTTACCTAAATATGTATTAATATTTCTGTAAAAATAAATTGTGACATTGAAATATAACACCAATATATACAATATGTCTATATATATATATATATATATATATATATATATATACATATATATATGTATATATATATATATTCATCTTATTGGTACCATTTTTACTCGTAGACATCTTAGTTCAAGTGAATCCCATCGCAGTAATACGGTTGTAAAACATATTAAACTAGAAAATAGCATACTAGAACAAATAAGTTTTTATGGTTCTATATGTTCATCAATTATACCTTTTTTTCTCTCTATTTTAATGAATTAGAGGACCATTTCTTTCTTAACTTGTAATTTGAGGAACTAATGAACTTGTTGTTTGATTTTCATTTCATTAAGTTTTAATTGGATATATAAAGAACAAGGCCAATATCATTAATTAAGAAAAGAGAAAAATGCATATAGATCATGTATAGATTAACCATTGGATTAAAATTTGATGAAGGATTTTAGTTTAGAAAATTATAATAACTTCATGGGGTTGATGTCATGATGGCATCATTAAATAATTTAAAGGATTCCATTCTTTTATATATTGTTCCATATGGTGATGTCATGATGACATCATTAAATAACTTAAAGCATCATTTTATGTTTATGTAATTCTTCATATTTTTTCTTAAGAGTCTTGGCCTCATTAATGTGCTTTAAATCTCTTTCGTGGCCATCAATTTTCTCCATATTTGCTACCCTTCAAATCTAATTGTTCTTCACTTTTTAGAAAAGTTTTGAATGTCTGAACCTTTGACCATGCACGTAAACCCTTTCAAATAGCCGTTTGTAGCCATTGTTCTCGGTTAATTTTCAAAGTTCGAAAATTAAGATTAGACGTCCGAATCTTATTTTTAAGGAAAATACTTTGTGTTAGAATTTTTGGATGTTTTTTCAGAAAAGTTTCGAATGTCTGAACCGTTGACCATGCACGTAAACCCTTTCAAATAGCCGAGCCATTATTCTCGGTTAATTTTCAAAGTTCGAAAATTAAGATCGGACATTCGAACTTCTTCGATCTGTTGTCCGAACTTTTTTTTGACAATTTGATAGACTTGCACTTTCTATATATAAATTTTTACATGATTATCCAAATGAAATAATCTTTGGGCTTATAGAAACCTAACATAATTATCTACAAAAATTTAATAATAAAATAGTCAAATATTAAGTACAAGTTCAGTTCATAAAAATATGAAGGGTTATTTTTCCTAACCATCCCTAAACTATCGTGATTTTTCACATCTAACCCCAACCTACAAACTTCATTTTTTGGGTCCTTAAACTATTACGATTTTTCCAATTTGATCATTCCATCCAATTCCATCGACTTCTCCGTAATTTTTTATTTTTTGCATTTATGAAAAGTCCATTATACCCCTTCCTTAAATGTTAGTATTTTTTACATAAAATAATAAATATAAAAACAATTAAAAAAGGAAAAAATTACCACGTGTCGCCGGACATCCACCCCCATCCCCCCTCTCCTCTTTGTCCCTGCACACAAGATTTATTTTCGCGTAAGGGCATTTTTGACTTTTCATAAATGCGAAAAATCAAAGTTAATGAAAAAACTGACGAAATTAGACGGAAGGATCGAATTGGAAAAATTGTGATAATTTAGGGATCTAAAAAATGAAGTTTGGAGTTTGGAGTTAGATGTGGAAAATCACGATAGTTTAGGGGTGGTTAGAGGAAATAACCCAAATATGAATTTAAAATTGCATGAACTTTTGAAATTCATTATTTTAGACATAACATTTTGTGTAGTTGTTCAAATAAGATTATTCTTGCTTCTCCAAAAAACTAAAAAAAAAGTATAACTTACATATTCATCTCCTAATTCAGATCTCATGGGAATATAGACAAATATTAATCTAAAGTTAAGTTCACAAGATTATTTATTCCAACTTTAACCTTTTTTTGGTATGTCAAATTGATAAAGTTAAATAGTCAAAATTTGTATAATCAATACATTGATTAAGACATAAAACCTAGGTTCCAACAAGAAGCAAATTATATAATTTAAAACTTAAAATATTAAAAGTAACCAAATATAGTTAAATTAATTTTCACTTTTCTTATAGTACTTGTCATTTCATATTGATTTTTCACAAGTCTTATATTATTATAAAAACTATCTACATTTACTAAAAATTTGAAAAAAAAACTTAAAAAGTGGAATAGTGAAAATAGAACTTATTCCCAAGGCTGTTAAGCTCGTGAATTAACTTATAAATTCGTACGAGTTAACAAGGTCATGCCTAAGTAGTGCACAAAATCGATAAACTCATTGATTTGATAGAATTATATTGATAAATTCGTAGATTAGACAAACTTATTCTCGCTTGTTATTTTCCTCTTATAAGACCCAATAAATTGAGAGGACAATCCAGATAGGACATTAGAGAGAAGCAACATCGATCTTCATTTTCAAATGTATAGTTTGAGTTTGAGTTTTCAAATGTATATCCATAAGGTTAAGTTTGAGTTTAAAAAAAGATTGAGCAGTAAAGTAAGAAGAATTCAAATGCAATATTACTTGTTATGACTATGTTGGACTAACTTTTTTTATACTCTATCTAATTATATTTTGATGATGCAAATTTTGAATAATCAAAGTTATATGTTTTATATATTTGGAGTGCGAAAAAAGTTCAATTTGGATGGATTATTTTATAAATTGAAGTTGAAGTTAATATTATGTATGTTTCATTCATATATGTACTAACATATGAATATGAAAATTGTAGATAATCTTATTATCTTTTGAACAAATAAAAAATTGCATCATTCCAATATCGCCGTAAAACGTTATTTGCAAATAATACAAGATAGTCAAGCAGCCGATGTCGAGAACTGATCGACCGATTAGGTAAATCGGTCGATCGATCATCACAACTAGCAAATCACATGATATTTGAAGACTAGTCGACCGATTAGAGGCACTGATCGACCAACAATAGTATTGAAGTCGGATGAAGTTAAAATATGGAGCGGTCGACCAATGGGAGAGCGATGGACCAGACTGCATAAAATGCACTCTAACAACTAGTTTTTTTACCAAACCAAAGGACAACAGTCATATTATCCAAAAAAAACCCTATAAATGGATGGGTGCAGAATCAATGGAGAATTCAAGAAAAACATCAAGCATAAATGAAAAATCATTTCTTGAAGTTATTGAGCAATCTTCTCTTCTTTCTCTCTTATCTTCATGTGAGTGTGATATTGTAAAAAAGATAATGTGGTAGATTCCTTATGAGAACAAATAAATATGTTCTTAGAGGTGAGTCACCATTCTTTAATGATATTAGTCATCTAATTAAATACTTAGTTTTTAAGCAACAACTAAGCTTATAAAAAAATAGTAATATATGTTATTTCGAATTTAAATTTAGTGTAATATAGTTATAATCTATTTTACTAAGTTTTGAGATTGATTAGTTTGTTTAAGTTCTGATATGGATAATATATATATATATATATATATATATGCTTATTTTTTACTCATTATTTATCATAATATTTTAGTCGATAGTTGCAAATTGAGATGGTTGGATTATTTTACTTTGTTTGAAACTTTTTGTTTGGATCATGCATAAATTAATTCTTTTAGAGAATAATTTATGAATTAAGTGTTGACTTCTAAAATAGACTTCTAGATTATTGATGTTTCATCGTTCATTATTATAGTTGATATGTACTTTGTCAAAGATATTTGATATTTATCATATATATATTATAGGTGAAAATGAGTTGTACATACATTCTATAAATTTACGAGTTAAAACTATGTTTCAAGTCTATGAGCGCTTGATCGAACTTAATTGTCTTGCTTATGCCTTTAAATTGTATCTCCTTGACAAATTCATAAAATGTTTATTTAATAATGAAAATGTAGATAATTAAAAGAATAATTTTCTTTTCATCAATATTTTCATAACCGGATCGACGATCGAACCAGACATCTTACTGGGTCATGATTGGATCGGTCCGACAAAGTTCAACCAAATTGGACCGGATTTTATTAAAATAATATTATGTATATTAATTGTGAAGATATATAATATATCATACTGATAATAATAATAAATAAGTATAAAATTATTATTTATTATATTCTATAAATTTAAGCTAATCTTAAGTTATCATAATTGATATATTATTAGATTTTTTATTATTTATATAATATTTGTGATGCTATACTAATTTATTTATATCTAATTCACATTTAAAATTGTTGGTACATATTTATTTTCATATATTCATCCTTTTTATTTTCATTTTGTGTTGCTCATTTTATTATTTTTCTATTACTTATTATAGTTAAAAAATTTAATACTTATTCAAACATTATTATTATAATGGGATAAATGAGTATGCTAAGCGACTTTTGCTCAGCAGTGTGCGAAGCAGAATCCGAGCCGTTGGATTACGATCCGACGGAGGACAATGATGCATTTGATGTGATCCCTTCGGTTGCAATCCGATGGTCCAAGGAAAATATCGTGATATTTTCGTTTTCTCTCTCCCTCCTCTCTCAGTCTTGCGCAAATCCTTCCTCTCCGATGATTCCAGGCGAGGTCGGCGACCAGCGGTTCCAGGAGACCAGGGTTTCAGGCAGCGGTGGCCTTTTCCTTGGCCTCCACAGCCCTCCAAGCAGAGGAACATCCACCGACAGGGCAGTCCTTATGAGCACGGAGCAGCGTCGGAGGACGGGCTCGTCGGAGAAAAAGCGCGAAGGTTTGGAGCTGTCGATCGTCGATCGAGATTGAGGTCTGGATCCATACGCGCACGAGAGAGAGAGAGGTAACAACAGCGAGAAGGCAGTCGGGAGTCAGTTGGGAACGAGATCCCGGCCCGAGGTTGACGACAGCAAGCTCATCGGAGAAGAAAGAGCAGAGGTTTGGAGCCCGCCGATCGTCGATCAAGAGATGCCCCTGAGCTCGCCGGGGAAAAAGGAGCGGAGGTCTGGCTGGGACGAGATCGTGGCCTGAGGTTGTAGCAGCCAGTCGTCGCCCCTGTGCTCGCCGGAGAAGAAGGATCGGAGGTCGCCGATCGCTGATTGAGAGTAGTAGATGGAGGCGGCTTGAGGTCGCAGCAGGCAGTCGTCGCCCCTGCGCTCGCCGGAGAAGAAGGAGCGGAGGTCGCCGATCGCTGATTGAGAGTAGGAGATTGAGTCCGCCTGAGGTCGCGCAGTCGTTGCCCTTGCGCTTGCCGGAGAAGGAGCGGAGGTCGCGCAATCGGCCAGCGAGAACTTCGATGGGCGTGTGTAGCACGAAGGGGCACGGGAGAAAGAGACAAGGGGGAGAAACACGAGAATTTCATTCGAGAATTTCATCGTTTATGATATTTTCATCCACCCGTCGGATCGTAATCCAACGGCTCGGATTTTGCTTCGCACACTGCTGAGCAAAAGCCGCTTAGCATACTCATTTATCCCTATTATAATATAGTTCTAGTGATAAGATATTAATATATTTTATCCCAAAACATTATTAATTTTTATTTTGTTAGTTTATTTAATTTTTTTCTTCATTCTTTATTTCTTCTCCATTGAATTCTACATTTTCCTTTAATTTCAAATTCTTCTCCCCTAATCATCTCCTCTAATCATTCATTTTCTTCAATTATCATTTTTCTCCCTATTAATTATCTTTCTATACATATTTCTCCTTCCTAATTTTGCTCAATTATCATTTTCTCTCCCTATTAATTATCTTTCTATATTTACTTTTCCCTTCCTAATTTTGCTTTTAACATCTGATCACATCTTTCCTCTTATATATATATATATATATATATATATATATATATATTCCATTTTTTAATTTCTTTCCTTTTTAAATTGACTTTTTTAAAAAAAATTCTTGAATCGGTTTTTCGTTGGTTCGCCCGGTTCATCGGTTTTTTTGGTTCAATCGGATTTTAGCCGGTTCAATGACTAAAATGATTTTGATGTAGAACCGGACCGGACCAAGCACCGGTTCGTGGTTGAACCGGTCGAACGGCCGGTCCGGTCCATTTTTAATAACATTTCTTTTCATTCTTCGGAATGGTTCCTATTTCTTTAGAATTTACTATTAAGATTTTTATTAACAAAAATAGAGATGTCGTTTCCATGATTTCAAATGTTTGAAACTTAAAATCTCATTTCAAAAGATATATTAATATTTCCAAATCATTCTAGAAATTTTTGGTGAACTATTATACACTTTTTGTTTAGTCAAATCAGTATTCATATAAATAATTCTCCTAAATTACAATCTTGTGTTTTGGTTTAAATTATAACCAATATTTTTAGAAATATTGTTTGTTTGAATAAAAAATAATATAATATTTACTAGGCATTAAGAACCATTCAAAACATAAAAGTGGTTTTGCTAAATAGATTAAAAGCTTATTTCCTTAAACCTTCTCTAAACTATCGCGATTATTTATATCTAATCCTAAATTATATCTAACCCCAAATTATGAACTTACCCTACGATATCCTTAAATTTTACTGCATTTTTCCACTTTATTCTTTCATCTAGTTTTGTTAACTTTTTTCTGTTAGTTTTACTTTTTTTTCATTTGTGAAAAGATTAAAATGTCCTTTCATGAACTCTTCTCTCTTTAATATTAAAAAATAATATAAAAAACAAAAAAAATATATAAAAACTTTCATCCCAAAGAGGGCATTAACATAAATAGAGATATTTTTCTATTTAGAAGAATAGATATATTCTTCGGATGAGAATAAATATAGTAGTTTCGCATCTTTCTAAATGGTTTCGTCGAAAACTAATTTTGACCAATTTATTTCTATTCTCATCGTATTTATTCTTGAGAATATGATATTATTCTAGTATTTATCTGCCAACTAAACGCCCCAAGAATATATTATGAAGTTATCAATCTCATATTTTTAATATACGATATTATTCTAAATAAAATTTTTAAATTGTAATTTATCAAATGATAGTAAAATTATAATATGCTATTATAATACACATGCCTTAATGTAAACTTGAGTATTTTTTTGTTGTACTACTATGAAAAAAAATTTATAGTCATTTTAAATATTTTAAAATGTAAACTTAATTACACATTATTACAAATATGTTGTAGGTTATAAAAAAATACATGTATTTTATAAACCTAACAAAATATAAAAATTATATTTTAAATTGCGCAAAGCGCGAAAATATTATATAATTAAGCTCAACCTCTTCTTTTTTTTTAATTATAACAAAAAATCTTTGGACATCTATGCAGCTGAGAGCCTGAGCATGAATCCCCAAGCAGTTACTCTCATGCATGCACGATGCCACGTATCCTTCCTTCGCCGCTTCCCTCTCCCACTCTCTCTCTCTCTCTCTAGGCTTCCTTCATCCCATTCCCTCGCTCTTTCCGAACTGTTCTGCTTTGATTCCGATCGAATATATCATCTCAACGCAGTAACTACGAAAGATAAGCAGCCATGGTCAAGCTTGCGTCGGCTAGAGAGTGCCGGATGTACGGTCCTCGGCGCGCCCGCAACCGCTGGGAGTACATCAACGCCGGCCTCTACCTCCTCGCCGCCATCCTTCTCGCCGGGGGATTCGCGGCCCAGCTCTCCCCCTCGGGGCTCTACGACAAGTCCGGCTTCGCCGTCGTCCTCATCGGCCTTGCGCTACTCTTGGCCGTGAACGGCCACGACCTCGTCGCTCACGTGGTCGGCATCGACCACTGCTTCTCCTTGGTGTACTTTGATGTGCAGCTGGCTCTTGTTGAGTTCGCCGTGCCGTTGGTTAATATCGTGGGCACCATCTTGGTCTTCGTTGGCATTCTTCTCTTCTTCATCGAGGTAAATAAAATCTTGTTACAGTACTCCCGACTTCATCCTTCATTCTCAAGATTGGATCTTTTTATGTTGATTTCAACTTAGTTGACATAGATCGCCTGTTCTAACAATGCACTGCAACAATTTTGGCACTTAAATTACAATGCATTTTACTGTGGTAGGAATTAGGAGTCGCTGTACAATGTACATAGAGTGTTAGGAGGAGATGACTTAGGAGGATTTATGATTTTTTTAATTCTGAATTGTATGTTGTTACAGAAGTACGAACTCTGTACGTGAAAGACTTCTGTAAGAGTGATTTACTTCTCTGGTACAATTCCTCTCTCATAGCGTAGAATAGTTACTAACATATTTATGCATATTTCTGCGTGGCGGATAGTAGACAGATAAGGGCTACAGGTACAGTCTGGAGAGGCATGCCCTGAACACACTGATCGCGGGGCCTGTGTTTTGGCTGGTTGGCTCCATCCACAATGTGTGCCAGATCTACGAGAGAGCCGACGGCCACGTCCAGATCCTGCAGAAGAGCGTCCAGCTTCCAATGCTCATGGGCAGCTTGCTTTTTCTTGTCGGTGGGGTCGTCAATAAGAACGACATCTTCGGATCAATCCACACCACCTTCAAAATCTTGGTAAGTTTCTATCTTTATGTAAAGAGAGATTTATCCATGTCCAAACAGATTCTGATTGATCAAATCATTATCTATGTCAGCTACTTTGACTAGTTCACCCTGAAATTCTGAACAGGGAAAGCGGTGGGTTTGGCTTTGCTTCTCCGGAAGCCTGCTGTTCTTGCTCGGGGCACTGATGAACGTGGTGAAGGTGTTCAAGATGCAGCAGATGGACGGGCCGAGGTTGGAGAAGCTCAGGGGGGGAGCAGGCGAGCGGCTGGCCAGACGAAGGGAAGGGCAAGTGCCGCTGATACTGGAAGGCAGCGGCAGGAGGCGGCCGCCGGCAGAGGAATCGAGGCCTTCGGCGTCTGCGCCTGCCACACCCTACAAGGATGTCCTCATCGGGGGAAGTAATTCTGATACCATCGCTTGATCAGGCATGTATACATTGCCTTGATTTCTGCTTCGAAAAATTCTGCTTGTTTTCTGATTCCTCACTCTGTTTCACGATATGAAGCAATTCCTTACCGACAAGGGAACCGAGGATACTATCAAAGCAACTATTAAATGAAATTTGATTAAGACTTCTCGTGTATGCAAAACGTGTTAGTGATTTTTACTTCGTTGATCCAACTTTTCGTATCTTTTTTTATATTTTTTTATGTATGATCTTTTCAAAAGCAGCTCCATTCTTGTTATCTATAATTACATATGAAATATAGCTAGTCAGATTTGATAAGGGTAAACGCACACAATTGATTGGTGACGCATTCAGAGTCACTACAGATGGCCAGTTTTTTGTAGTTCGATTCAATTAGTCAGATTTGCGGGCGTTTCAAGTAATCTTTTTAGATTAAAAATAGTGTATTAAAATTTTGGAACCCAAGACATTACTTTATTTATTTGTGACATATAATAGAGTAATTTGAATGCATGTGCATTGCATATCAAATGGCATATATCAAATTTAGATTGTCAATTATTTTATTTATTTGAACCCAATATCAATTTTATTTTTCACATTTTTCCCTTTGGTATTTAGATAAATTATAAAATGAATCAATTTTAATACATTATTATTAATCACACTAATCTTATTATTATTAATAGGTATTTATTAATTCTATTAATTATATATTAATGTGATTAATTTATTGCTCAATAAATGATATTTATTATTAAGTATTATAGCTTAATAAAAATTCATATAATTGTGGATATATTATTATCCATAAATATTTCTATGAAATTTATTATTTATTTATATTTTATATGTTTAAAATATGCGTTTGTGATTTACGAAATTCAAAAAGGTTATATTATTTAGATAAAAAGATATATTGTAAAAATTGTATATTAATAAATATTTTTTTATTATTTTATAAGTATATAATATAAATTGTCAAATAAATTATTTATTTAATGTTACCGACAACATTTTTAGGACAATTTATATTGTCACATAATGTTCGATAATAATACACTGAACGCCCTCTAAGTGATTAAATGAATTAATTTTAATTTAGTATAATTTATTTTTTTCATTATTATTTACTTATTTATCTTGAAGATCTTTTTAATATATTTCGGTCTCTATCGATTATTTTCCCCCGAGTTACAAGATGGCAATATCTCTGTGATTAAGTAGCGGACTCGTCCAAGATTAAGGATAACATCATTGTCGTTTAAAAAACATTTTCACTTTACAAAAAAATAGTGAAATTAATATTTTTAGTGTAAAAATTTTGGAGACTTATGTATAATATATTTTAGTTTTTTTTTATATTTTTCTTACAAACTTATATATATTTTTAGTAATTTTGGAGCGACAAATTGGGAGACATATGTACAATTTATACATTTTTTTCCTTTACAAGATCATAAATAAAGACCTCCTGAGTCCTCCGTGAATGCAAAATATGATCCCTTTAATTACATAGGTAGTTTATATAGATAGGGATGGTGTATTTGCTCGTATGAATAGATTAATTACATTCATATTTTTAAATAAATAATTAGTTCACAAAAAAATATCATTTTATTGCTTTCTAAAAAATCTTTATTTGATGTCTTCGTCTTCATTTTTTAAATATTGCTCCCCATATTTAATCTTTGATGTTTCATATCTTTTTTTATTAACGTACAAAAAGTTTTATTTCTTTATTTTAATAGATTGATTTTCTTCATTTTCATTATAAAATAATGTCGGTATTTTTTTCTAAATTTATTTGAAATAACAAATAAATTAGTTATATTTTTTAAAAATTTATTGTTATCGTTATATCCATCCATTTTTATAATAAATATAAATAAACATATTCGAATAATAATAGTTTGTCCTCCCTTAAAATGTCAATCTGGCTTGATTAAAATAATTATGAATTGATTGATCCCTATTTTCATCAAACATTTTTATTTTACTATCCAGCTAATAATTAACTATTTCGTTAGCTAAACTTTAATATGCTATACATCTATTAAATAAATACTTTTGCAAATATAGTAGTAAGTACAGATCAACTAATCTTTTGGATGGAATAATTGTGGAATACCAAATAATGATTGTTAGTTAAGTATATGATCGTTTTCATGTAGACTAAAATATGAAAGAACACATGCAATAATATGATACAAATGTAGTATTTTGTGTATATATATCCGAAAATTAGTTAATCTTTGTTTGTGTTATGTTTGCATTAAGTAAATAGAAAATATGAGATATCCAAGTTTTGAGTCGTTGGATCCGCCATCTATGACTAAAAGCGTGCGTGATTTATTTCGATCTGTCTGTGACGGCATCTCTACCCCTTTTTTCTCCTTTTCTCCCAAAACTTTCATGTCTCTGCCCCAAATCCCTTTCTTCCGCGGCGCCGAGCAAGATCGCTTCCTTTTCTTCCGTGGCATCGAGCGAGAGAAGATGCTTCGACCGTGCTCCTCGTCGTCGTCGCACTCGCCGCCGCCTTCGTGAGTCATCGCCGCCCGTCGCGAGCACTCCTTTGCTCTGCGTCGTGTCGTGGGAGATTTGCCCTTGCACGTCGCCGCGTCATCCACGAGCAGCCACCCTCGCTGCCGCCTTTTGCACGTCGTCGCCCGAGAACCCTCGCTACCGCCTTCGCGACCTAAGAACCCCTTCGCCGCCAAAGAACCCTCTTCGTCGTTGCCTTTGCGACCCGAGAACCCTTCGTCGCCCGAGAACCCTCGGCAGCGCCCGAGAACCCTCGCCGCCGCCGACGAGAACCCTCGCTGCCTCAACATCCACGATGGTCTCAAGCCCTCAAGTGTCAGTTCGACGCCTCAATGCCGCTAGGCAACCGACACCTGGACACCCTCAACGCATTGACGCCACCTGACAGGTCGCGGATCGAACCACTGAGAAATCACGTGCGATTCTAATTGTAGATGATAGATCGCTCGGGAGCATCCTCGTTAAATTCTAAAAAAATCACTAGAAGATTTTTTGATGAATAATTTTCGACGAAAATAAATTCATCGCAATTTGTAACGAATTTTGAGATGAATATCAATTCGTCGGAACTTCAGACCGTCGAAAATAAAAATAATAAATTATAGAATTTATTATACTATTACTTTATTTTTTGACGGTTTGGAAAGTCGAAATTTTTTACGGCTTCCTATCCGTCGAAAGTTCTGACAATCCGGACTGTCAATAATCGTAAAAATGATTAAATATTATAATCTTATATATCATAATATATAATATAATTAGTATTTTATTATTATAATTATCGACGGTCCAGACGTTCTGACGGTCTAGACCGTCGGTACTTATAAAAATGATTAAATATTATAATCTTATATATCATAATATATAATATAATTAGTATTTTATTATTATAATTATCGACAATTCTAATCGTCGGAAGTTCTGACGGTCTGAACCGTCGGTAAAGTATAAATATTATTTTCTTATTACATTTTGCGACAGTCGAAACCGTCGGTATTGAAAAAACCATCGCGCCACCCTCCTCGCCTTTTTTTCTTTTCCTGCTCCCCACTCTCTTTTTCCGTCTATTTATTACCTTTTTTTCTTCTCTTGTCATAATTATTATTTCCTTTAATCTTATTTATAAAAATAAAATCGACAAAATCTCCTCCCTTAATTATCTTATGTCATTTGACAACACAAATAATAGATACATATATATACCTATCAAAGTTTAATAAAAAAGTTATAAGACATAACATTCATATATTATCACTATTATTTCATAACCCATTTCACATTTAACACCCCCACGAGATCAAATTTTACACAACCTTACAAAATGATTTTAATAAACTCTAGTACAACTCTCGAGTTTATCTATTACATGCATGCTTTTTAAAAATGAAAGTGGAGAGAAAATAAAAGTGCTCCAACGGCTCGACCTCTTCTATATGCATCAAAAGCAAGCTTCGAGTCGATTAACTCGAGAACTTTGAGTTATCTAATAAATTCAACAAGGGTAATGTGAGCAACAATCGTTTCTAAATCATATGAACTTTTACATAAATACAAATTATTCAAGATACCATCATATTCACAGTTAAACTCCACACATATGTCATTGCACATACTCATCATGGGTCAATATGTATCCCTCTATGACCATGTGACATACAGTTAAGCAGAGCTTCATAATCAAAAGTCACGGATACGCAGAGCAAATCATGGATTAATACGTATCCCTCTATGATTGTGTGTCATATAATTAAGTAGAGCTTTTCACAATTAAGAGTCTCAAATATGCAGAGCAAATTATGGGTCAATACGTATCCCAATCGTGATTGTGTGTCACCCAATCATGATTCTCAGATACGCAGAGCGATCATGGGTCAATACGTGCACACAGAGCAGCTCCAAAGGACAAAGACACAAGATATACGCCCCAAAGGCTTCATGTACATCAAATACGGTCCCAAAGATCTTTTTTAAATAGCATGGTTAATGAACATACGAAGTTTAACAATATCAAAATACATATGTCATAATCACATATCATTATCAAATAAAACTTATTTTAACTTCACAAGCATTGTTTCCTGAAAATATTTTCATGTAAGAGGTTGTTCCAACTCATATAAAATCATTGAAACGTATCATAATTACTTTTCATAGCTCAAAATATGTTTCAATAATAATAATATTAATAATCTTTGCTTGAGATAATATCATAAATAGAAGAACTAACATATATATTTTTCTATGTTGTAAATTTACCCACACACCTTGTACTTTATGTTTTCAAAGTGGTTTACTAAATTTTCCTCCTTTCATTTGTAGCTTGTTGTTTTCCTACAAGCAAGGATGATATTTCACTTTCCAAATACTAATAATAACAATATGCAATGCATGCTCATGCATGAACCCTTGTTCACCTTAAAATGCATATAATACCCTCTAGTACTAATATCTAACTTCAAATATTTATATTCATAGACTATTTTACACTTGGAACATCTCAATCTTCCATAACTTAACTAGGTGTTGTCTCAGAATTCCAGACTGAGTGTGTGCGTCAATAAATAATTCATAACTTCTTAACCCTAAGTGCAAATATAATTATTCTAGATAATTTAGAAACTAGACTTATTAAGATTTCCAATCCTCAAATATCATTAACAAATTCGAAGTGATCAAGTCATAAAAATCAAGGCAATCTGACATAAGGTTCACTACAAGAAAACAAGGTATCTGTGACGGATAATTCAGTCACAGATACCTTGTATTCCGTCACAGATGTTCTTCTGTGATACACTTGTGACAGTCAACATTCGTCACTAATTTTTTACCCACAAACTGTGTTGTGACGGATTATTTTTTGTCACAAAGAAAATTGTGACGACTACGATCGTCACAAGATTAAAACATTTTTTGTCACAAAAGTTTGATAAAATAATTAATACAATGTGTATTCTGTCACAAATGTGATGATTTTTTGACGGATTACTGACTATTAATTTGTGACGGATATATGTTGTGATGATGTTTATGACAGATTTGTGATGATTATTTGTGATCATTTTGTGACGATTATGATTGTGATAGACTTGTGTATAAAAACTTACACAAACTTTCTTTTTATTTTCCATTAACATATTCACCAGTTTTTCCTTTATCACAATGCTTATGACAATACTAAAAAACTTCATAGTTGGTTAATTGTCTGCATAACTTTTGTGCCTACAAAAAGAGAATAAAACACATTAAATAGTGCACAACTTGAAAAAAAAATATTCATTAATATACAAGTCTTATCTGATGCTCTGTCGTAGGTATATGATCAATAGTATGCTTTGTGATTTCACCCTCTTTCTCTGTGAGCCTATTTTGTTTTGCAGCTTTCGATTTTTATTGCAACTCATCTTCCATCCACAAATCAATCATGTCATTCCAAACATCTCCTCTCATCTATGATGTTCTAAAACATTTGGTTAAACTTGACATGATCTTTGTATATATAAAGAATAAAATTTCATATAATTAATATGCATTTCTATATTAGTGATCCAAATTACTAAAAAAAATGTGAAAGATGACATCAAACAAAAATTAAATATAATAAACATAATATAAATTCACACAATATTGTAATTTATAATCTGTGATAAAAAAATCAAACACTAAATCATACTACATAAATATTCTTAATCCACACGTGAAACTAAAAAATTGATGTTCCATAACAATCCATCATTAATCCAAATTAAATAATTCAAATAATTTATTTCATATATATCGTTGCAATTCTCCAAAATGAATACAAAAATGCCACATTACTTAAATATATACAAAAATAACTAGGTCACCCCTGCGTCCCTGACGCAAGCCTGCATCCCTGACGCAAGGGCTGTGTCGCTGACGCAAGGGACACAGCAGGGGTGCCCTTGCATTGGGGCAAACGCGCACTGCATTTGCCGTGCGCGTTTACCCCTGCGTCCCTGACGAAAGCTTGCGTCAGGGCGCACAGCCCTGTGTCCCTGACGCAGGCTTGCGTCAGGGACGGCCTTGCATCAGGGACGCAGGGCAAACGCGCACTCGTTTACCCCTGCGTCCCTGACGAAAGCTTGCGTCAGGGCGCACAGCCCTGTGTCCCTGACGCAGGCTTGCGTCAGGGACGGCCATGCATCAGGGACACAGGGCAAACGCAGTGCGCGTTTGCCTGCGTCCCTGGTTGCGCCCTGACGCAGGCTTGCGTCAGGCGTGCAGACAGGCCGCGTTTGCAGCCCTGCACGCCTGACGCAGGTGCAATGCGTCAACAAGACGGCCGCCGGCCGTGAGATGAGGGAGGAGAGGAGAGCAGTGGCGGCTGTGAGATGAGAGAGAACATGAGAGGAGATTAAAACGTGATTTTCTTTGTCTTAGAAAAAATTAGGTAGAGTTATTTATTTTTTAATAATAATAAATAAATTTAGTGAATTAAAGAAAAATTAAATTTTTGATGATATTGTGACCAAAGGTAAGATAAAAAAATAAAATTGTGACAAATATATTGTGACGTTTTCATAGTTATCACTTTTAAGTCACTAAATATTTTAATTAGAATAGTGGTCACAAAAGCGTCACAAAAATATGATGAATTTCTAATGGACAATTTTGTGACAAATATTATCATCACATATTAGTCATTCAAATGACAAATTCGTATCTGTCACAAATTTCTTACAACTTTGTCAAATATTGTGACAGAATTATTTTGTCACAAAAATTTCGTCATAAAAACTATATTTTCTTGTAGTGGTTTATGCTTCTGAATGATTAATTTATACTTTAATAATATTTATCCATTTGATGAGATCCTAATTTTATTAGAATCTAGACTTCAATAATGTTTGAGCATAAAAATTGTAGAATTTAACTCATTGTATGCCCTTATAACAAAAATGGTTAATTAGGGTCATGATATGTCCATGTCTTGGAATCTGACAGAAGAATAACTATGAAATAAAAAATTCATTTCTCCCAACAAACATGGCCAAATAGGATGGTTCAACTTCTCAACGAACTCTTAGAATGTTTAATTAATTATATCCAAATTTCAAACACTAATTCATTATATTCGAACCATGCCCTAATTTACAAGTTGAACATGTATCAAACTCGGGACAGGATGAGCGACCCAGGATGTTGGGTTCATCACTTTTTCTACAAAAGTCATTTTTATATGATTCTTGTGGTCATGGAAAGGTAACTTCGAGAGGATGAACCATGAAAAGTTTCAGGATTTATGAAGAACTACTCACGAAAATATGATCATATGAAGTTGAAGGTCAGTTTGGGATCCGCAGATTCACCTTAACCCAGCAAACCTGTCGAATTTCCTCAAGCTATTCGACAATGGATATGATCTTAGAAATTTTTCTGCTCGTAGATAATTAGAATAAATGATTTATATACTTTTTCAGAATTTTAACGCGTCATATAGCGGTTTGGAAAAATATTTTTATAAGCAGCTAGTGAGCTGCCTACTTAAGCTACTTGAAATCTTATTGGTTGAAATAAATGTCCAATCATATTATTTTTTTTAAAATTAATATTAAACCTCTAATTAACCATATTTAATCATAGTTAAACATGCTTATTATAATATTTATAAATATTAGAATTTATTCATAATAATCTTATATAATTTCTTTATAATGCTTATCGATAATTTAATTATGATTATGCTTTAATCCAAAACTTAATTGTTACACGCAATCATGACTATACAAGCATCTAAACTAACTTAATACGCTAATTAAAAGCAAGATTATGTTAAAATGATGTTTGTGGAGCACGTCCGTGACAATTCTCCCTTTCTTAAAAAATTTTGTCCCCGAAATTTAGATATATGTTGTGAATGATAAGAATGAATACTTCCTTCTTATTTGGTCATTCTCACTTCCAACTTTCTCTTTACTTGAATGATTTTTTTCCTATAACACAAATACTAAAGGAAATTTTCATTTCTGAAGTTCATTTTCCTTGACTCTTATAATTTATACTTTATTTTCTTCTCAAGACAAATTCTCTTATACTCGAATAGATTGAGTTGCTCGTTATGTGCAGAAGGCCTCTGTAATTTATTGATGGTGCAATATTTAATTCTATATGAGCAAAAGTAATTGTTTGTATTATTCTTTGTTGGTGTTCTACCCTTTTTGGTTCTTGCTTAAACACGACTGCTTGCACACTATATTATCGTATCCCAGAAGAGATGAGAAAAGCTAGTTATTGCATCAATTTAGATGAGTTAACACCCATTTCACGTGGACATAATAATAAGAGTTTGTCAACTAATGAAGGGCTAGGTGAAATAGTAAGGAAGATCTCTATTTCACTTAGGGGGTGAAAGTAGTTCGGGTTGGTTCGGATTTTCGGTCTAAAAAAATCAACCGCTATTTTTCGGATCGATTTTTAAAATTATAAAGACCGCCCTAAAACCATTTTGAAAAAATAAAAACCACCCTTTAGCGGATCGATTTTTTCGGATGGTTTTTTCGGAGCCATACTTTTATATAATTATATTTTAAAAATATATTTAATAACTTAAAATTAATATAAAAATATTTAATTATATTAAATATTAAATATACTATTAAAATTTTAAAATTATTAAATTAGAGTTTGATAATGTGATAGAAAAGTATGAAATTTTATACAAAAATATTATATCTATAATAAAAGAATTATTAACACGTATTAATTATATAAATAAAAAATCATAAATAAAAATTGGGCTCCACGGGCCCTATGGTTTTTTCGGGTGGGGCCCTAATTTTAGCGGATGGATTTTAATTTATTAAAAACCACCCTAAATCATATTCAAACCCCTAATTTTCAGTTTTTTTGTTCGGTTTTTTCGGGTCGGATGAATTTTTCGGGTTGGTCGGGTTTTTCTTACACCCCTAATTTCACTTGCTGATGGCATATTAACAAGTAAAATATTTTTTTGTGTCAACAAGTATGTCGAAAAACCATCAAGAAGCTTTTGAATGTTTGTTTGGAATATTTTACATGATTTGACATTGATCATTCTTATGATTTGAACTTTGATATCTACAATTGTTGGACTTCTAACTGAATATTAGCCCAAGGATACATACAATGGTTTAGGAATCTTATTTAGCATATTCAGGGTCGTCATAGTTATAGCATCCAATGGCTCATTGCAATTTAGAGACTTTAGATAAGGAAAGGAAAAAGATCTTGATTCAGTTGCCCAAAGATGGACATAGACAAAAACTTTTGTTGATGACTTGTTGATTGATGAGCTTGTCTACAAAGGATTCGATCAATATCATTGAACATATAAACATTGAAGATATTATAAATACACAATATCTTTGATGGTGTAACTTAACAAATAAATAGCTGACCCAATACATGTCAAAATCTCATATGGTACTATGTATCATGGACATAACTTTCCTTCATTTTTTTTATAGGTAATGTGTCCTTGTAAATTTACTATTGTGATCTCTTTTTATTTTTTGATATTTCACATCTTTTGTTTATAACATTTTCCTAATGTGCATATTTAAAATTCTATAAAAAAAATTAATTCTTTCATGTAATCTTGTTACCATGGTTAATTTTATATAAAGTTCCCATAAAGATAAGTATCAAGGTTATGAGTAGAAAACTAATTGCAAGAAAATTTTCAAATATTTGACAAACTTTATGGATAATAAGAACGATGTGTAGTACTTCAACAATTATATGAGTGACAAGCAAAAGAAGATGGCACATTAGACAAAGGAAAAGACAGAATAACCATCGATTATTACGTGTCCATAAGTCAAATACGATCACTATCATTCGTAAGAATGACGGTCAGAGTGTAAGCAACAATGAATTTTGTGAATAAGACTTTCCCTCTCTAATTGATTTACAATAGTGAAATGTCAATTCGAGTTCACGATCGAGGATCAGAAAGGCATCCCCCTCCAATCGCTCATTCGTTAAACTTCAAAGTAACATTTCATGAGTCGATTTGAGTTTGCGATTGAGGATCAGAAAGACGTCCTCTTCCAATCACTCATTCGCTAAACTTCAAAAAATTGATGGACGTACTAAAGTCTGAAATCGCAAATCATTTATCACCCATAAAGGAGTGACAATGGTGATTTAATTAGTCACCCTAAACGAGATGTGATAGATAATGATGAGTAAAAATCACTTCCAAATATGAGGGATTGCAACCGATAACAATTAATCAAGAATCGTCAATGATTTATAATGCATAACAATGAATATTGTTTGACAACTATAAGTTGAAAGTTGACAATAATTCTAATATCAGTAATAGTAATTCAAGGTTTCATAGTGATTTCAAGATCAATGTCACATTATACAATACTTTAATGATCATTATAGAATTTGAATCTTGTCAAGTATGTATCAATTTTTAACACTAAATTGATTTGATGATTGGTTCTCCAACCTTTATGCGTAGTCTCACATTATTATCCATTTCTATAAAATTATTATCATTTTATTAATATAGACATCTCATAATGTTCTCATAGCATTACAAGCATCTATTCTTTTATTGATTGTCTCTACGGAATCTTCAATATCCCGTATAATATTCTCAAACCCGAGAAAGAAAACTCATACTCTTCTATCCACACATCCAACAAAAGTAATTTCTAATTTCATATTAAGGATCATTCATATATATGTATAAAGTTTTCATGATCATATTCATATTTCACATATGTTATTTATAGCACATTTTGCAAATTGATTTGTAAAGGCTATTCAAAACAATATAACTATAATTTATTTCGATTTTTCCTATCTTCTTATTCGCATATTTTATTTGGATCAATCTTAATCTTGTAGAATTAAGCTTAAAAGTCAATTTATACATAGGTTATTCAAATTTTAAAATAACCATAATCACTTGAAAGAGTCAAACCATTATAGTGATCAAATTCAAAGGATTTTTTTTAATATGCATGATGTAATACATA
Organism: Pontederia crassipes; assembly: GCA_030549335.1. Classification (NCBI taxonomy): domain Eukaryota; kingdom Viridiplantae; phylum Streptophyta; class Magnoliopsida; order Commelinales; family Pontederiaceae; genus Pontederia; species Pontederia crassipes. The sequence continues at coordinate 43,369,265 of CM060195.1, forward strand.
ACTATTATTTGATTCTCATACATATGGATAATCCAATGCGTGTTAAATACAAAACTATCAACGGTGGTTTATAAATATCCTCTCATCTCACCTTCATAAGGTTCAAATGTATTTATTCCAAAACATAATGTCTCATTGCAAAACTTTTATAACACAATATCTTAGGTTGTGACCTTTATTATCTTTTGCATTTTCTTTTCGATATAAGATGCAAACTAGTCGTTCTTTATGCAATAAGTTCTTGTTCAAATCAACAAGCTTATTCGTACTCAATCATAAAATAATTACTTCATATTTTCTTAAATTAGAGATAAGGAAACACATCATACTTTCTTTCTATATTAGGAAGAAAGATTGCATGATAAATAATTGATCAAAGTCATTCAGAGATATCAAATGATCATACATACCAAGGACATGATTTGTTTTTCTTAGAATCGACATGATCTAATATCATGAGGTCAACCCAAAATTTACTCATAATTTGGCTCTTACTTTTATTTTTCCCATAATAATTTTGTGAAATAGTGTTTAAATATCTCTCATCATGTACATGAATTTCAGAATTGAGAGATCGTAAGTTTATGAGTGGTTTGATGGTAAAAAATTCATAATGATCATATCGAGTTTCATGTATATAGAGGTTGAGATATACTATTTTTTTTAACTTTAGCTAATGCTATCCATATCTTAGAGTCATTTTTGAAAATATAGTAGTACTTGTAGTTCATCAAGCAAATAATTCATTTTTGATAAACTATTCTTCACATTCACTTAAAATGTATATAATTCATGCCCAACTAAGGAACTTATCTTTCTTCTTGAAGAATAAATCCGAAGCTCAAAATTTTGACTGAATGCATACCTCATCGAAATGCTCACATAATTCTTTTAATCTTACAAGTTTTATACAATAAGGAGTATTAGAAGTAGGAATAGTTCTATGGGCTAGATCCATAAAGATTTCCCTCTATCTCCTCTGTCATAATCTGAAAAGCTCTTAACAATTTAACAAATTCATATATGATTGGAATATCTTTCAATCGTGACCCCTTTTACCTTTATCTCAATGAGAGAAGCAATGTATGTTTCTTATTCCTTCCTAATCAACTTCTCTATCATTACTATATAAATAATGCAAGAGGGGATAATTTTAACATTTATCAGAAAATATAACTTTTGATTTTTCTGATAACTCAAAATAAACTTCTTTCTTAAAACAATGTGAAGTGGCATGATGACGAACTAATCAATCACCTTCGGGTAAGACATTACAGTCTTAGATATTTAAAGATATGAAATATGTCATCATTTCCCACTTAACTACCTTCACACCATATTCAATTATTTCTTTTGCAAGAAATTAACTATGATAGTTTGATTCCTAACATTGTCATCATGAAACATTATTGATGGACCCATTATGATAATATTATCTTGGCATCAAATGTCACATCATGTATCGATGCATAATGCATGAGATGAAAATGAATTCCTAATAGGTCGACCGTCAGACAGAGCAAATTTACAAAGGCTAATAATATCTAATTGGCCCTCACCACATTAATCATGTGGTGATAGGTTTACCCCTTCAAAAATAAAATAAGAGAAGTAATCAAAATCATGCACTATCGATATAATGCAGATAATGTCACCTAATCTTAAACTTAAGTCATACTGTCTACAAAATCTTATAACCTAAGATCGGATACCAAACTCTGTCACACCCAACTCCGTGTCTAAGTTCTAATCATATTTATTATTTGTTTTAATCTTATTTATCAATTTTAAAAATAAAATCGACAAAACCTCCTCCTTTAATTATCTTATGTCATTTGTCAACACAAATAATAGATGCATATATATACCCATCAAAGTTTAATAAAAAGTTATAAGACATAACATTCACATATTATCACTATTATTTCACAACACATTTCACATTTAACACCCCACATGATCAAATTTTACACAACCTTACAAAATGATTCTAATAAACTCTAGTACAACTCTCGAGTTTATATATTATATGCATGCTTTTTAAAAATGAATATGGAGAGAAAATAAAAGTGCTCCAATGGCTCGACTTCTTCTATGTGCATCAAAGGCAAGCTTCGAGTCGACTTAACTCGAGAACTTGGGGTTATCTGAAAAATTCAACAAGAGTAATGTGAGCAACAATCGAATAAAAGTACAACATAGGGGAACAATATGAATGCATATAATATTTAAATAATCACATTTTTTTCATATGAGAAAACATTTAAAGCATAACTCATATCACATAAGTTTCTAAATCATATGAACTTTTACATAAATACAAATTATTCAAGATACCATCATATTCACAATCGGATACGCAGAACAAATCATGGGTCAATATGTATCCCTCTATTATTGTGTGTCATACAATTAAGCAGAGCTTCACAATCAAGAGTCTCAGATATGCAGAGCAAATTATGTGTCAATACGTATCCCATTCATGATTGTGTGTCACCCAATCATGATTCTCAGATACACAGAGTGATCATGATTGCACGCAGAGCAGCCCTCAAAGGGAAAAGACATCCGATATACGCCCCAAAGACTTCATGTATATCGAATGTGGTCCCAAAAACCTTTTTCAAACAACATGACTAATGGACACATGGAGTTTAACAATATCAAAATATACATGTCATAATCTCATATCATTATCAAATAAAATTTATTTTAACTTCACAAGCATTGTTCCCTGAAAATATTTTCATGTAAGAGATTGTTCCATCTCATATAAAATCATTGAAACATATCATAAATACTTTTCATAACTCAAGATATGTTTCAATAATAATAATAATATTAATAATCTTTGCTTGAGATAATGTCATAAATAAAAAGAACTAACATATACATTTTGTTATGTTGTAAATTTACCCACTCACCTTGTACTTTATGTTTTCAAAGAGATTTATTAGATTTTCCTCATTTCACTTGTAGCTTGTTGGTTTCCTACAAGCAAGGATGTTATTTCACTTTCCAATTACTAATAATAACAATATGCAATGCATGCTCATGCATGAACCCTTGTTCACCTTAAAATGCATATAATCCCCTCTGGTACTAATATCTAACTTCAAATATTTATATTCATAGACTATTTCACACTTGGAACATCTCAATCTTCCATAACTTAACTAGGTGTTGTCTTAGAATTTCAGACTGAGTGTGTGTCAATAAATAATTCATAACTTTTTAACCCTAAGTGCTAATCTCATGTAATTTAGAAACTAGAGTTGTTAAGGTTTCCAATCCCCAAATATCATTAACTAATTCGAAGTGATCAAGTCATAAAAATCAAGGCAATCTGACCTAGGGTTTATGCTTTGGCAGACTGTGTATCACTGAATGATTAATTTATATCTTTAACAATATTTATCCATTTGAAGAGATCCTAATTTTACTAGAATCTAGACTTCAATAATGTTTAAGAATAAAAATTTTAGAATTTAATTCCTTGTATGCCCTTATAAAAAAATGGTTAACGTGGTCTGTCCATGTCCCGAAATCTGATAGAAGAATCACTATGAAATGAAAATTTCATTTCACCCAACATACAGGTTCATTTCACCCAACATACAGGTCCAAATAGGATGATTCCACTTCTCAACGAACTCTTATAATGTTTAATTAATCATATACAAATTACAAAGCCTAATTTATTATATTCGAACCATGTCCTAATTTATAAATTAAACCTGTATCAGACTGGGGACAGGATGAGCAACCCACGATATTGGGTTCATCATTTTCTCTATAAAAGTCCTTTTTATATGATACTTGTGATCATGGAAAGCTAACTTCGAGAGGATAAAGCATGAAAAGTTTCAAGATTTATAAAGAACTACTCACGAAGATATGATCATATGAAGTTAAAGGTCAGTTTCGAATCAACAGATTCACTTTAACCCAACAAACTTGTCGAATTTCCTCAAGCTGTTCGGCAATGTATCTGATCTTGAAAAGTTTTCAGCTTATAGATAATTAGAATAAATGATTTATATATATATTTTAGAATTTTAACACGTCATATGGTAGTTTGGAAAAATATATTTGTAAGCAGCGGTTTGGAAAAATATAGAATAAATATATTTGTGAGATGCCTACTTGAGCTGCTTGAAATCCTATTGGTTGAAATAATGGTCCAATCATATTATTTTATTAAAAATTAATGTTAAACCTCTAATTAACCATATTTAATCATAGTTAAATATGTTTATTATAATATTTACAAATATTAGAATTTATTCCTAATAATCTTATATAATTTTTTTATAACGCTTATCGATAATTAATTATGATTATGCTTTAATCCAAAAGTTAATTGCTACACGCAATCATGATTATACAAGCATCTAAACTAACTTAATATGCTAATTAAAAATAAGATTATGTTAAAATGATGTTTATGGAGCACGACATCTCTACCTCCTTCTCTCACTACCTCCCTCCCTACCTCTCTACCTCTTTCTCTCTCTCCCGGACGACGACCGAAGGATGACCTCCCACGACCTCGCCCCCCCTCTCTCTCACTCGTGGTCGGCAATCCCTCTCTCTCTCCCTTGCGCACGGCCTGGATCGGCCACCTCACGGCGGAACCGTCTCCGACCGCCTCGCGACGGATCCGTCGCCCGGCAGCCGATCCATGTCGCGCCTGGAGCCGCCGCCTGGCGGCCTGATCCGGCCGCACGCGGATTGGATCGGCCGTCTCGTAACGGATCTGTCGTCTGGCAGCCTGATTCGGTCGCCTCGGTCTGGATCGGCCGCTCCTGGGGACCCCTCTCTCTCTCTCTCTCCTTGGCCGACGACCCCTCTCTCTCTCCCTCACGCATCCGCTTGATCCAGCCTCGCGGCGGATCATGTCTGGAATGGCCGTCGGCAGCAAATTTTTTTATTATTTTATATGTTATCTCAAACCGCTTAGGACGTCGAAAAAAATCTTGGCCAGTCGCGACCGTCTGAAGTTTTTGACGGTTGCGACTGCCAAAACTTGTGCGGTCGCCACCATCTGAAACTTCAGATGGTCGCAGCTGTCTGAACTACATTCTCGACGGGTATGGCCGTCGGAACTTTCGACGGATGTTTGTTACCCATCGGAAAATTGTTTGCGATGAGCAGCAAACAATTTTTTGACATATCGTATCCGTCAAAAACTTTATTTTTCGATAAATTTTTCAAAATTTACAACGGTCGTGATCGTCTGAAAAGTCGAGTTTTCTTGTAGCGAATATGAATGCACCGTGCGTACATATAATAAAATTGGGGTCCACGCTTTTAAGTTGAGTATCACACACGTGGCTAACAAAAAGGTGAATATACAAAAAGGTGAATATGGAAGTTAATATTTCTCATAGAAATATAACATTATATTTGTACGAATAAATATTACTAAAGTAACCTTAATTATAATAATTAAGACATTTTTCTAACGATAATAGAAATGTTATCCCTATACAATTTTGATACTATATACATAATTATTAATTATCATAACATGCAGTTAAATATTATTTATAATTTGTTAGCTAACCAATAAGGTTATATAATATGATATTTATTCATGTAAATACTTGTATAGTTTTAAATAAATGTCTAATTATAAATATTTCATTATTAGTTATTATATAGTAAGAGGACTATAATTTATAATTAAGGAAAGTTATATAAAGAAAAATGATCCGAATATTTGTATTCTTATATTTTTCTATTAGAATTTATTTCATAAAATAATGCTGGTGATTTCATGGCTTTTAGATGTTTTAGAAAATGAAAGTTCAACCCTATTTTAATATATGCTTGGCTTTAAGTTGATATTTTCCTACTTAATCCTGATTCCGGAAAAGGTCAAGAGACAGCTTTAACGCCGGATTCTACTCTCGGAAAATTTTCAATAATTCCTTAGAATCAAATAATCCTATTTCATGAATAATACCAAGGAACCAAAGGAACACCTAAAGTGTGCATAGCCCTCTCTAGTTATTTAACTATGGTCGAAATTCACATAGAAAAAAATAGTATTTGGATAAATAGTGACTCGGATTAAAATACTAGTAGTATTCAAATTATGAGAAAAATGCATAATAATCTGTGTTAAATTAAATATATTATTTAACTTCTTCAAAGAATTGTCAGGGCCAGCTGAATGATCATCTGTGACTTTCATCGGCCCTAAGATACAATCAACATTTGATTAATTTCTGACACAATTTGAATTGAGAATCCTTTTTCTTCTGATATTGTGCTGAATTAGTTATGTTAGTCATTTCTTTTAAAAACCTTAAATTGTCGAAAAGAGAGACACCTTAATATTTATTATTTCAGTGACATACGCGAAAATAAATTATATATATGAATGCTTCGGTAATTGGAATATCAGTTCGCAACATGCACGACTATTCCATAGACAGGGGTGTACGTTGACTTCGTCATCTAATCTCTTTAGAATTTTAATAAAGCGATCCAGATGTGTTTCCACCTCCGCTCAAAAGCCCGAGATGCATCAAAGATTTGCTGAAATACAACTCCAATAAGAAAACAATTGATTACATGCATTTTGATTTTGCACCAGAAAGCAAGTTCATTTTATTTTGAAACGCTAAATTCCCTCCACGTTTTCTCAGTGATGCTCTTCAACTTTAATAACACGAATGTTCTATTAGGAAAAAAGGCTGAACTGATAGTTGCGAAATTATTTTTTTCCTTTTTTAATGCGCACAATAATAATAAAATGATAACAATAATATAAAAGAATTAAATCAGATCAAAGACATAAAGAATTAATGTGAAAAACCTCTCAACGTAAGAGGAAAAAAATACGGGAGCAAGTAACATATTTCTACTATGAAATAATAATAGGTTACAAAATATCTTTTCTGAACTACGCGAAGGAATATAATAATAATTTCAAGAATTAATCTTGAATGTCACAGAATAAAAGTCTCTCGGAATTGAGGTTAAAAGTCAGAACGATCTCACCGAAATATGAGGAATAGATGAGAAGATTGCTGAGAAGTAATGTCTGAAGTTTCGTTGAGAACGAATAAGAACTTGTTCTCGAATTGAACCCCGAAGTTTTCTTCTCTCTCTACTTTTTTCTCTCTCCTCTCGGTAAGTTGCGCACTCTAATTTAACTTCTTTACCATGCAAGTCCTTTTATAGAGATGACACGAAATAATATGTTTGAGAATTTAATCCTTCTTCATCTCGGACAAGTCTTCGTCTCGATCTGATTTTCCTCCTTCACATCGGATTGTTGTCTGTCTCATAGGATAAACAACTTTGTTTATTTTGTTTCCTATTCGACGTCGGACTCACTGCTTCTCCTTGTCAGGTTCGCATAGTAAGAACCCCAACAAACTCCCTCTTCTTATTTTGTGCGAAGGAATCCACCAAGCTCGCATGCTCCCTACAGAACTCGGTCTTCTCTCTCGTTAGAGGCTTCGTCATCATATCTTGCGTATTCTTGTCAGTATGGATCTTTTGAAGATAGAATTTCTTCTTCTTTATTTCGTCGCGAATCCAATAATACCGCACATCAATGTGCTTGGACTTAAAGTGAAAACTAGAATGCTTACTCAAATGTATAGCACTCTGATTATCGCAGTGGATATTGTACTTCTTCTGTGTCAAACCTAAGTCCATCAGAAACTGTCTCATCCACAAAATTTCCTTGCCTACTTTAGTAGCCGCGATATATTCTGCTTCAGTCGTTGATAGTGCAACACACTTCTGTAACTTGGATTGCCATGAGATTGCTGCTCCTGCGAATGTCATCAAGTAACCAGAAGTTGACTTTCGACATCAATGTCTCTTGCCATGTCAGAGTCAGTAAATCCTTCCAACACTGACTCAACGTTTCTGAAACATAAACATATCTTAGACGTGTCTCGAAGATATCTGAGAATCCACTTGACTGCATCCCAATGCTCTCTACCAGGATTTGATAGAAATCGACTCACCACACCAACTGCATATGTTATGTCTGGCCTTGTGCAAATCATTGCATACATCAGACTGCCAATTGCAGATGCGTATGGAACGTTCTTCATCTTTTACTTCTTGGTATTACTTTTCGAACACTGTCTAAAACTCAACTTGAAGTGACATGCAAGTGGCGATGTAACTGCATTTGCGTTCTTCATGTTGAACCTCTCCAAGACTTTATCGAATTACGTTTCTTGAGATAACCATATCTTGCGCTACTCTCGGTCATGGGTGATCCTCATGCCAAAGATATTCTTTGCTACGCCTAGGTCTTTCATGGAAAAGTATTGACTCAGCTTCTACTCTAACTTGTCAATTTTGCTTTTATCCCGACCTACAATAAGCATGTCAACAACATATAACAATAAGATAATAAATTCATCATGTGAAAAATATTTCACGAAGACACAATGATCTGATCTGGTCTTTCTTGTATCATTCATGTGTCATGAACGACTCAAACTTCTTGTACCACTGACGAGGTGCTTGTTTGAGTCCATACAAGCTTTTTTGCAATTTACACATCAGGTTTTATTTTCCTTTCTCTTGAAAACCCTATGGTTGTTCCATGTAAATCTCTTCTTCCAAGTCACCATGGAGAAAAGCTATCTTGACGTCTAACTGTTGAACTTCTAAATCCTTGGTAGCAGCTAATCCAAGAACCACTCAAATTGATGACATTTTGACCACCGGTGAAAATATCTCGTCAAAATTAATTCCTTTCTTTTGACTGAACCCCTTGACAACTAATTTTACCTTATATCTTGGGTGTGGATTATTCTCTTCACTCTTCGGTCAAAATATCCACTTGTTCTTGAGTGCCCTCTTCCCTTTAGGAAGCTTCACCAGTTTGTAAGTGTTGTTCTCATGCAGAGATTGCATCTCGTCCTACATGGCTTTCATCCACTCATCCTTCTGCTCATGTGACAAGACTTCTTGATAACATACTGGTTCTCCCCCTTCAGTTAATAACACGTACTATGTCGGGGAGTACCGCTTTGACTCTTATTTTTGTCTATTCGATATTCTCAACTGAGGTTTTGTTCTAGTGCATCATACTCGACATGTGGCTCATCATCGTTGTCTTCACTATCCGAAGGTATATCTAAATTATGTGAACTGCTATCACTGCTACTGTCATCTTAATCAGCTTCTGGAGCAATGTCATCTTCTATCAGTACGTCAATTGAACTCAGTTCAGCTAGATAATCGGTGAAGGTAGTTGACTCTTTGTCCTTCAACAGATCTTCGATTGTTTGGTGTTCCATGAACACTACATCTCTGCTTCTAATAACCTTTCTGTTAATAGGATCCCAGAGTCTGTAGCCAAATTCTTCACCTACATATCCGAAAAATATATATTCTTTCGATTTGCTGTCAAGTTTTGACCGCTCATCGCTGGGGATGTGAACAAAGACTTTGCAGCCGAACACTCTGAGATGCTTATATGAAACATCCTTCCCTGACCAGACTTTCAGAGGTATGTCACCATTCAGAGGTACTGATGATGAGTGGTTGATCAGTTCAACTACAGTCATCATTGCTTCACCCTAAAATCCCTTCGATAGCTTGGCATGTAGAAGCATACATCTGACATATTCCTCGATTGTTCTATTCATCCTCTTAGCAACATCATTTTGTTGAGGAGTCTTGGGAACTGTCTTCTCAAGCTTGATGTCATAGGTGTTGCAGTATTCTTCAAAAGGTCATCTGTATTCGCCGCCATTATCTGCTCGGATACACTTGAGCTTCTTGTCAGTTTCTCTTTCGACTTTGGCATGAAACTTTTTGAACTCTGTCAACACTTGATTTTTGTGTGCTATAGGAAAAGCCCAGATTCTTCTAGAATGGTCATCAATAAATATAACAAAATAAAGAGCACCACCTAGAATTTTATCCTTCATATAGCAGACATCAGTATGCACCAAATCAAGTACGTGTGAACTTCTAGGCGAAGAATTTCTATTAAATGTAACTCTAGTCTGCTTACCAGCCAAGCAATGAACACATACGTCATGTGAAGTGTCTTTAGTACCTGGTAGCATATTTTGTTGAGTTAATATCTGAAATCCTTTTCTCACCTATGTGACCAAGCTGCTTGTGCCATAACTCAGAGGATAACATCTCTTGAGTCACGTTTATTTTCTCGGTGTAGTGTTGTGCTTCAGTCTTGTAGAGTGTACCATATTTGTTTCCTTTCGCCAGTAGGAGTGAACCTCGCTTGAGTTTCCACACTCCCCCTTTGAAGTTGCTCTCATAGCCGTCGTCGTCTAATTTTCCAACTGAAATTAGGTTGAGGCGGATCTCAGGTATATGCCTCACATCTTTGAGCACAATCTTGCATCCTGTGTCGATCTTCAACTGAATGTCTCCAACGATAGCAATTTGGGACTCCGACTTGTTCCCCATTTTTATTGACTCGAATACTCCCTCTTTATATGTTGAGAATACATCTCTGCGAGGGATAACATGAAATGAAGCTGTAGTGTCTAAAATCCAAACTGAATCTTGACTCACAACATTGACACCATCTTCTTCCTCTTCTTGAGTAAAAAAGTATACATCGTCTGATGTAGCCACCGCAATATTGTTTTCACCACTGCCCTTCTTTTCTTTTTCAGTATCTTCAGACCCTTGACCGATCACGCTTTAATTTTCTGCACTCCTTTTTGAAGTGTCCTGGCTTGCCACAATGATAACATATGACTTCTTTCCTGGACTTCGACTTGCCTCTTGACCTTGACCTTGATTTATCGTGGCTGTGAGAGTTTCTCTGTTTGTTTCTCCCACGATCTTCCACGATGAATGCCTCTGATCTGTTGTTGAGATTCTGCTCTTGCCTTCTCATTTCTTCATTGAACAAGCTATCCTTGATAGTTTCGAAAGATAATTGTCCACCTAGAGCAGAGTTGTTCAGAGAGATAATGAGCATTTCCCAACTATCAGGTAATGAGCTCAGTAGTAGTGCTTGGATCTCATCTTCAAACACGATTTTTACTGAGGACAATTTGTTAATCAATTCTTGAAAACTGTCAAGATGTTTTGCAACAGAGTGACCATCCTTGTACTTCATGTTAACAAGTTTCTTCATCAATAACACTTTATTCTGCGGTGATTTGCGCTCATACATATCTTACAATTTTTTCCACACTTTGCCGGGTTTATCAATATTTGCGATATGATGGAACACCTTGTCGTCGACCCATTGTTGAATTTGTACGACTGTCTTGGTCTTAATCCTCCCCCACTTTTTAACATCCATGTCCTCGGGCTTTGCAGCATCACCTTCGATTAGATCATAAAGGTCCCTGCAATTTAGGTAGTCTTTTATCCGAGGCTTTCAGATAGAATAATTTGTACCTCACAGGAATCTGACTGGGGGTATTATTATCCTCTATTATAATGTGCACTTCCTAACTAAGCTCTGATACCACTGTTGGAAAAAAGGCTGATCTGATAGTTACGGAATTATCTTCTTTTTCCTTTTTTAATGTGGACAATAATAATGGGATGATGATAATAATATAAAGGAATTAAATTAGACCAAAGACGTAGAGAATTAACGTAGAAAACCTCTCAACGTGAGAGGAAAAAACCACGGGAGCAAGCATCAGATCTTCCACTATGAAATAATAGTAAGTTACAAAATATCTTCTCTAAACTACGCAGAATATAATAATAATCTCAAGAATTAATCTTGGATGCCATAGAATAAAAGTCTCTCGAATCTGCGGATAAAAGTCAGAACGATCTCACCGAAGTATGATGAATAGATGAGAAGTTTGCTGAGAAGTAATGTCTGAAGTTTCGTTGAGAACGGATAAGAACTCGTTTCCGAATCGAACCCCGAAGTTTTCTTCTCTCTTCTTTTTTCTCTTTCCTCTCGGTGACTGTATGGCTCGCTGTTCGACTGCGCATTCTGATTTAACTTCTTTACTATGCACGTCCTTTTATAGCTCTGACACGAGACAATTTGCTTGAGAATTTAATCCTTCTTCATCTCGGACAAGTCTTCATCTCGATCTGATTTTCCTCCACATTGTCCGTCTCATAGGATAAACAACTATGTTTATTTTGTTTCCTATTCGACGTCGGACTCGCTGCTTCTCATTGTCAGGTTCGCATAGTAAGAACTCCAACATGTTCTACATTTTTTAACTCGTTTCACCTAGTGCCATCCTTACCTGCGATCGGCTGTCTCCTGGCGCTGACAAAACATCTTCTCTCCTCTCCACATAGACATTACAATGACGTGACAAGATAAAAAAATTTTAAAAATGTCACGAACGTGTCCTAAAAACATCATTTATGCATAATCATGCATTTAAGTAACATACTAAGTTAGTTTGGATGTCCATTTAGTGATATTTGTATATAGTAATTAATATTTCAATTAGTGCATAATGATTACTTAATTATCGATAAACTTTACAAAGTAATTATATAGGTTTATTAGGAATAAATCATAAATTTTCTAAATAATATGATATGTATGTTTAAATAGGATTAAGTAAGCTTAATTAGGATTAAAACACTTATTTATGACAAGAAAATGTGATTGATCATCACTTAAGTTCCAAGCAGCTGAAGCAGACAGGTAAGAGCTGCTCAAATAGATATTTTTTCAAACCGCCATTGGACCACATAAAATTCTGAAACAAATATATAAGCCACTTAAAATTATATTTTCACCGTACAAAAATTACTAGAGGAAGAACTCGAGCGAACCGACCTGGGGAAAATCGGGAACGTCGGTTGTTCCAGGTGAGTTTTTATCCGGAAATTTTTTTTTCTGATTGAGAGAATCATTACTTGGTGATAAACGAATCATAAATTATGAAAGTTTGTATGGTTCATTCATTAGAAGTTATCGTTCCATTGCTTCTGGAAACACCTAAAAAGGAGTTTTATAGAAGAAGTTATGAACTTACCTTTGCAAGTCACTCATTCTGTCCCGAGTCTGATACAAGTTTCATTTGTAAATTAGGGCACGATTAGAATAGAGTGAATTAGGGTTTTAAATTTAGATATGCCTAAATATACATTCCAAGGGTTCGGTGAGAGGTTGAATAATCCTAGTTGAACTTGTATTTTGAGAGAAATGAATTTTTTATTTCATAGTGATGCTTCTGTCAGATTCCAAGATATTGACAGATTGCGACCCAAATTAACTATTTTTGTTATAAGTCTATATAGCGAGTTAAATTCTTTAATTTTTGTGACAAAATACTAATGAAGTCTACTTTCAGGAAAATTATGCCATAGTTAAATTGACAAGTATGAAGAAACATATAAATCAATATTTGAGTGACACACAGTCTATCAGGACACAAACCCTAGGACAGATTGCTTGGGATGTTCTGACTTACTCACTTGGATTTAGATAATGATATTTGGGGGTTGGAAACCTTAGTATGCCTAGTTTCTAATTAATCCATAATCATAAGATTTTCCCATGTGATTAAGAAGTTATGAATTATTGATTGACAAACACTCAGTCTGAAATTATGAAATAGCTCTTAGTTAAGCTTTTTGATATAAATGTCTGAAGTTAGAAATTGGTATTAGAGAATGTTATATGCATTTTAGGGTGCATAAGCATTCATACATCATGAGCATGCATTGCATATTACCTTACTAGTGATTGGAAAGTAAGAAAACATTATTGTCTGTAGGAAAAACGTCAAATTGCAAGTGAAAGGGAGGAAATCTAATAAACCTCATTGAGGTGATAAAATACAATGTGAGTGGGTAAATTTACAACGTTATATGTTAGTTCTTTTATTTATGGTATTACTTCAAGCAAAGCTTATTATTGTTATTATTGAAACGTATCTTAAGATATGAAAAGTATTTATGACATGTTTCAAAAATTTCATATGAGATGGAGTAACATCTTATACAAAAATGTTTTCAGGGAACAATGTTTATGAAGTGAAAATAAGTTTTACTTTATAATGATATGAGATTATGGCATGTGTATTTTGATTTTGTTAAAATCCATGTGTTCATTAGCAATAATGTTTGAAAAAGGTCTTTGGGACCGCATTCGATATACATGAAGTCTTTGGAGCGTATATCGAGTGTCTTTGCCCTTTGGGGGCTGCTCTGCGTGCACGTATTGACCCATGATCGCTCTGCGTATTTGATAATCATGATTGGGTGGCACACATCATGATTGGGATACGTATTGATCCATGATTTGCTCTGCATATCTGAGACTCTTGATTATGAAGCTCTACTTAACTGTATGGCACACAATCATATAGGGATACGTATTGACCCATGATTTGCTCTGTATATCCGTGACTCTTGATTATGAATCTCTGTATGACACATGAACATAGAGAGATACATATTGACCCATGATGAGTATGTGCAATGACACGTGTGTGGAGTTTAATTATGAAAATAATGATATTTTGAATTACTTTTACTTATATGAGATTTCATATGATTTGACAAGTTATGTTATATGTGCTATGCTTTAAATGTTTTATCATATGGAGAATGTGGTTATTTAATGTTATATACACTCGTATTGTTCTCCTATGTTATACTTTTATTCCACTCACTGAGCAAATGATTGTTGCTCATAATACTCATTTTAAATTTTTCAGATACTCGTAAGTTCTCGAGTTGAGTCGACTTGGAGCTTATTTTTGTTGCATATAGAGAAGAGGTTGAGCCGCTGGAGCACTTTAATCTCCCTTCATTTTGATTTTTTTGAAGCATGCATATGTAACAGATAGTTTTAGATGTTGTAATTAAGTTTGTGAAAAACTTTTTTTTAAGGCTATATAAGACTTGATCCTGTGAGGTTATATGTGAGATGGTTTATGAAAAAAAAATATATAATGACAATATGTGAATGTCCTATCTTATAGCTTTTTATTAAACTTTGATTATTATATATGTGTCTTTTGTATGTATTGACAAATAACATAAGATAAGTAAAGGAGGAGATTTTACCGATTTTATTTTTGGAAATGTTAAACATAGCTAAGAGTATGATAATTGTGATTAGAACTTAGTCACGGAGTTGGGTGTGACAGTTTTTTGTAACAGAGCTTAGGTTATAAGATTCTGTAGACAGTATAATCTAAGTTAAGGCTATGTGACATTATATGCATTAGATTGATAGTGCATGCTTTTGACTTCCTTTTTATTTTTATTTTGAAGGGGTAAAAATGCCACCACGTAGGCGTCGTGGCGATGGCAATGGCCCAAGTCATTCTGCTCCACCAGACGGTCGACCTAATAGGAGTCCAAGACTTCCTATTATGATGTGAATGATAACCCTCTCTTACATGATGATGAGATCACAGCGGGTCCATCAAGACTTCCTCATGTTGTTGAGCAAGTCAATCCTATTGAGAATCAAAGTGTTGCATAAGTTCTTGCACAAGCTTTAAGGACTATTATGAGTGGAGTAAACCCGACCTATCAAGTTATGCAAAGATATAGATTCTACGACAAAATTAGAAAATAAGGTGCAGTTAATTTTGAAGGTACAGTTGACCCATCAGAGGCAGAGGCATGGTTAAAGCGTATGGATAGAATATTTATTCAGATGAGGTGCTCCAATGAAAAAAGGTTTGATTATATTGTGTCTTTGTTGCAAAAAGATGCTTTGGATTGGTGGGAGACAGTTTCTGGAAGTCAAAATTTTTCGACTATTCTTGGATGGAAGGACTTTCTTCGAGAATTTCGAAAGAAGTATTTGCCCAAAGTATATACTGATAAGAAGCAGAAGGAATTCCTAAATCTGACACAAGGAGCATTATCAGTTGCTGAGTATGAATTAAAGTTCACACAACTATCAAAATATGCACCGAGCTTGGTGTCAGATGAAAGTGACAAGTGTAGGCGATTCGAATGAGGACTTCACTTGAACATCAAAGAAAAAGTTGAAGTGTTGGAGTTCACTAATTACTCAAAATTGATGGCAGCATCACTAATTGCTGAAAATCTTATAGAAGAAAGAAATCAAGTTAGCCAACATTTAAAAAGACCAAACTCCAACTTTACTCAGACTGGGCCAAGTAATAAAATGGAAAGACACGGTGACAATACATTTCAGTCTCATGGTAATTTTTACAATAATAAGAGACATGAAAATAGATCACAAGGTACACAAAAATATCATACCAATCAGAAAAATATGAGTACACAAGCAAGTGCAGTCAGAAGAGCATATTCAGAAAATCAAAGTAGAGTTGGACCAAGACAAGAACAATATCTCACAAATGCATATTGCACAACTTGTGAAAAATATCATTTTGGAAAATGCTCAGTATTCACAGGTGCTTGCTTTAAATGTGGTCAAAGGGGACATAAGATACAAAATTGTCGATTCATGGAAAAGGGTAAAAGCATTTTTGAAACAGTAGCCTATCCTCCTGTGAAGCCTCAAATCAAAGTGATGCACGAAAAATCATGCATTAGTTTATGTCATTTTATTAAAATTTTAAAATATTTTTATGTTTAGAAAGGAGGAGTTTTGATTTATTTTCATATAATTTCCTTTAGATTTGATTTCTACCTAAATATGAAAATTATTCTTGGCAGGATATGAGAAAACGTCGAAATGAAGGTAAGAAAAGGCCTAAAACAGCTCAGAAGACTGTCACGGTCGTGATAGTTATTGTCATGGCCGTGACAGAAGATTCTGCAGGCAAAAATTTGACTAAGACACTGTCACGGCCGTGACAGTTTCTGTCATGGCCGTGACAGACAATTTTCAGCAGAAAGATTGGCTAAGTATTTTTCAGCCTTTTCAGCCTTCTGTCAAGGCCGTGCCAGCACCTTTCACGGCCGCGACAGCGGTCTGTTAGACCATTTTCAAGCGGTTTTTATCCACTTTTTTAATATATTTTTTGTTTCTTTTCTTGGAGGACAAGAAAACCTATAAAAGGAGGCATAAGAGGACTTGGAAAAGCATCTTTGGAGGGCATAATTCAGAGGTTGAAGACTTGGTGAAGGAGATCCAAAGGCTACAACGAAGTTCTGCAGGAAACTCGAAAGAGGACGGTAGAATTAGGAGTAGTTCTTCTTGTTCTCTATCCTTTTCCTGAAACATTATTTAGATTGATGTACTCTAGGTTTATGGAGTAGTTTTTTAGGATTTTCTTGATTGAACTCTATTCTTTATGAATTCTTCGTACGATTAGTTGATGGATCAATAGCATGTTTGATGATTTTATTAATTATTTCCTGATATTTATTCCTTTGAATCTTATTATTATCTGAAAAGAAGTTCTCTAGAGTTTTTCTCTGATTTTTCCTCTTACATGCCACTTTTGGAGAAATCGCAAGAGACCAAATTGTGTTGTTGTTAAGGTGACTTGAGAAAGCCTTTAACTTTATATTCCAATTGAGTGCATTTTGAAATCTAATAAATTAGATTAAAAACCGAGAGGGTTAATCTCTTTTGTTGATTTCAAAATAGGATTTAAAGCCTGAAATATTGGTTAAATCAATTTGTGAATTTTACTTTATTAATTCATCATCTTTTGTCTAGAATTCGTACATGAGTAGTGGTGTTAATCAAGATAAATCCTATTCATCAATTCTATATTTATATTATTTACTCTTCTTATTTCTACAAAACATAGAGTTATTATCTTTTCTCAATTTATAAATAAGATAAGTTATTAATTATTTTCTTGTCCTCGTGGGAACGATACTTTATACTCGTAACTTTATTACTTGAACGATTAGTGCGCTTGCTAGTGTTTCTAAGTTCGCATCAAATTTTTTATGCACGAAAAATCATGCATTAGTTTGTGTCATTTGATTAACATTTTAGAATGTTTTTATGTTTAGAAATGAGAAGTTTTGATTTGTTTTCATATAATTTCCTTTAGATTTGATTTCTATCTAAATATGAAAATTATTCAAGGCAGGATATGAGAAAACGTCGAAATGAAGGCAAGAAAAGGCCTAAAATAGCTCAGAAGACTGTTACGGCCGTGACAGTTATTGTCATGGCCGTGACAAAAAATTATGCAGGTAAAAATTTGACTAAGGCACTATCACGACCGTGACAGTTTCTATCATGGTCGTGATAGACAATTTTTAGTAGAAAAATTGGCTAAGTATTTTTCAGCCTTCTGTCACGGCCGTGCCAGCACCTTTCACGGCCGTGACGACTTTCTGTTAGGTCATTTTCAAGCGATTTTTATCCACTTTTTGGATATATTTTCGATTTCTTTCTTTGGGGAACGAGAAAACTTATAAAAGGAGGCAGGCGAGGGTCTGGAAAAGCATCTTTAGAGGGCATAATTCAGAGGTTGAAGGCTTGATGAAGGAGATCCAAAGGCTACAACGAAGTTCTGTCGGAAACTCGAGAGAGGACGGTAGAATTAGGAGTAGTTCTTCTTGTTCTCTATCCTTTTCCTGAAACATTATTTAGATTGATGTACTCTAGGTTTATGGAGTAATTCTTTAGGATTTTCTTGATTGAACTCTATTCTTTATGAATTCTTTGTACGATTAGTTGATGGATCAATAGCATGTTTGATTATTTTATTAATTATTGCCTAAGATTTATTCCTTTGAATCTTATTATTATCTGAAAAGAAATTATTAGATTCTCTAGAGTTTTTCTCTGATTTTTTCCTCTTACATGCCACTTTTGGGAAAATCGCAAGAGACTCAATTGTGTTGATGTTAAGGTGACTTGAGAAAGCCTTTAACTTTATATTCCAATTGAGTGCATTTTGAAATCTAATAAATTGGATTAAAAACCGAGATGGTTAATCTCTTTTGTTGATTTCAAAATAGAATTTAAAGCCTAAAATATTGGTTAAATAAATTTGGGAATTTTACTTTATTAATTCATAATCTTTTGTCTAGAATTCATACATGAGTAGTAGTATTGATCAAGATAAATCATATTCATCAATTCTATACTTGTAAACACCATTGATCATAACTCTATATTTATATTATTTACTCCTCTTATTTCTACAAAATATAGAGTTATTATCTTTTCTCAATTTATAAGTAAGATAAGTTATTAATTATTTCTTGTCCTCGTGGGAACGATACTTTATACTCATCACTTTATTACTTGAACGATTAGTGTGCTTGCTAGTGTTTCTAAGTTCGCATCACAAAGCTACTCCTGGTGCAAGCGTAAAAGCGAGTAATCAAAATGTCCCAAGTACATCAAAACTGACAAATCCACCAGGGAGACCACAAACTTAAGCACGTGTCTTTGCAATGACTGAACTCGATGCTTTAGCTACTCCTGACGTAGTGATGGGTTGTCTATCTTTGATAAAAGTGCACATGTTGTTATTGATTCTGGATCTACTCATTCATTCATATCAAAAGACTTTTCCATGCATGCCGATAGAAAATTTAGTCATTTAGAATGTTCCATGTTAATACACACACATGTGGGAGATTTTATTATTGTCGCACAATCATATAAGGATTGTAGAGTCATAGTTGTAGGGCAAGACATGATGACAGATCTTATTCCTCTAAATATTTAAGACTTTGATGTCATTCTGGAAATGGATTGGTTAGCTCGTCATCATGCCACTATAAATTGTTTTAAGAAAGAAGTTACTTTGAGTCATCCGAAAAAGAAAGAGTTATCTTCTGTGGTAAACGTCAAATTCTTTCCTCTTGTATTATTTCTGCAATGGTGGCACAAAATTTAATCAAGAAGGGATGTGAAGCTTACCTTGCTTCTGTGATTGACACTAAGGTAGAAGGACCGCGATTAGAAGATATTCCAATCATATCTGAATTTGCAGATGTTTTCCCAAAGGATCTTCTTAGATTACCACCGCAAAGAGAGATTGAGTTCAGTATTGACCTTATTCCAAGAACAACACTTATATCTATTGCTCCTTATCGAATGGCACCAGCAGAACTGAAAGAATTAAAGCTACAATTATAAGAATTATTAGACAAGGGATTCATCCGACCGAGTGTTTGTTTCTCCTTGGGGTGCACCAGTATTATTCGTGAAAAAGAAAGATGGCACATTAAGGTTGTGTATCGATTATAGACAATTAAATAGAGTTACTATAAAAAATAAATATCCTTTGTCGCGGATCGATGATCTTTTTGATCAACTGCAAGGTGCAAAGGTATTTTCAAAAATAGACTTGAGATCAGGATATCATCAGTTGAGAATTAAAGATGCTGATATTACCAAAACTGCCTTCAGAACTCGGTATGGACATTATGAATTTTTGGTAATGCCATTTGGTTTAACAAATGCGCCCGTAACTTTTATGGATCTCATGAATCTTGTTTTCAAACCTTATTTGGATAAGTTCGTGATTGTTTTCATCGATGATATACTAATCTATTCTCGAAGCGAAGAAGAGTATGAAGAACATTTAAGAATTATTTTGCAAAGATTTCGAGAGAAACAATTATTTGCAAAGTTTAGCAAATGTGAATTTCGGCTCAACTCAGTAGTATTTCTGGGACATGTAATCTCAGCAGAGGGCATTTGTGTAGACCCAGCAAAAGTTGATGCAATATTGAAGTGGGAGCCTCCAAAAAGTGTGACAGAAGTGGGAAGTTTTCTGGGTTTAGCAGGATATTATCGATGTTTTATTGAAGGTTTCTCTATGATTGCAGTTCCATTAACTAGACTTCTTCGGAAGAATGTAAAGTTCGAATGGACAGAGCAATGCCAAGATAGCTTCGAAAAGTTAAAAAGATGTTTAACATATGCTCCAGTGTTAACACTCCCAACAGAAAATGGAGGTTATGTGGTGTATAGTGATGCTTCTCGACAAGGGTTGGATTGTATTCTAATGCAGCATGGAAAAGTTGTTGCATACGCTTCTCGACAACTCAAACCACATGAGTTAAACTACCCAACACATGATTTAGAGTTGGCGGCCATTATTTTTGCTCTTAAGATATGGAGGCATTATCTTTATGGAGAGACATGTCATATTTTTATGGATCACAAGAGTTTGAAATATCTCCTTACACAAAAAGAATTAAATTTACGCCAAAGAAGGAGGATGGAATTATTAAAGGACTATGATTGCATAATTGATTATCATCCTGATAAAGCTAATGTGGTTGCATATGCACTTAGCCGAAAATCATCGAGTCTTCTAGCCCATATAAAAGTGTATCAATTACCATTACTACTTGAACTGAAATTCTTAGGAGTTGAACTGAAGACAAGTGAGAAAGGAGCACTCTTGGCACACTTTAGAATTAGACCCATTCTAGTCGAGAAGATACATGAAGTACAAGATCAAGACAAAGAGTTAGTGAAAATCATCAATCAAATAAAGAACGGAGAGTAAACACAATTCTCATTAAAGGATTATGGGACTTTAATGTTTGGCAGCAGGTTATGTATTCCTAATGTTGGAAATCTTAGGCAAGAAATAATGGAGGAAGCTCATTTTTCGCCTTATACTATACATCCAGGAAGTACTAAGATGTATAGAGATTTGAGGAGAAATTTTTGGTGGCATGGTATGAAGAAAGACATAACAAAATATATCTCTCGATGTTTAATATGTCAACAGGTAAAAGCAGAAGACAAATCTCCAGCTGGAACTCTTCAATCAATTCCGATACCATAATACAAGTGGGATGAAATCACTATGAATTTTGTAACGGATTTGCCAAGAACAAAACGAAATCATGACACTATTTGGGTAATAGTTGATCGTCTTACCAAGTCAGCACATTTTATACCAGTTCGAAAGGATGATTCTCTTAATACATTAGCCATGTTGTACATTGATGAAATTGTGAGACTACATGGTATTCCAACATCTATCATTTCTGATAGAGATCCTCGGTTTACCTCTCGATTCTGACATAGTTTACAAAATGCCTTAGGTACAAAATTAAAGTTTAGTACCTTATTTCATCCCCAAACATATGGACAATCGGAGAGAACCATTCAAGAACTTGAAGAAATGCTCAGAGCTTGTATTCTAGAATTTAAGGGATCTTGGGATGAGCACTTGCCATTAGCAGAGTTTGTCTATAATAATAGTTTTCATTCAAGTATTGAGGTGGCTCCTTTTGAAGTATTATATGGTAAAAAATGTAGAACACCGATATGTTGGGATGAAGAAGATACAAGAGTTCTTTTGGGACCACAAAAAGTACAAGAGACTATCGATAATCTAAAAATCATCAAACAAAAGTTAAATGCAACACATGATCGACAAAAAAATTATGCAGAACAACATCGTTGAGAAATGGAGTATGAAGTGGGCAGTAAGGTTTTCTTAAAAGTTTCACTTTGAAAATGTGTCATACGATTTGGAAAGAAAAGAAAGTTAAGTCCGAGATATGTAGGACTGTATGAAAGTTTAGAGCGTATTGGACCAGTTGCATATCGATTAGCGCTACCATCAGAATTATCACGTATTCATGATGTCTTTTATGTCTCTATGCTTCGACGATATCGATAAGGTCCTTCACATGTATTGGAGCCCCAATCTATTCAAGTACGAGAGAATTTGTCATATGAAGAGAATCCAGTGCAAATTATCGAAAGAAAGGAAAAAGAACTACGGAATCGAAAGATTCCATTAGTTTTGGTGATTTGGAGAAACCATTCAAGAGAAGAGACAACTTGGGAGCGAGATGATCAAATAAGAGAAAAATATCCATTCTTATTCCCTGAAACAGGTAACCAAATTTCGGGGACGAATTTTTTTTAAGGAGGGGAGAATTGTCACGGACGTTTCCTAAAAACATCATTTGTGCATAATCATACATTTAAGTAACATACTAAGTTAGTTTGGATATCCATTTAGTGATATTTGTATATAGTAATTAATATTTCGATTAGTACATAATGATTACTTAATTATCGATAAACTTTACAAAGTATTTATATATGGTTATTAGGAATAAATTATAAAATTTCTAAATAATATGATATATATGTTTAAATAGGATTAAGTAAGCTTAATTAAGGTTAAAACACTTAGTTATGACAAAAATAATGTGATTGATCATCACTTAAGTTCCAAGTAGCTGAAGCAGACAAGTGAGAGCTGCTCAAATAGATATTTTTCCAAACCTCCACAGGACCACAGAAAATTCTGAAAACAATATATAAGCCACTTAACATTATATTTTCACTGTAAAAAAATTACTAGAGGAAGAACTCGAGCGAACCGACCTGGGAAAAATCGAGAACGTTGGCTGTTCCAGGTGAGTTTTGATTTGGAAATTCTTCTTCTGATCGAGAGAATCATTACTTGGTGATAAACGAACTATAAATTATGAAATTTTGTATGGTTCCTTTCGAAGTTAGCCTTCCATGGTCTCTGGAATCACTTAAAAATGAGTTTTATAGAGGAAGTTATGAACTTACCTTTGAAAGTCACTCATCCTGTCCCGAGTCTGATACAAGTTCCATTTGTAAATTAGGGCACGGTTAGAATAGAGTGAATTAAGAGTTTGAAATTTCGATATGCTTAAATAGACATTCCAAATGTTCGGTGAGGGGTGGAATCATCCTAGTTGAACTTGTATTTTGGGAGAAATGAATTTTTCATTTCATAGTGATGCTTCTGTCAGATTCCAAGACATTGACAGATTATGATCCGAATTAAATATTTTTGTTATAAGTCTATATAGCGAGTTAAATTCTTTAAGTTTTGTGACAAAACAGTAATGAAGTCTAGTTTTTAAGAAAATTATGCCCTAGTTAAATGGATAAGTATGAAGAAACATATAAATCAATATTTGAATGACACACAGTCTGTCATGGCACAAATCCTAGGTCAGATTGCTTGGGATGTTCTAACTTACTCACTTGGATTTAGATAATGATATTTGGGGGTTGAAAACCTTAATATGTCTAATTTCTAATTAATCTAGAATCATAAGATTTTCCTATGTGATTAAGAAGTTATGAATTATTAATTGACAGACACTCAATCTGAAATTCTGAAATAGCTCCTAGTTAAGCTTTAGAGAATTAAAAAGTTCTAAGTGTGGAATAGCTTATTAATATAAATGTCTAAAGTTAGAAATTGATATTAAAGAAGGTTATATGCATTTTAGGGTGCATAAGCATTCATACATAATGAGCATGCATTGCATATTACCTTACTAGTGATTGGGAAGTAAGAAAACATTATTGTTTGTAGGAAAAACCTCAAGTTGCAAGTGAATGGGAGGAAATCTAATAAACCTCCTTGAGATGATAAAGTACAAGGTGAGTGGGTAAATTTATAACATAGTAAAATGTTATATGTTAGTTCTTTTATTTATGGTATTACCTCAAGTAAAGCTTATTATTGTTATTATTGAAACGTATCCTGAGATATGAAAAGTATTTATGATATGTTTCAAAGATTTCATATGAGATGTAGTAACATCTTATACAAAAATTTTTTCAGGAAATAATGCTTGTGAAGTGAAAATAAATTTTACTTTATAATGATATGAGATTATGACATGTGTATTTTGATTTTGTTAAACTCCATGTGTTCATTAACAATACTATTTGAAAAAGGTCTTTGGGATCGCATTCGATATACATGAAGCCTTTGGGGCATATATCTGGTGTCTTTGCCCTTTGGGGGCTGCTCTACGTGCACGTATTGACCCATGATCGCTCTGCGTATCTGAGAATCATGATTAGGATACGTATTGACCCATGATTTTCTCTGCGTATATGAGACTCTTGATTGTAAAGCTCTACTTAACTGTATGATACACAATCATATAGGGATACGTATTGACTCATGATTTGTTCTGCGCATCTGTGACTCTTGATTATGAAGCTCTGCTTTACTGTATGACACATGATCATAGAGGGATACATATTGACCCATGATGAGCATGTGCAATGACACGTGTGTGGAGTTTAATTATGAAAATGATGATATTTTGAGTTACTTTTACTTATATGAAATTTCATATGATTTGACAAGTTATGTTATATGTGCTATGCTTTAAATATTTTATCATATGAAGAATGTGGTTATTTAATGATATATATAGACTCGTATTGTTCCCCTATGTTGTACTTTTATTCCACTCACTGAGCAAATGATTGTTGCTCATAATACCCATTTTAATTTTTTTAAATACTCATAAGTTCTCGAGTTGAATTGACTTGGAGCTTATTTTTGTTGCATATAGAGAAGAGGTCGAGCCGCTGGAGCACTTTAATCCCTATTCACTTTGGTTTTTTTGCAGCATACATATGTAATAGATAGTCTTAGATGTTGTAATTAAGTTTGTGAGAAACTTTTTATAAGGTTGTATAAGACTTGATCCTGTGGGGTTATATGTGAGATGGTTTGCGAAAAAAATATATAATGACAATATGCGAATGTCCTATCTTATAGGTTTTTATTAAACTTTGATGATTATATATGTGTCTTTTGTATGTATTGACAAATAATATAAGATAAGTAAGGGAGGAGATTTTGCCGATTTTATTTTTGAAAATGCTAAACATAGCTAAGAGTATGATAATTAGGATTAGAACTTAGTTATATTTTTTAATTTTTTTTATATTGCCATTCCATTGTAATATCTATGTGGAGAGAAGAGAAGACTTTATGTCAGCGCAACATCAGCTCCGTGATGGGGAGACGGCCGATCGCAAGTAAGGAGGACACCAAGTGAAATAAGTTAAAAGATTGAAGACATTCGTGTTACAAGGTATCGTTGAAAAGGTATTATTGCGCAAACATCAAAGTTTGAAAGCATTTGGTATATTTTTTTTCAATTTCAAATGTCTTCTTTCAGATATTTTGATTATATGCAAGATTTTTTTTTTAATTAAAGTAGGGAAAAAGATGAGCATGTGTCAAAATTTGAGTACAACCCCTAATTTTGGATATCGGTTGTAGCCTAACTTTTTTTTCTAGTTATTTACGATCCAATTTATCTCTAAAGGTTCGAAAAGGGCTTTTTTCTATACAAAAATAATTATTATTACTAAAATTATCATTTTATTCATATATCTAAGTTGGAATTACGATCCCAAAGAAGAAGAAGAAGAAGAAGAAGAAGAAGAAGAAGAAGAAGAAGAAGAAGAAGAAGAAGAAGAAGAAGAAGAAGAAGAAGAAGAAGAAGAAGAAGAAGAAGAAGAAGAAGAAGAAGAAGAAGAAGAAGAAGAAGAAGAAGAAGAAGAAGAAGAAGAAGAAGAAGAAGAAGAAGAAGAAGAAGAAGAAGAAGAAGAAGAAGAAGAAGAAGAAATAATGTGAACAGAAAATTCAGGTGCGTGGTGCGTGCACAACTGGCCTACTGATAGTAGAGATGCAACGTAGAGATGCAACGTGTATAGTTAAAAAAAAAACAAAAAAAGTGTCAGCATTAACCTCCGATTTCCAATTTGTTTTGGTGCAAATTACGTCTCACAATTGTAGCTTTGTAGGAAAAAAATACTTGCTTAAACATGAAGGCACCTTTATCGACATATATATGAATTAATTGACCCGAAGAAAACTACGTGCCGTGTGAATGAACAAGTCATTATCTTTGACTTGGTAGTTGAACAATCAACGTGCCAGTTGATATACATTTTTCAACCACATTATTTGTTTATTTACTTGAGATTCCGTTATCTGATTCTTATTCAAATTAAATTTGATTGACATAACTAATTAACATAATTGTATATCAGATACAAAAATTAATCTTTGTCATTTTAATTTATGAAGCCCCTAATTTAATCAAGGAAATATGATTATCTAATCTGTCATGTTCTAACAGTTTTGAGTATTCAGTCTCTATTAGGATTATAAATAAATATGAATATAAGTGTCTTCTCAACAAATTTAGCTCTTGAGATTGTTGGTTAATTCTCATCCAACTTGAAATCGCAGCAAAGTATCAAAAAAATAAATTTTCCTCTTAATAATCTGCAGTGAACCGAATTTATGTATGAGACAATATTATTCTCGGTAAATAAGAAAATAACTTTCCTGAGATAAATTTCGAAAATTTGAGATGTGATCACGTTTTCTTTGGCGAAAATTCAACATCGATCATCTAGAAACTATGAATTGAATGATGTAGCAAATGTCATCTTTCGTCAATCACCTAACAAATTTGATGACTTGGAGCCGCTCGCACAAAACTAGCGCATCAATTAACTTGGAATTTATTGAGGCAAATTACAGCTCGGGCATACCATTTGTCCTGAAGTAAAATATCTCAATCATAATTCAACTCAGATTTTCTCTGCCTATATAAAACTATTTGATGTCAAAGTTTTAAATTATCCTGTTTTGGTGGGGCCCATTATAGATGTCTACTTATTTATTCTTCATGCTTTATGCCCATTATCAATTTAATTAATCGATAATTTAGATTAATAGATTATCATTTAGATATATTGCTATTATTTAAATTACCGATAATATTAAAACAGATAGTAAAAAGTTATCAAAATATTCTTATAATTTTAATATAGCGGATATTGAGAATTTTGAATAAAATAATAGATAATTTAATTAGTGTAATTAAGATTTATATTTCGCCTTCTATCCATATCGAATTAATTTTGGACACTAAAAAGTAAACAATTTTTTTAATCAAGGTGCACCATATCAGTCTCCTATTAGGATATGATAACTAGTAACCTCGTAATATTCACGTTCCGACAGGTACAACAATTTTCTCTAACCTCGTAATCGAATTAGTTGGAATATAGTTCTAAATATCATTGGACGAATAAGGCTTTTGCTTAAAAAGCCTGAAATTTAAATAAATAGTAAGACTTCATTTTTTTTCACTTTAATTTTATGAAGGAGAGTCATCGAAAAGTAAACTTAAAATAGAGAGGCACGTCAATTCATTGCAGAGTGGTTTCTCTCTTAAAAAATAAGACAATTTATAATCATTTTTTTAAAAAAAATTCGTTTACAGAACAAGATTTATAAATATAATACAAATAAAAATTGAATGGGAACCATTACGGAAGGAGAAAGAGATCGCACGAACACAGAAAAAGATGACGACTTTTTATTATGTAATAATAATGATTACAATAATATGAAATAATTCAGGCATTATAGAGTTCATATAGGCATTTTCTTTTATAGATGATAGGAATTAGAATAATTTTCAAAATATATCTCGTGATAAGAAAATAAATTAATTCCGAATCACATAGAGAATGCTCTTAAAAATTTTCGATCTTCATCCCCCTGCACCTCCGTAGGGAAGATCTTCTGGATCTCCCCTTGACTCCCACAGGCTCACTGACTGGATAGCGAGACTTCCATAAATAAAATTTGCTAAAGCGTCTAACTACGTAGGGAAACCACAAAGTGTTACAATTATATTCAGATTCAAGACATTACTCAAGCATTTAAGTCAATTTCATTTTTCATGCCAATCCAAATTTACTAAAGTTCTCGTATGCTCGAAATTATTAGTCTTTGATTAATTGGAAAAGATAAAATGATAATTATTTATTTTCTAGACTCAAACTCGAAATTAGTAGTGTTTGAGTCACGACTCTACTCTCTTTTTCAGTTTTTGACAAACATCCGCACATTGTAACTTACCGTTTTAACTTTTAACGGACGTCAGAAAGTTCGTAACGGGAAAGCGAGAAAAAGAAGTCGTAACGGTTTTCCTCTCATTCCCTTATTTATATGCCATTTTTGCCGAACCTTACAGCGAAAATAAAACGCCCCTCCAAGTCCACGCGTCCGATTCCAACCGGGCAAATTCACGACGTTGACCGTCCAGTTAACGTGCTCGCCGCCTTCCGACGCCATGGCCGTCACGGCGAGGATTGCCGTCCTCTCCTCCGTCGTCTCCTACCTGCTCGTCCTCTCCGCCGCCTCACGCGTCGCCGTCTTCCCCTCGCACGAGGACGACGGCCCATTGTCGCTGCCCTCTGACGAGAAGAGGACCACCGAGGTTTCCCTCCCCGCCATCGACGCCGAGGGATTCCAACAAGTTGATCTCACCCTCCGCCGCCCCGTCGACGTCCGCCATCTGCACCACGTCCATCTCCGCGGCCTGGAGCTCGCCGAAGCCGACGACGTCCGCGACCATCACCATCACCACCATCCCCACCACCACCACGGCCATGACCACGACCACCACCACGATCACCACCACCACGAAGGTTTCGTCATTCCCTACGGCGACGATATGCTTATGGGCGAGAATTCGATGCCCCGGAAGGGCGAGGGGTTCGAGATGGAGGCCGCGGAGAGAGGTGCGGTGGAGGAGCTTAAGGAGTGGAATCCTGCGTCGATGGATTGGGAGCAGGCGGCTGAGGAGAGGAGGGGGAACCGGAAAGTGAAGTGTGAGCACAAGAAGAAGAGGTTCGAGGATGAGGATTCGGATTCGGATTCCGATGACGAAGACGATGATGAAATGGAGATGAGGAAGAAGGAGCTCAAGAGGATGAGGAGGAGGATGAGGAAGGAGAAGCCGCCGATGAGAGAGGAAGGCGGATGGATGGAGTGGTTCTCGGGCGTCTGGAACGGGTTTTGATTGCAGGTAGCACAGGACTATGCCGTAACTTAATTATGACTTGGATCTATCTACTCGTTGCTTCTTACTGTTATGCTACTGTTGTTTTCTGCGATCTCGATACTACGATACATATTATGTGTGCCTGATGTTGTATTTTGTGCTCGTACGATGTATAGATGCTATGCAGAGATGACCTCTGTAGTTCATAAATAAAAGACTCGATCTCTGATTTTTTTTTTGTCCAGGAATTTTATTCTGCTGTTGCAAGTGTTTCATTTGTCATGTTGATGATTCGGTGGCAATATTTGTGTTATTGATATCTTCTTAGTAATTTTATTCAAATGCTATGCCATTAAGGTACTTTGAATCATGAATGTTTCTTTCTAATAGATTTCAGAGGATTTGTTTACAAATAATTGAAGGGCAAAAGGGGGGAAATCGAATAGTTGGATGAATTCTGTATTGAAAAAGTTTCCATCTTCGCTTGTTGGCCAGGACAAGAATTGAAGGGCTTCACTTTTGTTCTCTCAAGATTGAACGATACTAACATTATAGGTTTCTATCTGCAGCGACAAATCAGTCTGAAGAGTTGGCATCGGAATTCTTGTCATTAAACCAGCGTATGAATAGCTGTGTCCATAACGTTTCCGGCTCTGTGTGTTACTTTTATCTTGCCTTTTCTAAGGGGCTGGAGACTCTTCTGATAAAAAAATATTCTAATAGATAGTGGGGAGATTACTGGAGAAGATAAATGAGGACAAAAAAAAAATCACGAAGAAAGAATGGATTCATAACACACTGAGTATGTTGACATTGAGAATTAGACAAACCCAGTCAAGATCATTGAAGGTATTTTTAAACGTATGAACACCATGTAAAGTTCGAGGCGTAACCTTCGCGTTTTGTGATCAGAATCAAGAGTTGAAGGCGACCTTTTCCCTCATTGCAAAGTATATCCAAAATTCTTGTCACATCAAGTACCCACAAATAAATGGAATAGCAAATAAACATTAAATGGAACTTGAGCAAAAATCTGTGTCATAAGTGCTGGGGAGCTGTGAGCAAGGCCATGGGTGGACGCCGAGGGCGGCGCCGCTTACCTCGGTGCACTTCCATGGAACATAATGTTGTCCAGGGCCCCAAAGTTTGACATTGGAGAGGCATATTCTAGTGAAGGGTGAGTTCTTAATTCCTTCCATGGTCCCAGGTTGCTGGACATCCACACCCCAAACGTTCTTGATTATCACCCCGTCAACGGTCGGAATGGCGTTTCTATTGAAGTACTCGTCGGGATGGTCGCCGACATCCCCTGCTATTCTGATCCCTTTGCGAACCTTGTTCATGTTGACATTGGTGATCCTAACATTCCTTATATATCCTCCCCTGCCAACATTGGTCTTTATGTGGATGCCGATGCCAGTGTTGTAAAGTTTAATGTCATCGACAATGACATTTTCCACCCCTCCTGAGGTTTCACTTCCAATCGATATTCCAGAAAATGGAGTGGAACCTGTGATCCTTCGGATCGTAATATCATGGCTAGGTCGAGCATAAGCAATGCCATATTCATCCCAACCACTCTTCACAGAAACCAAATCATCCCCTGTTGAAATATACGAGTCCTCGATGCAAACATTTGAGCTGGAATCTGAATGTGTAAGCAAAAGAAGAGTTAAGTAATAGTGATATATCATTAGAGTTTAATTATGTATTATGCGATCTTATAATATGCCTGTATAAGCGTCGTAGGCATATGTTTAATGTATTAGCTCTGTTTTCTTGTGAGGAACTATTGCATCTTGTTTAATGAAATTTACCTGGATCTATTCCATCAGTATTAGGAGAGTCATATGGAGCTAGCACCTTAACGTACCTCACCACAACGTTGCTGCAAGAATAACAATCAGAAATTTAGCATTTATTATCAACATACTTTCGAGTGAAGGTTATACCAAACATATCTAGTAATGAAAAACTTTCTTGATTCCGTGAATCTGAGGTATTACTGTTTTTTCTTCCATAAGTTCAAAGTATAGATTAGTTTCAACTTTCCAATGAGAGAGAAATTGTTGGTAATATTATAGAGCCCTATATCATGCATCTGCACATTATGTATGGTTCTTGAGGTGAAAACATTTGCTAGATTTGATTACCTGGAATAAACAGGATGAATGTTCCAAAATGGGGAGTTCTGAAGGACCACGTTGGAGATGAGAATATCTTTTGAGTTCATGAATTCTATGAGGTTCGGTCTTGTGTAAAGGAGAGATCTTCTTCTCCACATGTTCCACCACACTTCACCTTGACCATCAATTACCCCTTTTTCACCTGGTACAGTAAGCCATAACCCAGCAGAATGAATACAAGTCATCCTTAGAACAAAATCTAAGAAGATTCAAACACATATGCATGGCATGAAAGAAGTATGATGATAAGTGCATTTTGATATTGACTTAGTAATATAAGCAATAATCTAAACCTGAAACCGTGGAAGAAATCCTACAAAGGCAACAACTTCAGTCTACATATCTAAGAGATGAATGGTACTGTAAAGTTTTGCTCTCTTGTGAAATCTTTGAACCCTATCCTACAATCTTTCCACCTTAAAACTCTGGACTCCTTTCTGGATGATCTATGATCTTTAACTGTTTATGCAATTAATAGTCGGCTTATGAACCCTAGATAATTGCGAACATGAAAATGTGAATCACATTTTCCTTATCACCCAATTTAAAAAGCAACAACAGAGTGGAGTGCAATTTACCTGTAATTATCACATCGCTTATCCCGTTCCCTTGAATAAAACTCATGTATCTTCCTCCAGGCCGCTCACGCCCACGGCCGTAGGATGGCAGCGGATCCATCAATGGCCACTGCGATGTATCCTGAACCAGTATACTTATGAGCTTTTGATTTATCTTCTTAGAACAGAATAGTTCAAATACATGCACACCAAGTATGAAACACCTTGAAAAACCATGGTCTCTTGGCAGAACCTTAATGAAAATCACACTTTTAACACCTATATTTTCTCGAAGGGTTGTCTAAACATATCTAACTAATGTCACAAAATAATTGTGCTTGGAAAAGCTGAATAGTATGATAAAGTTAATTCACGATCATGTACTCAATAATTATGAGCCATTCGAGTGGCTGAATTGTGCAGAAAGTAGAGATCTTAGATCAAAGTACTTTTATGTTTCGAATAGTGAATAAAGTACATTCTCTTTTGAAGGTGTCCTTTTGATTTGGTACATGCAGAGCATATTGGAATACCAAGACCGCTTTTGGGAGAACAATCCGCCTCAGGGCGTCCTCCGTTTTTTGTACCAGGATTATCCTACTGCTAATCTAAGTTAAGCTCTTTCTTTTAAAAAAAAAAAAGTTGAATGTCAAGAAAGGTCTCCAGTTGGAATTTTAGAAACTCATTGTTCGAATACGCAATACATTTTATAGGGTGAAAATTTTCAGTGGTTAAAATGTCTCTTTTTTTAGAAAAATTGTTGGAATAGTTGAAGTTTATCTGGGTCATGTTTCATTTTGTTTTATTTTCAGCAGATTTTTGTGGACAAAAGAAAAGGAAGGAAAAAAAAGTTAAAAATTACTGGCCCTCACATGGCTACAGACATGTAATTACTGCATCTCTAATTAAAAAGAAGGCACAAATTTGTATCTGGGAGTCACCTTCTTTGATAAACATATATACTTTTTTCTTTTGAATTTTGATGTATCGGGGCCTTATTGCAATACATAATTAACCTTTCTTTAACAAAAACATATATACTTTTTGTGACAAAAAAAAAAGAACTCAAAATTTTCCATAACCAAATTGGAGAGAGAGAGAGCACCTGAATGGCCTTAAGGACAGCACCCTTGGCTAAGTAGAGGGTCATATGGCTGGTAAGGTTGAAGCTCCCTGTGAGCCAGACGCCGGGGGGGACGTAAAGCATGGTGCCACCCCTCCTCCTCAGGTGCTGTATCCTGTAAATGGCCTTCCGGAACGGCCAAGTGTTCATCGTCTTCCCGTCCCCCACGCCGCCGAAATCGGCGATCGATATGACCTCCCTCCGCGACTTCATCGGCACGGCGCCGGAGCACGTCGTCTCCGACACCGTCGCCGCGCATTGCACCAGGAGAGCCAGCAGCAGTGACGTCCCAGCCAAAGCTCGCACAATTCCCATAATTGTTTTCCAGCTAAAAAGGGAAAGACGTAATCTTCAAGCTCTTTGACATACAAAAAGAACAAAGGAAGCTTGACTTTTGATGAATATGAGAGAAGCAGCGAAGCAGAGGAGTCCAAGAGGAGAGCTCCAAGGCGAGCTTTTTAGGACTTGAAAGATATGGATATTGATCCCCAGGAGCAGGGGAGGGAGGGAGGGAGCGGGAGAGAGAGGGCCTCACGCTATATTAACGAAGCTCCAAGAGGATGGAGCCAAAAGCAGGTGAAGCCTGGAGGCCTCGAAGCTGAGCTGAAGAGAGGAGGGCGCGAGATAGGGCGCGAGTGGCTCCAGAAGGAAAGCTCCAGAGGAAAGGATGCAGCGTTGTCAGTGCCACAGTCCCCTTTTTGCTTCTACAAAAACACTTCTCATTCTGCATGCATTGAGGAGAAACAAATGCTCAGCTAATATATAGGAAAAAGAAATGGCTCTCAAAACACTTTCTCACTTCTGCAGCTTTTGGAATGGAACAGTATGTAACTTACATGTGAAAATTATATAGGAAGGGAGACAGAGGGAGAGAGCTCAAGTGACAAGTGGTGTGGTGATGGGAATCTCTTTTGCAATTCACATTCCCCTCTCTCTCCCCTCTTATTTTATTCCTATCACTCGAATCAAGGAAGAGGAGACGCCTGTCTCTCACACAAAAGCTAAGCAGGGACCATGCATTCAATAGTATTTTTGGGCACTGTTCAAATAGCCTTTCACTATTTGGGGTGTGTCGAGGCCTTTTGCGGTGCTGTGGGGTCTTTCATCTCGGCGAGGTCCGAGGGATGATGCTGGGAGCGGTCACGAGCGCAGGGCTGTTCGGTAGATAAGATCTAAAGATGTTGCACAAGGCTAACAGAAGATAGACAAGGCAAATGATGGAGATGCATCCCCTCCCCCACCATCATGCAGGAGAATTGAATTAGGCATCAAAACCTTGTTGCTAGTTATATATTGATGGAGTGGAGAGTGGTTGCAGATCCTGCTGTCAAATGTTTCTAAATTCCAGAAGTCACTTGAGGAGACCTTGTTAATTACATTTTTAGAGCACCTTTATAGTAAGAAAAATCCTTTTGTTATCTTTTTTTAATTTCAGGGAGAGACAATGGT
Source organism: Pontederia crassipes (assembly GCA_030549335.1). Taxonomy (NCBI): domain Eukaryota; kingdom Viridiplantae; phylum Streptophyta; class Magnoliopsida; order Commelinales; family Pontederiaceae; genus Pontederia; species Pontederia crassipes. Next base: position 43,404,046 of record CM060195.1, read on the forward strand.
TCAGAAATTCTATACACGATGATCGGTTTCTAGATTAAAATGAGTTTTTTTATTGTAGAAGAGATAAAATGGTAAATTGGAATGAGACAACGAGCCATCGGATTCTTCTGTGATTTCCCTTTTGGGTAGAGTGGATGGATTTAATGCATGCCGAGGTAGATGCAGATTGAGATGGTCCGACTCCACTGCATCCCATCAGAGAGAGAGAGGGAGAGAGAGGGAGAGTTGCAGAGGTCTGTTATGTTTTTCACCTTATCGGCCAAGCGGCACTGGCTGGCTGGTTGGCTTCAGACAGGTTTTGGCAGCTTGATGCTGCTGGACTGAGGGGGCGGGGGGTCACATGGCAACCAAATTAGAGAGATCATAGGGGATTGGATCATGGATGGATAGCCTGTTTTGTCCAAACGAACACAGTAAAGCTGGTCGTACTCTAGTGATTCTCCCGGTCAGAGTATCTTATTATTCTTAGATCCGTGTATTGTATTTGTACTGAATAATTACCACCTGACTACAGTAACGAATTTACTCTAGAACCCATCCTTTCCATCAGTATTGCAAATAGAAAGTAAAAAATAAAAGGCTCCATCAAGACTTAGAGTTTGAGTTTCTATAAAAAAATTATTGGAAACCTTTCTTATGTACATGACGCGGCGCGAAACTTATCGGATTAGTTTGACTCGATAATTGATTAACTTTCAACTTATGAATAGTGCACATATTTATTAGCGTCACACGGATTGAATCGTTGACACCACTTTATCAGCCATTTAACAAAATATTATATATATATATATATATATATATATATATATAGGAAAAGCCCCATACGTCTGCGCGTTCATCGTCCGATTAGACATCATCGACTAGGAGTGACACCCGACCCTGTTCGGGGCGGAGGACACTCCACCCGCCCTGACCCCGTCGACAGGCCCCCGCCCCCGACCCCAACTCGAATCCCCGGTCCGAGGAGAATTTTATTCTCCGCCCCGATCCCCGCAGGGGTTCAGGACCCCGAAACCCCGCGACCCTCTTCTAGCAAGAACCGCCGCTGCTCTCCTCAAACGAGAGCCGATGTCGTCGCCTTAAGCCCAAAAGTTAGATCCCAGTTTGGACCGGATTAAACTGAATTGAACTAGTCAAAATCAGTTAAAATCGGCCAAAATTGGAAAAAATCGAGGTGATCCGTATTTTTTGGTTCAACCAAAATTTTTTATTAAATATTTTTACTAAGAGATAATTTGATAAAATTATTATTATAAATTTAAAAAATATCCAAAGATAGACTTTCTCCATAAGCCTCCTTCATTTATACTTGTCTATTTACTCTCACTTTGCTACTACTATCAATGTGTGACTATTCTTATGCACTCACTTATTCTTTAGGATGCGGAGATTCGGAGCCCCACGGGACGGGGACAACTTCCCTCGCCCCCATCCCCGAAAGAGGGTTCGGGGATAATTTTTTCCCATCTCCAACCTCACGGAGGAAAATTTTCTCGAGTTCGGGGCCCCGATCGGGGATTCTCCGCGGGGCCCTGCAGGGGGCGGGAAATATTGCCATCCCTACCATCGACTACGCTGATTCCCTCACCATGGCGAGCAATTCCTTCGACTTCCGCAAGTTCCCGACGACGGAGGTAAAGAGGGAGTTGATGAACTCGGAAAGGCGTGCCTCGGGCGACGTCGGCGCCTTCGACTTCTGTAGGTCCTGGAAGTTGCTCCAGGTCGAGGCCACCTTCTTCTTCTCCTGGTGATATGCGGTCGGCGACGGCGGCAAGGGCACTACTTTCGACATCGCCGACTTCAGAGGTAGTAGCGGCCGAGTAACTCGAGTTGTGGGCAGATGGCCATGACGGAGCGGAGACAGAGGCGACGGTGTGAATGGACCTCAGCCGACCCGACGGGTGAACCGTGACGGACTCGAATTCTGATGATGAGAACCCTCCATAACTCGAGTTGTCCGAGGAGCTCGATGTCGAGATCGGTGGAGGAAACCCATTTCCCCTAATGTCTCCATGGCATCGCCCTGAGGCCCTCTTGCTCCCCGTTAAGTTCCTCTGCTCGACGGCGAGCCTATGCGTCGGGGTGGACTTCCTACCGCCAATATGAATGTAGGAGTAGGGCACTCTGCAATTCCGACAATCCAATGATCTAGTTCCGGCGCCATTGGTCCTACCGCACTCGTCGTCCATGGAGCGGTAGATGGCGTCGAGTAAGATGGAAGAGGAGAGGTGATCTATCGCCCACGGTCGGATCTAATAGGATGGTGAGTATATATATATAAGAGTTTCCTTTAGACTATTTTGCCATCTTACACATTTACGGTGTGGATAATTGTATCGGGCGTAATTTATTCAAATATTTGAGACGCCTTAAATATAGAAGTCTTTGGAGGACAAATGATTTTCCTTATTATATTCGTTACTCTCCTTTCATCTTCTTTACTATTTCCAATATTCTAATAAATATAAGAATTAAATGTAGTGTTTATATCCTCATTTTATATACCAATAATATAATTATATATCTTTTGGCTAATCAGAAGGATATATGGAACATAAAAATTCCAAAAAACTTAATCGAAATATTAGTTTTGAGCTAATATGTTGATATTTAATTAGTCAAAGTATAATTGCATTGAAATTTGAGACCTTTATGTTGTTTATGATTTTGAAAGTGGATACTGATTATGAATTTTGATTACTAAAATTATTCTAAAATAGTAATTATTATAAAATTAACATAAACGTAAACTCACGTTTTGTTGTTTACATTTTTCTATAGTAATTAATCAATTTTTATAATTAGTAAACAACAAATAAATAACGACAATCCAAAAATAAGATTAATTGAGAACTTTGTAGAATGTGATAAAAGAGAGGATAAAGAAAATAATAAGAGAACAAAGTAAAAAAAAAAGTAAATAATCTAAGCAAAAGATTGAGAAGTGTCATTAGGATTTCTTTTGGAGGCTAATGACATAAAGGGATAATTTTTATGGTCATCAAATCGCCAAGTTTTCCTCATCCCCGAATTGTCAGCGTCGGATTAGTTAGGGGAGCCCTTTTGATCACAATAGCAATCAAGTCTTTCTGCCATAATAGAAAGTGGGATGCAAATGATTGAAGAAGAGAATGAGAAATGAATCTTGTTATAATTTAATTGGAGTTTCTGCTAATTGACATGTTAGAACCATTCCCCCATTGGTGGTGATTTTAATTCTTAAAACACCTCTTTTTAATATGACATTTATAATATTTTCGATCAACGTACACTATTGTACAATCTCAGAGATATTCACGAGTCTGGTTAAATACTTTTGGAGCATAAAATCTGATTCATTGGGTGGTCAAATTAATTACTTGTTTACTCTCTTTTTTTTTAAAAAAATTTAGACTTTTAATATAAATATATATTTAATATTATATTTTAAATCATGAAAATAATATTCCAATGATTTATTTTTTTGTATTTCAAGAATTTTATTTTTATATATTTTTAATCACATAAAATTTCTAAATTAAATAAAAAATATTTGATTAATTCAAATAAAAAATAAAAAGGGTCGGGTGGCACAAGTGAGGTTGAAATTTTTTAATCCGTAAGAATTGTGCTCCATACGATTTTACTAAAATGAGTCACGACTGGCCAATGCATATAGTATATATGCCTTTGGTCATTTATATATGTGGAACTAACTCTTAACCCTTAACTCAGAAACTCCATCACCTCTATTCTTTGTTTAAAACAAGTATTTTTTTTAGGAAAAGAAAAAGAAAACAATATTGAGCAGTGATGTATCTGAATGATCAGTCATATTACTTGCATGGGGGCTCGTAATAGAAGGTGGTGAACAAAATAAACCTGGAAGCAAAAAGAAAGAGGACGAAACACAAGTTGCCGACAGAATTATGTATCATTGCAGTTTCAGATTACTGCTACAGATTGAGATTGATACATAGAGAACGAGCATTGCACTGCATTGCTTCCAAATCAGCAAAAGTCCATGTTAAAGATGGATCCAAACGTTCCATTTTGTCCACTCACAGAGAACATGGATGCATGTAACGGTGTAAAGTTTAAGATGTAAGAGAAACAGAAGGGATACACTATATACTTGCTACTGCACACTCCTATGAATCCCTTCATCTTTTTGTCAATCTTACTTGTCCGAATATGCAAAATGAAAACAAAAAGAAAAAAACATGCATGGAAAGTATACGTTTTGAGTATCGAACCTTTAAGAAAAAAATGTAATACACTTTTAACCTATATATGTAAGTATTTACCCAAAAAAAACTAATACATGTAAGTTGATCCCAAGGTTGATTGTACATTAAGCACGTAAAATCAGTAGACTTTGCACGTTAAATACACTTTACTTTAAAGACATTTTTCTAAAAAAAATGTTGTATATTCAATCATATAGTCTATTACAAATCAACTATCAATATCTCCCTTTTCATAGTTCTCCAAAAGTTAAGATAAGAGGGCGGGCCCAAAATTAAAAATTGAAAGAGGATAAGTTCACTCACTGTTATTTATGTTAAATGCTATCACACAAATATTAGGTTAATTTATAACCCTAAAATTAATATGTAAAATATTATTTAATATAAAAAATTTCCCGTCCTTGTTAGGGTTTTTAGTTAATTTCACATTCAAACACGAAGACGTGTTTAAACATAAAAATTCAAAATTTATTTTGAGTTATTTTCTATTATGCAATCAACATAAAAATAGTAATTAAGTTATTTTCCTCAAAAATATATTTCAGGCAAATTTATTTAAGCAACATATTTCATTAAAAAAGGGTCAAAGATTCAAAAATATCTGGGATCTAAAAAGTATAATATTCTTCTCCTGCAATTCTCTTTAAAATGATTGGAACATGAGAAAAAAAAAGAGAGTATAAAACAATAAAAATTGCATTTAGATTTGAAAATGTCGCCCTCAAATAATTCCGAAATAATTGACTTCACGGATTACTAATCCAAAATGATCATTTGGAGCAACAAAATAATTGGTCTCGTGAGCTCGGCACAGCACACAGCAGACCACCACAACACAGCTCCATTTGCCCACCAGCACATCACATGCCTAAAGGGAACTCCCAGCATGCATCCAGCACTACGCCAAAAGGATCACTTGGTATAGTTCATGATCCAAGTAACAAGGGGAATAATAAAATCCATGGACCAGTGGAGCAGCAAAAGACGCTCACTTTGACCCCATACAAGGAAATAAAAAAGAAGAAGAAGAAGAAGATTGGCTCATCAGCTCAGCAGGAATGTGGAATTGGCTTTAACAAGTGTGCTACCCCCCTCCCTAGTTTTGCCTCCACCGCTGTCTGATGACACTTTGAAATGGCACTTTAACTTGGAGGGAACTAGTGATCATGTCAAGTCACAGGAACGAATCTAAGTCCATATGAGTATTAAATGTGTATTTTCGAGATGGTTGGCAGTCACTGGTTCACATGACTTTGGGTCCTTCCTCTTCTTTCGTATGGCAGCAGTTCTTGAAGAGATCACAAAGACTTTTTTTTTTCACTCCCTTACGTCTGCATCGACACTGCAGCGTCTTCTGACTTGCTTTGTCTCTAAGGAAAGGGGAGATTGAGCAGAGAAAGCAAAGTCACAAGTGCGGATTTCTCCTATGTTTCCTCCATCTGACTGTGCGCTTTCTTCCGTGTGTCTTAAGTAGAATGCCTGACAAGAGAAAGAAATAGCTAATTAGCAAGCTAAAAGTCACAACTCCATAGGAATGAATGGAGGACCACCACAAGGAAAATGCTGCAAAGCTTTGATACTTGACTTCAAAACTTCTTCCCTAATTTACTTGCCAATATTTGTGTTTAACCCACTTGCATATATTAAGTATTAACTAGGGAAGGAAATTGAAAGGAGTCAAAAAATAGGGTAATAAACATATGTGATTAACTCTGAAGCAGAGTACATTGCAAGCAAAAACGGGGTATTCAATGGCTGTACAGCTACAAAAGATGTGCTAACTACAACACAAAATACGCTGTAATTAATGACTACAACCTTCTTAAACTGCAAGATAAGAACAAGTCCAACTCAGTCTTCCCCTCATCCCCTTGAATAGACTTCTAATCCCTACACTAAACTCTTGTGTTAGAGCAAGCCGTGAATAGACTCCAATGCGTAAACAGCGCTCCTCTGTTTGAGAGAAGCAATTAATGGAATCCAAACCTTAAATTGCACTCCTGTATTTGACAACAAGCCAACGTAAGAGCTGAAACTTCTTTTAAATATTGAAGCGCATGATTAGATATAGGAGGGTTGGTTCGATGATGGTCATCTCATAACTTTATCTTGAATAGAACAAAAAAAAAATCATGGTTACATCATATTTGTATTACTTTTTCCACATTTTTATCTCATATTTGTATTGGACACTTCCCTTCTTTTTTTTTATTTTTTCTTTTATCATCTTTATGAATTCTCTCTTCATCTTTTGATGTCTTCAATGGAATAATATGTTAATTTCTTTGTGTCTTTCTTTCTTTACAATCTTTTGCTTCTCCTATGTTTTTTACCTTCGCCCCACATTATTTTTTTTAGAATATAAAATTATATTGCAAAAGATATTTTTTTGGGTAAAATTTGGAATGTTTAGGATTTTCTATTATGTAATTATAGGTATAGGAATGATGAACATATTTTTTAAGAAAACTTTGATGAAAATTTTAATTTCCATCTAAGTAGTAAGCTTAGAATTGAAAGTAATATAATATTTATAATGTATTTTTAGTACAAATTTTCAACGGATTATTCCTTCACCATTATTTGTTAAAAGACTTTTTAAAAACATTATTAAATAATTTAATATTTTGTACATTCAAATTCCTATGGTCCAACATATTATCTTATAATATAATTTTTTTTGTTGATTATCCATTCGTAATTTTTTATGGATCAAATTTTTATTTGAAATTGTGAAGAAATATTGGGAATGTATACAATGTATTATTAAATATATTTTAATATTTTGAACGTTCGGATTCCTAAAGTCCAACAAATTTTACGTCATAATACAAATTTCTTATTGATATATACACTACCTCTCCCTTCTCTCTCTCCTCCCTCCTCTCTTCTTCCAGAGTAAATTTTAGAGTCATCCAACTTCAGAGTGTTAAAAAAATAGTAATTTAATTTCAATTTGTAATTATATGATCATTCAAATTCCAAAATATTTTAGTCAGATGATTGAATGTATATCGATTAAAACACTTTTTCTTTCTCATTCATGTCATATTTGAAAGAAAAAAAAGAAAAACTTTCATATCATATTTAAAAATAAAAAATAAAATTTCTCTACACTAAAGAAATGAAAATGGGGTGGTAGCCCCCTTCCCAAAAGTCGAGTATGATGAAATGTGTGACCAAAGTCCTTCAATCATGAATATGAAAATAATATGTTAGAAAAAAAAATGTTAAAATGGGCATGCATCACCTAGATACATACGAAATATGAAACCATAGGAAGTACACTTGTGCCATGATTATGAATGCAAGAACTAAAAAATTTGCACACTTTATATGAAAGGATAATGAAATATATGAGGATGTAGTTAAAACCTAATTCAAATAAGTTGTATAATTATGTATGACATGATTGAACAAAAGGCTCTTATGACCTAAAAGTTGACATCACGTATATCTAAATTCTTTTAAGTTAAATGTGTGAAAGAATATTGAAGAGGGTTCATAATGTGTTATAACATAAATGCATTTATGATTATATATGAAATGCTAAGAATTTTATGTCATGTTAGTTCCTATGCTATGAAAAGGATGAATTCTTATGTTCATATTAGATGAAAGCTAAATAAATTATGTGCTCTAACTCTAACTAATAAACTATGGGTTAAATTAGTACTAAAAAAATATCATTTTAAGTTTTTACGACCTAGGTGAAGCTCATATGATGAATTTCTTCTACATCATATCTTAGATGATTGCTAAACAATGTGCTAACGTTAAGAATAGAATGACCATGCTCATGATGGATGATTTTTGCACATTGATAGAGTATAAGGATAAACTGAGTCATGATTTCATGTCTTTATTATAGAACTTTTCGGTTGTTGTTATAAACCTTGTTAGTTTTCTTCATGCGATAGTATTCTAATGGTGCTTATAGGTGCACCACAAGAGAAAATTTGTTTTGTGACGTTTCAGAAAGGGTTTCCTCACATGTCAAATATCAGTTTGATCATGTGATTCGTGTAATTTTTGGTGAATTATCTACAAATTTCATTCTATTTAGTATCAACGTGATTGACTTATTATATTAAACATGTTGAAGGCAAAACTATATGCAAAAGCTGAAGATGTCACCTTCATTTAGCACTTGATCACGAAAAAAAAATTGCACAAAAAGAAAGGAACAAAAGAAGAATGTATGGAGATAATTAGGCATGTCTCATGTAGGTTCAAAGAATAAGATGATGTAATAGCCTATCTCGGAATGTGGTCATTGAGATTCTCGGTCAAAGACTCAAGACATCATTTCGTGATAGATTCTGGTGCTCCACATGCCCATCTATCAGTGTTCGGCAAATAAATCTACAATAATGCTACTATTGATGATTGTTGCTTCTGGTCTCATATCATAATTATTCGACGAAATGCCTCCCGGCACATCTGACGAAGGTGCCTTGAAGCAAACTCCTAGTATGTACAATAACATTAGAGAGGAGGAATACTTGGGTTGTATTGGACCATGACACATAACGACGATAAGATATTGGCCTTAAATATATTAGCTAAGTTTTTTATATCTTTTTTCTTCACATTACTAATGGAATAACAAGATGAATTTCCTTTTTGCTGAAATAAATAGTCATTGAATAATAAATTTCCTTTTCATGATTTACTCAAAATGTTTTCAATGCATATTTTTTATATATTTTCTTTATTTACATGTTGTTTACTTTCAATATTGACATCAAGTTATAAAAAATTTTAAAAGTTGAAGAATGATAAAATAAAGTACAGTTGTGTTTTTTCAATCCTATTATTATAATTGGAATTCATGAACTTAGGATCAACTAACTCATGTGCAAGTGGGGTCTAAATAAAGATTTTTCTCATTTCCAATTCAACTTATTATTGTGTATTTGGATATAGAATTGTTATTTTACTTTTCCAAATTTTATCGAGTATTATCTTATGAGTATTGAAAGTCAACATCAATTCCATTTTGATTGTAATTTAGGTGGTGTAATTTCTAATGCCCCAGAATTTGCCCCAATTATAAGAGTGATCCTAAACGACGCTACATTGACATCTAATTATCCATCTCGACATTCTTAAACCCTAATAATAAATATAATGTCATTGAAAACCAAATACAAATGTTAATTACACATCAAATCATAGTGAAAATACTTTGATAAAATACTAATCCACAATGACAATATCTAGTGGATGGGTCACATAGGATCTAATAACATAAGACCCAACAAAGAATTCATAAATATAGCAATATAGTGGAGTTCGATCATAGCGTATGCAATCACGATCACGAGCCCATCACCACCAAGCTTAGGCTTTCGCATTTGTTCAGATCCATGTGGTATAAAGAATTTTTCCCATATGGCAAAGCTCATGCGTATGTTATGACTTTAAACATAATTTCTACTTTATATATGTCATTGTCATAAGCATAATTGATGTATCAGTGCCCCCTATATGATATGGGTTACAATGGAGAACTATGGTGCTACGTTCAGCTAGTTGTGAGCATGATTGTTAAGATCTAAATCTAGATTTTAATATATTATGATTTTTCGATCTTACTATCTTTGATTGATCTCGAACTTATTTTGGTAAGATATTTAATATGATTTTAATTGTGGTCATATAACCTTATGATCTTATCTAATCCTAACATTCTCATATGATTAGTAGAATCATTCAAATATCAATTAAAAATATATTTATAATAATAATACTTAATTTTGATGAAGTTTAACATTTTTTATTTTTAATATATTTTGATGTAATTTGACTTAAGAACCAATAAAAAATAACTTTGTGAGATGTAATTAAAATTTCAATGCGGTAAATTTATCAAAATAATATTTATTATTTTAAAATATATTTATTTTATTAATATATCTGATTTTATAATTTTTTATCTTATCATTCTTCTTCGATGTTAAGTATGATTATTAGGGGAAATCAGGGAGAAGAAAACACCAGGGCACTTATACTTTGGGTTCTATTGGATGTGGCATTGGGTTGTAGTGGGCTGTACTGACTACATGTCTCTCTCTTTTGTATTTTGAACTTGAGTGTTACATGACTAGTCCAAAATAACAAATTTATGCCACGCCCATAACTACTTCTAAAATGTTTCATTTGGTCTTTTAACCGTATAATAATAATAATAATAATAATAATACAGTATTATCTTATTTTGTGAAATTTAAGCTATTACAAACTTTAGTTTTTTTTCCTAACCTTGGAAGGTACTTGTAAGTAGCTAGAGAACTGAAGCTATTGACCACATCTTTTATTAATGGGTGTCTCTTTGATGAGCAAAGACTTTGTTCCTCTCCATTAAATAATGAAAGCCAAGACGAAGACACATCGACCACAATCCATTTGGTGCATGAGATGTATGCAATTAATATGAGTCACCTATCATGCGATAGTAACTTGACATTTTTTTTCAACTTCCCTGTTACTTTTATTACCATCTTTTTTAGTTTACTTTTCTTTCATTTATTTATCAAACTACATATTTATCTGTTATTGTCATTCCTGCTAAACTATAAACTTATTCCTTAAACGCTCATATTAAACATTCTTTCCTGAATTTCTCAGTGTTTCCAATTTTACTATATTTTTAAATTTAGATCTAACAGATTTTGATTAGATTGAACCATTTTTCAATAAAATAATACTATTTTTGTTACTTCTTAAAATATACTAAACAAAAGTATGAAAAGCAAAAAATAATAGAATTAAATCATATTAATCATCATTTTTAAATTAATAAAATATTTTTTATGTTTTCAATATCAGTATTTTGAATAATTTCAATTATATAATATTTTTATTTTGTTAATATTTTCTCTTTTTTAATTTTTATTACAATATTTCCATTTTATATCTCAAATTAATATTTTTACTTTTCTATAATCATCATCTAAAATCTATTTTATTAATTATTTATCTTCTTCCTATTTTCACACATCCTCAGCGAAATAAAATTTCAAAGGAGATAAATAGTTAAGGGTTATTTCCATAAACCTCATCTGAACTATCGCGATTTTTCGCATCTAATATTAAATTATGAACTTTTTTGTATATCTAAACTATCGTGATTTTCATTTTAATCCTTCCATCCACTTATGTTACATTTTCTATTACATTTACTTTTTTTATTTATGAAAAAATTAAATTACCCTTCGTCACATAATACATCAAATATTAAATATAAAAAAGAAAAAAAAGAAAATGTTCGACTACTGGTGTAGAAGCAAAGGTATAATATTAGACTCTCGGTAGTCAAACATTCTTTTCTTTTTTATTTTACATTTATTATTTAATGGATTATATGATGAGGAGTAATTTAGTTTTTCATAAATGAAAAAAAGTAAATGTAACAAAAATGAACATAAAAATTAAAGTGAAAAAGTCGTGATAGTTTAGAAATTAAAAAATAAGTTCATAGTTTAAAATTAGATACGAAAAATCATAATAGTTTATAATAGGTTTATGATAACTCAATAGTTAATTTGAAAGTTTAGATACTACTTGAAAAAGAAGTAAGTGAGTTGATTTAGGAAGACACCTTAGAGAGATAAGCGAAAAAATTCTTAAGCGTATCATATTTTTTTAAAGATAAGAATCGAGGTTAGAAAATTAATTGGATAAATACTGAAAATTTGAACAGATGGGTGAGTATTTTCTTTAACGTACGAAATAAGGATTAAAAGCTTTCTTCAAAAGTGAAATATTCATACACCATGTAAAGTGCACGCTTGTTTATCAATGTGTATCGTTCTATTTGTTAGAAATGGATACTCAATGGTGGAAGTGCTTCGGATAGGACTAATATTTTGATTTAAAAAAATTGCTTCGGGTCGGATTAATGTTTGATTTTTTTTAAAAAATCATTCGTTGTTTTTTGAATCGAAGTTTTTAAATTATAAAAGCATACTAAAATCATATAGAAAAAATAAAAATCGTTGTCTAACGAGTCAATTTTTTTGAATGATTTTTATAAGACCTATGTTAACAAAATAATATTTTTAGAAATATATGATAAATTAAAATTAATATAAATACCCTTAATTTCATAACTAAATATAGTATATGGTACTAAAACTCTCAAATTACAGCTTGACAGCAACATATTAAATTATATTAGAGATTATTGTACCGATACTAAAAAATAACTACTTACGAATTAATTATATAAATAAAAGTTAATAAATAAAAAAAGGTGCTTCACTAGTCCCTGTAATTTTTTGTGAGTGGGCCTTAATTTGAGCGAGTCGATCTCTCTATTAAATAATCATCTTAAATCGTATTTAATTCTCTAATTTTTAATTTTTTTATTTGAGTTTTTTGGATTGAATAAATTTTTCTAGTTCCTGAGGTTTTTCTTTGGCCGCTACTCTTAAGTCCAATTCATGTGTATAAAAGAAGGATATCACTATTGTGACTAAAAAGAAATGCCATCATCACTTTTTATATGAATAGTAAATATTTTTATCAACAATAGTATTTTTAAAATTTAAAGAAAAGGAGAAAATAAAAATCTGTGTGGGCAACGTCGTTTGCATCAAGCTATCGGAATCACAGGACCATCAGTTTTGTTTTACCCATGCAACTTGATATATATCACTTTAAGATAGAGATATGGACCTGGGTAACATATTCCAAAAGGGTCTCATATGATACAAAGAAGAAGGGGACCAGAAAAGATTATCCTGTCACGCCATGCATTTTACTAAATACTAAGCAGCATCAGGTAAATTTTTTTTTTAACTTCATCTTAGGGTAACTTAGACTGCCAGGCCAGGCCATCCCTTGACGAGAAATTCAAATTGTACTGACGAAAAAAGTTAGAGGATTCTTTAATTAATTAATTAACTTCTCTTGTATTAGGATCTTGGACTTGTAATGGGAAAAAGATCATTTGCCTGATTATGCATTAATCACTTTTTTAGGTGTGCAACTCAGAATTTACGAGCAAAGGAAAGGTATCATTTTTCTGATTGCCAGTTGCCACTGTAAAATTTGGAAGTGTCAAATAAAAATTCGTTATTATTCGTCTAATGTGCATCACTGCCATATACATCTAAATACAATCAGTGAAGTTTCTAACGAGAAATTTTTATATACAGAAGCTTCCGAACTTGAACTCTTAGCATTAAATATATATATATATATATATATATATATATATATATATATATAATTTGAAATAGCTAACTCGGGCACCTAATATTGTTGTGCACGTCATTGAGGGGAGAAAAAAAATGATTATGGATGGACAAAATTCATGTGCATTCATAGGTCAGTGCAGAAATGGGGTGCAAACAAATCTGTGGTCAACTGCTGAAAGGGACTCCCTTTCGATGCATGAAGACAGAGAGGACATGGAGATTGGCAACTTGCTGCGCCTTCGTGGTCCAACGAGTGCGGCTCTGTTTCATGTCCTTGTCCGGTCTCTAAAGCAGCATCTAATGATACAGGAAACAAAAGCCGGCGTCATCCCCGAACGAGTGCTGGCCGCAGTTCACATGAACACAATGCTGCAACATACAAATCAAGTGGATGCACGTCACCTTCTTCAAGAGGTGAAAAATATGAGCCACTCAAAGGAGCAAACTAGTGGGTCTTCGCCATCACCCCCGTCGCCGTCGATGGGCCGACAATGTACCTGCGGCCAACGGAGATGCAATCGTCCACACAACTCTTTGACTATCGTTCTACCTTTGATCTCGATCCTTCGCTTCCATTTTCAACTCGAAGGATCCATATGCTTATAACAAGGTTTCATCTCATATTCTCATGGCTTTGCTTTTTACAAGAGAGCAAGATTCCATGAGTATAACGTTTTTGGAAACATAGGATAAGGTAAGGTGCACGCATTGGCCTACGATTATATGGATGCTGATAAAAACTCTGGCCGCCCACACAAAAGCAACACAATTACACTTGCACTGCCGATGATGGGTCATGGGAGAAACTTTCCATTATATGCAGTCGCCATTTTCTCTCGCAACATTCCCTACGAGTTAATTAGAAAAAAACCTTGCCAACATTGGGGTGGATGGGAGTCATGTCCCCTTCCCTTGGCCTTGTTTCTTGTACCCCACACATATCAGAATATGCTGAAGAAGATCCGAAAGAGGCGAGCCCATTTGTGTAACAAGATTGGAATGAAACCTGAAGTGTAAAGGGAGGCCACATAGTTTGAGGTCTCACGACCACGTAAAATTTGTGTAGGTTTCCTCAATAATTGACACAAGAAAAGAGTTCATTGGCTAATTTTGGCAACCTATGACATAAGTCAGTGGGTGGGGAGGATAAGAAAGAAACAAGCACAAAAGACTTTGGATGCATTCAACACTCCCCGCTAAAAGTACCTAGTCATCACTCATCAGCACAGTGAAAAAGGCTGCATTCCCCTTAGCTCCCCACCCCCAGCACCCAACATCTCAATTATACAATCACATACGAGGATAAGAGGGTGAACTCATATTTCAAACTTCAAATCATTAGGAACACCGGAAAAAGTACAAACCATTAGAAAGATTGAAAATCTTACTGTCACTTTTCTTATAACCATTTTATCCTTATATCAATCCATAAAGAAGAAAACATCAGAGAAGCTACGTCCCAACAAGCTGTTTGCATCTGATAGCATGTTATCCTTATGCAACATAACATTATAGCCAAAGGGTGTCTTGATATAAAGAGAGCATTCAGCGATTGTTTCAAATATTTACAGTAGCTCCGAAATTCAAGCGCCTGATAGAAGCGAATTAAATACACTGAATTTCCTAACCTTCGTTTTCTCTGGGCCTCATGCTGCAAGGTTGCCTCCATCTCCAAGTCATTGAACATTTAGTTCCACCACAGGGCACTTGAGACCTATCATGCACCAGCGAGGAGTGAAGATGTACCCCAGACCAAAAATTTAGGAAATTGGCATTCAAACCATCACACATGCTTCAATGGTACATGAGAGGGATGTGGGTCTGAACCTACTGATTACATGCTACAGGCATCCACGAATTCATAGAAGACCAGGAGAGACACAAAAGAAAGGGCACAAGAAGAAACTAGACAGGACTAAGCAAAGTACATGAGAAGGTTTCGATGATAGGAGCCTGGATCGTCATCAGCAGCAGCTATCTTTCATGTGACAAACCAGGGATTAGATGTCAATGGGCTCTGTTCGGTCCTGAATGGCTAGACGCTCAGATATCTCGCCGAGCGATTTGAGGTTGCATTTGATCAATGCTTCAATGAAGTAGCAAGTCTCCTCTTTAGTGTTCCCTTCAGGCACATCAACTACAAATGACTCTATGACCAGAGTTCCAGGTCTACCATCAATTGTCTCTGGATGTGCAGTCATGATCGACGAGTAGTTCTGGCGAATAAACAAGAGATTTTATGAGTCACTACCCACCTTGGAGGTAGAAGACTGGTGGAAAAAAGTATGTCTGCAAGTGGAATTAATATGCTGCCAATACATGAAAAACCATTCATAATTTCCAAATCAATCAAGTATGGCTGGTTAATTTATAGAGGCATCTGTTTCAATGCTGACCTAAAGTTGCATACTTTTGTAACTTAAAAAATGCTGCTACAGGTTGGACAGTATTCATCTATTCCACCATGTTACACATGTTTCAATGAGCAACCATAAGAAAATAAACAATTTATTTACTTCGTTAAAACAGGGTGAGATTAACTCCGCCTATGTTTTATAGCCGGTCCCAAGCCCGGATAAAGGAGGATGGTTGTGTTAGGCCCCGACAGCCAGCGTAAAACCCTGTCGAATCTCATGAACATGGATCAACGAATATATTGTGGCGTCGTATGATCCATGTAGCCGATCCCACCTAGTGGAATAAGGCTTTGTTGTTGTTGTTGTTAAAACAGGGTGAGATTGCATTATCTCTATATGGTAGAAGTATCCAAAAGGCATTTCATGCAGCTAATGATTGCTGAATACGATTTCTTGACGGCGTTATGGTAATCACTTCCAAGTCGTGCAAAATATATGATTTTTCTCCAAATCATACAAGTAATCCAGCTCTTGCAACAATGCAAAAGAAAATTGAACACCCTTTTTTATAAAACTTGCATACTTCTGCAAGAGATTCAAGTGGAAGACAGTTCTATGCCAAAGACAACAAATAAATTCTGGCATTTAGAAAACCATGCTTTACTTTCTTGAAACAGCTAAGTCTAAGGTATATTAAAAAATCATGTACCCTATTCATAATTAAAATGGTTGGAATGCCTTCACCCAAAAAGAAAATGTGGGAAAGCAAGCATAATTGAATTACAGGCTGTAACACTCAAAGTAATACAAAGCTTTTAAAATGCCTACATCAGGAACTATCAGAACAATTGACTCATCAAGGGGTAAATTGTGGAAAAAGTGAAAGGAAAGGATGCCATAAAAGGTGACAGTACATACATACGCTAGGATGCCAACATACCTTGAGTCTGTGGTCACCTCCAATGATCTTGATGCTCAGGATGTGTTCATTGTCATCTAAGCATTCGAGTCTCTCTGTACTGGTGGTGGCAGGAAGGCCAGATTTGATGTTCACCTCCCTTAGACTCCCTACCTCGAGATCCCCTTGCACAATGCATCTGCTTACAAAGGGCTTGTAATTCTGCGGCTGATCAAACCTCCTCGCCAAAGACCATACCTGTCGTCAAAGCAGCAATACCAATTAACAAATCTCATATCAATCCTCCGATTTGAAGGGTGGACCAAAGAACATCTTATGAACTAACAAGTAATGGTTTGTGGTGATGAGACCAAAGAAGAACATTTATAAAGTAGTACAGTACTGAGAAAAATGTACTACCATCAAGTCTTCAGATAGATTAAGGAGGTCTTTAAGCTGTTTGGGTGCTGCTTCACTATGAGAAATAATGGCATAATCATTTGCCAGTAGATATCCAAGTGAACAAAATAGACGATCAATTTGATTGGTCCTTGTCACTATTTACTTTCTTGCAAGTCTGTTTTTTTAGCGTATATGATACTAAGAAATTTAGAGGAAAGCACGAAAAAGCTCCACCGAAAACAAACACAAAATGAAAAGAACAACATCCCTTTTGCTCTTAGAAATTAGTATGCAACTGTGCATCCATTCACAACCCAGAGAAGTAGGGGGAAAAGGAGAGAAGTCACAAATTCTGCTCCAGAAAAATAGGGAAATCACATCCAATTGAAGCAAGATTCAATTTTTACAAGAAAAGCATATCATTCTTTACCATGAAAGTTTTCTACTTCCTCGATAAATATTCCAAGATATTCGGAAATATAGACATCAAGCCATAAAAAGACGACGAGTTCTTAAATATAAGCAAACGACTTTTTCTTTTACCATATAAAAAAATGGATCTACGGATCAACCAATCAAAGAGAAACACAAGTATCATACGAGAGCAGGGTGAATCATTCGGCTTACGAGGTGGACGGGAGCTCGGATGTGCTTGAAAACGGACGAACTACACTGGTTCTCGCCGAGCTCGTGGCGGTGATACCTCCGCACGTATTCCGCCTCCGCCGCCCTGCATCCCACACCCGGTGGGTTCATCTCGTCCGCCAGCCTCCACAGCCTCGGCATCCTCCGTCCGGCAGCGCATCCAGAAACGCCGTTCTCCGTCATCCCTACCATATGTTCGACCAAAGACCTCACAGAGAGAGAACCGTCCAAATCCTCCGCCGCCGCGCGAGCACCGAGACTCAGACCGATGTCAGATCCCGATCTCGTTCAGCCGATCGGAACTGCTTCCCGCTTCTATCTCCTTGCGGACGCTTCGTCCTCGCCGTCGTCTCGCTCGATCGTTATCGAGATATAAAAATCGCGAGGGGTCCACCCGCTCGCGCGCTACCGCCGTGTCCTCTTCATTCCACCAAACGCCAAAATCTTAACGCCCTCGTCTTCCTTTTTAATCACGAAGATGCCATCGAATTTGGCATGATTATATTTTTCCCCCATTTAGGCATTTATTATTATTATTTTGATTGTGGATTCCACCCTACATGTGTTTTTCTGATGCATGTTGTCTTCATTTCCAAGTATTTTTTACATTTGAAAATAGATAATATTTTTTTATACGCAAATTATCACATAAAGATATCTCAATTTACATTAAGTTACATTATTTGTCACTTCGAAGATTTTTTACATTAGTTTGAGTATATTTTATTTTATTAATAAAATAAAACTAAATATTTTTTGAATGATGTCCCTCGTAAATTATCGGAGTTTCGGAGGCTGCATCGCGGGGAAGTGGTTCATCCGTAAATAATCGGGGAATCCCGTGGCAAATCAACTGCCGCTTGACGTCGCGCAGTTTTACCCCCACAAAGGTGGACGGCTCGCTCTTCTTCATACGGTGCCCCCATAAACCGGCCTCCACCTTCGTTCTAAATTACGAAGATGCCACCGAGGTTCACAACGGACGAATCGGCGAGCGCATGCGCGCCGAGTGGCCCTCTCGCGCTCTCGACGCCCCGCCGTCGGGACGCGGACCGCAGCACCTCGTGGCGCGGGTCCGGTGCAGTGGCACATGCGTAAATAGGTGCCCACACTGTGTCGGGTTCCTCCGTGAGCTCGCGTGCCCATTTAATTCTTTAAGTTCGCTTTTTATTTATTTATTTCGTTTTCTCCTTACGGCCCCTGGGAGCGACGAAGAGCCGCCCGCGCGCGGCGTCCGTCGGATGGCGCTTTAAGGACGATGGAACGGCCAAAACTAGTTGACACGTGGTGACGATCAATTGGACCGCCTCTTGAGTGGTCGTCATGCTGACGCCACGAAAATTTGGAATAATAATAGGCTTTTTTTAATAACAAATTTTAATAAGTTTTCCTTTTTTAAAAAAAAATATGTTAACTATTTAAGTTTTTGGCGGTTTCTGGAAGGTTTGGGAAACGTGGACCTTGTGACATGCGCACGTGCTTCCAATGTTGCAGGTCTGCCACAAGACGGAGGTCCGTTGTCCGTTACCCTGGAACGCCGTCCGTCTTCACGGCACGCCGTGATCCGGACTCACGCCTGCCACACGCTTTTTGTGCCTTGGGGCTGATTAATGACGTCGTGTTATACGCGAGTAAATTATACCAAATGGTCGCCTACTTCTTCCATTATATCTTTTAATTTCATTTTACCACACGAATATCTTTTATTTTTTAACTTATTTTACGCAATCTTTTTTTACCCGTGATCAATCGTCTTTCGGTCGTAGAGCCACATCGTTTTTTATTTTCTCCATATTAACATGCCAATGACGTGATAATATTAAGAAAAATAAAAAAACCCACGTAGTCGTGTAGCCCCTCCTGATTTAAACCGCGATTTAAATCGAAGTCGCAATTCATTACGGATGATCAAAGAAAATTATGAAGAAATGCAGAAACGTGATGTAATTTTATTTTTTTTTAAAAGCAAATGAAATGAAAATATATCATTAAACAAATTATACAATTTTATGATGATCATTCATAGCAAACCAACTTTCTTAAGTTTTACATTTCACAAAATGACTTTGCATTCTTACAAAATGACACATATGTAATACACATATCAAAGTCTCGCGACATCTTAACAAAAGAACACGAGAGTAACAAATCTCCTTAATACCTTTATATCAAAGGAGCTAAGCTCTACTAAGATTATAACCTCACACGATTCAAAAAATTATAAAAATCTGAAAATATTAAAAACAATATTATGAGCAAAAATAATTCAGTAAGTTGATAACTCATAACCTATGTGTTATCATCTAATTAATTCGAAGGGACATACAAAGATATGAAAATAATTACAATATTGCAATTCATATATTTGAAAATAATATATACAATTTCCTAATCAAAATCATCACACTCCAATTGCATCAATATCATTCCAATCATATCAAACAGATGTATGCAAAAGCAACACTCTCATATGAATACACGGATCACCAACTGATCAGTGGTCGGTAGGTGAACTTTAGAAGTGGCTCTCATCGTGATCAGTGATGTAGCACTTGACTCCATTCTAACTCATCCCTTTCGGAAAACAAATCATATAGCGACAGGTGGACTCTAAATGTGGCCCCTATGAATTTTAGCGGTGGCTCCCATCGCGATGCCTTATGATGTGACACTTAGCTCTGCATGACATTTTGCTCCAGCCTATCTCATTCAATTATTAGGAACATAATGATGGATTTGACTCTATAGGTGACTTCATCGTGATTAGTGATGTAGCACTTAACTCCAACTATCATACAATGCAGATGCATGATTCATCATATAATAATTATATCTCAATATCAGAAAATAAATCATATCAAATATCATTTCAAACAGAACAATAGTGCACTCATCGTAATCCATTCAAATCATATCACATATACTTTTCAAATGTGTAATCATATAATTTCATAATTGCATTTCTCGAAATCAATTCTTAGCATTCCAAAACGTATTCAATACCTATAATAATTAATGTCACACCGAATCCAAAAGAGATGAATACATAGAGTAAGATAAATCAACTTACCTATAAGAACTATCAAAATATTTATTTTTTCTTTTCTTTTTCATTACTTTACTCTTCTACTCCTATACAATAATAATAAGAAACACATCACTTCTATGATCTGAAAACAAGCCTATCAGACATAAAATATAATTAATTGAAGAGGTACATGACCCTTAAGTATTTACTCATAACATAAGTAACCATTTAACATAAGGATTGACATAATATTATGACATATTGCACACATACTAAAGAAAATCCATATTTTTTAATATACATAACCAAATGGCATCATTCCAATTTTCTTTAGTTCCATATTACATTAATCTGTAAAAGTTTCATCTTATTCCATTATGGTTTGTTTAACTTTTATATTATTTCTATGTTCTAAGAGTGACCTTACTTTATGATTTATATAAAATAATAAACATTCCATGTTCTGATACTTTTAATTTTTTTCAAATATTAGACTTTTTAGAGTGCAACTCATAAAATTATTTAAATTTATATCTATTTGTACTGAGCACAATAAATTTAACCAATAATAACATAATCTACCCTAAGTTCCATCCTGACAGATTGAGTAAGGCTTGGTAAAACATTTATACGATTCACTACACATATCATTTTAGAGTGATTCAAATTGTCAATGAAACCTAACATCAATCTCTATAACACCATAAATTATCAAATAATTTCATGACATATTGAATTTAATACATAATTTACAAATTCGAGTAACAATTTCAGCGGATAGAGTGATAGTACCTTAAAGATAAGAGCATAATTTTCTCTATATAAATCATATTAACTTGATTTCAAAGCTCAACGAAAGTAGACTTATAGAGAATGGATCAGAAGAAATTTTTGAAGAATATTTGATGAATAAAAGATTATCATGAAAATGACCATTAGCTTAGGGTTATAATTGCCACATTGAGTGATCAGTGTTGTAGAATTTCCTTCGCTCTCCACAGAAAGAATCATGATCTAATAATTTAGGTGCCATTTCTAAACATGCAATGGAGACAGAAGAATTTTTTCAGATTTTTATAACATAATAAAAGCGGTTGGAAAAATCAACTAAGCATAAGGTGGCAAGCTGTTAGCTTGGATGTGAACAACTCTTTATCCACTAGAATTTTGACATCCAAAATAACTTATTAATGGACAGTAATTATTAATTATTAAGTATATATTATGATAATATAACTCAAATAATTTATTCATACATTTTCTATATTGAATATTTTTACACATATTTTTCCTAGGTGTCACTTGACAACATTTGATTGGTTCTTGAGATTTAATATACATGATAATAACTATATGCATACTTAATGATATGAGTATATGCTTCAACGTAGCATGTCTATTATTTATATTTTAATCCTTTATTTAAATTAAACAAAAATTTAAAAACTTGATAAGTGACATTACAACGTTATATCGTATCGTTCATCGATCATAAGTTATAATATTAAAAGATATAATGATATACGAATTATATTTGGGATATTACAACAACCCTCCTTCTCCGACGTGCCGGTAGACATGCACGGCGGCCCCTCTCGCCAGAGCTTGTAGGGGGTGAACTCCCCCCCCCCTCCGCGCGTGCGCCTATATGCATCGTCGGCGCATGCACGCAAGCAACGTCAGCATGCGTGCGCCGATGACGGACACAAGTGTCGCCCCCCGCGGGCGAGATCTGGCAAGAAGGGCCGTCCGGCGTGCGTCTCTGTCGGCGCGATAGAAAAGGAGGATCGTCCCCCTCCACGTGGTCATAAAAGGAGGGGCGGGCATTTTTTATTTTTTTAATATTCTCATATCATTGTCATGTGGAGAGAAGAGAAAATGTTGTGTCAGTGCCTTCGCGATCGAGAGACGACAAGATCGCAGATAAATAGGGCACTCGGTGAAAAGAGTTAAAAGATGGAGGACATTCATGGTATAAAGTGAAGTTGGAAAGTATCGCTGATCAAACGTCAAAATTGAAGGACATTTGACATAATTTACTTTGTTACACACAAACTTCCATGAGTTTAAGAGTTTAAGAATAAATAAACTGATAAATAGATATTTTACTACACTCCACTTCTTTTTTAAATTAACGTAACATTTTACACAACTTTTTGAGTCAGTTACAGAAATGAACGAGCATCACAAATGCATTGTACTTTATTTCGAATTCTTCCAGTAGGTTGCCAAAACCCTATCTTGACCATCCCAATAGGTTTTCAACTATTTGGATCATTATACAATTAAAATATCAACAATAGTAACTATAAGTAATTTGGCATTGCATGCCCCTAGTCTTTGAACCATACGAGTGCACCACACAAAATTATTAACATACTCTTAAATTTTAAGAATCTTAATTCAAACAAATCTAAAAAGACTAGCACCACGCGTATAATCTTCATTGTTGTCGGCAATATCAAACACACTCTACATGTAGGCTAACTTTTATGTTAAGTTGTATCTATTTATCCATTTTCTTTTTTTATGCGTATACTTTTCTTTTGTATTTTTTTGTTAATTTTATGTTTGCATTATTTTATTAATTCTATTAATTGTACCATAATAAATAAATTTTCATGCATCATTTAAGGGTATTCAAAAATTATAAAAGAAAATGAAAAGGCATATAAATATTCTTTTTTATGCCGAAGAATCTTACTCATAGGAAAATTTGAACAATTTCTAAAAGAAAAAAAAAAGGTAAAAAATGACCAGAAGATGTGATTGCCACCATTTACTTTTCCCCTCTTCTCAGTTGGCTCTTTCAAGCTCTTAAGCGACCAACGTTGCACGGGCGTGGTGCGCCCTACGGCCTCTATCATGAATTAAAAGAAGAAAAAACAAAAGGGATTTGTTGCACCACAAAATGGACACATGAATGCGACCTTTGGTGGCCCTTCTCGCCTGCAACCAACCACGCAGTAAAATTAATCATAAGAGAAAGGCCACCATCCTCCCATGTTTCCATCTTTCTCAATCATAGAGGATGATTCCCAATGTGTCTAATACAACAAAATTCATACAAATTTTACTCAAGGATTTGAATCCTCGATTCCTTCCTTACTAGAGGAATCAATATTTCACGAAGCCCTCACAAGAGAACGAATTGAATCTCCATCCTCTCAGATAACAAAACAAAAAACAGGAAAAGAAGAACCGAATTCATTTCTTTCTTACTCTCTAATTTGAGAAGAGAAGTGGGTGAGCTCCCTCTTCTTTTCATGGAGGCAAACGGATTAATTTTTTTTCCCTTTTGTTAAGAATTATCTAACAATAACAAGAAGGTTTTATAGAAAAAAAAGAAAAGAAAACATGGAGTAGCAGTAAAGAAAAAGAAATAAGAGAATCTAAGTTCTTAACTTATTCATTTGAAAATTCATCATGATAATATAATATTTTTTTACTAGATAGAAAAAAAAAGGACGAGGCCCCACTCACAATGCGACAATATGATGAATATTCTTGTGGCCCGACCATGAAAGAAAGATTGATGGATTAGTTCCTACCCAAACCATGGACAGAAGCATCCGTCCGACCACCCTTCAAATCTGATCAAAACTGGGGCACAAATTATTTTAACTACCACTTTACTTCCATATTCTTTGTTTTGTACATTGCACGAGTGTTTTTTTTCCTTTTTTGTGTAATAAAATTTTACTGCGATCTAATTGGCAAACTGAAATAATTAAATTTAGACAAAGAGATATGCACCAAACGTCCAAACCGTTGCTCCAAGAACGTGTATGTCAGCAATTGTAAACAAGCACTGCTTCCATTTGGCTGGTGGTTTAATTATCTTTTCACCAAATTGTTCTGGTTAGTGGTATGTATCAAATGTCAGCAATGTACATATGCGATCCCATATGGAAGGTGGTACCACATAAAGAGAAATAATGCAACAATCAGACAACTAATTAGCAATATCAAACTGCAGCAAAAATGAAGGTTCTGCAAACAAACAATCGACAGGATTTGTCATACACATTGATTAAACAACACTAACAGGAATAAAGTTATAGATGGTGATGCCTATATAAAGCGTGTTACTTATTCCATTACTCTGGAATAATAGATGATTCGAGTTACCTTTTCATTCTAGTATATTATGTAGTGGTGGTGGTGCGCACCATTAATCACAGTGCTTGCATATTCTGGGTTCTTTGCTTTTTATTTATTACTATTACAACAACGACAATAACAAAATCTTATCCCACTAGGTGGAGTCGGCTACATGGATCATACGACGCAATTCAGCTTATATTCGTTGATCCATGTTCATGAGATTCGACAAAATTTTACGCTGATTGTCGGAGCCTAACACAACCCTCCTCCTTTATTCGAACTTGAGATCGGCTATAAAACATAGACGGAGTTGATGTATAAATAGTTAAGGAAAATGCTACCAGCAAAGTGTCAAAAAGGAAAATCAAAACAGTACCACCAAAGTAACTTAAAATTTGTAAGGTCCTCTACCATGCAAAAGGAAAACGTTGTAGTCATACATCTAATAGATGCAGTTTCTGAAGCTCTTAAAAAAACAATCATACTGATTTCCATTATATTCAACACAGAACTAGTTTTAAGCATTTACCCGATCGTGTGGTACAGCCTATTGACATTTTCTCTTGACTCAGTTCATGCAAAATAAACCAAATGATTTTCATTGTATATTACAGATTGAAAATTTCAGCTCATAATATCATCTCGTATTCAAAGCTGATATTGTATGTTAAGAAACAATTGCATCATGTAAAAAGAGTACATCTTATTTGTCTTATGCCATCTTTTTTACAGATCTAGTGAGCTGTATTGAAGATGCTGAGTGCTGGTTTGTTGTGCACACTTCTTTTCTTAGTGTTATTATGCTGTCAACAGTACAAACTACACAACAACGATGCTCAAGTCAGTTGAGCATCTCAATAAAGATAATTAGAATGAATTAACGAATAGCAAGTTGGATGTTTGAACCATCAATGACAAATTCTGCGTGAAACACTCTTCGACAAGGACACGACCCCAAAGGCAGTCTTACTTCTACCTTGGTCCAGGGGACCCCATTTTGCGGCCTTTAATAATCTATTGATCTAAGACTCATGGGATGTTACATCTAAAAGTTCAATACACATAAGTTTTGGACAAGGCAGTATGCAGATGATATAAGAACTGTGGAAAAATTAAAATGGCATAAAGGATTAGAAAAGCATCATGTTTTTTAGATGGTTAATTTCCATGCTCCAACAAATAATGTGTAGTTTCAGAAAAAAATAGTGTGCAATGAATAATGCAAAATGCTGAATCAATTAACAAACAAACAGCTGCCTCAAATAGGTATAACCGTATAGGAAAGAAGAGAATAATACTGAAGGATATGAAAGCCCATTGCAAATATATCAACAAAGAGAACATGGCAGCAAAAGCCAAACAACACTTTATTAGGAAGGCTTGCCCTCAGGCGATGCAAAGTCACAACACGATGACCAAATGCGAACATTTTCTTGAAGTAATCAACAACAACAAAGCCTTATCCCACTAGGTTGGGTTGACTACATGGATCATACGACGCCATTTCGCTATATTCGTTGATTCATGTTCATAAGATTCGACAGGGTTTTACGCTGGCTGTCGGGGCCTAACACAACCCTCCTCCTTTATCCGGACTTGGGACCGGCTATAAAACATAGGCGGAGTTATTTTCTTGAAATAATCAGATGCATAAATTTTAAATGATAAATCAATTGTACAACAAACATTTAAAGAATTAGTGGAACAAAGTATGTTTGATATGTCCACGTTATAGTGATCAGCAATGTGACAATTATCAGCAGGTATTTAATCAAAAGATGCATGACAGGAAAATTTTGGTATTAGAGTACTTCGAATTCTTATATTGTTGCGAATTTCGGCGAGTAGTCCGACAAAAACTTAGTGCACTTATCATTTCTTTGTATTTATATCAAAGGATGCATAGCAGCAAAAAATTGTTATTAGAGTTGTAACAACCAGAAAAAAAAAAGATAAAATCACAATAACTAATCGGTTGTGTGACAAACTCCATGAGATCTGAGTTTAAAAACCAAATAACCTCCCCACAACCCCTAATCTGCCACTAAACTCGGATTATTGGAGAAAGCAAACAGGGGGTAAGGTCTCCTCTTCCTCTTCATGTTTCCCTTTCCTTTCCTTTCCTCACGACCTTCATTGCTAGACGGCAGAGGGCGTGAAGTTAGGAGACTGGCACCTAGGCATTTGATCCTTGAGAAGAAAGGGGAAGAACTGCACATCAGGTGGGTGAAACAGAAATCACCTTGAATAACTTCTTTTAGAAGAAATCCGAGTTAAATCAGATCCTGTTTAGTAGATTCTTGCATCCCTTCCTGCTGTGTAAAAAGTCATAGATGCTACCATCATTTTCAATGACCATCTGCTGCCTTAAGGATCTGAACCACATTTATGATAATGAAACTGAAGTGTTGCTCATGTATTGATTGATTAATGATGATAGTTCATAGGGTGGCTGTGTTTTGATTATTCTTTTTACTTGAAACTATGTTGTTAGGATCTTCATGCTAGCTTCAATTATTGTAGTGATATTGTCATATATGATTGTGCGTGGTTTTCTCTGTCTCAAATTGTCTGATAGATTAGAATAATTATAGATAAAAATCGAAAATTGATTTCGAAACTGTTGAAGAATCCCGGGTTCCATGAACCCAGCCTGGTTCATCCCGACACTCGACCAGGCATTCCGGCACCCGACCCATGTCTGCAGAACCTGGCCCGATTTACTCCAAACCCTGGCCCGAGTTAGCGGACGCCGAAACTCTGCACCTTTCGACATTATGCTACCCGGCCTGGATTTGTTGCACGTCGGACCCCGACCGCTCACGACATTTCTTTGAGCCCGGCCCGAGTGCATTTCACACTCGGCCCGAGTTTATCATGGACCCGGCCCGGGTTTCCTTATACTCGGCCTGGGTTCTACATAGTTGAAGCACACCTTTCCCTCTCCTTTTAGAACCCAGAACTCTACTCGAGTTTTTCCCCCGACCCTGCCCAGGTCTTGACATGATTTTTCCTTATCTAAATGTTTGATTATGTTGTCTTCCTAAATTGATTATTGTTGGAACCCATACCGACATCATTTGAATTGATTGCGCATCACTTGATCATGGAATTGTAATGTCATTAAGACAATGATTACAGAATGTAAAGATGATAAAGATGCTAACAAGATGAAAGATAATTACTGGGTCGTCAGTCCAAACTAAGTTCATTATAATTACCGTTCATTGTCAAGGGTCATTCGCTTCCCTCTTTAGAGGGCACTTGTTACCATTGGCATGTGACTGTATTGTTTGTCTAACGCACCCCAATACCCCATAACTAATTGAAGAGCCCATCCTATAAATGAAATGATGAGGAATTTCAAAGTCACCTGTTTGCTAAACTCATAATCATTGAACAAAGACACTGAAGCATTGTTAATAAAGTACCAAATTATTGTTACCACTACTGAATATGGATACTGGATCATTGTTACTGAATATGGACACTGGATTATTATTATTATTGAATCATTGTTATTGATTCCCCTAAAAAAATCGTTGTTATCGATAAATATCGAATCATTGTTATCGAATCATTGTTACCAAATATGTTACCGATTCAATCGTTGCTTATCATTGATTATCCGATCCTTGTTATCATCATCGTCACTATGATATTGCCTCATATAATATTTCTCATTGATCACATGTTTACTGATCATGTCTAACTATTATTGTTATAAACCTCTTGCTCCCATCTCAAGCAAAGGTATGTCTCTGATTTGAATTTACCGATTTATTCTAGTTGAAGATTATTATATATTGTCATTGTTTCTCCATTTGGACTGTAAAGCTCACAGGAGAATATTCTCCCCTCCGTTTGATTCCCACATGCCTAGGTGTGGATGCAGTGGTGTGCCGTGATGATGCTCCAGCGATGGCAAAGCACATTAAGTTAGGAACCTATTTATCTTTCTTTATGTTTCATTAGATCATGACGTAATAGAAAGTAGGTTATTTGAGACCATGTAATACTATTAGACTTCCGCACTTTGTTGTTCTTATATTCCATTTCTATTGATTCCTTTATTTCCATTCCGCTCGTATTTGTTGACCAGTCTGAGTCAAATGTATAGTTAAAATCATAATATCCATGGTGTCTTCAGGTTGGTCTTTTCCAAATGACAGGGATTGACTTGGGGGCATTACAAGAGTACTTCAAAGTTTTGTATAGCTGGAAATTATGGCCAATAGTTCGACAAAAATTAGAGCACTCGTGATATAAATTAGTGTACTTATGATTTCTTTGGGCCATATGGATCCGAAGGTATTTATGCGCTTTTTTATATTTGTTTTAAGAAATTGTGGATGGTTAATAATCCTTCCCCTTTCCAAAAAGAAGCTTTAGGGGGAGAGTTGCTATGTTTAAAATATTACACTTTATGGCTAATCTAATTAGATGTAGAGTAAAAAGGAAAATAGTCAAATTTGATGCATCTGGCCAGACTATACCTTGTATATAAAAATTTAATAATATAGTATGACTACACTTGGTAGTCATCCTTTAGTTCCTAAACAATTATTAAGTCTCTTGTCATAGCTCCGTCACAAGTGTATAACAATTTGTGACAAAAATTGTCCAGCACTTTTCCGTCATCATTTTTCTTGTACTGACCTTATCTTCTTACGGTCTACATACACTCATTTGCTAGAACCAGCATTACAAGCATATGCTGTTCTTCAGAAAACATGTGCTTGGGAGTAATAGCACCGACAACCATTCTAGAGCACTTAACAAATATTGAGGAAAGGCACCCCTTGCTGATATGTGGACCGAAGCTCCTGATCTGGCTAATGGTTTTTGGTCCCCACCTTTCAGCAATTCGCTTTCTCATCAACGCTTTTCTGAGTATCTGGAATTACTGAACCTCATCAGTCCCTACAAGCTGAACACTCACAGAAGGGATGGTTGATCCTGGTCTTGGGGGAATTTTAATGTTAAACAAGCTTATGATATTCTACAGATCCCTGTCCAGCCTAAAGACAACCACATGACCACTGACTGCCTGGCTGATTTGGATGACTAAGGTCCCACTAAAAATTGAAATCTTCATTTGGCTTCCACGTAAAAGACGTCTACAGACTGCCTCTTACTGTGCTCGTTGCCTCTCTGAAATTGCGTCCATCTGCTGGTTGTGCAATTCCAATTCCCTGGTTGTGCAATTCCAATTCCCTGGTAGACACCGAATATCTTTTAGGTTTCTAATGAGGTCTGGACGAGCATTAGGATTGATTGGATCTTCCTCAGGACTGAACAAGACTTTTGGACTTCTTTTCGAAATGATAATGCGAGGGGCCCTACTATTACATATCGATCTCGCAGGAATTGGGCTCTCCTTTTTGCTGTAATCTGGGCTATCTGATTACAACGGAATAGGCTGATCTTTCAGAATGACTGATGTTATGTAGAGAATATCCGTAATCATGCTATGCTTATGTATGATGAGTGCCGAGCTTTGTGAGGTTCCTACGTTTTAAATACTCTAATCTTTTGTAATCTGTGACCACTGTACCACCCTTTCATCAATAAAGGTTTTGGATGGTTAGCAATCTGGTTAATCATCCTTTTTCCCCTAAAAAATGACAGCTTTTTATTTTTTCTTTCATGCTACCCCAGAAAAGTTTAAATCATAAGCGACCTTTGAGAAACCACATGAGGCAATACCAACACAAGCTATTCTACTACTCCTTTCTTTATTTGAAGGAATAAGATTGCATTCCAACAGAATTGTTTTGGTTTTATTTATTAGCACATGAAAGAACACCAAAGAAGTTGTCACAGAACATCATAGCACAAGTTACTAAAGACAAATCAACAATAACAACAAAGCCTTATCCCACTAGGTGGGGTCGGCTACATGGATCATACGACGTCATTTCGCTCTCGTTGATCCATGTTCATGAGATTCGACAGGGTTTTACGCTGACTATCGGGGCTAACACAACCCTCCTTCTTTATCCGGACTTGGGACCGACTATAAAATATAAACGGAGTTTACTAAAGACAAATCAAGATGAGATATTTTTTTCACATAATATCTAGACATGGAGAAGATTGCTAGGTCTTCTTATCATTCCTCACAGCTCTTGTTTTGCCTTGAATTATTCATAACATATAAAGCAAGAGCATTGCAGTGGCACAGAGTACTCACTTGAACGCAGAGCTGGGAAACTTATGCTCCTGGAAACTTCAACTATATATAATAGAAACTGTAAGGCTACCAAGAAAATTGCAGTGATAGAGAGGAGACATTCAAATGCCAACGTTTCATCACAACATTAATGCAAGACGATGTATCAACATCAGGGAGGGAGGCAATTAAAAATCTCTTCTTTTCTCTTACACTTAACCTTCGACGTCATGTTGTTGAGACTGTGATTGCTTCTTGAATTCCTCGTCTGCTTTCTTTAAGAACTGATCCCACCCGCTCCCCTCTCCTGTATCCAAGTAATCAAATGGCACTGCCGTCTTCAACCCTGGCCGCACTCCGCATTGCCCCTCTACGACCCTAAACTCCAGTAATACTTGCTGACCGTTCTCTTCGTCGTCCTCTCCCTGTTGTCGGTTTTTTTCTTCTTTTTCCAGCTCCTCCCAACTGAACAGTAGTGGCAGCGTGAATGCGCCCCACGGATTGAAATCAATAAGCTTCACCCTGCTGTCACCGGTCACATACACATCGAAGGTGTAGTTTTCGGACTCGAACCTCGGTTCCACGACCTCAGCGAAGAATTTTTCGATCAAAGGTTGGATCTCGTCACGACGGTCGAGTAAGACCGGATAGAAGTTGGTGACCTCGCGCTGGGAGACGCCTACGAGCCTCTTCTGGCGGACGAAGCAGCGGAACTCCATCTCGGGGCGGAGGGAAGGGTACCACTTACGGAGGGCCAGGCAGAAGCCGAAAGGTTGGCTCTTTGCCTGGTCTGCTCCGTTGTCGGAACAAGAGGGAAGTGCTTGAGAGAGGTCGTGGGCGATGGAGTCAGACGCCCGAAGGAGGAGAGCAACGTCGGCAAACGAGGAACAGCGAAGGGTGCCGTCCGCCGCGATCCAGGCGGCGTCCTTGGGCGCACTCCAGTTGAGCTTAGGGAAGGCCGCGCCGCCGAGAGCAGCTATGGACCGCTCGACGGCGGCCTCGAGCTCCGGGAACGATGGCGCGTCGGCCTCTTCTTCTTCGTCGTCGTCGTCGTCCGAGAAGGAGGTGGAAGAGTCAAGGAGGGAGGTGGGGTCGAGGGCGGTGGTGCGGGGGAGGGGATCGCGTCCGGAAGCAGGGCGAGGGAGGAGGAACAGCGCCGGTGGAGGGTCGTCCTCACCGTCGCTATCGCCGGAGACGGGTGGGAGACCATCGAGATAGCGGAGGAAGGAGTCAGGAAGGGGATGGAAGAGGGTTCGGATCGTGAATTGCTTGAATTTGGGGTACCATTCGGCAATTTGGCATCGCCGGAGCTCCGCTTCCTTCATCTCCTGCCTCTCGCCCTCTCACTTGCCTTCTCGCGCGCCGCCGCCTCCAGTGTCGGATTTTTCTAGGTTTGTTCTTTCAGGGCCGAGCTTCCAAAGGAAGAGGCCCAGTTCGTACGTTAAAATTATTCTTCGCTTTTATTTTTTTCTGTTTCTATGAAATAATGGCCGTTTGATATAAAGTTTTGGGTGAATTGCATAAAAAAGTCTCAACGATTTATTCTCAAATCTAGTCAGAATTTTTATTTTTTACGTAAAAAATTACGAACTTTGATTTTATTCTTAAATTTAGCCTAAACTTATATTTTTGTATAAAAAGTCATGAACTTTAATTAAAGTCTCAAATCTAACCTAAAGTTTTATTTTTAAAATTTTAAATAGTTGTAAATGTAGCCTATTATTATTTTATTATTTAAAATAATAATTCAGTGATCATTACATAGACAAGTCATAGAAAATAAAAGATTAAAAATTAAAATATTTTTGACAACTTTAACAGTAAGTTAGTTTAAATTTTTAACCTACTGTATTACATATTTTAAATCAACTAAAAGATAGTCTAATTATAAAATAGGCTAAAAAATTAAACTAACTTTACTATCAAAGTTGTCAAAAAAAATTTTAATTTTTAATATTTTTTTGTGACTTGTCTGTGTAATGATCACTAAATTATTATTTTAATAATAATACAATAATAGACTACATTTATAACTAATTTTAAAATTTTAAAACTAAAAGTTTAGGTTAGATTTGAAATTTAAATTAAAGTTTATGACTTTTTATGCAAAAATATAAGTTTAGGTTAGATTTGAGAACAAAATCAAAATTCGTGACTTTTTACGTAAAAAATAAAAGTTCAGACTAGGTTTGAGAATAAATCGAAAGTTGAGACTTTTTTATGCAATTTACTCTAAAGTTACATCAATTATTAATTCCACGTCATTACTTTATCAACTCATTGCTAATTCAGACAGGAGACCTAAAAAACATCCTTTCAAAATACTGTTCAATGACATGTTTTTTTTTCACAAAAATATTCTTTCAATTAAAATTTAAATATTTTATTAATAAATGATATGATCCAACTTTATCTTTTTTATTTTTAAAAATATTTTATTATAACTCCATGGTCTTCCTCATCTTTTTTATTCATATTAATTTTTCATTTTTTGCATTATTTATTTATATATGTAAGCAATTCTAAAATAATTTTAAAATTTTTTTGATATTTTTCCTTCAAGTATTTTAATTATTATTTATATTACTACTACTTATCAAATAGCGATATTATCAATAATTTAAATATCGTAGTCTACTTTAATGATATTCTAATTTGATGAATAATTCAGTCGATAATGTATCAAACAGTCTCTAAAATATCGTTATCTTTTTTTAGGAAAAAATATATAATAATGTATATTGTCACACAATTTCGTATTAGAACTCTTTGTATCACTTAAAATTTTATTATATAATATTATATTTCATGTAAAATAATGAAAAAAAACTGTGACCTACCATAATTCAAATCCGCTGAAGTGTATATGAACATAGACCGAACTTTCAAATATACCCCATCATTATGTAAACACCACCTAAATTCAATCCTGACATGGGCATTAATTCTAACTTTTATATTGGTAGTTAATGAGATGTCAAGAGTAGTGTGACTATTGGTTGAAGGGGTGCAACCGTATCAACTTATATATATAGTGTGGCATTAGAGGGACGGAGAACACATCATAATAGTCCTTTGAACAGAATTATGTGTGCATTCGGATGATCCCCAATCAATAATAATATTTATAGTTACTTCATTGGTATTAGGGCATCGATCCATCTTTGAATAATCCGTTCATTGTGCGCTTGTCAAGCGCTTGTGATAATCACCGTTGATGAGGTCCTTGATGGCGTGCGATCTATGTTTTCCCTGGATCTCATTATTAGAGGAACGCAAGCATGTCACTTGCAAGACACCCTTGTGTCATCTTCCCTCACCTCTTTTGGCCCTTTACGACCTTGAACGGGATCGAAACCAATGATTCAAGTTGCTGCCGCTAGTAGCGGCACATCAAGGCAAGGTCCGAACTTACATATTGTTCGTTGGTGCTGCTCAGCACTTCGTAAGTAGTCCATCACCCGGTCGTCTGCATCATCGACTTCTTTGACCACACCATCGATATCGCACTTGTGTCATACTCGCTAAGCTCTCTTCAATTATTTATTTTGTCTTTCGACAAAAATATCTTAGTTATGGGTAGTTCCCAAATATGATTTATTTTGTCTTTTGATGAACTGAATGATCTTGATATTGTGTATTGCTTTTATCTTTTTAAGATATTGTACATTCGGAAAATTAGAGTTTGAACAAATACTAAAATGAATCTAATGCTTAACATATTAGGTGTAAAGAACATTGCATCATAATGTTGTTTTTTTGACATAACATATCATGTGCATGAACATTGCACTGAATTATTGTTTAGATTAAAATTTGTTCAATTTTTTTTTTCAAATGGAAATATGGTAAAAAAAATTGTTGTGATTCATTCAATCATTTGTGATATGTTGAGTGTGGTTACACATAAGAAAAAATGTATATTGTGTTACATTCGATGATGACTATTTGTGATGATCCTTTATTAATTTCGTAATATCTTGAAAAGAGCATCCGATGCTTTTGAAATGTAGAATATTAGAGAAAATTTGGTGAACCAATTCGAAAAGTACGGACAAAAGAGAAAAAATATCTCTAGGAATGAGTGATTATTCCATTCAATATGTCGAAATACTACTAGTATTTTTCATATGTTACAGTAGGATTAAATGGTAGAGATTTTTCTGTATAAATGGTAGAAATAATATTTATATGTTATCCTACTCATGACTTTTAAATGAAATTTATTTTTAAAAAGAGCTACATACAAAAGATTCTCACCTAGAAAATTAATGCAATATGAATCGATAATGTCAGAAAGCTCGAATTAGACCATCTTCGAAGAGGGAATATAAATTTCCATATGTTGATCTAAGTCAACTTTGGGAGAAGTATGGTTACATGCAGGTTTATTAGGTATATCCAAAGGGTATAGATTCTTCGATAAATAAGAACTATCCATGTGATAGGTCATGATCCAAGATTTCAGAAGAAAAAAAATGTGCATGAATGAAAGGATAAACATCCTTTGTTATAGTAAAGGTGACTATGAAGGGGACATATTAGACACACATTTAAGAGTAGAAGATAAAGTTATATAGAAAATTAAATCTTTCGTAGAAGTTGATGATATATATGATAACACGAGTATAATAAGAAACAAGATGCCTCGAACAAAACTCACACACTTGAAATTAGTATGGATGCGAGATTTTCGTATTACACTATGATGTTTATAAAAGGATGTACAGATCTTACTTCAAAAGTGATAATTTTGATGTGTCTAGAATCATGAATGATTAACATGAAAAATAATTAGATTCAATTGATCGAGTGTGAATGGATATTATGTGACTTATCAGAAGGCAAAATATATAGGGTGCAAATGAGTATATATATATATATATATATATATATATATATATATCGAGTTGATGGTACTGTTGAATAGCAATAAAAGAAATGTGTTGCCAAGATCATACTTAGTTATTCGTAGTTGATATATATATATATATATATATATATATATATATATATATATCGAGTTGATGGTACTGTTGAATAGCAATAAAAGAAATGTATTGCCAAGATCATACTTAGTTATTCGTAGTTAACTTTTGGATAATCTATTATCTAAAAGTGAAGTTTGCATTGAAAAGGATGGTTTTAGCCATGGTTATATACACACACACATATATATATATATACATATATATATATATATATATATATATGTTACTTTAATGGGATTAACGTACTCGATAAATTGAGGAAACAAATATGTGACAACCTGATTATCTTAGGTGGAAATTTGGAGAATAAGGTGTATGAAAAAATCATAATATGGCTTAAGAAAGTTGTAATATTATATGGGCATCTCATTTCAACTTTGACATGAGGAATTGGATTGTTGTATATGCAAATATTGGGAGCAAGTTTGCGATAATATTAGTTTTTTAAAATGACATTTTGCTCACCAAAATATGATGCCATATGGCTCAATAAGATAAATGAAAAGTTTAGAAGGACATTGAGTTTGAGTCACTAACAAGATTTGAATAAGATGTTAAGATTTGAAGTACATAATAGTATTATAACATCAATTGTGATTGAGCAAAGACTTAATGAATAAGAAAATATTTTAACCAACGATGAAAGTTCTAATGCACAAAAGATGGGAGCTTGATGTATGTAATATTAAATACAATGCTTGTTTTAACTTATGGAGTGGGTCAAGTCGATAAATTTTTTTAAAGATAATCCTAGAACGACAAAGTGAGATGCCTTTTATAAGAATTATGAAATTGTATAAAGATAAAAGTACAATTGGGATTGACATGCACTGATACAATTAATTATATAAATTATTTATGTATGAATTTGGTAAAAATATTATCAATTGAAAGTTCATATTATGTCACCTATTAATATTGGGTGGTGCAATTAGTTTTTATACTTGTAAGAAATAAGAATGTGTGGTTAGACACACATAAGAAGTTTAATATATTATCGACACAAAAACAACCATCCAAACAATATTGATCTCAAATGCTACATTATAGAACTAAGAGTCAATGGATAACTGAGATATACTATGATGATCAAGAGGTTATAAAATTGACACTATGAAGTAAAAGTTCTAAAGAAAAGCATACTAAAAAAACACTATATTGTAATATGATGAAAAGAAAAAAATGGCGCGATGAATGTTTCATGAACTTCATGGTTGACATTAAATGTTTATTTAATGGACCTAAAAAATTATTGACTCAAGATGAAGTTTAATGATCAATGAACTTCGAGGTAATATATTTAGTTAATACTGCATGGACAATGAAAGTGTTGGATATTCAAGGCGAAGTTTCACAAAATAGTGCACTTCAGGGTAACATATCTAACAAACACTACATGAACAACAAAAGTGTTGGATATCACTAACCACATTAGTCAAGTGAGAGATATTAGTTAGTGGCCGATATGGTCATGCCGTTAAGAGTCATCACCGTTAGTTGAAAGGGTGCAACCATGTGAACTTATACATTAGAGGAATGGAGTTAGAGAAGCATATCGAAATAATTCATCATTGAACAAAATTATGCCTGCATTCGGATGATACCCACTTAACAGTAATATTTTATTATAGTTATTTCATATATCACTTTTCCACCAATAGTGCTGAACTTTTACTTAGAAATAAGAAAACAATTTTCTATCTCTTTGAGAAATAGTTAATGTTTGGGAGAAAATACACTATTCTTGTAATTGAGTCTTCAACCCTGAATCCCTTAATCCTGATCCTTCCATTGCCTACTTTACCCAAGCTTAATCATGCCTAGTGGGATTGATCTCATCAATTACTGAATCAGGGATTACCTTTGGAGCCTAGTGTTAGGTAAAGTCACAGGCTTTCATGGTTTCCTATTGAATTTTAGAGAAACTACCGGAACATTATTGGACCTGACATTTATAACCATATTACAAATGCCTTAAAACACTCTGCCTAGCAATTGGATCAAGACAGGCATGGAATTCATAGCTAAGAAGGATTTCACTTCACAAATATCTGATTTCAGACAAATCTCCGTACTGTACAAGGTTACTACTAAAATTCTAGTACAACTCAAGCCAACCTTAGACAATTTAATTGATCAATCTGCCTTCATCTCACAGAGATCCATCCACGATAACATTATCATTGCCCAAGAAGTTATCCATTCCATAGATAGGGGTAGAAAGAAATTCCTATTGCTTAAGATAAATATGGAAAAGACTTTTGATAGGGTATCCTAGAGTGCTATGAAAATCATCGTCAGGAAAATGAACTTTCCCCCATCTTTATTTCTTGGATCCTTACTTGCATCAAATCCCCTATCTTCACCTGTAATATCAATGGATCTACACCCCTTCACTAGCTACAGGGTGACCCCATCTCCCTTTACCTATTCATTCTTACTTCCCAGGTGCTCACTTCCCTAATCAATCATCAAATCACTACGGGCTCTTTCATTCCATACCCCATAAACACATTCCAGCTAACCATATGATCTATGCATACAACTTGCTCATTTGCACTGTTGTCACTAAATCAAACTATATCACCTTAAAGAAAATTTTTAAAGATTATGAAGGTTTGACTCTGAAATCTTCTTTCCCCTTAAACTGGATCCTAACCCTTTTCATATCTGGGAGTCCAAATCTCCTACAAATACATACCAGCAAAATCACAAAGAACAATTATGGACAAAATCACAAAGAGAGTAATAGGGTGGAAACAAATTCTACTAAACCAAGCCGGCAAGGCTGTGCTCATCAATTATGTGATCAATTTTATCTCTGTCAGTTCTTCTTTCATTACTAATGGCATTATTGACGCCATTAAAAAGCATCTTTATTTGGAATCTTGGTGGTGGAAAACGTGGTACACACCTTTTAAATTGGGAATCTGTGCAAATGCCCAAGCTCTATGGAGGTCTTGGGATAAAAAACTTGAAGCACATCCGAACATCTCTGCTTGCCAAAAGAGTTATCGATATGTTAAATAATAAAAACACTCCTTAGGTGCAGCTAGTTAGATACAAATATGAAATCATCCATCCATGGTCCCTTTCTAATGTCCCCAGCTCCTTTGCCTAGTGTTGGAAAGAAATCTTGAATACCCTGGATATCATCAAGTTAAGCATTATGATTCAAATTGGGGATGGCAAGAAAACAACTACTTTTTAGGATCCATGGATCTTCTATGTGCCTCTTAATTGGAAACCTACTTACATCTATGTACATCTGATGTCAAGCACCATGATGGTAAAAGATCTCATAATTGTTGGAACTATAATTTACTTGCTGAAATGTTTGGTCTTGAGCTATTAAATTGCATTCTTTTTGTCTACTTATCTCTTGCTGCCTATAATGATACCTGATTTTAGGTGATGGATACTCAAGAAGTTGCTAAAGCTAACTCAGTTTATAGATTCATTGTGGACAGCTCTTTACCGCCACCTCTGCCTAAAGGTCATCTTGGAGTCAAAACCCACTTGGACAACCATCTTGGAACCACCTTTGGCAGTTCAGCACTGCTCCAAAAATAAAAGTTTTTCTTTGGAAATTATTGCATAAAAGACTCCCCACTTCTGACGTTATCTTGTGTTTTATTCCTTCTAGTATCCCTTCTTGCAAGTTGTGCGGTACTCATATTGAAATCATGGATCACCTGTTCTTTATGTGCCTTTTCATTCTGTATTTCTGGTCCATTGTCCAAGCTGAATTCAAATTTAATTTTACACTATGTTTGGATCAACACTCATTAAGGGGAATGGAAGAGAATGAGGGGAAAGAAAATGAGAGGGAAGTGAAGGGAACTTTTACATCCCAATTTGGGGTTGGAACAAAATAGTACAAAAGGAGGGGAAAATGTAAAGGAGGGGAAATAAAATAGGAAATTTTATTCAAACAAGAAAAAAAATTTTTCCTTCCCTTCCTCCTCTTTACCCTCCATTCACCTCAATCCATTCACAGTGTCAAACTATTGTCTCATTCATGGCCTGATTCCAGTTCAAAAACAAAATTGAGATATCTTCTTGTTGTTTGTCTCTGGGGTATATGATCTGTTAGGAACGAGACAGTGGTTAGATCCAAGATGACAACCACGAGGCTGGTCTGGTCTGACAGAGAGTGTTGTCCATCTACAATGAATATGATAGATGCTAAGTTCTTGAGGCAATTCATCCCCATGACCCTTCCTTGGCCCAATGGGAGCTCCTGTTTGTGAGGTAGACAAAACTAAATTTATGACTATAAAGGCACTCTTGAGGAAATTGGACATGTGCTTAGAACTCCTACCCCACCAACAGACTTGGCCACTACTAATGCCTCCCTGGACTCTATGACGTAGGACTTCTTTCTAAGCCTCACATAATTTGAATTTCTCTGAATTCCACGTTTTCGAAACGGATCTTATCAAATATTTCACATTTAACGATGGAGCTTTCACGGGCTATGGGAAGTCTGGGGGATTGGGATTTATTTGTCACTCTCATGATCTCTCGTTTTTTGTTGCAGGTGCGATAGGTAGCAGATGCCGAATCACGTTGGCACCTAAAGCTCGGGCTATGCTAGAAGGTATCAAATTATGCATCCGAAGGGAAACTCGATACCAAATTTACCGAAATCGTGAGTGTGAAGTTATGTTTAATATATTTGTTTAATTCAATAACTGATTATTTTAATAAGTTACTATGATCAAAGTCGAGGCAAAACTCACGAGGGAGTGCAGGAATAAACCTCTTCCGCGCCAGGCAAAGCCTACGAGTAGTAATTAATAAACCATCCAATTCCCCTCTCATCGTTGTTTCCCATTTTGCACCAACTTGTTTCCTTTAAACGTCCAGTAAGTATAAATAAATATGACACACCAAGCTTATCACCACAAACAAGCAACCTCGGATTTTCCAGAAAATTTTAAAAGTCGATTTACAAATAATTTATTTTGATTTCATTAAAATTTGATTGTCTGAAAATTGTCAGTCGCTCTGGGTGACTTTAGTAAACTGCTGGCATAAATTGCAAAAAAAAAAAAAAAAAAACCAAAGTAACATAGTGCAAAATCACAACAGTGCCAACCAAGTGCCTTAACATTGATCAAGTCATTTATTACCCAGAATAAAGCTACCAGATCATACTCCTAATAGAGCTAATTTCTGATGCTCCTACAGATGAGAAGCATAAATGTTTCTATTGTATACAACAAATAAAATTGTTTTAAGCATTACATTAAGCCATCAACGATTACATTATCAACAAGATACAACTGTTTTCACTTAAACGATTCAATTCATGCCTACTAGCAAACTTTATTGCATGATAAAAAGAGAATTTTGGCTCACAATATAATGAGACAAAAAGTTGATACTGTAGATTGAGAAACAAAATACATCGTCTAGCAAGACAAATTTCATTTTTCTTTAGTCATTCTTTTACGGATCTCCTGAGCTGTATTGAAGATGCCTAGTGTCGGTTTGTTGCACACAAAGCACTTCTTGTTCTTGGCATGATGCTGTCAACATACAAAGCAAAGATATTCACCTCAGTTAAGTCTATCAAATAAAAATAGTTAGAAGGTATTAACAAATAGCACATCAATTATTAAATCACCAAATGGCAAATGCTACGTGTGAAGCACTCCTTGACTAGTAGGGGTAGTGCCAAGAAGGCATACATGTACATGCAGATTTACACTAATTTCAAAAGAAGCATGTTTTTAGGCCTTCAATAATCATTGCACTAACGCTTACTGTCTGCCATATCTAAACATGAAAATACATAAATTTTGGACTAAAGCATCTTTTCGACAGAACTTTAGAATAATTAATGTATACAACAACAAAGCCTTATCCCACTAGGTGGGGTCGGCTACATGGATCATACGACGCATTCGTGGATCCATATTCATGAGATTCGAGAATAATTAATGTATAAAGATACAAAAAAGCATCATGTTTGAGAAACCTAGTTACCATGCTCTGACAAATAGTGTTAGTAAATGTTGCAAGTGCAAAATCAACTAAAGAAACTAACTGGCACAAACAAGTAAAAGAAAGAATGTAGTAATTTCTAGAAGATATAAGAGATTGTAAATTAATCAAGAGATAAAATATAATAACAAATGTCTATAAAGTTTTTTGAGGAATGTTAGGCCCCGACAGCCAGCGTAAAACCCTGTCGAATCTCATGAACATGGATCAATGAATTGGCGACGTATGATTCATGTAGCCGACCCCACCTAGTGGGATAAGGCTTTGTTGTTGTTGTTGTTGCACGTTCTTAAGAGATGTAGAGGCGTGACGACAGGCCAAATGACTAGGCATTGAACGATGATCAAGTGTAGGAATGACTTTTATTATTGATGTCTTCGAGGGGATGGCAAAGGCTTTTGCAAAAAAGTTTGATAGAGATTAATGGAAGAAAAATATGTTTGGTATATTTGCAATAATGGTCCACAATTGGAACTACAATTCCCCAAGCGGCCAAGCTAACATTATTAACCATTGAATAGATAGTAATTATTATTTCTGAGAACTTCAATTCACCGTTAAACTAGTCTTGTAATTAATAATACAGAACAATTACTTAACCAAGCTGTGTGAAAATAAATGGATAATTGTAGGCCTCACATACAATTGTAAGTGAAATCACTAAAGTGGTATTTGAAATCAAATCTACGTAGTATAAGATAAAACTATTGGAAGATAAAGTCTTCAATGATGACATGATGTCTTCAGTCTATGTACTTATATTAACACTCTACATACTTCATTGAGCATTCTTTTTCCTTTTGCAGGGGGTAAAGGTGACTATTCAAGGTTAATCATCATCCATACTTATAAAAGGAGAAGTATATACAACTGTTTTATAATGACAGTGTTATAATCTCAACTCATATGTGGTCACTCTATGAGGTTTGTTTGGATGACTACAACTTTGGGGTAGTCATACTCCATAGATGAAGTTGCATTAGTCTACCACATATTGCAATTGCTGAACAACAGAATCATATTTTTGAAACGAACAACAGATTTATAGAAATTACTTTACAACAACAACAACAACAAAGCCTTATCCCACTAGGTGGGGTCAGCTACATGGATCATACGACGCCATCGTTGATCCATGTTCATAAGATTCAACAGGATTTTATGCTGGCTGTCGGGGCCTAACACAACCCTCCTCCTTTATCCGGACTTGGGACCGGCTATAAAATATAGGCGGAGTTATTTATAGAAATTACTTTATAATAAAAAAATGGTTTCTTCATTTACAAGTTTAACATTGACATAAATTGCTTAATCGATAAATTGTAAGGTTCCAGGTTCTGACGTTATACACAAAACATGAGGGGAAGTGCACAATCATATGAATAAGAAATACAAATGATCAGGGACTCATATACTAGTATCCCACAATATCTTCTTTTGGAGACGAGGAATTGCTAAGTGACAAGGCACACACATTGCTTGGATCAACATGTTTCACTGAGCATGTTCTGCCGTTTTTTTTTAGGGTGATGCTCTAACTTAAGTTGTATTTGGTCAATTAAGATTAAATATACGTGATCTGCAAAGATGAACCATTTTAACTACACAATATTTTTAATCAAAATTGGCCCAAGCAATCATGTCTTAGCATAGTGAACATAATGGCCTTATCCCTAATCATCATTCCCTAAGAATTTTTCTTTTCTTTGATCCCAAGAAGTATTCAACAATAGCTATGAAGGCTGATATTTTCAATGAAAGGATAACATGAATTAA
This sequence comes from Pontederia crassipes, assembly GCA_030549335.1. Lineage (NCBI taxonomy): Eukaryota > Viridiplantae > Streptophyta > Magnoliopsida > Commelinales > Pontederiaceae > Pontederia > Pontederia crassipes. Next base: position 43,447,881 of record CM060195.1, read on the forward strand.
CAAAAAATTTCATACCTTCAGTGCACAATGCTCACAAAAATAGTGCTTGCAGTTAGTCACCACTGGATCCTCAAAAGGTTGCCGACAAATAAAGCAGGCAAAGGGCAGCGAATCATCGTCGTCGTCATCATCCTGGCCACCTGTCTGCGGGCCATCTTCTCCCCCTCCCATCGCTAGCTCTCTCTTCCTTGCCTTCTCCGCTTCCTCCCATTCCTTCTCCAGCTGCCATCCAGACTTATAATCCCCTCTGTCGTGCATGAATTTGCAGGCGTCGCCAAAACCACAATACCCAGTCTCCTTATAGTCCTTGCAAATATCCGGCTGGTAATCAAACCTCGCCGTCAGCCGTATGTGCGCCGACGCCCGGAGCGGGCCGTGAGCGCCCCCAGCCTTCTCACCGGCAACCGTCTGCTCCCTCCGGAAGCCGGCCTTGTAATCAGTGTACCCGTGGATGCCCTTGTAGAGCTTTCCGTCGCCTCCAGCTGCGGCCCCCGACGAAGAGGGCTTTCCTTTAATGGCCTCTTCAGCCTGCTTGAGAACGCGCTCGCGGATGGCGCGGGCGTCACGGGAGAATTCAGTCTCCGTCTCCAGGGTGGCGGTGGCGCGGCTGTCGTGCTCGACCTGGATTTCCTTGGACGACTCGAAGTGGAAGAGAGCGTCGGGACGGTCGCCGCCGACGTCGTCGGGGTCCGCCTTGACGGCGGAGGACTTGAAGGAGGAGGAGGAGGAGGAGGAGGAGAAGTGAAGCTTGTTGTCGGCGGATGCGGGCCTCTTGGGCCTTCCGGAGGAGATGGAGGTGGGGCGCTGGTCGCCGGCATCGTCGTCCTCTTCGGAGTCCGCCGTCTGGCGCTTGCGGATGTTCTTGTTCCTGGTGGGCTTCCGGAAGAAGTTGCAGACCTCGCCGGAGTTGTGCTCGTCCGCCATTGATGGCTGAAAGAAGACTCGAAAGTTTGTTAGGGCTCGAGAAGAAGGCACTTCGAAGGTCCCAAAACGTAAGAAGGGCAGAGGAACGCTCCTTAGCCCTTGATCTGAGGGCTTCCTTAGCAGTTTCACGGTCCACGATTAAATTCGCCCGTCTGTGATGAACCCACCCTCCGATTAAATTTGATGGTATGCGATGAATCCATTAAATTTAATATATTTGTTATGTAAGTGGTTTTTCATCTTGATCAAGTTAAAGAATAAAAGGTCATGCATAAATTTTCCTTTTTTTTCCTTCAAATTTGATAGGGTCTTATTTTCTAATTATATTAGAAATGGTTTATTTTTTAATTAAAATTAGTTTCTTATATTCTAATTTGATTATAATTCCTTTTTCCTTTTATTTCTTTTTTATTAGGTCTTGTTTGGATTTATCCTATTAACAAGAATACTTGGAACTTTTTTTTATCATACTATAGAATTTAATATTATTTTGAGGCTTAATCCTTAATACCCTAATTGGACCAAGAACCTATCAATTGGTATCGAGTTAATTAATTTTCATTGATATTTCGTATTTTTGTTGAACCAATAAATTTAATTATCTTCGTCTTTTGTTGTGTCCAACACATCTACTGCAATCCATAAATAACTTAGTTATCTTCGTATTCTATCGGCGTCTAATACATCTAGTGCAATCCACTTCATTCATCCTTGTCAACCAATAAACTACACTGTCAATACACCGACTCGTCAGATAAAAATTTATGCCATTAACTCGACATAAAAAATGCAAAGTGGCATATCAAATTTATAGAAATATTCTTTGAATTCTCAAGCATCATCCAATTTGAAATTTTCTTCATTATTAGAACATATGACCGTACTTGAGGAATAAATTAAAAATATATCACGATTGATGGAACAATAAACCAATTTAAAACGAGGGACAATTCAAGTTCTTTACATGACAAATATTATAAAGATGATGGGCATGTTTCTAACATATTTTGTATGAAAAGAGACTTTTCACATTTGGATGAGAATGATCCAATTGGATGAATTTCTGGAGCTAAAAAATATTTTTGATATCATTGCATCACAAAAGTATTTAAAGTGGAGCTTGCATCAATCAATCTTGATAGTGGATGTTATCCAATGGTCAAATTAGTTAGAAATGAGACGAGGAACACTAAATTAGAAATTTTTTTTGAAGAGTTATTAGCACATTTCGAACCACTAGGGTTTGAAAACATACACGGAGAGCTAACCAAGATTCAACATTACAATGTACTCATTTTGAGCGACTTTCGAATCACAAAATATTGGAATGACCATCATTTATTGGTTGAAGGAATTCTTCCTGATATTTGACGTGAAGTTAAAGCTCGAAGATGTGTGAGAATGATACTTGCTATTTCATTTGCTTTAGTAGAAGAAGATCGATTAAGGTACAAATGATTGAAAATAATTTCAACCATTCATTTGAATCCCTCTTTATATGCTCCACTTAGATCTTCAATTAATGAATTGTCATAACAAGACAAGGAACGTGTTCATAAAGTTATATTCTTTCATTGTAACGAGGCAGAAAGGTCATATTTGCTACAAGGGACAATTGTTAATCATTTCATGCAAAAGTTGAAAATAAAATATCATAGTTGAATCAATGCATGTGCTTGGTGGTTATACAAAACTTCATATTATGAACTTAAATGATTTTTTAAGAAACATCAAATAACTATTTTGGTTAATACTAAAAGCTCTAATAACTTTATGAAGGTCAAGTTAGCCAAGCAATTGGACTTGCTATCAAACTGCGTTCAAAGTCTAAGGTCAAACTGACTTTTGGATTCTCGTGTTAAAGTCTCAATGCAAGGTCAAAAATTATTTATTAATACTTATTTTTTACCAATTGATGATTATGAAGTTATTTAAAGAATTAAATGGTTACGCATGTTTGGACAAGTTACTTGGAATTTTTTGAAACTTATCATGACATTCAAGTGAAATGATCAAAGATTTAAAGAATAAAAAACATAAGCTCGATTACGCATCGAGCTATCAAAGAATCAACCTATTGAATGAATCATTAAGAAGAAAAAATTACCTTGACATCACAAGAAGCAGTACAAGATAAATTCTTCCTCGAGAATATCACCACACATCACAAGCTTGGAAGAGAAAGAAATTAATAAATCGTCATTGGAAGGGACAATTTTCAAAATTTATTACTGGTCAGCCTTGAGGACAAGGCTGATTTCAAGGATGCGAGAATGACATGATTTTATTTCCTAATTATATTAGAAATGGTTTATTTTATTTAATTAGGATTAGTTTATTATTTCGTAGTTTGATTATAGTTTTTTTTCTACTTTTGACTAGGAGTTGTTTGGTTTTACTTTATAAATAGGAACCTTTGGAACTTTTTTTGTATTATGCTTAAGGGAATTAATCTTGATAATTGCTTGGAATAAATATTTTAGAGTTCTGACTCGAAGTGTTTTATTGAAGGCTTGATCATCTCGAAGTGATTAATTTAAGATCCCAGTTGGATTAGGAACCTATCAAAACCCTACTAGAATAATTTTCTTCCTCTAAAGATCTCTTTGCAAACGTTGATGCTCAAACACATTGATCGAGGCAACCGCTTGAAACATCGATCATTGCTTATTTATCCCACTTTCTCTCTATCATCGTCTCTCTTTCCTTGTCACATAGGCACAAACACAATTTCCATTTTGTTTGTACTTGTCTCTAGCCAAATTTTAGATATGCTGGAAGACAAATATTCAAAACATTTTTTCTCCTTGTTCGTGTGAAGTAGAATCCTTCTAAAATTCTCTCTAGTTTGATACATTTTTTATGTAATGAAATAGGGGGAAATCGATATGGTAGAACAACATATTAGCCATACATTTTTTTTAATCAACAACTAGATTTAAGGTAACTAAGTTGAAGAGCATCGATCACAATTGTCTACTTAAAATTAAGTTAGCCAAAAAAAATTAAAGCAAATAAAAGCTCTAATATAAAGGAAGAATCAAATTTTGTTGCAAAAAAATTCAAGACACTCTGGGATCCTCTCCTTGAACTACGACGTTCCTCTCCAATGATCTCGCGATCCATTTACTTCTTCGTCAACCTTTTTCATTGACGATCCCAAGTGACATTCTACTTCTTCCATGGCATTCCTCTTGAATGATCGAGTGATTGCTCCTTCCCACAATCTAGAGCGAACACTCTTCATATTAAGCATCAATGACTATAAGCGGAATGATTATAAGTAGATAGATGCATAAATAATTATAAGCAAATGCATACTCAATGCTACAAATATGTGTTATGTAGAAGTGAATCTAGTGATTCTTTTATAAAGTAAAGAAAAAGAGATATTTTTCTTCATATCAAATGGATCAAATATGTTAATATGATAATTTAATTATATTTTATTGGTTGTAAAGAATTTTCCATATTTTTCTAATGGTTCAAAACAATATGATAAAATATTTTTTTCTCGTAAAAAATTTGTTCACATTAAATTATTTATTAGTACGTTCTTATTAGTGATTTGTGTGATTTTATTATTTCTTAAATTTTCTTGAATATCATGTGAGTTTATAATCATTTTTTAATACAATTGTGAAGAACAAGTGGTGATCCTCGACCTAAGAAGCTCAACTTTTCATGGAACATAATTGAATGGGTGAGACTTTTTATAAAATGATGACATTATGGTTGTAGTAATGTTTCATGTCTTTTGTAATATTTAATATGTATTCATCATGTCCCAAACCTTACTTTGAATTTTATTTAGTATGTAATAGCCACATCAATGATGTATGTTTTGTAAGAAGCATATCACGAACCTTGTCAGTTTTAAATAATATGATGTTGTAGTGTTACATTCAATCAACTTTCTTTTGGTTCATCCTTTTTTTTCAGGATTATTTTTTTGGGCCATGTGAGATACTAACTTTTTTTGGTGTGAAGTTGTAGTGTTGCATTGTGTTACCTCCATTTTTTTCACTGAGATGAGCACATGAGATGGAACTTGCAACCAGCGAATGACACATATCACATTTGCCCATCTTGAGAGCTGAACAACTCTACAAAGAGTTTCTAAAATTTACCAACCCGCAACTTCTTAAGAATTCAAATGCATGAATCAAATAATTTTTCTTCCTACCAACCCACGATCACCACATTACTGAACATTAAAGAAGTAAATTTGCAAAATATGTACTTTTGAGCATAGTGTAAATCACTGTTCATTCTTCCATAAAGGAACACTATATGAAGGTAACTTCCGAACACCTGATTGGTCAACACGCGAATTCCATAAGAAGAAAATGCGGAAAGCCAAATAATAAAACTTGCAAAAATTGCTACTTCCACATGGATGTACATTGAGTTGCTTGTCGATTAATATTAAAGAGACTAATAAACTCATAGCAATCACAACTTTTCTATAAAAAAACTAAGCAATGTGACATATTCAAAACACAAGGAAGAGGATTGAAATGTCATTAGAAATTCGTAACAAAGATTTTAGAACCGCTCACTGAAAGATTGATTGAAGTGAGAACATTAGAGAATGAGAAGAGGCCTAGTAATATCATGAGTACAATAACATCAATTCCTCCGTTAAATCTTCCAACGTGAATGGTATCACTAGTAACACAAGTAAAAAGCAAGTGGCTAGGAAGTTCCTACTAACATCATGAGTATAATATATAGCATATGAGTTTTTTAGGTAGTATTTTCATACTAGAATATGTGAATAGTTGAATTGATAAATTAGTTCGGGTGAATTTGGATCAGTGTTGTCAAGGCCAGACCGGCCGATCGAACTGGTCCGACTACTGATCGGCCACAATTGTAGCCCAGTTGAAGCCCAAAAATTGGACCCCAATTTGAACCGAATTGAACAAGACCAAGCCACTAAAAAAACTAGTCAAAGTCGGATTGAACCACGTTTCAACTCCGTTTTTTGTTCAGCCAAAATTTTTTATTAAATTTTTTTACTAAGAGATAATTTGATAAAAAATATTATTATAAATTTAGAAAATATCCAAAAATGAACTTTCTCCATAAACATTCATATTGGCCCATTAGTTTTCTCCTCCATTTATACTTGTCCATTTACTCTTATTTTGCTACTACTATCAATGTGGAATTATTTTTGTACACTCACTTGTTCTTTTTTCCTTCATTTAGCCTTAAATTTCTTAAACTTTGAGTTTTAACTTATGGATTATTATCTTATTCAATTTTTAATATCATAAATGTATATTATAATATAAATTAATTATATATTTATTATATTAATATAATATTTATCATATTAGATAAATTAGTTATATTTAAATTATGCAAACTTCAATATGCTTAGTATAATATAATAATATATATATATATACACAACTTTAAATTTCTTTAATTTAGTATGTCATAAGTCAAATTAAATACTTAACTACTAATTATACTTTATATTTATTTATACAATATGTAATCTTGTCATAATAATTTGTGAGAAAAATATGTATTTATTGTTTCTAACATAAAAAAATAAATATATGAAATACAAAAAGAATTAACCAATAGAAAATTTCTATATAATAATCAAATACAATGATTTTAATTTACTAAGTATATAATAATTTTAATATCAAATCTTAAAAGTAATTATACATTTATGATTGTTATTTTTTAATTACATTTTGGCATCATATATATATATATATATAATCAAAATATCATAGCATGATTTAGTATATCATGATAAATATAATATTTTATTATTATCCGGTCCTATCGACCGATCCGATCGATTCGACCTGAAACGAACAATTATTCGGGCCGTCGTTCGGTCCGGTCCTAACAATATTCGTTTAGATTGAGCGTAACGAGAAATTAAAAAGTTGATGTGATATTAAAAATTGATGTGATAGATTAATTTTAGTGGATGTTTGAATAAAATATAAGCATTATAAATATAAAATATAATTTTATTAATTAGTAAAATATCAGTATAAATTAGTTTTTTTATGAAATATAATTTTAATCAGTTATATTTAACAAAATATTAAAAAATCATGAAATTTAAAAGTAATAAATAATATTACATCAATTTTTTATATAAATCTATTATATCTAATAAATTAATTATTTTTATGAGAGAAATGTAAGAGAGAGAATAAGGAAAGAAAAAAGAAAAACATATTTGAAAAAAGGAGTTGTCATGTAAACAAATTGAAAAAAGGTTAAACAATGTTGTAGTGCCACCCTCCGATTCTACCAAAAGGTGAGAACCGAGGTCAAATGACATTTGATTTTTGTCAAACATTACATCATTTGATTTTTGTCTGATTTTGATTGTCAAACGTAGTACAATTGCTAGTAACAAATCTAATAAAATAGGAATAAAATAACATTAGAGTTTGCGTAGTTGTAATGAAAATGCAAATCTTCTTTTTCCAGTAATCAAGAAAATGTTGTGCAAGTAGAGATGGAACACTTATGTTTCTCAAAATTAGGTATCCTCCCATACTAAATGAGAAAAACTATCTAAGCTGGTGTGTGTATGATTGAAGGGGGATGGAACAAATAATTGTTAAATTGGAAATAGAGTTTGGTTTCAATCGGTTCTATTGTGACATTTGATAGAATCAAAATTGAAATTTAAGATGGAAATTAAGGATCATGTGATCCTATCACCCTAATTCTCATCTTTTGGTTCCACCTTTTTGGTGGAATCTATTCAGGCACATGCTTTTTTTAGTCAACTTTTTTTTACGTGACATTTTTCAAATCTATTTTTTCTTCTCTTATTTTCTCTCTATTATATTCCTCACACAAAATATTTTATGTATTATATACAATATATTTATTATAAAAGGATTAATTTAATACTATTTATTATTTGTTATTTCATAAAAAAAAATATATTTTTTTAAATATAGTTTATTAAAATTATTATTTATTACAATTAATAATATATTCTTAACAAAAAAATTAACAATATTTTAATTTACACTCAATCTTTATTAATTATTAAAATCATATTTATATCTAAAATTATTGTATTTCATTTAAACACCCATTAAAATAAATTTAACACAATATTTTTTTTCAAATTTGAATCTTTTGTTTCATTCATCTTTTTATTGAATTAATCTATCGGTTCAACTATTCATCGAGAACAAGAAAGAATTACCATTTAGTTGCCAAATGCATAATGTTTTTTTTTGTTGTAAAAGATGCATATATATATTAAGTAACTCCAGTGGAGTGGTGGGGGTTGCTCCCAAAAGTATACAACCGGATTTGTTCTAACAAAAAAGCCAAGTGGTCAGCGGCAGCGTTTGCATGCCTGCGACAATGTACAATTTGATAGGACTGTAGGTGAACTAAGGAGGCAGTGATGTCAGCAATGATTCCCCGCACCGACCAGGGACAGCGAGCAGATCTCCTAATGATACGACATAAAAGCTCGGAGTCCGTCTGGATGATGAGTCGTGTAATTCCTTTCTGGCGACAGCAAAAGAGACCGTGAAGCAATGCCCAAGCCTCAGTAGCAAGTGGAGAGTCAAAAGTGTCGGCCGAGACCCCTGCAAAAAGAAAAGATCCAGTATGAGATCTAAGAAGGTAAGCTGCACCTCTAGAGTGTTCCCGATCAACGAACGAGCCATCCACATTGAGGCACGTCCAATTGGAGGGTGGAGACTCCCACTGAGCCCGGTAGGTGGGCTGCTGGGGGTAGCGAGAGTCGGGAGGGGGTGAAGAGAGAGGGAAGGAAGGGAAGAGACAGGGGAGAGGGAGGCGGAAGATGCCTCAGGAGTGTGGTTATCTACATATTCGGCATGCCACACCGCCTCCGCAGTTGCACGCCTCGAGCTAAAGTGGATATCATTCCTTGTCCGCCACAGTTGCACGCCCCACAAGCAGTACGCAAATAGAGAAAGGAAAGTTCGCCTAGACCAAAGATCTAGAGTTGCTCCCTCGAGAATCCAGGATCCCATGGACCAGGAGTGGGAGAAAAGGAAAGGAATGTTAGATTGCTGTTGAAAGATGTTCCAAAGATGAGTGAAAAAATTACACTCAAAGAATAGATGTCCACATGATTCAATTGCGAGACCACAAAAGGAGCAAGATGGATGGCCGGGTCAAACCGATGGAGCTTGTCCATGGTGGGGAGCCTTTGGTGTAGCAATTTCCACAAGAAGGTGTGGATTTTGGGCTCAGCCGGAATATTCCACATCATACTCCAAGTCGGCCGTCCAGTGGAGGTAATAGGCTGACCTTGGTGGCTAAAGAACTTATAAATAGATTTTGCATTTGCAATTCCATGAGTATCAAGTACCCAAATCCACACGTCATCATCGACAGTTGTGGGAATATAGAGGGTAAGAATTCTGTGGTAAAGGGGGTCGCCAAAGAGAGATCTAAGAAGATTGTGGTTCCAGTTAATGTTTGTTTGAAGGTCAGCCATCGTAGTAGAGTCAATGAGCAAGTTGACATTTATGAAAGTAAGGAGCCTGGCTAAGGGGATTGTGGTAGTCCAAGGATAACTGAGGACGAGTGTGGTAGTGCTAGAGCCAATGCATTTTTGGAAGCCCAGCCTGACATCAGGAATGATACGTAGAATACTACGCCAGGCCCAGGACTGATTGGCGGGAGGCGAGGAATTGATTCACCCAGAGACTGGGGCAACCATACTTGTTAAGGATAAGTTGGGCCCAGGGTGAGGACTCGCGATTAAGAACAGGCATAAGATGTTTAGTTTTGAGGGAAGTACGGACATCACGAAGGTTGCAAATTCCCAATCCCCTTAGGCATTTAGGAAGTTGAACAGTGTTCTAGTTAATAAGATGAAGGCCCCGATTATCGGAGGAAGGCTTCCAAAGGAAGTCCCGGGATACCCACTCGAGAGAGTCGATGATGTTGTCAGGGATGTGGACAGAGCACAAAGCATGGAGGGGAAGGGTGGAGAGGGTAGATTGAATCAAGATCCGTCGTCCAGCCATGGAGAGGAGGCGCTTCCGCTAGCCCACCAGCCGAGAGTTAGCGCGATGGATGAGAAAACGGTGCTTGGAGACGGATATGGTTTTGTTAGAGATTGGGACGCCCAAGTAGTCGAAGGGGAAAGTTCCATGGCTAATGTTCAGGATCTGGGTTATGCATCGCCTCCGGCGAGGCCGCAACTTTGGAGCAAAAAAGAATTCATATTTGTTGGTGTTTATGTGCAAGTTTGTGAGAAGTTTAAAAATTTGGAGAATCTCATTAAGCCTCTTACAATTTGTTTTAGTGGCCCTAATGCAAATGAGGAGGTCATCAGCGTAGAGCAGGTGACTGAGGCAAAAGTCCCCAAGATTGAAAGGAATAATTCGACCAATGTTGACCTACTCAGTGATCATAGATGAGAAGATTTGAGAAACAATGACAAATAGGTAAGGGGAGAGGGGGTCTCCCTGTCTGAGACCCCGATGAGCGTTGAAGGTTTGAGAAGGCCTACCATTAATGTAGCATGTGAAGGAGGCCGAGGTCAAGCATGAGTGGATCCAACTAATGAAAGTCGTGGGGAAGTTCTTGAGTTTCAGCGACTCGATGACAACATGCCAGGAAACGTTATCAAAGGCTTTCTCGATGTCAGCCTTAATGAGAATGTGGTGTCTTTGGCCAATGCGAAGGGAGCAGGCAAGTTCCTGAGCAATCAAAATATTCTCGTGAATGGATCTCCCAGTGATGAATGCCGACTAGGCAGCATCAATGATGGTGGAGAGAGTCAGCTTAAGTCGATTGGCTAGAATTTTTGAGATCAGTCGATAGACTACATTGCATAAGGAGATGGGACGATAGTCCGATACAGATTGTGGAGAATCCCTCTTCGGGATAAATATTAGGCCGGTAGTACCCCACTCAAGAGAGAAGTTACCATGGGTAAAGAATTTTTTAATAGAGCTAACAACTTTGGGTCCCATAATATCCCAAAAAATGCGGTAGAAGTTCGAAGTAAAATCGTCGGGCCCCGGAGCCTTGCCCGGGGGCATGCTCCAAAGGACCTCTCGGATCTCGTCCGGACCAATATCAATGGTTAGTGAATCATGATACGAGGGGGGGACTTTAGGCAGATCAGGCCAGAGATGGGGCCAGAGATGGGTCGACAAGGGGACAGATGTCCGGGCTGCAGAGGGACTTGTAGTGTTCAGAGAAGATAGACAGGATATGAGTAGGGGAGTCACGACGATGGCCGTCGTTGTCCAGGGTTGATGATATGTGGTTTCTACAATGTCTCATGAGTGCATAGAGATGAAAAAAGCGAGTATTCATGTCACCTTTGGTAAGCCAATTGATTCTACTTTTGGACCACCATTTGATATTAATTTGGCGTAGCAGGGCAAAGTGGAAGTGGTAAGCGGAGCGGAGCGAGCTCATGGTCAGTCAGCCCTCGACGCTCGTCAAGGGACTCAAGGGCCAAGACCCGGGCTAGAGTCGAGTCGACCCTTGACCCGAGGTTGCCAAGGACCTCATGGTTCCATTTAAGGGTATGGTATTTGATGTTCTCAAGAGCCAGGGATATGGTAGAGTCAGGTTGGTCAAAATTCCAATATTTCCTAACGATCTCTTTTGCCTCCGAGTGTAGGAAACAAAAGTGCTCGTATCGGAAGATCTTGGGCCAATGGGTCCTCAAACAATGTCCAGAAGAATGGGTGAATGACCAGAGGCAGTTCGGGAGAGGGTTGAGAGCTTGATGGCAGAGAAGTATTCAATCCAGTGGTGGCTAATCAGGGCACGATCAAGCCTACAGTGAATTCACGCAAAACCGGTGCGATTATTGCACCAAGTAAACTGGGCATTTGATATGTGAAGATCGACTAGACCCTGACTGTTAATGGTGTGGTGAAGGAGTTTGGAAGAGCGAGTGAGGCGAAAAGGTTCCCCCCCCCCCCCCCCACTTATCGGCAGGGGAAAGAAGGCAGTTGAAGTCACCGACGAGCGCCCATGGGACGTTGCCGGAGCATAGGTCAGACAATTCTTTCCATAGCAAATTACGCATTACAGACAAGTTATGAGCATAAATAGTAGAGAGCAAAAAAGTAAATGATTCACAAGTAATCACAGCATGCAGAGCTCAGTGATCTGGGTGGTCTGGCGCCGCCAAGACAGGATGATGCCCCCCGCAGCGCCAGAGCCCGCCATAACGAGCCCGTCCCAGTCACCGCCAAGCCTGCAAATGACTTGCAAGGAGTTGGTAGCAATAGCGTGGGATTCAACAAGTACAATAATATCAGGGTTCTCTTGTCTAATAATTTCCCGGAGGCGGTCCCGAATCTTGGAGCGGAAAGCCCCCTGCAATTCCAGGAGACGATCTTCATCGAGAAGAGGGAGCCGGAGCCACTTGCACAGACGACGCAAGTGAGTGATGATCATGGGATGAGGGGGGAGCCTTACCTTTCTTAGTTGCAAGCTTGGGTTTGTTCGAGAGTTTGGGAGTCTGCAACTGCTTCATGCACAGGGCGGATTTGGGCCTCCTCGTCTCAAGGGTGTAAGCCGGGACGAGGTCCGAGTCCGACGCCTCCTCCTCGGACTCCTGATCCTCGGCGGGGAGGGGGGCAAGGGGGGTGAGGAGACTTGAACACGTGAAGCATAGCCGCAGCCACTTCCTCATGACTTCTGGAGGTGCCGGGGAGAGGGGGAAGGGTCTCCCTCACTCCAGACGCCACACTCAGGGAGCCAGCCTTTCTGAGAGGTCCAGGGAATGAGGACAGTGAACACATAAGTGGAGTTGGAATAGAGTGGGGCGAGGCTACAGTGTTACGAGGAGGGGGGTGGGGGTGATCGTGCCGTCGGGAAGGGAGAGGTTAGGGTTCGTCGAGAGGTGCGGGGAGGGGGTGGGAGGGAAAGATCTGAGGAGGCGAGATGGGTGGGGGATGTATATGGGATTGACGGAGGGGACGACTGATCACAGCCACGTGGGCCCGATCCAACGGTCGAGACGAGTTCAGGCGCGAATTGCTGATCACAACCACGTGGGCCCGATCCAACGGTCGAGGCGAGTTCAGGCGTGGATTGCTGACGTGGAGGGGTAGTGTTTTTTCAGGGAGGGTTTTGGTTTCAGGTGCAGATTTCTGATGTTGGGAGGGGTGTGTTTTCTCCAGTAGATGGAGCCGTGGTGGACTGGCGATCCGTGGGCTAAGGGCGGTTGTTGGCTGGATGCGAGGGGAGGTGCTACATGGGGGAGATCCAGTGTACATTAGAGGGGGTGACAGCTCTGTTGGGTGGTTGAGGTCGAGGTCAGCCAACGGCTGGAAACGGCCACCAGACGCCGTTACCGACTGACAGTGGGGTATTGCCGTAGGGACCGACGGCTGGATTGGTGGTTGTTCCCGGCGGGCGCCCCCCACACGGGAGGGTTGCGGCGCCGACCCGCCCGAGGTGGGGGTAGCACGCATCCAGGGCCCGAAGTGCAACACCCCAGCACTCGGGGGTACTGCCATCCATCTCTCGGAGGGAAGGGCAAGCCTCAAGCCGGTGACCAACAACACCGCAGCGGAAACAAAAAGTTGGGATATTTTCATACCTGACTCGCTGGAAGTAACGTGATCCATCCGGGAGGCGAATCCACGTTCCCTGCTTGAGGGGGACAGAGAAGTTTACCTCAACGCAGACGCGGACCGGGGAGAGATTGCACAGTAGTGAGGACTCATCAATCGTCAGCGGAGTGCCATAGGCCGAGGCGATACGGGTCACAGATTTCCTTGAATGCAGCTCGTATGCCAAACCATGGAGTTGCAGCCAGATTGGTGCCCTACCACAACATGCTTCCTCCGGCCAAAAAAAGGGGCGAGCACGGACAAGGTTCAGGAGGTGACCGTCAACTTCCCCAGAGCCAAGAGCAAGGACCTGCAAAGCAGAATCTTCAGAAGGAAACATCAATAAAATATAGCCATTATCAAGATCCTGCACTTCCAGGGGAGGGGTGGAAGGCCAGAGGGAGGTTGCTGCCACCCGCAGCGCCGAGAGTGCATCCGGGGAGCCGCGAAAATGCCCCAGCAAACATCACTTAATCTCTTCCACGCGCGGGATGACATCCTCCATGGGTATCTCGATCTCCTCAACAATGGAGCATTCCAACTGGCGCAGTTGGCGGGCGGAGATCAGGGAGTTCATCGGGGGCCTGCGAACTCGAACCACATCGGACCAAGAGCGAGATTCCTGTGGTGGAACGGTCGGGGATGAGGGGGGAGGGGGTACTGAAGAGGTGTTGGAATGGGGGAGGGGGCGGAGGACAGAGGCAAGGAAGCAGTTGTGGCCTTGGCTGGAGGAAGGGGAGGGGGCGGCTGGGATGTGGAGGGCAGAAAGGGGGAGAACGAAGGCTGCAAGAATGGCATGGGGGTTGGGTCTCCGGCACCCGGCGGCAGTCGCCGAGGACCGGAGGAGGGGGAAGGGGGATCCACCATGGATCAGCCCATGAGAGAGAGAGAGCTGGGAAGTGCCTTGGCTTCTCTCCCACAAGACTCAACCCAGTGTGGGCAAGTTTCTTACATCAAGTAGTAGTTTTAAATGCAGAATGTTAGGGAGTTCAAATTGCAAAGCAAAGAGGCAGGTATAAGTGACTTCCACACTTCCCTATGGTGCACGTCTTTAAATACGTTGGATGTGGTCAACATTCTTTGCCTTTGTTTATTGGTTAGTAATATGTTATGAATTGCTATCCAAAGGAAGCCTCTAATTCACCGAGGTTGTGTTTGGTAATTCAAGGTAAGAGGATAAGTTAGGGTGATGTAGTGAGAGTTGATGAGGTTGAATGCGGTGAGCGTTTATATAAAGCATGTTTGGATATTAATTCATGGGATGGATTTGATTAATATAATCTAATATTTGTTTGGATACAAAAATATAAGTTAGGGAATGTTAAGTTTGGTAAATATCTTTATTATTTTTAAGAAAAAATATTTATTTTATTTATTTGAGAAGAAATAATTAAATATACGATGAGTATAATTATATTTAATTCTTTCAAAATTACCAATTTGATGAGTTTAATTTTAGATCAAATGATGGAGTTATAAACACCAACTGAGTCTTAGTTAAATTTTTAAAAATTATATAAAAATAACATGATGTAGAATTTTTAAACTCACTCACCTAAGTAAACCTAACACATCCTTACTAAACCCCATCCAAGCGCACCCTAAAATCCTTCCCAACACCATAGCTTACAAATGATCTCTAAATTGTTCCAACTTTTTTGTGACAAGGAGATGGTATGCTGATCATGCACTGTAGATACCCAAGACTCTCGAGTGGCCACTAGATTGTTGGGTTTGGTGCTTGCCTGTGAAAGTGGCATCGTGATCATCATGTGCTCTATAAAATTATTATTGAGATTGCCCTATTATGTGCTCTAGTAAATTTCAATAATAATACTCAAATTTTACTTCTTTTTCAACTTGATCTTTCAATTTAAATTTATAATCAAATGATTTTTCAAATATTATCTTATTTTACATAGTGCCTTTGGTATAGTCGATTTCTTTGTAATATTATTGACATAGCAAAATAAAAGTTAATAAAATAATAAAAAAACTTAAATGAATGAAAAATAAAAAAAGGTGCAACAACCCCAAAAGGGGCTATTGCTTTCCTCACCGATGATGGAGGGGCCGTCGTCCCTCCCTCTCTCTCCTCCGACTATGGAAGGAAGAGGAGGGGGGTAACACCTGAGTCCTGACCTTGTTTGGGGCCTCCCTCTTGTCCATACCTTGAATCCTTAACGGGGAAATATAGTTCCATGCCTTGGTCCTACAGTTCCCTAAGCTCCACAATTTTTTTGTCCTCAAAATTTAAATTTTAAAAAATAAAAATAGTATATTATAAAATATTTATATAATATTCACAGTATATATTTAAATATTACAAGACTTTAAGATTTTGTCTAAATTTATTACTTATATGGTAAATCGATGATTATGATTTATTTGTTCACTAATGATTGACAAATTCAATTATCCATGTGTATGGGTGGGTTCAAGGATGTTGCGGTGTGGGGATAATATATCATGTCTCAATCCCTGAACTATGGTGTGGGAGGAACTATGGCCCCATCCCCACCCTCTCAATGTATTTTTTTTCTGAATTTAGGGCCCTAATCAAGGATTCATCGTGGGATTTCTAAAGTACTCGCAAGTTTGAAGCATAAACTTGTATCAGTTCATGACTTTAGACATGAAATCGAATGAACTCAGTGTGAAATCGAACTTGGTGCTGAAATGGACTCTGGTAATTTGAGTAAACTCGGTCGAGTCTATATCAAAAATCACCAGATGTAACATTAGACATTTAACCAAGACTTGAGGTTAAAGTTGAAATGAAAATAACATTGAACTTTCGTGATTTAATAATTAAGAATATTTTATGTTCTAATTTGCGTGAATCATTAACTATTTTAATAATTTGATGTATGAACTTTGAAATCTTTATGTTTAACTTGTGTTGCATTAGACTTGTAGATTGTGATGAATTGTTATGCAATTCATATATGTGAGTCGAAATATGACTAATGAATTCATTAGGTTTGTAACTACCATATTAAAATTATTTTTCATAAATATTTTATAAAATATAATATATATATATTATCATGTATATAAATTCTACGAATTTGTATTTCGAATTTACATAAAACGAGTCAACGCAAACTTTCAAATTTGAAAATCTTACTATGAGCTTACAACTTACAAGACTCCCCCTCTCTCCTCTCTTTGAAGGGGGTAGTGTTCCATCGTCGTCAATGGGACATCAATGTTATTGCCCTGTCTTATTTATTTTTATTTTTTAAATTTGTATTTATCATGTCAACAATATAACTGGAAAATAGGTTATCCTACGTCATTTTGATTGAAGGTACTAGTAGTTGGATGGTCGTTAAGTTACAAACTAATATTTACATCCCTTTTCCGTTCAGCACTTTGTTCCATAGTACTTGCATAGTAGGCGAGCGTGGCATGATGATGGAATGAAGGTTTTGTGGGAGATTGGTTGCTTCAAGGGAAATCCTCAATGAAGCATTAGCTAAGTCTGTCAAACGCTTTCTCCAACCCCCGCCTTAATTGAGGAGTTTGGAGCGATCTCCCATTTTGATCATCTTGCGCTATTACAATATTTTCATTTTTCATGGATGCTCCTTCCCTTGTTAAAGCTGGGCTGAACGTGGACCAATCAACGTTGGCATGATTTCCTACAGACGCAAAGCAATCATCTTTCTTATTAGCTTATAGGTGGTCTTGAAGAGGCTGATTGGTCTGAACTCACATAGGCTCTCAGGAATCCCTCTTTGGTATCAAGACAATGTGAGTATTGATGAGACACTCCATGGAATGCTTCCCAATGGAGATCTTCGAGAGGAAGGTGGTTACAAAGTGGCTGACTACATGCCAATTATAATAGTAAAAGATTGCTTTAAACCTGTAACGGGACTGTTTGGATAAAGAACTTAAATGTTCTAACAGTAAGAACAAAGTGCATAGAACACAATTGTTCTCATGTTGTTCTTGCTATCAACAAGAACCCAAATGCTTTTGCTTTTTTCTATTTGAGTGTGCCGACAGTGAACAAAAATATAATGATGAGAATTGACTGAGATAACCTAATTCGTAGGTGTTTGAATGCAACCAAAGGAACAAGCCCTTGTTCCTTGAGATGTTCTGATACCAAACACCACTGTCGGGTCTTGGAACTTTGTAGGAGCCAAGCGAAACATGGCGTGCTTAATTTCTTTCGAGGGGTGCCTTCCCAGAGCTGATAGAACAAAGGTCTCCATGAGTGGCTGGAGAGTCTGTGTTGCCCAGTCTCCTCAGAGTTAATTAGCTTTAAGTGATCGGCAATCATATGTTTTAGCTCTTCTAGCTCATCAATCCAAAGACCAAACCAAGTTTTCAAGGAATTTATTTGTAAGCGTTTTCGATTAATAATTGGTTTGATGTGAAAATTGTTTGTGTTCCTATCCCCAAAGTGAACCCAGTGGCATTGGGACCATAGCATCTCCTCTTGGATAAGTACTAATTACAGATCCTTTTAGAAGGCGCCGTTCAAGTTTGCGCAGATGTGAGGGTTGTATTTTCCTTTGGAGAGTTACCTAAGCTCCTTTGATTCCTGCCATTAGCTCCTTTTATGCACAAAAGAATGTTTCCGAAGGTGTTCGGATTTCGATCCTAGATTTTTATTTCAAATGCTTGGAGATTAGTCGGAAAGTGTTTCAGAATTACGCCAAGTTGTTTGGAGTATAGATAGGAAGGACAGTTGCTATACCAAGCTAACAAGTAAAGAGAAAAGGTCCCTTTTTGTTTGTTACAATTTGTGGTGATGCGACTAACAGTCTAACAGCAATGGGTGGTGCTCTGATTAAACCATGGCTAGGACCAGGAGCTTCACATGAGCTCCTTTCCTTGTGGAACCTTTCCATGTGTAACGTCAGCCTCCTGCTGCACAAGAACCTACAGCTCCCGCATCAGACAACTCGCATAGCGTACTAGCCAGGTGGAAAGAGACGGAGATCTCCATTGGACATAGCTCATCTGCATCTTCCCACTTTGTTGGTTTTTCAGGAAACATGGGAATGGCATATTCCCCATGCATCATCGGAGGCAACATCCCCAATTTCATCAACAAAAGCTACGTACTTATCAGCAGGAGTTCGGGTTGGACCCTAGTCGCTGTTGGTTTCAGGAAACATGGGAATGGCATATTACCCATGCATCAAATGACCTTAACTCGATATTGAACTCGATGGTGGATCAATTAGACCATCGACACCTCTTTTATGTTGAACAAAATTGCAGAAAAAAAACCCACCATTAATACCTCCGTGTGCACATGCAACAATGATACGCAAGCTTCAGTTCCAAAAAAGAGAGAACAAAACGAAGAAAAGAAAAGTCCTACTTCCTATATTAATTACAAGAACATTCAAAATGGGATCTGAAATTGAGTTACTGGTTCGTAATAAATGCAACCTATCAACCGTCAGCTACCAACAGGAAAACTTAAAGCAATTACCAAGTAGAGATGGCAGCAGCTCATCAAATTAATGTTCATCACTATCTCCTATGAGAGTCTCAATAATACAACCAAACGAATTAAGTGGGATACTAATGAAGCATCAAAGAATTATTTGTGTAATTAATCTGCCTGTTCTTTCTTGCTACATAATCTGTGCCCATGTTGGGAGAGGTGAAATGCGTTTCGAGCTTCAACAATATTACAAATATCAGAGCTAGAATTCAGGTACGCGGAAACTATTTTGCCCGTAGACCTGGAACGTTGTTGAGTCCCATCTTTCGGAGCACAACAGTGGATATGGCTGGAGGGTTATCCAGTCCCATGCTTCTACTGAACTCATTTGCCAGAGAAACGAGCTGATATTTGTCCCGGCCAACATGTTTGTTGGAATTATAATACCCAAGCCATGCTTGATATGCTGATTCTTTGTTCTTCAGCTCGACATGCGCAAGTGCACGTTGCACCTATACATCAGATTCAGGCAATTTATTGAACAAACCATATGATAAAGTATTAGAGCTACACGAATCAAAGGGAATGTCTTCCCATCTACTCCTACCCAGTCATCCAACACCCAAGAGAAGCCTAGTGGTAATAGGGTAAGGCCTTTATTTAGTACAAAATCGTATTAATAGAGACTTTGCTTGGCAAATCAAATGGAAAGGTTATGCATAAAGTTGCTTGCATACATTTTTCAAGTTGACATTGTTTATGCAAGTAGAAGTCGTAAAATACTTTGGATCAGAGAACAAGAATGTTATTTGACAAGTCAAACCACATGCAAGAAATTAAATATATGAACCTTATGCATCAGGGCCAATATATTTGAAGAGAGAAGAGAATCAGTTTTTGTGGAAGCAGCAATACAAGTTTAAAGGCATCTAGGTAGCATTTAATAATATGCAGCACTAGTCCTTCGAGAAAAGATATCGAAACAGAAATGACAGATGAAGAATGAAATCAGAAAAGCTGCTTACTTTCTTTGTGATATCAGGGTCAACTTGTATTGACGGAGCCTTTGTTATTGGCAAGTCCTTGATGCTACCTAGAAAGGAATCTTCCCATGGTGCCAACATCAATATCCCCATTCCTTCCTTGCCTTTCCGACCAGTTCTACCAAGTCGATGTATATATTGCTCTCTATCAGCAGGCACACCCAGCTGCAATAAAAAAAAAAACTTTTTATCTGTACCACAAGAGTTGGATAATTTCTCCTCAAAAGAAGAGTTGGATAATTTCATTGACACCACTGGTCCAACTTCACAATTTCAGTTCCTTTACTAGCTTTTGTGCAAGACATGTGTTGCTATAAAAGCAGAGAAAAAAATAATAAAAAAACAGCTGAGAGATGACTCCCCTTTTATAGAATCAGTGAAGAAGTAGCTTTCACCTAGTAGAAACATAAAGAATGTTCATTGAAGTATATATTATATGCTAAAAAAATCAAAATATACATGAAAAATAGGGAAAGAAAGGAAATGAAGAAAGTAAAAGGAAAGATATTAAGAGAAAAAATAAAATAGAAGAAAACTGAAAAAAGGAACATTGATGGTAAAAAAGTAAGCTCAAACTATTATTTATCAAGAATATATTTGTAAGATTAAATTTAAAATTCAATGACAAACTGATTATTGTTAGTATATTTTACATTGTTTTATTTTTTATTCATAATTCTATCTATCAAATTACTATAAAAAAACAATTTACGAAAAATGGGTTCAACCAGTTAAAATATTGACAAACCAGTCCAAGCGTGACAATTGGCACTCCAGTTTGATGAATTTTAAAAATTTGCTAAGTGCCCTTAAGGTAAAAAAGTTATTGCATGTCACATAGAAGTATATAGAGTATCATGCATAAGTTCTGATTTTAGTTCAAGAATTATGCGCTGAAATTATCATCCTTGTGACGTTGTAAGAAGAGAAAAAATTGATATCATGTGCATCGAATAGTCCTGAAGATGAAAAGTAGCTGAATTATGAATAAAATAAACTCTACCTGTATAACAAGTGTGACATTCGGGTAGTCAACTCCTCGTGCAGATACATCTGAGCTGACAAGAATAAGGCCTTTTGACTCCTTAAACTCTTTTGAGACCCTGGTCCTATAACTCTGTGGCTTTCTAGAATGGATCTCACGAACATTTAACTTTAATTCAGAAAGAAGCTCAGCTACAAATCTTGTTACCATGGCAGTAGTGCAAAACACTATGACCTGTGTTTTGTAGTCAAGATTAAAGTCAGACCAAGGATTTGAAGGAAAAAGATAAAAAATATGTTAAGCCACATGAACTTTGCAAATCATGCACCTTATAGTCCACATTGTCGCAAATGTGGTCAGACAACATTTTGTAGAGTAATGAAAATTGTTTCTCCAATGGGGCCACCAGATGCATTTGTTTAACCTAGATAACGTGTACAATAACAATGTTAGCAAAAGTAGATACAAATGCTAACATGATCATGTGCCATATAAAACAGTAATACCTGGGAGTTGGTCTCCTCAGCCCCTTCTTCAACAGTATTAATAAATTCAAGGTCCCTTTTCATAGCGATATAACATATTTCACGAACCTGATGTGTTTAAGAAGGAACAAAAATAATGAGAAGAAAAAGCTGAGAGCATAAAGCATGTAGTCTGCTGGGATACCTCATCAGGAACTGTAGCAGAAAAGAGAAGTGTTTGGCGCTGTTTCGGTACAGCTGCAACAATTTTCTCAATATCCGTGCGGAAACCCATATCTAACAGACGGTCAGCTTCATCAAGGACAAGAAATTTCACACCCATTAGGCGTGTGGCAAATCCTGGTGTATTCTCAATATGATCCCTAAGCCTTCCAGGCGTGGCTACCAGTATCTGTTAATTTTGATATATTTTTAGTCCAAAGCATGAAAATCTACTAATGACATGATTACCCTCCTACTGAAGTAACTTTAACACACCTGGCAAGGGTTGGTCTGAAGCCTCTTTTGTTCAAGCGCCAATCGAGTTCCGCCCATTATAACTTGTACACCAAGTGAGGAGTGATATTTTACAAGCTGATTGGCCTCGGCAGCAGCTTGATCTGCAAGTTCACGGGTTGGACATACAACAAGAACATTGATTGGTGGCCTTTTGTTATCACGATCTACAGGAGGTAACTTGGAAACAACTTCAATAGCTGGAAGCTGGTAACAAACCGTTTAATCAGAGACACCATCAATTTAAAAAAATTTAAGTTATACCATTCCAATTCTACTTTTGAGTCAAATGATTTGAGATACTAACCAAAAATGCCACAGTTTTGCCAGTCCCAGTCTTCGCTTTTGCAAGAACATCTTTACCTGAAAATAAAAAACAATTATAAGTCATATCCGCGTAAAAAAAATATATAGCAACTTATCATAACCAAGAGATACTGCTTCGCCACTGCTCGTTGAAGATTGCAGTCCCTTCACAAACCAATATTATCTTGATTTCAACAGTTTTCCATCTTCATTCTCATGTTTCTTTGTTCTCTTAAGTTTTTTGCACTGAGTTTTCATTTTTGTCCTTGGTGAATTCACAGAATTACTTTTTTTAGAGCAAGAATTACATTATTATACAATTCTGTTATGTTTATTTTTTTTAAAGCGAGAATTACATTATTATACAATTCTGTTATGGTGTTGCATATAAATTCTTTATTGTTAATTGGTTTTGTTATCAATTGCATTGAACCTAGCCATCATTTGTCCACCAAAATTAGCGATCACTAGCATATTCACCCTTGCCTAAGCAGTAACTTCGCTCGTCTCCGGCAGCCCCTGCCGGCGGCGCCACCAGCCGTCTCCGACATCCCCTGTCAGAGGCGCGACCACTCCGTTTCCGACATCCCCTGTCGGCGGCGCCAGACCTCCCTTGTTTCCTCGCTATCGTCCAATCGCCCAGGATGCGGCCCCGGCTGCAGCAACTGAATAATGGCTGGACGGCCATCTCTCGGTCACGATCATCACGCCGGCCAGCCACCCATTGCTTCCGATGCCTGGGTGAAGGACATTACGCCTGCTCGTGCTCTGCTCCTGTCCGCTGCCTCGAATGCAAGAAGGAAGGCCATCTGAGGGCCCTCTGCCCTCAAGTTCACCGGAGGCGACCTGTCACGACGGCAACTACCTCCCCACTGGTCGACAGGGTCAACAGATGTGTGCCGCCGCCTGCTGTAACTGTTCCCTGGTCGCCGCAGATGCAAGGGGCCACGGATTTCCTCCATTCATGTCTCGTCGGCGAACCCACCGGCAGAATCCCTGACTTGCCGGCCCTTCGCATGGCCGTCGTGCGAGTGTTGGTGCTTCGCCGCCATTTCACACTTAGTTGCATAACGTCGGCGATGTGGCTGCTGGTTCCGGGCTCGCCCCAGCAGCATGAGTCACTTCTGGCAATGGCATCCCCTGTCTCGCTGGAGTGCCGTGTCCGGTGGCATCCCTGGAAGGAGAGTGACGGCGCTGTGTCTGCGCACACAGCGCCGGCGTGCGACAGGGCCGCCATTGATATCCGCGGCCTTCCCCTTCATCTCTTGCAACCCGACGTCGTCCTGGCAGTCGCACACTCCTTCGGCTGTCCATTGTCCCTCTCACTGTCGGCAATGGGATCGCCCGTCTCAGTGGTGGTGGCGATGCAGTCTGGCGCTTCCATTCCCCCGACCGTCATCCTTCACTGTGGCATCACCTCCTTCCTGCTCCAGCTACGGCGCACTGATGCAGTGGCCTCGTGGGCCGACGTCGCCGCCGGCCGTGCATGGTCACGGACGCGTGACCAACCGCCGCCCACAGAGGAGCACGAAGGGGCTCGTGAGACGATGTACGGCGGAACTTTAATTCAAAACACTGTACACGCTACAGTGTCAGCAGCAGTACCTGGGACAGCTGTCAAGCACCAGCACTGGTCCCCTCCCCCACCCACCATCGGCCCCCCTCCAACACACCCCCCAGCCACCTCATATAGCCACATCCACCTGTACCACCAATATGCCTCGCCACGTAGACCCCTCCACTAGCCACGTAGACCCCTCCTCGCCACATCAGGCCCTTTCAACAGCCCTCACTCAACACCTCTCCAAACCAAACAGTTGAACCCCCCGTCGCACCCCACATCGAACACCCAACCCGAGCCCAAGTCAAACCCAAACCCCTAACACAACCTGGACCGGGCTCCCCCCTCTTGTGACCCGAAGCGGACAGCACTCCACATCCCCCTCCCGCGACGCGTTTTCCTCCGGCGCCTCCACCGATGCCAGCCCATCCATCCGGCGAGCCTCTTTCCTCAGCCCACCTCCACCACCAGACCCCCGACAGCAGCTGCCGCCATCCCCAACGCGAAAGGGATGACAGGTTGTGTCCACCCGCGTCCACGGTCGCCGCCGCCGCCCAGTCGTTGACGCCTCAAGCCTCGCCGCTGTGCCGCCGGAAACCACCGCGGCACCTGTGACTCAGGAGACCCAGGAATCCTCCGCGAGCAGAACACTTTCCTCCTTCTCCCCCTCCGGTGTTACCCACGGCACCCCTGGAGGTGACACTGAGAGAGCCCTCTCTCCTCCCTGGACGGCTGGATGCCGACGTCCTGGACGTCACGGCCCGGGCTGGTTTCAGGTTGACCAGGCGACACCTCCGCCCGAGACCAGAGACATGTCGACGGCCACTTGGAGTTCACCATCCCCCCCCCCAACAGTTCCTGTTGCTCACCCGGGGTGGCTCCAGACGGCGGCCAGTAGTGGGTCGTGTTTCACCCACAGGCGGGATGATTACAATTTCTTTATCAAGGTTCTTACATGGAATGTCCATGGCCTTGGGGATGCGAGGAGGCGCCGAACCCTTGGTCGTTATCTGAAGGAGTGGGAGGTTGATGTGGCCTTCCTCCAAGAGACTAAGCTCATAGAGTGCAACACGTAGATATGGGAGCAGATTGGCGGTACTCGGCTTACCGAGCACACCTGCCTTAGCTCAATCGGACAGTCTGGGGGTTGTATCATTGGCTAGCGGGCAGATCAGTTTACCCTGGTGGATTCCTAGATAGCCCGTTTCTCGATGACAGTCCACCAGAGATGTAGCTCAGATTGTTCTGCATATCTCCTATCCTGTGTATACGGCCCCTGCTCGGGCTCCTTTCGGCAGGTTCTGTGGGAGGAGCTATCGGCGGCCCGACTCCATCTTCCAAATGGTCGATGGCTGATTGGCGGCGACTTCAATGTCACTCTGGACATAGATGATCGCCCCACCAAATGTAGGGGAGAGACCTTGGTGCGGAGGAGTTCATGGATTTCATCAACTCTCAATCATTGTCGGACCTCCCAGCAACGAATTGCCGATTTACATGGCGGAGCACGGCGACACCCTCATTCAGGTCCCGGCTTGATAGATTCCTTCGCTCCTTGCAGCTAGTGGAGGTGCACCAGCTTTCGGTTGTAGAGGCCATGGACCGACCATTTTCGAACCACACACCTCTTTTGTGGAGATCCGGAGACGGTCAGCCCCTGCGTTCCCTTTTTTGCTTTGAGAGGTCCTGGTTCCTAGAGGAAGGGTTCAGACAAGCGGTGACCGAGCACTGGCAGAGTGTATCAGCTTCGGACTCTGCCTCGCGGACCCTCGTTGACAGGCTCCTCAGCCTACGGCGTTTCCTTCAGGACTGCCGGAGACGGATCCGGACGGACCAGGAGGCGCGAAGGACAGAGGCATTGGAGGTCATCGCCCAACTTGATCGGGAGGAGGACTCTCGCCACCTCATGGAGGCCGAGGTGGCTTAGGGCAAGCGGGCTCAGTCGACCATCCAGTTGGAGGACAGGTTAGTGGAGATCCAATAGAGGCAGCGCTCCCGGCAGACCTGGCTTCAGGAGGGAGATGCCAACACTCGCTTCTTCCACCTATATGCGAGTTCGCGGAGGCGGCACGCTCCCGGCAGACCTGGCTTCAGGAGGGAGATGCCAACACTCGCTTCTTCCACCTATATGCGAGTTCGCGGAGGCGGGCAAACCAGATCGACCAGCACTCCACGACCTCAACAGCAAGGGGTCCCCCCGCCCCGACGGCTTCCCAGTCTTCTTCTACAGAGAGTTCTGGCCCGTGGTGAGGGAGGACGTCATGGCGGTCATCCAAGAGTTCTCGTGTGGGAAACGTGGCTTCGAGCGTCTGAACCGGTTCCTACTGTTTATGCTTCCCAAGCGCACGCCAACAGACAGAGTGGAGGACTTCCGGCCGATTGTCTTATCCAACGCCATCTATCTAATCAGCTCCGGGTGGTGCTCCCCGACCCCATTCATCCAGCCCATTCAGCCGAGCCATCACTGATAACTACTCTATGGCCTCTGAAATTCTCGAATAGTGGAGACGTAATAGCCGGCAAGCCTTCCTTTGGAAGGTCGATTTTTCCAGAGCTTATGATTCTCTCTCATGGTCTTTCCTTTGATATTCCTTACAAGTGAGAGGTTTCCCTACGACTTGGATTGCCTGGATGAAGCAGTGTATCACTACTGCTTGTTTCTCGGTCCTCGTTAATGGGTCGATGGCCGGGGGCTGGGTGCAGCCCCACCTCTAGGTGCCCCCTGGCACCCATGCTATTCATACTGGCGGTTGACGGCCTCGCCCGATGCACTCAGGAGGCATGCTTGTCCGGCCTTCTCAGAGGATTTGCCGGCGGGCTCGTGCCTTTGCTCCAGTATGTTGATGACACTGTCTTCTTCGTCAAGGGTTCAGGTGTCTATTTTGGTGGAGATCTTTGGCACAGTTTCGGGTCTTGAGATCAACCATGCCAAATCATCATTCATTCCTTTAGGCATGGTGACGGAGGACGCTTTACGATACGCGTCAGAGTTGCACAACACTCCCGATCTACTTCATGTCAGTTCTCCAGATGCCTGCACAGGTACTATCACGAATTGACTTTTGAGATGCAGATTTTTTTGGCAGGGGTGCAGTCCCACTCGTCAGGCCCACCTTGTGGCTTGGAGCAACATATGTAAGCCCACCTCGCAGGGTGGATTGGGCGTTTGGGATCTCCGTTGCACCAACTGGGCACTCCTTGCTCGATGGATGGGCCGGATCATGGGGCTCGACGACAACCTATGGAGGGAGGTTTTCTTCACATGCTATGGTAATGATCTCTCATGGGACTCTAGGCCCACTGTACCCCGAGGCTCTTCTTCTTTTTGGAGGGAGGTGGCAGCCATTTTTCCGCGTGTGCAGTCATTCATGACTCCATCACTTGGCTCTGGGGAGGTCTTCTCCTTTTGGCGGCATGACTGGTGCCCAGGGGGACCACTTGCAGATTCTTTCCCCCGGTTACTGGCTCTTGCAGCACATCCTGAGGCATTGGTGGCAGAGTGCTGGTCTCGGAGGGGTGATCCTGCGACGGGCTCCTGGACGCCCCTCTTCAGGTCTCCACTCTCCGATCAGTAGCTTTCTGACTTACTAGCTCTTCACCAGATGATTGCCCCCTTCCATCCTCATCCGACCCGGTCAGATGGCTGGGTATGCATATCGGGCACCTTCTCGGCGCCAGCCTCTATCTTCGCTTCCTTTCGGCTTCCACCGATCCAGAGGACCTCAGAGCTGTATTTGGCGCTCTCGCTTGCCACTTAAAGTCAAGATCCTTGCTTGGCTTCTGCGACGGGAGCATATCCTTACTAGAGTTTATAGAGCAAGATGGGCGACGCATGCGGATATTCCTGTGTTATGTGTGGAAAGGCAGCAGAGGATGGCACGCACTTGTTCTTTAGCTGCCGCGTGTCTCGGGAGGTATGGTCTCGGGCATCCATTACGGGCGGTGTTCCTCTAGCCGCGGCGGACTTCTGACAGAGCATGAGGGTGCTGGGTACACAGAGACGGAGCTGGAGACTTCCGGTGGCTATCCGGGTCATTTTTTGTGGGGAGAGATGTCAGGTGGACAGTATTGTTTATCACATGTTTTACCTTCTTCGAGAGTGGGGTTTTGGTTAGCTTCTTCTGTCTTTTGCCGCTCTCCACTGGAGAGCTTTCACTTGTATATGATGCTTCTCTTTGGTGATATATATATACATGGATGATAACCAAACTGGTGATCATCCTTTTTCCTCTAAAAAAAGAAAAGATTGTTTGCGAAGAGAAAAAAGTTCAAAATTTTAATTTATGCTAGCATGTACATGAGACTGATAACATGTTCATGCTTAGTTTAATTATGTTACTTCTGTCATGGAAGAAAAAATATTATGAAAAATTTGTTCATATAAACTTCAAACTAGATAAAATTATGTATGGATTTTTTTATAAGGTCATTTTGGCATTAACAACTTAAACTACAGACATTTTACAGCCACAATTTCAAAATACAAGATTGCATTCACTTTACACAACTTTTCCAAAACAAGCATTAACCCCTATTTCACTGCAAAAAGAAACTCAAAATGAAAACAAAATAGAAGCAAGAAATTGTTAGGATGCCCATGGCAGGCAGAGTCCAATGATGAGATCATGAATGTAGGGGTATGGACAACGGCTAGTGATGCTGAGAGAGATATTAATGTTATCACTGGATTGGTCATCATCAGCTTTCATGTTACAACATTCATCATTGGTAGTTGTAACAACTTTCTGATTGGGTGGAGAGAAGAGTCTGACACAACAATGTTCTTTTTTTTTGAAGGGGAAATGGGGTCACAAAGAAGCTGGAGAGTGTGACAATTAGCTTAGACAGGCCAGGTGATCTAGAGGATGGAAACTAAAAAGAATATTATAAAGCATCAATCCATCTCAATCATCAGCTAAGATTCAATGATTAGATTTAAAACCGACAGATTAGTACCTAGATTAAACCCCAACTAATAAAAAATATAAAAGTATGAAACAAAAACCACAAAAAAAGAAGTAAATGCAAATATATTAAGATACAAGTTAACAACATGAAATATAAAAATGTTTCTTGTAAATAAAAATTACTGATATAAAAAGCCTTTCTTAGGACATATAATAAAAAGTTATATTCAAATTTTGATAAATATTTTTTATTTGATAAATTAACATATAATATTTTATCAAAACACAAAATTTCATTTAGACTTTCAGGTGGATCTACCCATTGAACAAAAAGAAGCCTTCTGCCGACTTCAACTTACAAAAACTTATCAGAAACTCAATGTACTCCAAATAAAAACACTAATATGCTTATCAAAACAAAATGCAATCCACATCTTAGGCGTAGTTCCGGTTCAATATGACAAAACAATCTTAATTGTGAACAAAGATGCTAGAAGATTGTGAACAAGATGTTCTTTTTCTAGTAAATTGCAAGCCAATATGTTTCCTTTTAAATATTCAATAGTGGAGCTACCCATGTCTATGTATTTCCTATCTCATGTACAAAGTCATAAGACTTTCTTATAAGGAAGTTGGAAGTTATGTAACTGCAGTGCTTAGCAAGAAACAAATAATGGTACTGCAAACAAACCTTTAAGGATCACATGAAGGGTTGCCTCCTGCACCACAGTCATCCTTTCATAACCAGCTGCTTTTATTCCTTTCAATGTCAAAGGCGAGATAGAACAATCATCAAACCTGTAAGGAAAATGAACATATAAGTATGACAAATTTATCAGTGAGGTTTCTTAACCACAAGTTCAGAAGTTTTACCTCGTTTGGCTAAGGTAAGAATTGTCTTCCCCTGTTGCTTTTGTTAGAGCTGGTGGTTCTCCATCTCCTTTGTTGGCTTCATGGGAACTAAAGCTCTTAAACGCATCTGGAAAGGACTTTTCTTTATCATTGCCCTCGTCTCCAAAAAAATCATCATCAAAATCTGAATCATCCTCATCTTCATCTTGCTCAATCTCTTCATCTTCTGGAAAGGTCACAGGGAATGCCGCACCTTTACTTGACTTCATCCCCGTTTCAATATCTTTTTGTCCCTTCCTTGCGGACTTTGGCACAGCTACACCTCGTGCTCTCACACTTTTCTTCTTAGAAGACATACCAAGCTCATCATGGTCCTCACAATCATCATAGTCATCCTCTGGTTCACTGTCAAATCGCTTCTTTGATGAATACCGAGGTGAACTTCGAGAATTTAACCTGTCCGATAAATCTAAGAGGTCATCCTCTGAGTCATCGTCCATCTGCCTCCTTGTTGAGGCTCTGTTTGACGAAGAGACCCTTGAACCTCGGGGCATTCCCTTGCGAAAGGGCTTTGACATGTCATTGGAATCATCATCCATCTGCCTCTTCATAGGATTCCTCTTTGATGAAGATCCTCTTGAACTCCGGGACATCCCCCTGTTCGAGAAATCCATAAAACCATCGGAATCATCATCCATCCGCCTGCTCGTGGAAGGCTTGCTCCTGGAACCAAAGGAGTCGACTTTCCTACCACCAGACCTGAAATTGTCACTATCACGCCCTCCATTCCTTCCTCTGCCACCCTTGGGCCGACCACGGTCCGAAACCTCATCGTCGTCGCTGCTCAATCCCAAGCGAAAGGAGTCCTTCTTTATATCGCTGATCCAGTCGCTCAGCTCCTCCTCGTCCTCGATCAAGCTCTTCGCCTGGCCTGCAGCGCCGCCCCTCGATCGGACCTCTACGTTCCTGCCGCTGCGGGGCGGGCCGCCGCCGGGGCCATACCTGGGCCTTCTCGAGATACCGGAGAAGAACCGAGCACCGGCGAAATCATCTCCTCGGAGAAACAGATTGGAGGTACACGAGGAAGCTTTCGAGCGGAGCAACGACGAGCCAGTGCCGAAGCCGCGGTGGTAGCGGAAGGCGCCGGAAGACCGGATGAGGCGTAGGGGGATGAGCCGACCGATCATGATCGGAGACGGGGCAGATGAAGCTCTAACCCTAACCGGCGCCTGCCGCCTTTGGAGATGTTTAGAGGTGAAGTGGGAAGCAGAGACGAGAGGGTTTTAGTTGGGGGTTTAAGGGGGAAAGAACGCAGTGGGTTATGGCAGCAAACCCTTTTCCGCTCGGGTGTGCCGCACGCGTAGGTGCATATAAATCTTTTTTCCCCATGCTATTTTCTACGGATTTCAATTGCTTTCTATGATTGACACAATAGTGATGCTCCATGTATTCTTATTATTATTTTTCTCCAATAAAAATTTGTTTAGACCAATTTGTGTCATATAGAATGGCACACTTTCACTATGACACATGCGATTATATGATTTTAATTCAAAACATAATTGTACACATACTTTTTAAAATAAGTGAGTCTTATACGATAAAAATATAATTACGAATTCTAAAATAGGAAATGCTATTAATATTTTCTACTGTGCTCTATGATATTTTTCAATTGGGAAACAAGAAAGGTGCATGTTCTACTTGCACCTTTGCAGGGACGGAGCTACGCTTTGATGGGGGATGAGATGATATGAAAATCTCACATATAATTTAAAATAATACTTAATTTGCCCCCCCCCCCCCCCCCCCTCCCCCACACACACCCCAAATGAATAGACATTAAATACATATGTTTCTTTTTATATTTATCTTGTTATGATTATAGTTATAAATCACATAATTAATTATAATATATATATCTAAATTTTTAATTTTGAATCTTCTAATTGACACTAATAAAATTTATTATCAAATATTATAAAAATAGACATATATCCTATATAATTATTAGTAATAAATTTTATATTGGCCCCCCCTAATATTTTGGGCTGGCTTCGTCCCGGCACCTTTGGACATGCTATCGTGCATAAACGTATCCTATTGAGACCCCCCTGATGACTCGAGCACAAGCTCATGCCATATGTCTTCAATGCATCATCGGATCCGATGATCAAATCTAAACTAGATGGAGGGAGGGTGCATTAATCCAAGCTTCAACAGCACCTCATTGCTTTCATAAAAGGAAAGTTGAAAGATATGACACTTTCACAAGGTGAATGGTAAATAGGTTGGATTTAATGAGCATCCATCAGATGAAAAATTGATTATAACTCGTCATCAACTCCACCTCCGCAGCGAAACCCTTGTCTTCTCCACCGCACGAAACCTTTTTGTCTACATTTGTTGTCTCTTGCAATATAGCACAATCATTTTAAATGTTTTTATCTCCAAAATCACAATTATGAGGTAAGAGAAATCCAACAATGAAAGGAGACATTGCCAAATTAAATCGATCACATAGGCTATGATGAGACATGTCACAAAATTTAAGTTCAAAAGGTGCATATTATGTAGCATAAAAAACAAGACGAACTTAAAAGATTCCCCCTATTCTGCCTACACCCTTAACTAGTTTGTTAACTTGCTAGTTCATCACGATATTGTTAAACCTACGAACAAATTGAAGTAGATGTAGGGGATTGCTCTAACTCAAATCCAAATCCTTGTCTCCAAATAGAATTTCTTGGAAGAAAAGGGATGAGCATCCCATTGCTTTTGGGGTGATGGTCAGTTAATGGAGAATGACAAAATCCTTGCAATTTAACCATAACTTTAAAGGACAATATAGATGTCAAAGGACATACTCATGCTGCATTAAAATTTAAGCTACAACTTCGACTAGAGGCATCTAGGCAGTAACAAGGTCTATGATGGTCAAGAAGGTTTGTGTCGGTGCGAACCAATAGCAAGAGATCACACCTCAGGGTGCGGCAGTGAAGGGCAATGGAATAGGAGTGACAGGAACAGGCATGTTGGGTGATGCGTAATAATTATATTGCTAGCGAGTGCACTAGTCGCTCAACTAATAAATTAGATAATAGAGTGTCGAATAACTTACTTAACTAAACTAATTTCAAAGGCTAATAGGAGATAGCATAATAGATGATAAACAAAATTATAGACAGATTGAGTTCACCAAATATGATAAGTTAGTTTCTAACTACGAATTAGAGTGTACTCAAATTATTGATTTCGTCTAGAATCAATTAACTTATGCTAATTCAAATTAAATTAACATTATTCCATCTAGGATCATAATCTAATCAAACTTAAGATTAAGATGTTTTAAAATGTAGGTTACACAACTAATACTCCGTCAAGGATAAGTTGAGAGATGCAATACTTCGACTTAAAAGTAAATAATCAATTCATGCAATCAAAAGTAACTACCCCTATAAGGATAATAGTTATCTGGATAAGACAATTAATCTATGAAAAAACGTTAATCACAACATGCATATTCAAAAGAAAACTAAACTTTAATCGATTACAAAAAATGGTCTAACAATTTGCCTTATTAATTAACTATTACACAAGTCTTAAAAAGAAATAACACTAAATTATCTAGATTACAAAAGATAGAAAGATGTTCAATTAAGCATGAGATCATCTAGAAAGTAAAGCGGAGAGTACTCTTAGGAACATCGAAGTATTGTTGTTCAACCCTCATCTAGAGTCAATCGTGTCGAATTTGTTTTAGTGAACCTTATGAAGTTCTCTCACATGCTTGGCTTCAAAGCTTTGATTGTAAACCCTAGCATCTTCTTTTCTAGTTGTAGAAAGTCTCTATTTCACTACAAGAAAATGGTGTATCTCCGACGGATAATTTCCGATGGCCGAAAATTCTTCGCAATTTACAACATATTTTGCGACGGATTATCTGCCATCGGTATTTCCGATGGCGCAGACCATAGGAAATATTAGTAGTAGTTCGAGTTTCTATATGAGCAGAAAAGAAACAAAAACTTTTTCTATGCAAAATAAAATAAATTCTGAGTAAAATAAATCATGTGATGTTGGCGTTGACAAACTCCAAAATCTGGGCCATAATATATTTTCAAATCATCTTGAGATCATGTGATATGAAGCCTTGTGCACTTTGAAATTCTTCCAAAATTTCATTCGAGATTGTCACAGTGGTTTATATTATTTTCACAACCTAAACAATGTACGAATCACATTGAAAATTAGTTTTCACTGCCCGTGTCGGATGTTTCACGATCCTTACAATGTTCGAGTTGGAGTAAAAATATGAATTTCACGAGTCGTGATATGTTAGTCATGGCCGTGTCTCGGGTAGCTTTTGGATTTCATAATATGCATTTTGATGTCCCCTTATAGTGGTTTCACAGCCCTATCACAGCCCGTGACATAGTTGTGCTTCACAATTAGCACATAAAATTATACATGTCATTAAAAATGAATTGAAATAAAATTAAATGCACTATTAATGATATGTTGAATTATACATGCATCAAACTTTTCCAAGCTTAGACATTTGTTTGTCATCAAGAAATCTTAAGGCAAAACTCAAAGCAAACAAGGTTAATCATTACTTTCGTCTTGTCAATCAACTATTTTTCTCAACACTAGGTTTTATGCATTAATTGCCAAAGTATCTCTCCTTCATTTCTAATTAACCTTGCCTTGTCGAATTTCTCAATATCAAACATTTTTAAATCCTTCAAACTCAACTCAAAGTAATAAGAAAATTATTCTATCAAACAAGAATATCAATGTTGAATAAACAAGTTGAAAATGATCTATTTTTTTAGGCTCAGCTAACCCCTTTTTTTGTCTCATTCCATTTTCATTTTTATTTATGTTTTCTCTTATTTATTTTATTAGGGTTTAACTAACCCTCGCTTCTATTTTTTTATTTTTGTTGGGGGTTCAACTAGCCCCTTTTTTTAATATCTATTGTTTACTCTTTTTCCATCATTTTATTATAAAGCTCAATTGACAACTAAATATTCAATAGAGATATAATTATTATCAAGGGCATACTATATAATAAAATAAAAATGAGCATGAACAAGTATTTATCATAGGAGTGTTCATAATTCTATTTGATGCAATACTGAGGCGATCAAAAATAAAATAAAGCGCTTTGAAATTTACTAATTAACAAGATGTCCTTAAATAATGTTTGAAAAATGAACAAATACTAAAATATGAAAAAGTAAGACATGAAAATTGAAAATTTTCAAATGTAAATGTTTAGATATGTATGAATTTTCAAATTTAGAATGCAAAGCAAATATGAAAATAGTAGATAAAATATTATGCGGGCATATGCATGTGATGCAATATGAAAAGATAGACATGATGCATGAAATTGCAAACCCCCTCAAGCTTGAACTCGACATTATCATCAATGTTGAAAATCAAATTCGAAAAGGAAGTATAAACATGATAAAGAAAAATAAAGGAAGAAAATGAAAAGAGGCAACATGATATATCTCAATTTAATGGATGTGGAAGTCGTAGGAAGAAGCCACATGATCTTGGTTGCATTTTGTGTATCGGATGTCAGGTGAAGTTGTTGGATGCTTATAAATTTGTCATTCAATACTTAGTGGCCATTGAATGTCACATTGGTATGTGTTGCCACGATATCTCACAATACTTTCTTTTTGTTGAATGTCACGAGTCATAAAGTTTGATTAACGATTGAAGGAGAGTATATAACTGGTCGTAAGTATATGCTCACGCCCCTAATTGTCTTTTCCTTTTCTACATTGAAGATCTCAATCGTAATTACTACTTCTGAAGATCATAATATGCGATTAAGCCAACGACCCATTGCAATTGTAACTAGTCGTGACAACAACATCACGACATGTACAATGTATTTTTCTTTTTACCCCAAACACCTATCGTTATATGAGTGTAACGGCTTGGATCAAGGGTTCTTTTACAAAGTTATGATCATTACAAAAAGTAACAATCATTATCTTTATTGGCATCCTTTCTTTCTAGTTCACCATAGTTGTCGAACAGTTCGTCGGTGATGGTGTGAATTGGTTGCTGGGAGTCGATGGTCGCTGGTGATCCTCTTGAGGGAGAAATTCATCATAGAGTTGTTGGTGCATCGAGGCACTGGTGGAAGGTCGCCTGCCAGGTCGAATCTCTTGATGAAGATAGGTGTTGCAGTGTCGATGACTCGTTAGTGCTGCTGTGCCCCTAGGTAGTTCCACCCGAGGAGGGTTGCTGATGAAGGAACTAATGAAACAAGATCATCTATTAGGAGTCGAGGGTGATCATTCAAATGAGATGAAACCACTGGAGATGAGAATATTATCTCACTAGAATTTAAAAATCCATGAAAAAGGAGTGCATGCGGAGTTGTAGTTCATTAACCCTGAAAATTGTAGGTCATCGTCAGAGTGAAGAACGTAGTCGAGGTTACATCATGTAATAATTAAATCGTGTCTACAAAAACATGCAATGCAAAAACCTAGACTTTAGGGCACACCCACTTCTACTAGCTCCAATGGTTATTTATAGGTGCGAAGACCACTTGTGATAATAAAATTCGGTAGAATCAAACGATTGTAATAAAACTTGTCTCTATAGAATTTGTTTCTGATTAGAAAAAATTTCCCTTCCGTGTCATATGTTAGATAAAATCACATCTTCATTTTCTGGTTTGATGATAAAGTCAGTTTGTGCATAACCTCATCTAACGGATAGAAAGTTGGCACACATCGCTTCTATTAAATGCTAAGAATTCCATAATAAATTGGCACCTTGCATTACGGCTTCGAAGTGTAATTCAATTGAAGTGTAACTCAATTGGGTATAATTCAATTGAAGTGTAATTCAATTGACAGATTGACCTTTGGCGCCTTGCACTTGATAAAAAATCAATCTATTTTAGCACCTTGTGATGATGAATTTCACACCTTATGATAAATGTATTACAAACTTGATGATCCTTGTAATCCATCCTAGTTGAATTTGGTACCTTATAATCCATCCTTGTCCTTGTAATCTGATAATTGATGTTGATGAATTTAGCACGTTGCCTTTCATCCTTACACTTCAATTAATTCATCTTATCAATGAATCTCACTCCTTGTTTATGGTGCAAAAAATTCGCCTGATTTTTTATTTGTTCAAAATCATATTTGCTTGCACCTTATCATGATTTCTTTCAAAAATTTGTCTCTTCCTACATATTAATTCAAAAAATTAAGTTAATCCGCTCACATATTATAATATTTAGAAAATTAGTAATCGAAACTAATAAATCTGAAATTATGACTAAACTGACTTAAAACAATGCATGTCATGATCAAATTACAAAAAAAAGTAAACTAAAATAATACATTAAAATATGTTGTATTTTGCATGCATCATTAATATTTGTCTAAGATGGACATGTAAACTAAATTTCATCAAAACTTATGGGCATATAAAACATCATAAATATACGGGTTATTTTCTCTTACCACCCCTAAACTATCATAATTTTCCACATCTAATCCCGAACTACAAACTTCATTTTTTGGGTCCCTAAACTTTCATGATTTTTCCAATTTGATTCTTCCGTCCAATTCCGTCAACTTCTCCGTTATTTTTTATTTTACACTTATGAAAAGTCCAATATACCCCTGCCCTTAAGTGTTAATTCATTTTTACATAAAGTAATATATAATAATATATCTAAAAATAATTAAAAAAAGAAAAAAAGAGGTGGGGGCCCTCCCCTCTACGTCGTCGTCGTCGTCGACGCAGGGTGGGGGGGTGACCCCCCTTCTTTCCCTGCACACGCCGGTGCAGGGAAAGAAGGGGGGCCCTCTGCATCGTCGTTGGCGTCGGCACCGGCGCAGAGGGGGGGCGGCGACCCCCCCTTCTTTCCCTACGTCGGCGTGCCTTGACGCAGACGCAGAGTTGGGGCGACGACCCCCCCTCTCTCTTTCCCTGCGCCAGCAGGCGCAGGGAAGGAGGGGGGCTCTGCGTCATTGTTGGCGTCGATGACGACACAGAGGGGGGTGGCGACCCCCCTATTTCCTTGCGCACGCCGACGCGCAAAGCGGTCGGCGACCCCCCCACCCCCTCTTTCCCTGCGCACTACGACGCAGAGGGGGCGGCAACCCCCCTCTCTTTCTTTGCGCCGGCGTGTGCAGGGAAAAGAGGGGGGACGCCGCACCCCAACTCTGCGTCTATGACGACGCAGCCCCCCCCCCCCCCCCCCCCCGCGTCCTTCCGTCTTTCCTTGCGCACGTCGGCGCAAGGAAAGAGAGAGAGAGGGGGGTCGTCGCCCCTCTCTTTTTTTTTCTTTTTTTAAAATTATATATATTATTATATATTACTTTATGGAAAAATGAACTAACTTAAGGGGAGGGATATAATGAACTTTTCACAAAATATGAAAATAAAAAATAACGGAGAAGTCGATGAAATTGAACGGAAGGATCAAATTGAAAAAAAAAACGTGAAAGTTTAGGGACCCAAAAAATGAAGTTCGTAGTTTGGGGTTAGATGTGAAAAATCGCAATAGTTTAGGGATGGTTAGAGGAAATAATCCTAAATATAAAAGAATTTTTTTCATTGCGAAGAACTAACTTGTATGTTTCAATACCTTTAACTTCAAAAGTTTTGTTGTTGCCAATATATATACATCTTGTGCCCCCACTAAGTTGACAAAATTCTGACACCTCTATACTATTTTGTAATGTGGTCGATTGCTTATAAATATATAATTCAAGAAGGATGAGTTTCAACAAAGATAGCACAATTAGAAACTTAAGTAAAAGCACTATGATTAGGACAAACCTTTTTGGGTTCAGCACAATCACGAAGAAAATGATACGTTTGCCACAATTGTAACATGTATTTTTTTTATATTTTTCTTTCCACCATGCAATTGGGCTGGAGCTTTGTGTTGCCCAACTTTTTCGCCTTTATTTTCTTATACGACTTTGGCTATCACTTGTATTCGCACTACTTCCATTATTCTTAACAATTAATGCTTGACCGAAAGATTTTATAACCTCGAGAGATTCATTTTCTATTTCAAGGCGGTGAACCGCTTCATAAATTTTTTTTATGTTATCTTCATGCATCAAATTGTAGCACATATGTTCCTAACTTTTGATGAAAGGGGCAGATAAAAGACTACACCTTTTGTTTCAATATCAAGCACTATCTTTGGAGTTCTTGATCATGTTAAAAGTTTCACGGACGTGCTTCCTCATCATGTAGTTTGAGTGCTTCTAATATGAGTTAAATTTTATCGTTAGCATATGATGCATTGTAATCGTAATCAACTCCAATGTTAGGAGTGTTATCCAGGTTGTAAGTCATATTGTAGCCTTAACTCAACATCATACATCATGAGAGTGATGACAGTTCTTTTTCAACCAAGTTTGAAATATCTTTGCAATTCTTTTGTGTTATTTGGTATCACAAAATGCAATTTTGTTACACAACTAGAGAGACCCATAAAGGGATGTAGCTTCGTCGCCCCCACTGTCTTAGCGCCTAACTAACATAGGGGATTCACATTCAAAGCATTATCAACAAATTTTAATAATGATTGATTATCATTAAAATATCATATTCTTATAACAGATATTGGACCTTGCGATGCTAGATATTAAATTTATCGTCATTTAATTTATCATTGATGTCATGTTTAATTAATGTGAGAAGTATGAGAGTCAATGTTATGTTTGCAAAAATTAAAATAATAAAATAATGATGATCATGAGTAGTGAAAATGAGAAGTTGCTATACTCCCAGTCATCTCCAACAATTCTAAAGATACTGGTTATTCATAAAGTTAATAATGAAAAATGTCTACTTTTTGAATTTTTATTTGATTGATAATTTAAAATTATTGAAACTTAATGTGTGATGTATAATATTATTTTTATTTGGGTAGGATGATAAAGCCTGGCGAACAAGAGTTCTTCTCGGAGCGGTGCTAATTAAACAATTGTCTGCATTCTTCATCTTAACACCAAATTAGAAAAAAAATGTTCATCATTTTCATATATTAAGCATATTTTCAGATATTATATTATTTATCATGCATCACTCGATGGAAAAAAATTAATTATTGCGATATATTATAGCTTGAAGTTGCTTTGTTCAGACAAATATAACTTTATATGTTTCATGTGTCTAATGATTTAGATTTTTGTAATTTGACTAACTAATTACGACTATTTACTTCTAGAGATTTTGATGAAATACAAAATTACCATTTAGACTAATTTTACAATAGAAAATAAGTCTTAATTTCATTTCAATAAACCAAATTAATGAAACATGCCATGTAACATATAACGCAGTTAAAGCTATCATTATGCATGTTCATTTTAATTCTAATAAAAAAGAATTAAAATATCTCAAGTAATTTTAATGTGGTTAAAAATATGATAGCATGTTACTGTTCATAAATTATAAAATAATCTTCATGACTACTAAAAGTGATAATTTATTTTGATAACTTATATGCATATTAAATCCATTAATTGCTAAGAGGCTCTTTTGTAATTAATAAAAATGCACATCATATTCAAATTTTGATAATACTGTTAAACCAATTATTTTGAAAATTCACATAATTCCTTAAGTTTTTTTAACATAATTGGCGAGTATATGAATTTTCATTCCAATAATTGCATGAATATAATTTTTGCAATAAAATATGCACTAATCTATCGACAAATAATGTGAGAATGTATTAGAAAAATATTATATAGTTTTAATGAAATATTCAAATGTTACATGTGCTTTCATAAAAATCTAATTGTTGGCTAAAAATCAGGGTGAGCAAATTCGGGTTCGGAATCGGATTCCAACCGTCCCGGTCGATCCGAGTTACCCGGGAATTTTAAAGAAAGCATCCCTGTCCTAGACTTGGTATCGACCAAGATCGGAAAAAAAATCGAGATGTCCTGATTTAACCATAACTAATAAAATATTAAAGATATTTAATACTATTATATAATATAGTAATATTAATTAAATTAAATAGATAATAATATAATACATTGTATGCTTAATATATAATAAAATATAAAATTATAATTATAATATATAATATATAATATTAGATCAAGACACAATTCATATTTTTATAACCCGGAAGTCTTAGCCCAATTACCTATTGGGCTAGGGAAAAGTTCAAAAAATTTGAGTCGGTGCGAGCTGAGGTGACCGGGTTGTGCCCACCTGTGGTCACCCATACTAAGAACCTATTTTGCAATTTTGAAATATACACGAAATCTTGAAAATGATATAAAGTATAAGAAAGTTATTTTAACATTTTCAAGACAAATTCTTAATTTTTTGGATAAAATTCCCATATTTTAAACATATATACTAATTGGATAAGTAAGAATGCAAATAAGAAAATTCTAGAAGATCATACATGGCATGGGAAAAATATCCTAAGACGTTTCAAAAAAAGCCCTAATTCTTTGGACATTTTATGTGCATATACAAATATTTAGTACACATTTTTCAAAATATGCATGAAAAGAGATCTCCTGTTTTTGAAGTATCAAAATAATTCTTATCAGTTTCCTTTTCTTTTTTTACAATATTCCTGATTTTTCAAAAATAAAAAGACATCTGGGCTGGGTGCCCTGATACTCATCGTGCAAGAGCATTCACAGCTCTCTCTTTTAGGTCGTCCACCATCCGATCGCAAAATAACTTTCGCGATCGAAGCACGCGGTTCATCCATAAAAATGCACAGTTGCGTGGGAGAAAATGAGAAACCAGCCAGTTTACACATGGGAAAGAATTGGCCTCAAAATGATGATCTCAGGTAAACACGTTTGATGATCTCGACGCTGCCTCTCAACGCCGGTGAGGATGTTCACAAGATCCCTGTGTCGCTGATCCTCACTGCCGCAACAGGACTCCTGTGCCGCTAATCGACGAACTCGACGCCTTCAATGCCACTGCTCACTGTTTTCAGGACATTCACAAGGCTGCCGCCCTCAATGTTCCTCGTTGCTGGGCCCCGATCTTGACACCTTCAACGCCGCCGTCGAGGATGTTAGCAAGGCCATTCACCCTCGACATTTCTCACCCCCTGTGCTGCATCGATGATGTTGATGCCTTTGACACCGCTGCCGACTCCGAGGGCATTCACAAGGCCCCTGCCCTCGACATTCCTCACCACTACCAATCTCAATGCCTTCGACGACAATGCTCATAGCTGTCGAGGATGTTCGCCAAGGCAGGAGATTGTTGCTTGTTAGTACATCATCGCTCGTTGCTCGCCAGGGCAGGAGGTTGGCCGGTACATTGTCGCGCTCGTTATTCACCGAGGCAGAAGCTCAACATCAGCAAGCTCTTGACCGTTGACCGGCCTATCTTTCCCACATGTGAACCGGACAATTTTTTTTGTTTTCTCCCACTCGAGCCACGTGTTTTGATTAAGTGAATGGCCTATGGAGAAGCATGTAACATCTTACAACTTAAAAAAAAGATGTAAATATGTTTAAAAAGATGGACTTTTTGGTCTTTGTGCAGGACTTGACAGCAGCACAAAAAAATAAAATAATAAGTGACATGGATTAAAAAAAGGAGACTTGTCTTCTTCCTCCCCCGACTGCTACAGTGCCATGCGAGGAGCTCCAGCCGTAGCCACTTCTGGTCGCTCATTCTTCGTCATCCAGCCACCATTTTTCACATGAAAGGCACTGATGGAAAGAGAATGAGGAGATGGACATTTTGACATGGTTTAGACACGGATCGGTCCATTGTGCATGACGTAGTAAGCTTCGAATATGAGGAAAGAGGGAAGTTCACTAGCGACCTATTTCAGCTCTGGTTTACGTTGAACTTTTCACTAGTTGGGGGTAATTTGGTGACCTATCCAACGATTTTTACGACAAGTTCAATGTGGAGCTTTAACCAAGCTCATCATGACGTCCTGATAGGTGCATACATGAGGGAGAAATGGATTAGATTACTTTTCGTATAAAAATTAATTTCTAATCTCTTTTAAGTTTGTGGGTTTCAGATTTCGATCACTCTCCGGCAACCTTTTCGGTGATTGGTCCTTAGATCGGAGTTGGTAATGGGAATGCACATTAGATTTGATTTTTAGTTATGTGAATTGGTTTTAAGTAATTTTATTTTATTATTGATGAAGAAGATTATCGGGGTTATTCAATGTTTTGGTGGGTGCGGTTCTGAGAGTTGTGGTGGTCAGAATGACTGAAAAGTGAGTGGATAACTGAAAGTAATTTCGCTTAAAGGGGTTGTTAATCGGAGGGCGATAGTTCATTATTTGTTGGAGATTTGATTAGGTTGTTGGTAGTCAACAAGGCCTTCATTCTTCTTGTTAATTTTTTTTAGCAAATCCAAATAGAACTTTGTTTATGATAAGCACATCGAGTTGTTGTGAAGAGTGAATTATGAATTTTATGATTTTAATATTAATTAAAAAAGTAATGGATGTGATATGTTATGTTTACTTTTCATTGGATTTGGACGAGGAGATAATTTGGGACTCGATGAATTCTAGGTGAGGGAACTTACCTCAAATGATATGAATTGCTAAACTCTTTGAATTGATGACATTGTTCCACCCGATGTGATTTTCATGAAAATTTTCTTCATGCATATTCATACTTATTTGTGTGTTTCATATGTGTATCATCAAATGACACATTTTATTATGAATTTTGAAAACTTGTCGAAGTCTTTTCTTGTGCAATTGAAGTAAATATTTGGATTTTTGAAAAGAAAATGTCTATATAATTATTTCTAATCCTAAACTTGCACTTCAAATTTGCATTCATGCATGTGCATTACATGTAAAAACACACATAAGGCAAAGTATTTTCACTTCGAAGGATTGGCCAACTTTGAGTAGATCGGTTCGGATTCGATTTGCTCTATCGATATAGTGATACGAAGAGCATGTTTAATACCCTGTGTGATATAATGACACGAATGGTGGAATTAGAACAACCGTACGTCCCATGACGATATAGTGACACAAGGGATGTAATGGAGAAATAAACGAAACAAGGTGTCAATATAGTGACATGATGAGCAGTTCAACGTCCTACGACAATGTAGTGATACGAAGGACATAATTAGAATAACCATCATGTGGAGACATAGTGATACGAGGGGTAGGTGAAGAAGCACTTGATTGATGAGTTGTATGAATATCCGTGTTTGACGATGTTTCTCCAAATTTTATGATGTTATCTTATTACCATGCATGTGCACTCGTAGCATTCATTTTGGTATGATCATTATCAAAATGAGTTTCCTTGAAGTTATGAAAAAGGTTTGGAATAATTTCGAGAAATAAAGATGTTGGTTTTCCTTCATTGTTTTAATACTTGAGAAAGTCGTTTAACTCATTGACAATGCCCACCCTTCTTGTTTAATTTTTTTACAAGTAATAAGCATGTCTTGCTTGCATAGCATGAAATAAGAAATGTAAAGAGATTGTGAAATAAACATGTGAGAGAGGCATGATAATTGATTTGCTAACTTTGTATTTCATCGAGTTTTCCTATACGAATTTATTACTCGAAGAATATTTGAATGATTTTGAAGATGTTGGATTATAGTGTGGAGCTATGGACGCTCACGATATATGATTTATGATCATCAGTCTCATGATTTTCGTTAGAGAGTGAGCTTGTGATTCACTATTTTGGACTGGTGCCTCGCTCTTTTAGTTCTTTATTGAATTGCCAATAATGCTCTTATAATTGCTTTTTGAATTTACACATATGTCATGCCAAAGTTTTTACAAATTTTCAGAGTTAGTTTATTTTTTAATGTTGGCTTTTCATTGAATATTTAAATTTAAATTTAAACAATTGGTTTTACGATTCCAACCCTTGTGGTGCCTAACAGAGAGTTGGGCGTACAAGTCGGAGTGTGAA
This sequence comes from Pontederia crassipes, assembly GCA_030549335.1. Lineage (NCBI taxonomy): Eukaryota > Viridiplantae > Streptophyta > Magnoliopsida > Commelinales > Pontederiaceae > Pontederia > Pontederia crassipes. The sequence goes on from CM060195.1 coordinate 43,492,408, forward strand.
TAGGAATGGGTAGTTGTTATATTTGCTCATGTGTTGATTGATCCATACAATTATGTTGTGAAGTTTGTTTGTGAAATGAAATTTTATGTGAATATGTGTTAAAAACAAAAAGCCGACATATGGCTAAAGGAAAGGAATGGTTGTATGTAGCGTTAAGATTATGGCCTTCATGAGAAAAAAAAATTATGATAGTGCAAAATTGAATGTAATAATGTTGCTTAGCATTTGAATGTCTTATGAGATGTTTAACGTGCATCATAAGATGATTGCAAACTTGCTTAATAATTAAATGTCTATGATAGCCCATGCTATTAATTGAATGCATTGTGGTATGCCATGAATTGAAATTTTGATATGAGCTATGGGGTACTTTTCTACACATCTATTGTTACTTCAGCTATATTTCTTGTATGATAATGTTATGATATATGGTAAGATACAAATCATTATTTGCTAATATTGAAAACTTGGAAAAACATTCAACCTAGGAGGTATGTGTTATAAAGCAAATGTTGATCTTGGCATTTAAATTAATGACAACACTATTATTTATATTGATGTATGCTAGTAATATCCATGAGTGTGTAGTCATGCATAAAGATGTATGTTAGATAATACATATTGTTAATGTTGCATAAAATCACAATCATGTCAGCAATGTGATAAGGGCTGCGTCAAAGTTGATGGGTTTTGTGAATCAGGCACAATTGCACATTACCATCATACTAAATGGAAGAGACAATAAGTCAAGTACAATTGAGATAACTTTGTCTTCTATAGGATAGTTGTCTTGATTTGCTAGCGAAAGGGAGTCAAGTGAATTGTGGTGAGAATGTTCGAGCGGGTATTCAAGAGGAGGCAAGAAAAAAATCATGACACATGGCGATCCCATTAGATCGGTGATAAGATTTGACATTATTTTGAGTTAGTGAGAGGATAAATATGAGACGTACAGACGAGTTGAAATTTAGATAAACAAGTAATCCTAAAAATTGTAAGGTTGAAGATTCACTAGGTTCAGTGAATTATTCCATCCGTCAAGAGTTATTTCATTATGAAAGAGGAAAATGAGGCACCGATCCTTATACAAAAAATAAACATTGAGTATCGATATAAATTATAAAGCTGGATGCCTACACAATTTGTAGACATCCTTATTCCTCTAAAACAAAATCTTTAGAATAATTTTGATTCCTTGATTTCGTGATTAGTGAAGTGAATCTTAGGAATAATAATCATTAGTTGACATCTAGACCGAATAGCATCTAAATGCTGACATTTTTTTCTAGATTATGAGAAAAAAAACTAGAAGAGTTCATGGAGACAAGCTTAAACTTGATGCAACTTAACTTTCATAAAGAAACGATCAAGCTAAGAGAATACATTTCATTTCAATAAGTATGATGTAAGTAGCCTCTGAAAAATTTGGAAGTAGTTGAGATAATAGGATATTTTGTACTTACATGAATGAGATAATAACTAAATTAATTTATGATTTTGATGATCCGATTCAAGTTAGTACAATGTTTGAGGGGATAAATATGATAATTTCAGTTATATATACATACATATATATATAATGATAAAAAAAATTTTGGTAAATACTTACCATCAATTTATGGTTGTAAATAATCAGGAAGGATAGATGAATCATCTCGAGATTTTATTTTGAGAAGGTAAAAAAAAGCCGAGGAAGAATGGTATAATTGTCATCTAAGAATTTGAGGAGAAGGTGAAGAAAAAAAGGGTTTAAGATTGTGTATAGAATTTGGAATGAAAATTTAAAATGGTTGATGTCTTATAATAGAATTGATTATTCTTATTTTCAAATAAGTATATTTCTATGGATGTTGTATTTGGAGTATTGAGTAAAAGAAAATGATAGCAAGAGCAATGTGAAAAAAGAATTGTTGAGTTAATTGATACGATTATATTGAGAAAAGAAAATAATGTTAGATAAGTATAAGTTTAAAGTCAAGCGAGTTCTTGATTGACTACAACGTCTAATATTCTGGATTAGAATTTATCAAATTTCAAGAAAATAAAATTTTATTTTATGGTACAATTGAATATCCACGTCAAATTTTAGTGTCAAACACTCACATTTGAAGTCTCTTTTATATAAGAAGAAAAAAATGCAGAATAAATTACATCAAATATCTTCAACTTTGACATTTTCCTAGTGTTATCTTTAACTTCCAATACTTAAAAAAAAAACTTGATAATTTAGATGAAATCATAATAGTTAAAAAAATTTATTAATCATATCATAACCAATACTTAAAAAAATAATTAAATGTATAAAACATTCATTACATCATTAACCTCAACGTTCAAATAGAACTATAAAACTCATTTAAACCTAAGCATGTACAACACGTCATCCTGAGTTTGAGCGATCATCCATCACTTAATCTTTGTTATATGCGCGGATTTAGAGTGCAGAATTTTCTAGTTAGAGTATGTAAAGGTCATACATGCAATGATATCCTATCACATGATACTACATGTGATGCATCATTGTAATAATAACAATAACATATCAACATGCATGACATTACATCATACCTACATTCATTTTTCATATAACATTCATGAAATATAAACATCATGTCATATCTGTTTACTTCAGAACCATACATACATTCATATCATTCATATCCTAGGAGTTTCTTTATAACTCCGTAATGCTTACTTCTTGACTTTTTCATACTTTACTTCTCATCAGGGTTGCTTTATAGCACTTTGGATCTTCTTTCGTTATTCTTTTCTTTCACTTCATCTTTATCGCATAATAACATCTTGACTTTTATTCAATATCATGTCATACTTAGGAACACACATCATAATAGTGAAAAATTTTATTCCTAATCATCTTTAAAAGTACACACACTTTATGATGAGTGACATTGTTCCTTGAAAAGTACATAAACAAATGTAGGACTTTACTTCTCAAATTTAAATTCCTTTGAAGTACATGCATAAGTGTAGGATTTACTTTCCATCTTTACTTCATCATTATCTTAACTTTCTTTGTTATAAGATATTTCGAAGTTAATTTCACTTTCATTCTTACTTTATCTTATAACATCTTTGATCTTAATATAGTTGAAAGAATCATATCACATCATCACATTAGCTAGCTAGGCCACATATTTGAGAACACGCACATCATAATAGTGAGGGATACACACTATAATAGTGATGGACTTTATTATGAAAAATAAACACATTATAATAGTGAGGAACTTTATTTCAAGAAATACGCACACTTTCTGACGAGGGACTTTGTTCTTTGAGAAGCACATACACAAATACAATACTTTATTTCGTGGTCTTAGATCTCCTTAAAGTACATACATAGGTGCAGGACTTTGCTTCTCACTATTGATGAGTGATGATGACACTCTTCTTCAACTTTAGATGCATTATACTTTGCAATACAATAATCATTCATATCAATCATTCTTCATCTTTTAACCTAATTATGACTGATAATATCTAAACGTGTGTTTAAGTGATCGTCAATATATCAATTAATGTTTCATGAATAACAACATATATATAATATAAAGCATTATACATCAACAAATAAATATATTTGGAATGTATATAAACATTTAAAGAAAATGCATAATATTAACATAACAATTGTTTAATTGTTGACATAAATAATAATATGCCAACCTTCCTTATTTGACAATTCTGACACATCATCAATAAAAAAAATTATAACTCAATAAGTAGATGTTCATTTTGATCGATTCTAATTTTTCTACAAACTATACTTTCATAGGAATCACATATAAAATTCATGGATTTTATCTTTTTGGCATTTAATTGCAGAAATTCATAAAGCTATCGAGATTTATTCTTTACATAGTAATCTGGCAGCAGACATTAAAATATTAATAATTTAGTTTACACTTGTTCTTTTCAAATGATTCCAATTTTCATATTTTAACTCGTGAATAAATTGCAATCCCAAATTCAATATTTCTAATTTATGATATTTTTTACAATTTCGTCTCTAGGAGATAACACGATCGTAGTCCGATGTTTAGATCATAACTATTTTTATACATTTTCAAATCAAATAAAACAAACTTCTATAGAACTACTTCAAGAGATTTCCATCCGTATATTATTTATAATTTTTGAATAAGTAAAACCTAATCAAATAATTATTATAAAATAGTCACGAATTTAACAAATTATGCAACATAAATCATGCAACCCTCGATCAAAATCCCTATTAAAAATAAAGTTGTTCTTGAAACTCTCAATCCAAACAAAACATCATTGAGAGGGGAAAAAGGGGTTTGGATCTCCTTTACATACCTTTAGGTTTTAGATTTAAAATCCCTTTTCCTAATCATCTTGTATTATTTTTCATCATCTAAAAGTCTTTAGGTCTTCTTGTTCTTTTCCTAGAAATCTTGATCTTCTCTTTGTTGATTTTAAAACATAGCCACCACGAAGAATATGACTCTATATCTCCTAACCTTAGGCTTTTCTTTGTGGAGTACAAAAAAGAGAGAAGAGGAGTTGACGGCTAAGTTTTTGGAGAATTAATAAGGTTGTTGGTCATTTATATAAAATTTACAGTAAAATTTTGGTCAAAAGATCCAAGTACCCTTGGCCCAAAATTTTGAGTTGTTACATACATCGTCTGATCACTGGTTAATCTCATCCAAAAGGAGGCCATGAGAGAAGAGCTTGTAGGCGCACTCGAGTGCAGGCTCGGTGACCTTCGGGTAGGCGAAATACATGGCGAGGATGAGGGGTTAGAGGAGGGCATTGGCGTCTGCGAGAGGGAGGCCGAGGAGGGAGGTGCATCGGGGGAATTGGAGAGGGCGTCGGTCAAGGGTGGCCTTGCAGGCGGTGACGAGGTTGGAGTGCTTGCACCAGGCGGCATTCTTGATGATCTTGTCAAGGCCGGACCGAGGACACGCCCGACATGGGAGCTACCGCCCAACTACGATGAGGGCGTATGGAAGACTGGGGACGATGATGCCAAAGCGGCCCGACGCAGAAGACGAAGATGACGGTGACAAGATCCTCAGATCCAAGAGGGAGACATGGCGAAGGGAGCCATTCAGGGAAGGGGCTCACCCCCTTCCCTATGCACGCCAGCACCCAAGAGGCAACCCCTCTTTTTTTATTAATTATTATTTTTAATATTTTTTTAATCATGTCACATCACCAAGTTGTTTGCGTGGAGGAGAGACCAACGATCAAAAAGACCGATCATAGGTGAAAAAAACAACTGATGAAATAAGTTACAAGTGAAGTTGAAGGATATAGTTGAGAAAGTGACCTAATTTATCTAAAGAATGAGATGTTGCTAGAGGCATTCACTCAAGACGCTTTCATTATTACTCTTTTTAGGGGTGTTCACCGGATCGTGTTGACCTCTGAATTCGATTACCTAGACAAACCAATTTGGGTCAGGTTGTATCGGTGGTCGGAAAGGGTCGGGTACGGGTTGAATTTTTTTAACCTGAGTTGACCAGACCCAATCCGATTAACCCGATTTTTATTTTTTTATTTAAACTACATTTGATTTTTAAAAAATTTTAAAAATTGAAATAAAATATTTTAAGTGAAAAAATAATAGAATAAATAATTAGAAAATGTATTTTATACTTTAAATAAATATAAAACAATTAGAAAAAAAATTTAAAAAAGAAAGATTGGGTGGTTGGGCAACCCGACCATCCCACCTGTCCTGATTCAGTTCGGATCGGATTGGATTGAATTTGACTCTAAAAAATTCCTTGACTGATCCAATCAAATTTGATTAGATTGGTTGAGTTGGTTCGAGTTTGTTCATGGATCAAGTCCACCCCTAACCCTTTTGATGCTCTTCCACGGATCTAGGCGGGCCTAGGCTCCATGTGGGCCTGAAAAGTATGTTACTAATTTCTACTTAAATACAAAAGAGAAAAAGAAAGACGCTGCATTTATACCAAAAAATTACTACATCTCGATTGCTTCCGCGCATGTCTCTAGGAGTGGCACGCGACCCTGTTCGGGGACACTCCCCCACCCTGACCTATCGACTGGCCCCCGCCCCGCCCTGAATCCCCAATTCGGGGGAAATTTTATCCCCCGCCCCTATCCCCGTGAGGTTCGGGGCCCCACGGGGACCTCGATTCCCCAAACCCTCGCGGCCCTTTTCTAGCAAGAACAACCACTGTCCTCCTCAAACGAGGGCCGTTGCATCGTCCTCCTCCGTCGCTGCCGTCGCCCTAAGTCCAAAAGTCGGACTTCAATTTGAACCGGATTAAACCGAATCGAACCAGTCAAAAATCGGTCAAAACCAGTTAAAATAGATCAAAATCGAATAAAATCAATCGTGTTTTTTGGTTCAACAAAATTTTTTATTAATTTTTTACTAAAAGTTAATTTGATAAAAATTATTATTATAAATTTGAAAAATATCCAAAAATGAACTTTTTCTATAAACATTAATATTTAATCATTAGTCTCCTCATTCTTTTATACCTGTCTATTTACTCTCACTTTGTTACTACTATCAATGTGAGATTATTTTTATACTCACTTATTCTTTAGAGTGCGAGGATTCGGGGCCCCGCGAGGCGGGGACAACTTCCCCGCCCTGATATCCGAAAGAGGGTTCGAGAATAATTTTCCTCCATCCCCGACTCCACGGGAGGAAAAATTCTTCGAGTTTAAAGCCCCGATCAAATATTCCCCGTATTCCCGTAAAACTCGCGGAGGACGGAGGATATTGCCATCCCTTCATGTCTATGAGCCATCGTGGTAATTAGAGATGGAATTTCGGGCGGGCCGCACGGCCTGGCACGCCGCCGGCCCGCCCCAAAGCCGTGCCCACCCGACCCGACACGGACCGCGCATGATACATAATACGGTCCGCGCTGAAATCACACGGTCCATGTTGTTTCGATTTGACAATATGATCACGGGCCGAGTTCACGGGCGCGTTACGAGTACAACACAGACCGTGTTTAAATCAACGCGGACCGTGTTGAACCCCCTCCGCCGCTTATAAAATGCGGCCGAACTCCTCCCTTTTTTTCATCACTCTCATTATTTTTCCCCTCATCTCTCTCATACTCTCACTCTCGCTCTCAATCTCCTCTCTTCTCCTCTCCTCTCCTTTTCCAAATGACTACATGTCTACATCCCTCCCTTTCTCTCAATCTCATATTCTCTCATTAAATAATTAAGGTATCATTTTCACAATAGTCGTTCTTAGACTCATTTCAAGTGATACTATCTTTTCTCTTGAAATTGATCTAAATAGCGTCTGTTGTGAATAAGATAACATGATTACTCAATGAGAGTTTGAAAATTATAACTATATAATTATTATATAATAATAATTAAAGTAGTCGGTAGTCATTAAACTAAAGTCATGTTATAATTTCATTTAAGTACTAGTTTGCTTAGTATAATTTGGTTTAGTTATAATAATATAGTATATACTATTATACTATATAGTATCTTGGTTATAAGATAGTTAAATACTAATTTACTTAATATAACCTAGTTATAACCTAGTATATAGTAATTAGTAAATTAGTAATTAACTATCTATACTAGACTACAAGTATGAAGTATACTAGTATTACTAATATATATTTATTAAATACTTACCAATTAATTTTATATATAAGGTTATAAGTTATAACCTATTAGTTATTACTTAGTACTCAATTGTTCATTTTACAAATTTATTTACTTAATAATTATAAATTTAGTATTTGAAAATTTAACTATATAATTATTTATATAATAATTAAATTAGTCACTACTGACTAGACTCACGAGTCACTAAGTTATATATTATAGAATAATTAATAATACTAATTATATTATATAATAATCTATAAGGAAATTAAAAAGTATAAAAGTTCATGAAAAAAAGGGCTGTTTGACCCGGCACGATCTGGCCTGATCGGGTCGGGCCCAAATCGTGCCGGACTTCAAAATGGACCGTGTGATACGATACGATCTGCGGCACGATCAAACACGAATTGACCAGTCCGAGCACGGTCCGTTTGTCCATCTATAGTGGTAATGTACCGATGGAAGTAACAGTAACCGCCGTTGCGACGGCGTTGACCGCAACAATGACCGGTACCAACCAACTGCTCGATCTGGTCGGCCCCCGCGTGCCCAAATCGACCCATATGGACGAAAAAACAATCTCACCTCGCTGCGCCACGATTCCGGTACGGACGCAAATTTCACCAATCGCAAATCGTCCGATGACGATCGAACAGCTCGTAGTGCCGTATCCGCGTACGGAACATTTTTTTGTCCCTGCTGCACTTTTCCCTGCTTCGACTAGTCCACGTCTTGTCGAAGCATTTAATGCTGAGCAATTACCGTGCGAAGAGGTGGGCGACGACGACCGCGAAGTAGTCGTCTCCTATCCATCTCTGATTCTCTTCTCTCTTCCTCGCCCATGTTTGCGAGGTGAAACGCTGGAAGAGGACGAGGACTTGGAATGTACGAGAGGTGCGCTCGGGTCTTGATTTGTTCTTGTAAAAGGTGTCTTTTGTTTCGTATTGTGTGGTCAATTTTGGTTGTTTTTGGTTTGTCTTTTTAGTCAGTTTACATGAATGATGATTGTTTAGATATCCAAGCTTGGCACATCCATTCTTGGGAGTTTTGCTTAGGAAAAGTTTTTTTTTAAAAATAAATTGGACTGTAGGATTTGATCTATCGAGGTGCATCTTCAGATTGGAATAGCTCGAGGGATGATTGGAAATGGTGTGGTATGATAGTATCACATTCGCAAGAAAGATTGGCATGATCGAGGTTTTGCAAAAGCAGCGATAAGATGCCTTTTTGTTAGATTGTTGTAAGATTTGAATTATTGTTTCCTGTTAGAAGGGTTCGACTGCTGGACTATGAGACTTCTTTCATAGTTCGTAATTTGAATGCGTTAAGTTGGAGTAATTACATTGAGAACAACTTGGAGAATGGGCACGATCATCTCGTTTAGGACTGGAATTCCAGAAATAATCTCCTTTTTTTTTCCTTTTGACAACAACCAGAGTGTCATCGCGTTCTTTTGAATTTGTCTTGGACCTGTAGTTAGATTCATGTTACTTTATAGCTATAACGACAACTTGTTGTGCTTCTTTAGCGCCCACAGTGTCGAGTCGCCTAGAAGTGTTTTATGCTTCTTATGTGGCGTAATTATGTGAATGTGTTGACTACATATGTTGTTCTTTTTGAAGTCCTGCTTCTAACTTTAAACCTCTGGATGATCTATTCAAATGATCACTTCGTCCTGTTTCTCTTCTTGGTTGATATTAGGTTTGGGAATACATAGTGTGGATGATGTCATGTTCTACATAAAAACATTTTGCAATAGTGGTCACTGAGTTGCAATCCAAACGGAGCAATGAATCATTTGAAACAGAAATTTGTGAGGTTAGGTTTTATTTTCTTTACGTTGATGTTACTTCTTTCCTGCATTTGATCTCTTTATACATGTTAGGAAATACGATTTTTTTAAGGAGGTACATCCTATAAGAAGTCTAGTGGTTTGTATGAGAGAAGGCAGTGGGATCTCTTCTGATTAGAGATTTAATATTTTTCTTTTGGGATGAAAAAGTTCCCAAGACTTTATTGCTGTTAATTTTGTGCTCTTAGTTATAAGCAATTTATGTTTCTGTTGCCTCATGCAAAGTGTAGACATCAGGCTATTAGGCCTTCCTTTATTCAGATTTTAGTCCATGTTGGCAGTAATTGAATATGCTTCCATAGAGATATTGTTTTTTGCTCAAATACAAGAAGTAGGAAAATAAATTAGCTTTTTATACAAGATAACAAGGTAAACAATATGTGCATCTCTTTTTTTTAATAAAAATAGCAACGTAAAAATCTTTTAATATGTATCTCATTTCCATGTTCTATGTTTCAAGCTTTGATTCTTAGTTTCTAGTTTTATTGTGAAGCTAAAGATTGATATTAGATATCAAGACGTGATCATTTTGTCAGCTTTTTTTATTATAAGAAAGGATAACCCCTAAACATGATTGGTGGTATTTTTGAACGATGATAATAGGCAGTTTAATGAGAGAATTCTATCAGCATTCAATCGACAAAAGAATTCGTCATCATCCAAGCTGGGTTTAAGATTGCTTATTGACATGCCAGAGAAACTATGTGATTACCATTTTCGGTATCCTTGGTTGCCATTTGTCATCATCATACAAGTTCACAAATTTCTCTGAGTTCTTTTATCTTTTGTGAACTTACATTTCAATTACTACTTATAGGTATCTTCTCATGAACTTCTTAATAGTCTTTGTTAAAAGTATTTTGAGGTTCAGATTCTTTTAGTTCACTGATCCGCATGACTTAGGTTTAGCTGCAAAACTTATAATCTGCCATTGAAGTGAGGATAAAAATTCTTCACTTTTATCCTGAAATAAAAGCTTCTACAATTTCATGTGTCTGCCTGCAAGTCAATAAGACTTGAGCTTTTTTTTTTCCTTAGTTACTATATCTTCCAAATACAAAAGCTTGCTCTTCCTAATGACTTAAGTTTTTAGAAATGTTGGCAGCACATTTAATTTAATATGATATCAGAACAAGAGGTCCTGACTTTAGACCTCATCAAAGCTCATATAAAAAAATCATCCCTTAGTTGTCCACATGGTGGGTTATGCCAAATCAAATTGTTGACAACCGACACATGTAGAGGAAGTTTCAAAATAATAAATATAAAGATGTTGCTCTTCCTAATGGCTTAAACTTTTAAGATTGTTGGTAGTACATGTTATTGGTCAACCTAATGAGATCTTCCATTCAATGAAATAATTTAAAAGTTTATTCTTAGATTTTTTTTTTAGTAGGAAAGGTGATATCAAACCACTAGAAATCAGGGTAAGGAAAAACAGATCCATCAGAGATAATATTATTCTGATTCTTTTATGCACAGGTTGAAAGAATGGAGGTCAGACCAGTCTGTGAATTCAGATAGCTTTGTTCCAGGCAAAAAGCAAAGTATATTTGTTTCTGTAACAGATATTATGCATGGCATATTTGGATGGTTTAGAACCATTTTTCAGTATGAATCCATATCTAATTCAACTGAGGAATTTAAGTCAAGAAAGAATGTTCTTGATCCCCAAGGGCCATTTCTTCAGAGGTGGAACAAAATTTTTGTCCTCTCATGCGTAGTTGCAGTGTCTGTTGACCCATTATTCTTTTACATCCCGATAATCCACAATACAGATAACTGCTTCTATTTGGATCAGAAATTGGAAATAACAGCAAGTGTACTGCGTTTCTTCACAGATTTATTCTATATAATCCATATTTTCTTCCAATTCCGGACTGGTTTTATTGCTCCTTCATCTAGAGTGTTTGGAAGGGGTGTTTTGGTCGACAATCTCTCAGCAATAGCTAGAAGATATTTGTTTTCCTACTTCTTGATTGACATTCTTGCTGTCCTTCCCATTCCACAGGTAAACAATTAATTCAATATTATGTTCCAGTATTTTTTCTTTGTGTCATTCATTCATATTCTTTGATGGAACTGAAAAAGTTGAATAGACACCAGAAATAAAGAGACAAGTTATTACAAGTACTCTATATATGACTTTATGAATAACATTCTGTTTCTATATGCTATTGCATGTCCTTCAACAGCAACTATACCCACATTCACTATAATAATTTGTTTCCAAATAGCATATTTATGTTACTCTGTAATGTGCCATATGAAACTATCAATGACATGCATCAGCATGTCAAATAACACTACTTATTCAAATTTAAGTATTACTACATTTTATTCTATAATCAATCGCACAGTACTTTCATGTCATAAACTTATTGAAGTTGCAGTGTGGTATGATACACATACATATATTTCTATTTCATTGCTCCAACTTTTTTCTGTTACTGAGACCACTTGAAAATCCAATGGAGGTGACATGCCAACTGAATCAACCTTGTTTTTGAAGAAGAGGAATCAACCCTAATGAATGCATCAAGTACACTAGAGGAAAACCCTTCAAGATATCACAAAACAACAACAACAACAACAAAGTCTTATCCCACTAGGTTGGGTCGGCTACATGGATCATACGACGCCATATATTCGTTGATCCATGTTCATAAGAATCGACATGATTTTATGCTGGCTGTCGGGGCCTAACACAACCCTCCTCCTTTATCCGGGCTTGGGACAAGATATCACAAAACAACTGGGAAAAAAAATGCAGTTGCAGGATATCATGTTTTTGAGTTTTGTTCATATTTCATTGTAAACTCCATTTAGCTATTCTCTCTTTCAGTTACGCTTACTTAGGCTGTAACACTTGTGCTCTTCTCCTTGTTCTGACATTTTCATGTGAGCATCAGCATATGCTTATTTTCAACATTGTTTTGTTAGTTTAAAGTAATTGACAATGAATTCTTGCAGACTGTTTTTAGTATATCCAGACGAATAGCTATTGTCCGTTCTCATCCTTTTTCTCTTCAGGCGATTACAGATGGCTTATTTGTTTCTGTCTTGCTATAGTAATTTTTAAATCTTGAGTTCCTTACCATGGTTGTAGATTGAAAAAGAAACCCTTTAGTTACCAACAATCAATAGTTGGGCTATCATAGCATTGTGCTGATTTACATATTTATGTGTATGCACAGGGATGGACTGAGAAAAAAATGTGTGTTTGGTGGGGGGGGGGGGGGGGGGACAAATTTATATAAAACTATAATAATTTGTTGTCAAATTTTATCTGTCCTAGCATTTTTTGAATTAATTTAGTCTATGTATGTATTACATAGATGTGAAATAATTATACTAAGGGTCAGAGGAAGTTGGGCAACACACAACAGGAACATATAATGCTTCTTTTATTGTATTTTGCGTTTCTATTAAATATTCTCAGTTAAATTTCACTCTTCCTGATAATAGTGTGAAACTATGGTGCCAATACACACGAGTGACATTTAATAAACTAGATATAGTCATGTAGGTAAACCATATCTTTGATTAAATGTAGAACTATTTCCTTGGATCTGAATATTAGATATGCAGAGAAAAATATTTCTTTATCTAGTAGAAAATGAGTAAATATACAATGAGGCATTATTCATGACTTGTACAAGATTTTTTTTTAAGCTTTGGCTTCTCCTTTAATCCGACACCGGGGTTTTCTTTTTGCATGTGGTAGATGATAGATGAAACCTGTTCTAATTAGTGCTTTGTTAGTTCATTTCATGTTTCTAGTCATGTAAATTACTGCTGCAGCTGCTCAACAAATTATTTCTTTTTCTTCTTTATTTGGTGAACAGTACAATTTTCTATTAGTTATACCAGCTTGATTGTTTTTCTTCTTCAATTTCAGAGAATACAAAATATCAGGTAGTCTTTTGGCTTGCAATCTGTCATTTGCCATATAACCTTCTCTACATTTGCTTGCATCCATTATGCTTTGTGACTGCTGGCATTTTATGCATAGTATATCATATAAAGGTCTAATACTTCCAAGAGGTCTATGGTTTGTAATTATTTCTTTTTGTTGGCACAGGTTGTTGTATTGATCATAATACCCAGACTTGAAGGGTCATCCCTCCTGAATGCAAAAAATGCCCTCATGTTTATTGTCATACTTCAGTACATTCCAAGACTTCTGCGAATCGTACCATTATATCTTGAAGTTACTGGATCTGCTGGTATAATGGCTGAAACAGCATGGGCTGGGGCTGCTTTTAATCTTTTGCTCTATATGCTTGCTAGCCATGTAAGTTGGCATATATCTGACAGCTTTCATGTTATGGTCCAATCTTATGTTTTTTGTTTATAAGCTAATCATTAAACCACTCCTATATGACTTATTACGAGTGTTAATCCTAGAGCATCCCTCCCTCCATGTGGAAGGCTACAATCTCCTTGGCTACATGAATACATTGTTGATCATTCTTCATGCACGGGGTGTACCTTTTCCCCTCATTATTTATTGATTGTATTAATATGAATGAATCATGTCATGTGAGACAATTGTGAACCTTATAAGTCTTTTGAGTAGTTATTTGAGATAAAATGGAATATGTTTAAGAACGTAGGTATGCATACCATTTAACGCACTGTTTGAAAAGGTGCCTCAAATTATATTGGAGACCCCAATGAAGGAGATGAAGAGAAGAAACAACATGAGTTTATTCTAAGCATTAGATACATGAACTACCCTCTTGAGTTAGGACCTATTTGGCTGGGAGTGAAAGGAGGATAAATGATGGGAAGAGAAAAGAGGGGAATTCCCCTATTTGATTGAATTTAAGTTGGAGGGCAATGGAGGGGAAAGTCCCCTCCTTTTCCCTCCATTCCCTTCTAACACCCTATTTTTTTCAATCCCTAGATCAGAGTGGAAAGAAGAGGAAAGATATGTTTAATGCATGTTTCCATTTTTAGCCATATAAATTAAACATATAAAGGATAAAATTGTCTAAATAAAATCATCATTTAGCATTCATCCCCTTTCCTTGCCTTTAATTATATCAACAAAAAAAAGAATAATCATTCACCTTCAATCTCCTCCATTTCCTTATCGTTCTTTTCCTTCCCTTCTCCATAATAAACTTTGAACCAAACAAAACCTTAAAATCAGACAAAAGCTATGAGGGTGAACTGTATGTTTGACTTTTTGCAAAGTTAGTCCTCATGTTATGAGACTGCATTATTAGGTCATCAGACCACAAATTTACATGTGAACCTTTTGGGCTTGATGTTTCATAATGCATTTTCTTGAAAGAAGATGATGCATAATGCAGTTCTATATAATCTTCTGATTTGATGGCTTTCAAAAGGATAACAAAAGGATGGAATCAGTTGTCATTCATTAAGTTTGTCGCTAAACCTCTGGTTATGTTATATATATACATAAAATTTTTAAAAATGATGTGCCGTTTACATTAAGCAACAATATTACATTTCATATATCAATCTATATAATTTTGTTTTGGTGATAGGTTGTTAAGGATTTACTTATGAATGTTTCGGCCAACTATCATGGAAGCATTATTGCAGAAAGTGAAATAGGAAGTCTTAAGGCCTTGATTGTTTTTTTTTTTTCCTCAAATAAGTAAAAAGATCTTGATTTAAAAGAGGGAGAGGGAGGCCAAGGCGGACACTTGGCGAACTAATAGAGCAAGATCTATTGGTGAATAATATACCGAAAGGTTTGGTTACTAATAGAGCGGAATGGCGTCGTATGATCCATGTAGCCGACCCCACCTAGTGGGATAAGGCTTTGTTGTTGTTGTTGTTGTAAGTAAAAAGATCTTGATTATTTTGTTTTAAGCATACCAAATCCAAAAAGTTAATGGAGCTACTTAATGCTTGGTTTGAAATCCTAGATTATCTTTTTGTTTATGGGAACTCGTCAAGTTTGTTTCTTGTAGGTATTGGGAGGAATATGGTATCTACTTTCCATTGAACGACTAGATTCATGTTGGAGACATGTTCTTTCTGTGAATGGCAGCAGCACTGAGGGTTTATATTGTGCAGAAGAAGGCAACCGGACTAATGCTTTCTTAGACAACTCATGTCCTATAAACCAAGAAAATAGCACTCAATTTGATTTTGGAATTTACTTGCCAGCTCTCAAAAATGTGGTGCGGTCAACAAACTTTCTGGAGAAGTTATTTTATTGCTTTTGGTGGGGGCTTCAAAACCTAAGGTTTGTTGTGCATGAAGTACTCATCTTGGATGAGAGCCTAAATATCTTGATACTTTGACCTGACAGCTTCAAAATATTTATGAATACTTTTAAGGTTATCATGGCTTTGTACTTCATATGTCTTAAAGATGCTCATATTATAATTAGGAATTGATCTCCTTGACTAATTAGTAAGAAAATACGTGTTAAGGTAGGCATCTTTTAGGTGAATATCATGACTATGTGGTCCATACTTGTTAAAGATGCTCATATTAGATTAGGAATTGAATTGTTAATTAATGAGAATTTCATGACCTGCACTACAAATGTAGGCATACTTTGTATGACAAATTTGGCAAAAGTGATACATCTATCCATGGATAGTGCCATGGCATCCCAACTCGGTGTGAGCCCAACCATTTTTCGAGTTCACTGTATCCAGCACTTTGGAAATGTTGGTGTCTGTGTCGTCCATGCATTACTTGAATTTCTGGATATTTCCCAAGATAAACGATCTCCAGGGATGAACTTTTATGAAGAATCTTTGGTCTAACATCAGTTGGAACATTTTTATTTGGGAAAAAGGCATTGAAGTTTTAGCTCTTTATTTGTACGATGGCCACAAAGTACTTGAATAAATATTTGTATCAGCAGCTTTATATTTCCTCTATATAAACTCTCAGTATATTGTATGTCCTTGTTCCAAGTACGACAATCACCTATATCAATGGCTTTGGGAATTTTCCTTTGGGAACTTGTTGACTGATAAAAGGTGTTTTTCCTTTGACATTTAATAGAAAATTGATGACCTTTACAACAGTATCTTTGCCCAACAACAAGTTTTCTCCTTTGATAATCCTCCCAATAACTGGTTCCTTATATGTGCCGAAGGATAGACAAAGGGAGTTAATACATACAACTTTCCTCTGGTTCATTTTTATCATATGTCCTGCTGCATCACAGGAAACAACCTATTTGCCAGGGTACGGCCCATTGTATTTAGATCATGAAATATTGGGTAACTCATGGCACAGGTGTGTGCTTTTAGCTGTACTGTGTTCCCACCAAAAAATATTTTAGACAATTAATAGGTTGTTTGTTCACCCTACAAAAAAAGGATGCTGTTTCAGGCTGTTCTTTTAGTATTCTTATAATTTTCTGCATGCTTATCTGTGCCAACATATATTTATTTCTCCTTACACATGCATATGCACGTATTTTTCATACATACTAACATGTTATATTCACTTGACTTTGTTTTATGTTCATGTTATTCACCTTTCATATTTCCTAGCATTGGAATTAGAGTTCAGAAGATAGAGTTTACCTGTGATACTTATACCATTAGTTTTTGACATTTTGCAGTTCACTTGGGCAAAATTTGAAAACGAGTACTTTCACATGGGAGATTCTCTTTGCTGTTTTTGTTTCCATTTCAGGCTTAGTTCTCTTTGCACTTCTCATTGGCAATATGCAGGTAACTTCAATTCCTAAAGCCTTTTATAATATTTATCTACTGCCAAAGATAATTTACATTACAATTTTCTCTCATGGTAAGAAAACTCTTTCCTTTGCCTGGTGGGCATCATTTTAGATTTTATTGAGAAACTTTTGGTGTCTGCCAAGCAAGTCATAGTCCCTCTTATCTATTCCCGCAAATTTCTTTCGCCATTTGCTTGCCATGAATATATTAAATTGGATTTAATGTGGGGTGCCCCTCTTGTTGAGAGTTGGATTCATTTTGAGCATAGGTCATGTTAGGTAATGCCACGCGTTGGTGTCATAATCAGTTATGCTTACAAGGATTTAAAACTTGTACGTATTTATTATCTTCATGAATGAAGGTGTGGCTCAACTGGTCAGTGGAGTTGAATCCCAAGTGATTGAGGGTGTTAGTAGCCCCAGGTTCAATTCTTGGAATCCCCATCTTGATCAGGGAATAAATTATACCGCTCTATCTTCTCGACTCCGGATTAACGGCATCCAAAAAGACGAAGGTGTTTGATTATCCTCATTCGTGATATTTTCTTCTGTTACAGACTTATTTGCAGTCCACAACTTTGAGAATAGAAGAAATGAGAGTTAAAAGACGTGATGCAGAACAATGGATGTCTCACCGTTTGCTTCCTGAGGATCTAAGGGAGCGAATACGCCATTATGAGCAGTACAAATGGCAAGAAACAAGGGGGGTTGACGAAGAGCAAATTCTTCGTAATCTTCCAAAAGATCTTCGTAGAGACATAAAACGTCACCTTTGCTTATCCCTCCTCAAACGGGTAGGTTCTTTTCCTGTTGAATCTTTTGTTCTTTTCCATTTTCCTGTATTTTTGTGATGTTCGCTATCAATATCTGCCATGTCCATAATTATATGATTTATGATACCTAACTCTGGCAAGTTGACTACCATTCTCCTGTTTTTTTTTCCGACCATGGACTAGCAGCTCCTTCGTCATGGTCACAAGTCCCTGATCACCAGAAGAAACCATGTTTAGTTTCAAGAGATTCAGTGTCATATTAGTTATGTTCAAATTACCAATCATAATATATACTCGATGATCGTATGTATGCCATGGCTGGAAGACATAATAAATTGGATTTAGAAGTGCCATTGTCTTATAATTTTTCTCTGCTGTTGGTACAAAGATCATATGCAAGTTATTCAACAGTTGGTTGCAAAGAATTCGCTTATTCCTATTGTCATCTTTTGTTGTATCTTGCATTCTAGCTTATCTAAGCAGACATACAGCAAGAAATTGATATTTATTCACTCGAGTCACGTCTTTGCATTTCCAATCATTTATGTAGGTTCCAATGTTCGAAAAGATGGATGATCAGCTTATGGATGCTTTATGTGATCGTCTGAAACCAGTTCTATTCACTGAGCACAGTGTTGTTGTTCGTGAAGGAGATCCAGTCAATGAGATGCTCTTTATCATGCGTGGAAAACTTGAAAGTATGACCACAAATGGTGGAAGAACAGGTTTTTTCAATTCAGATTTTTTAAAAGCTGGAGATTTTTGTGGGGAAGAGCTTCTGACCTGGGCATTGGACCCTCATTTAACCACTAGTCTCCCAATCTCAACAAGGACAGTAAAGGCATTGTCAGAGGTTGAAGCCTTTGCCCTAATTGCTGATGACTTGAAGTTTGTTGCTTCACAGTTCAGGAGACTACATAGCAAGCAGCTCCAACACGCTTTTAGGTACTATTCACAGCAGTGGAGGACATGGGCTGCGTGTTTCATACAAGCCGCTTGGCGCAGGTATGCCAGAAAGAAGCTTGAAGAGAGTTTACATGAACAAGAGAAAAGATTACAGACTGCAATGGTGAATGACGATAATAATTCACTGAGCCTTGGTGCAACACTATATGCTTCACGATTTGCAGCCAATGTGCTAAGAAATTTGCGGGGAAAGGGAAACCTGAAAGCTCGGCTGCAGGAAAGATTTCCTGTTATACTGTTGCAGAAACCAGCAGAGCCTGACTTTTCTGCTGAAGACATTAACTAATAGCTCAGGGTTTCCAAGCTTATAGTTAATTCAACTCAAATGCTATTGTTGAAGATACATTATATGACGGTGTGATGACGTGTGTTGTATATATCATGTTGGTATAATCAAACTACAAGTACCTCGGAGTCGTATGATATGCTTATACGCTTGAATTTGTGTAGAAAATATAACAGATGTTAGGTCAGGGGACGAATTTGGGCTTCTTGTACATTCTAGGTCAGCAAGGTCAGCTATACACGTTTGAATAGTCTGATATTAAATTCCCTGTGAAGAAGACATTCTTATTGTATTATGGTTATTGGATGGGTGGAGCTCCGCCTACTTGTTACTTCTATTAGTACACATGAAAAGACATTGTGTCAAGTCACAAGAAAAGTTACTCAATAACATATTGTATATTTATATATTCTCATGGAAGTTCAATATGTCCTACAAACTGTTTGGCGAGTACTTCAGAATTAATCCATGTCAATGCCTCAGCGATGCATTTTACTTCAAGTTTGAGTTTTATATATAATCGATCACTTTGTTGATAGGTTAGAGAATTACAACATGTCTTGTTTTCTGAGTATTTGAGGTGTACATATATAATCCCCAAGCTCTCTTATCTATGCTGTCTTCTGAGCATTTGAGGTGTACATAATGTTACAGAATAAAAGAGTTGATTCTGATAGAGTGCAGTAGAGAAAAAAAGATATGTTTCTTCAGATGAGACTATAAGATATGCTTGTATGATGAATGTGAATAACAATATTTGTAATTCTAGTGGGCGTTGCCACCAAACTGCCATGATATATAGTAGTGTGGCAACGAAAAAAAAAACACGTGTGTCATGGCATGTTATTTCGCAGTGAATCTGGTTTTAACTTTTAACGTACCGCATGAGCAAACAAATGGTTCAGACAGATGCATCTAAAGGCGTCCTTTTTGCCTCTTCGCTGGTGCTACTGAAGATTGAATTCAAAGCCGAAACAGCCTCCACAATGTGCTCCCCTTTGTTTAGCATCACACAGCTCGTCCTGCACACCAAACATGCATGCAAGCCCGAGCTAAACAATATTCACAACAAGAAAACAGAGCAAACATGGAGATCAAATATGTACTTGGATACTTCTAAGCCATGTATCAATCGTAAGTTTTTTTTTATCCTAACCAAAAATATAAAATGTCACATAGTTATGCAACTCACTTCATGCCTTTGCCAATGTCTGTGATCTCTGCTCTCGTCGGGTAGCCAAACTTGACGAGGGACTCGAGAACCTGAGTGGCCCAAATCACAGGGACGTGCGCGGCGTGGCACAGGGAGAGCACCTTCTCCTGGGTATCGACCAAATGATCCCATCCGTCCTCCACCATCAGATCCCCCCTTGCAACCATGACGCCCACCGGATTACTCGTTTGCATCGCACGAAAGAGCAACTCCGGCAGCTTCTCCACGGCGTCCCTGGTCTCCACCTTCAGAACCACCCCTATCTCCCCAAGCGTTCTCTTCTCCAGCTCGCGCTGCACAGCGGCCATGTCCTCGGCGTCCCTGAGGAACGAAATGCCGACCATATCGGCCCGGCCGGCGACGAAGTCGAGGTCCGCCAGGTCTTTCGGAGTCAGCCCCTGGGGCTGCACCTTGCTCCTGGGCAGGTTTATGGACTTCTTGGAGCCGAGCGTGGAACCCCGTGGGTTGGCAGTAGTGATCAGCACAGTGATATCGTCTATGCTTTTCTCTTTAACTTCGCCCCATATTTTTCCGTCGTTGAACGCGATGGGATCGCCAAGCTCCACGCAGTCGATAAGGTCGTCGGACGAGCACGTCAACCTTGTCACGCCGGGAGCTGAGCTACCTGCAGAGTTATCTGTGTAGGTGCAAGATCTTTTCGATATAGTTAGCAAGTCGCCAGCGTTCAGTATAATGCACTGTTCTACTTCTGGCACCTTCAGTACCGTTCCGACTGCAATCTTCTTATTCTTCCTGAGGAAAAGTTTCATGCCTAAATGAATGTGAGCAGTCTCCCAGCACTCGGCCATGTAACCGTGCCCAGAACCATGCTCGTACTCCATTGCCACCTTGAAGGATACCTTTCTTCCTCTGAGATCAGTAGACCATAAGACGTCACCCACTCTGAGATCGTCCAAAAACTCAGCGTCCAAACACAGTGTTGCATCTGGCGACAAGAAGTCAGGAAGCTCAGCTTCGGCAGAAGAATGCAGCCAGACCTGTGCAGGCGAAGAAGTCATGACGCGATTGGCGTCCACCTTCGGCGATGCTCTGATCACATTCTCGTCCCTTACGAACATGTCAGTCCTGAACTTCGGCCCGGCCAAGTCCATGAGAATGCGGCACGGCCGGCCGAGCATCCGCGAGCTTTCTCTGGCAGTTCTAATTATCTCGTCCCAAACACTCAGGTCGTCATGCCCGCAGTTGATCCTGATGACGTCTGCGCATGCATTGAGAAGGTCAGTTATGAGCATGTCGTTGGACAGGACCTCTTTCCCGACTGTTACCATGATACTGGTGTGATGCTTGTTATGAGATGGACCAAATAGTCTCACGGCGTGAGAGGTTGCCATCTTCATCATCATCAGTGAACTATCTCTGGCAAGAAGATGAGAATATAGTTGATCCACGATACTTGCAACGTAGCCTGTGTCATGTTTGGCCCTTCCACTGCTCGGAACCAAGCCCTCCAGGAGCTGAACTGCTGCACTGATGCTTGCAAAGATGTGAGCAGTTACACTGTCCAGGTTCAGGAGGCCTACTGAGGAGAGGTCCTTTTTTAATTGATCAAGATTTAGCCTCCGTGATGCCAAGTAGTGAGTCAAATTTGTTGCACTTGCCAAGTAGTTACTGCAAAATTGTAGTGCACTCAGAAGAAAAGAGCACAGCAGCCAATTAAGCATCAGAAAAAAGCTTAACAAAGATCAGAACACTTCTGAAAACTCTATGGTACGCAGTGTCTTTACCTGTTGCATAACTTCAAATGAGACGCATTCCACTGTTCTGATGCTAGTAAGTGCAGCTGCAAAGCCCTCAGCTCGTCAAGAAGTTTAAGCGAGTCAGTCAGCTTACTATCTTCAGGTGGATCTCTCCTGTTGATGTAAATGCCCTCCTGCAAATCACTGCTGCTGGTGTTGCACGAGCTTCCGGCGAGAAAGTTGTCAACGTAACTGTGGGTGGCTCCATTGATCATGCCAAAATGTGTATAAACTCTCCATTTCTGGTTCTCAGGTTCAGATTTAGCTTTTGATTCGAAATCAAACTTGAGGAAGATTCTGAAGTTTCTCTTTCGTTGTTGATCCATTGTTAATCTACTTGTTCTGTTTAATCCTGTTGAGGTGAATGGGCAACTCTGATTCAAATATGCCATAACTCTGTGATCCGGGTTCTGATGTCCTGGGATCATGAAATGTATATAAGATAGTTATTTGGCAGTTTACTAATTACTTAATACTCGCCACTTGAGTTAAAATAAATAAATTACGTGTGTTAACAACAGTGATACTTTTTAGATTATTGTACGATTATCCCGTGAATACTCCTGATATACATTTGTTTCTACTTTCTCTCTTTTATCAACTAAACGAGGCTCTAAAATTTCAAGCTGGACACATGGGATGGTGTACAAAAAGTTGGCAGATGGTCAATCTATGGCAGAAAGGTATTATCCAAAATTGTTATGAAGATTAATCAGAAATTGGAAGCACAGAGTTTGAAGAGATGAACATCGTAGTTCGAGTACAATTATCATTTTGAGAAAATTCAAATCATGAAGGAAAGCCTATTGTACGAGTTAACTTTTTTTCTTAATTAACTTATGTTAACTATAAATCATTTTTTTGTGTGATTAGGTTTCTTTTTTCCTATTGTAACTTGTAGAATGTGTGGTGCTGAAGTAGGCTACAAATATACAATACAAATAAGATTGTGCTATATTAATTTCTTATGTAAATTTTACTATGAACTTGAATAATTCAGTTAGAGAAAAAATTATTAGTCTTTAGATTCGATGCTAAGGCCTCTTATGTCATGCACTATGATGTGTGTTATGTCCTATTTTTTTTAAGTCTATAGATTACGTTTGACTCAACATATCTCTGTCGAAACACATACAAAATAAGGCAAATCTAAACATAAATCACATAGTGTAGTGACCGTGATAAACAGAATACATGGTAATTTCAAGAATGATCACAGAAATCTGCACCTGTTTGGAGAACAAGTTCTTACAACGCCACAAGGCCTCCAGCAGCACAAGCCACAAATTACCTCTAGAGCATGTGGATAAAATATATATGCAGCAGCTGGTTCAGAACCATTAATTATGTACTATGTACCTATACATCATTCCACCCTTATTCATATAAAAGACCACCAGTTTTACCAGGCAAATGCTTTAGCTCTTGAAATCAAGAAAAATGTGCCAAGCCATGAGTACACACAAATTATTGCATCAACACTCGACATAGACTGGCATACATATATTGCATAATAATTACTTGCAACATCCTGCAGTACCAATGCACTTATCAAGTCAATTTGCCTATCACATTAACATGCACATCTTCCCGGACTTCAGCAGTACCTTATGTATGCGTATATATTAATCTTGGTACTAACAGATTCAGCTTAGTTAAATATTTCTAGCTATCACCGAGACGAACAATAAATGGCTCACATTTTTCTCGACGCGTTGTATCTGTTCTACTTATCGATGGTGAGTTTGGTTCTTCATCATACTTAAAAACTTTATATGTCATATATGCGAATGATACATGTGAAAATATGGAGGTGTATATCCAATGAAGATAATATGATCACTCAAGTAAAATTGATTTTGAGTATTTAGATGAAGATGTGATATATTGAAGTAAATATTCAGAATTTTATAGTCATAATCTATTAACTCAGACACATGGTGCTACATTTATATTTTGAAAATATTAATATTACCCATTTTAGCTTTGAAAGGAATTAGGTCAGAGCGAGATCGGATTCGGGTGGGGGTCAATCTAGACCTCGTCCTCGTCTGATTTATGCCAGATTTGAAATTTTTGACACTAATATAGATAATACTTGCATTAAGAGTTCTTATAATTTGAAAATATTAATCTTATTCTCATTTTAACTTTGAAAGGAATTAAGCCAGAGTAGAATAAGATCAGTCCGAGTCAATATGAACTTGGTCGTCGCCTAGTTTGAGTCGGGTCAATCGAGAAAATGATAACAAAAATAAAGTTAATGGATTATTATGATTAAGCTAGGATTGAGGCAACTTAATATATTTTTATAATTATATTTTAGTTGTCAACTTATAATGAAATCGGGTTCAGGCGATCCATATTAGGATTAAAGATGGAATTTCGAGCGGGCCACACCCCGACACTCCACCGGCCCGCCCAAAAGTCGTGCTGACCCGATCACGAGCACGACCCACACATGAAAAAATGGACAGTGTCGTGCCATTCCGTGCTGGGCCAGCCATCCGCATTGTGGGCACGATACGACCCATGCATGATCAACATGGATCCAACATGACATGGCCCGTTTTGACACAAATTATTTTTTGACGCACCAACACGGACCGCGCACGACACACCAACATGGCCCGCGCTAAAATCACACGGCCCACATTGTTTCAATTTGATAACACGAACACGGGTGGTTCATAGACGTACATGACAGATGCGGACGCATTAATAGAGTACAACATGAGCCGTGTTTAAAATGACGCGGGCCGTGTCAAATTTTTTTATTCCATTCCACCACGTCAAACCCCCCCCCCCCCCCCCCCCCCCCCCCCCCCTTCCTTCTTCACACTTGCTCACTCTCACTCTTTTCCCTCTCATCCCTCTCTCTTTCTCTCTCTATTGAGATAGTATTCTCACAACTGTTGATGTAAACCCACTTCAAGTGATACTATCTTTTCACTTAAAATGGGTTTAAACAGCTGTTGTTGTAAGAATGTTATCACATTTGCTCAATGAAAGTTTGAAAATACTAATTTCTGCATTGATGATTCATTATAAAATCTTATAACTTGGTTTGATGCAGAAACTCGAACACAATGTCAGAAATTCATCTTATAACTTACTATATAGTAAATTAGTACTTAACTATCTATACTTAGTTTAGTTAGAACTTAGTATATACTATATAGTAACTTATTTATAAGATAGTTAAATACTAATTTACTTAGTATAACTTAATTGTAACTTAGTATATAGTAAATTAGTACTTAACTATCTATACTAAACTACTAGTATACTACTAATATCTATTTATTAAATACTTACCAATTAATTGTATGTATAAGATTATAACTTATTAGTTATTAGTTATTACTCAATTATTCATTTTACATATTAATTTACTTAATAATTATGAATTAATAACTTAATGTATTTGAAATTTTAACTATATAATTATTATATAATAATAATTAAACTAGTCACTATTCACTGTCATATATTATAAAATAATTAATAATACTAATTATATTATAATAATTTAATAAGTAAATTGAAATTTGGAAAAGTTCAAATTGAAAGGGTAAAAAAAAAGGGCCGTCCGACCCGGCACGACCCCGGCCGTCCGATCCGGCACGACTCCAGTCGGCCGGCCCGATCAAGCCAGGTCCGGATTGTGTCGAGATAGAAAACGGATCGTGTGGTACGACATAACCCGTTTTAAAATGGACCGTATCGGCATGGCACAACCCGCGGCATGGTCAAACACGGATTACCGGGGCACGACATGACTCGTTTCTTCATCTTTAATTAGGATCTTTAAAAAATTAGATAAGTTTAATATATTGTTAAAAATTATATACGGAGTCAATTTTTTTAATGCTAGACTCGATCCTGACCTGCAAACGACGAATTTTATGAAATATAAAACAATCATGGACCGTTTTTATATCGCGTCAGGAATATTACCGGCAAGCCAGGTCGGTGCCGTCTGAGTCCACCATGCTCACCCCTAAAAGAAATTCGACAAAATGTAATGATTTTTTGTACAAGAGATAACAATTGTTAAATAATAATATTTTCAAGAAAAAAATATACATATATAATGCTTTGTTATTATATTTTTAAAAAATATTTTGTTAAGAAATATAGCTTAATTTATTGCATGCCCAATTTTTTTTCTTAGTAGGCCCATGTATTATAGTATCCGAAATTATTCAAATTAATAAAAATAATGTTGACATTTGAGAATTTAAGTAAATTTGTATTTTGTCCCGTAAACTCGTATAAAATTGACTTGTGAAGTCATAAAATTTGTGTATCATGAATTTAATTATTTAAATACTTATTATGCAATCATAAGCCCATATTTATGATTCATAAATAACAAACAAGTAATATGTTTCACTAATATAAAAAAATATGAAAGTAATTGAAATATTATCATTTACAATTAATAAATTCTAACGGTCAGCGATTATGTTTACTAAGTTAAATAAATAAATAATAAAAATGACTAAAATGCTTGCATTAAATTTTGTACTCATAATATTTATTTTATTCCCAATTACAAGTATATTAATTAAATAAAATACTTAAGATTTTATATTTTTTATTGTATAGAATAAATAGCTTTATGTAATCATGTAAAATATTAAAAACTCATATTAAAAGGTATAAACTCTATAGGAGTACATAAGGTTTTACAAATTTTTTAAATGATTTTTGATGTAAAATGTAGAAGACTAAGCCCACTCAAACTCAAACTCTTAATTTCATAAGAGTTTAAGAATTTAATTTCGAGAATTTAAAAAGATTGATAAACCGAAAAACTCTCATAAGATTGAGTGTGAATGGGGAAAAAAATAAAATACGAGAAATACTTTGACCATGTATCCGAAAAAAAAAAAACTTAACAGTTCACCACAACATGTGCATTTAGAAACATATATGTGATGAAAGAAAGGTTCCAAACCATAAAAGTTTCATTAATTATTTTGGGAAAATAATTAATATAATCCTCTTTTTCCATTTAAAGAATATGTTATTACATTTGGATAAGATAAGAAATATCTATGGAATGTGGCTAATACAGAAGAATTGTAAATTTGTAAATTGTAATGCACTGTTGGAAGATTCAAAATCCTAATTGTGCATCTATTAAGTTGGATGTCTTTAATTCATTTCTGCTTCCTCGCTTACATGTTGATACAATGTGCATTTACTAATGTCACCTTGTCATGAAAAAGCGAGGAGATTGTAATCACTTTCGATTTAAATAATTAACTAATAAATAACAAAGTGTCACAAAAAAGTAACAAAAATGATAATAAAATTTATGTTATCATTATTTGCTTATCAAAATACAAATGATCTGAATTTTATATTTTCCTGAGTGGTTAGAATTCTCAATTTGATGGGAAACTTTCATCATTATATTTTATAATTTACCACTCTTTATAATTTTGGGGCTACCTTAAACATTAAATGTCCTAATTATTTTTTTAGAATAAGCAATTAAAGAATAACAATATATATATTATTAACAATTTACACTGCAAAAAATAATACCATGCACATTAGGGGTGTAAGAAAAATTTGACCTACTCAAAAATTTCTATTCGATCCGAAAAAATTGAATCGAAAAAATTAGAATTAAATAACCGAACACAATTTAGAATAAAATTTTAATAGAGTAAATCCGATCCGTTTAAATTAGGGATCTATCCAAAAAAATAATGGAGCTCATTTTTATTTATATAATTAGTCTTTTATATAGTTTCATATGTTATTATCATATTATAAACTCTGATTTGATAGTTTTAATGTCCTATATTTAATTATAAAATTCTATGTTAACATTATATTATATATTTTTTAAAAAATATTATTTCATTAAAATAAGGTGAAAAATTATCCGACTCGCTATAAAGTATAGTCTCTTTTTTTTCCTAAATAATTATAAAATGATCTTTGTAATTTATAAAATTAACTCGAAAAATAACGACTAAATTTTTTGGACAAAACCCGAACCACTTTAATCCGTAATGCACACACGGCAAGTAAATGAAACATTTTCCTCTTTTTTTATCATCTCTTTTCGAGTAAGCAAACTGCGCATCGACGATTGACCAAAGACCGGATCTTTCATCTGATTTCATTCGCCCCTTCTCTTCCCAACGCGGCGGCTTTTAGCAGCAGAAGAAGGCCATGGAGGTGGGCGACACGGGAATCGGAGGACTGACGGCCAAGTGCATCGAGGCTGCGGCTGCGTCACCGGGAAGTGTGGAAAGGTGGCGGAGGCAGCGGCGGACCCTCGAGCGCCTCCCTTCCCAGCTCGCCGACGCCCTCCTCCGTCGCCTCATCCTACGCCGCCTCATATATCCCTCCTTGCTCGAGTTTGTTCTCCGCCACCACCCTTTTCTGAGATCCTTTGTTAATTCAATGAATTGATTGAAAAGATTATGCCAGGATTATTGCTGATTTCATATGACGAACTCTCGTTCATGCATTTAATCTGTAATGGAAAACGTTGTCTTTATTTATGGATTTTAAGTTTGGGAAGTTTTGCGAGGTCAATGCGATGTATTTATAGTAAAGGTTTCGTCGTTGTGGTCGGAAATGACTTTGGATCACAAATGTGGGGACTGACTTGGAACTCGAATCAGTTTTCCAAAAGACAGCTAGTACACTTATTCGAGACTTATTGAGCTCGACGTGTAATTTGTACCGCAAAACAACCACTTTGAGATGGAATTATGTTTAATTTTAGCTAGCAAGAAATGCCAATGAGTCTTGGAAGTACCAGTTTAGCTTTCTTTATATCACAATACTTTGGATTACAAGTTAAGTTAGTGGCATTACTGGGAGCGACATATATTAAAATCTTGCTGGGAAAAAGAGTGAAGAAAACAAGAAAAGTACAACTAAATTTGTTTATCCAATTTTTTTGTGAAATCTGTTAATTTACTGGAAGTAGACATTATTTTGTCCCGAGTATATGGGGTTCAAAAGCATTAGCATATTAGTATTTCCTGTTAATTATTCCTTGAATCCTACCCCAATTAGAAATCCGTCTGGACCAAGATACTCCGAAGTAAAAGGTGCCCTCGCACTATGAGTTTCGCTGCTCGGTCAGCCTGTGGGGGGTCTAAGGGGGATCGGGGGAGGGCGGGGGTGTGGGGGGCGGAGCTCACTGGTCGAAAATTTTATGGGGTATTATGAATGTGATTCAGAATTTATTTATTTTCTTATCACGAGATACAGTCAGTCTGAAATTTCTATCGTCTGTAAAAGAAAGCAATCCGTCTTGTAATCCTTTTCTGTTTTCTATCAAATAAAATTCTGTGTCACCTTAAATTTCTTGGGTTTTCTTGCGGTGCATAATTTCTCTCGTGCAGAAATTCTAACATTTCCCAAACAACTGTAAATTGGTAATGATTTGCAATCCTTTTGCTACCATGATTAGTATAGATTAGAAAGTTCTGGAAAGCATTGAGATGTGTTGTTGATGCAGTAAGGAGAAAAAATCAGCAAGAATAATGAGAAATCAGGCTAGAAGATGAGAAAGATTGATAGAGGAACAATTAGGGTTTATGAGAAAATCACAAAAATCTGTAATTTTGATAAAAGAGAGATAATGACGGCTGAAAACCCTATTGGCAGCCTTAAATACTAGAGTTACAAGAGGTTATAAACTACTAATCAATCTCCACCCTTGATTAACCCACTTTTAATCAAGACCATTATAACTAATCATGACCCTTATGACTAATTAAAAGGTCACATTGATGACTAATAAACTAACTCCGCCTATATTTTATAGCCGGTCCCAAGCCTGGATAAAGGAGGAGGGTTGTGTTAGGCCCCGACAGCCAGCATAAAATCTTGTCGAATCTTATGAACATGGATGACTAATAAACTAAATCACCAGTTTTAATTAAAATAATTAATTTTAAAAAAAAGCTCCTGCATCAATTTCCTCAGCTTGAAAATTTTGGCTCCTTGGAAAAAATTTGCTCCACATCAGCATACATTTCGGCATCGATCTTCTTGAGCTCATCTTCATTAATCCAAGTGCTTTCAGTAGCAGGTTTACCCAACCATTTAACCAAAAATCTTCTATATCTGTTACCTCTACGAAAACTGACCTCTTTGACATCCAACACATCTTCAATAACATCGGTAGAAACTTTGGGATGTTGTTCCAATTGATTTGAAACTTCAGTTGTTTCCATACCAAAGCCCTCGAAAGCATACAAATATGAGACATTGAAAATAGGGCTGATTTGCAAATTTGATGGAAGCTCAATGAAATAAGCATTCGAACTTATTTTCTTTAGTATCTTGCATGGTCCAAACTTCCTTGACTTGAGTTTGTGATAAGTGCCCTTAGGAAACCTCTCTTGCTTCAAGTGTACAAGGACCAAGTCGCCTTCCTCAAAATCTTTAAGACGCCGATGTTGATTGGCTGCATTGGCATAAGTTTCATTACTTGATTTCAGGGCAGTTTTTACCTCCTCATGCACTCTTTTAATGTGTTCAGCAAAGGCCTCTCCATCATCACTGATTCTCGCATTTGGTAGCAAAGGAATTAAATCAAGCACATGTTGTGGTTTCAATCCATAAGCAGCTTCAAAAGGTGTCTTCTTGATTGTTCTATTGACAGAATTATTATAAGCAAATTCTGCTTGCGGAAGAATCACATCCCAACTTTTTCACATGATTTCCAACAAGACATCGTAATAGATTTCCCAAACTCCTATTAACAACTTCAGTTTGCCCATCTGTCTGGGGGTGACATGTGCTAGAAAATTGCAATTTGGTGCCCATTTTTCTCCACAAAGTTCTCCAGAAGTGTCCTACAAATTTGACATCTCGATCTGAAACAATAGAAGATGGAACTCCATGCAATCTCACAATCTCTTTAAAGAACAACTCAGCAATGTGTGAAGCATCTGAAGTCTTCGAACAAGGAATGAAATGTGCCATCTTTGAGAATCGATCCACCACAACAAAAATCAATCATATCCCTTTGTTGTTTTTGGTAAACCCAAGACGAAGTCCATACTTAAATGTATCCAGGGCATCTCTGGTATTGGCAAAGGAGTGTATAACCCTGTATTTTGTGAGTTGCCTTTACCCAGTTGGCAAGCTGAACATCTTCTTACTATGTTATTCACATCTTGAAACATTTTTGGCCAAAAATAACGATTTGCCACCATCGTCATCGTCTTATCTCTTCCAAAATGACCTCCTAGTCCATTTCCATGAAGTTCCCTCACAATTTGCTCCCGCAAAGAACCTTGAGGAATGCAAAGTTGATTGCCCTTAAAAAAATATCCCTCGTGTAAGCGATAAGGCAACAATTCAGACCTTCTAGGCCCTTCCAAGTCAACAAATATTTTGCTGAAATATGGATCAGTTTTGTATTGATTTTTTTATCTCTTCAAAACCAGTTACTTGAGTATTCATCACCAACAATAACGTGGATCGCCTACTAAGGGCATCTGCCACAACATTAGACTGCCCAGTTTTATATTTCACGGAAAAACTAAATTGCTCAAGATAAGCACTCCAGGCAACATGTTTTTCATTCAACTTCTTTTTAGAGTTTAGGGACTTCAAAGCTTGATGATCAGAATAAACAACAAACTCTCGGTAAGCCAAATAATGCTCCCAATGTTGAATAGCTCTAATTAAGGCATAAAATTCCAAATCATAAGTAGAGTATCGCCTCTTCGCATCAGATAATTTTTCACTGAAAAACTCCACAGGTTTACCCTCCTGATTGAGAACTGCACCAATTCCAATATGAGATGCATCACATTCCACAACAAATAACTTCTCAAAATCAGGTAGAGCAAGAATAAGGGCTTTGGTCACCAGTTTTTTATGAGTTCAAAGGCCTTTTGTGCTGTATTTGACCATCTAAAACTATCTTGCTTCAAGCATTCTGTAATAGGACTCATAATAGAACTGAAATTCTTGATAAACCTCCTGTAAAATGACGCCAAGACATGAAAACTTCGAACGTCCTTCATGTTTTGCGGAATAGGCCATTCCAAATTGCACGAACCTTCCCTGGATATGGTTTAATACCTTCAGCTGAAACAACAAAACCCAAAAACTCCACTTCGCAGGACATAAAAGAGCACTTTTTCAAGTTGATAAAAAGTTTTTCGCTGCAATACTTCGAGAACTTGTTGTAGATGCACTAAGTGCTCGTTCACATCTTTGCTGTAAATTAGAATATCATCGAAATAAACGACAACAAATTTGTTTAGGAAAGGTTTCAATACCTCAGTCGTTGCTCGCATGAATTTGTACTTGGTGCATTAGAAAGGCCAAAAGGCATGACCAACCACTCAAATAACCCATCCGGTGTTTTGAACGCTGTTTTCCATTCATCTCCATCTTGTAGTCTGATTTGATGATACCCACTTTTCAAATCAATCTTCGTGTACAATTTAGAACCGGCTAGTTGATCAAGCATATCACTCAAACGGAGTATTGGAAATTTGTATTTCACAGTAATTTTATTAATGGCACGACTATCCACGCACATCCTCCACGAACCATCCTTCTTTGGTGCAAAGTTGGATAGGCACATGGACTTTTGCTTTCACGTATCAGACCCTTAGATATCAACTCTTCAACTTGTCTTTGCACCTCAGCACGTTGTTTAGGTGGCATTCTATAAGCCGGCAGATTTGGTAAAGAAGCTCCTGGAACCAAATCAATTGCACGTTGAATACTTCTCATCGGTGGCAGACCTTGCGATGAGTCTCCAACAATCAGATCTGAAAAATCAGTAAGGAGAAAAAATCAGCAAGAATAATGAGAAATCAGGCTAGAAGATGAGAAAGATTGATAGAGGAACAATTAGGGTTTATGAGAAAACCACAAAAATCTGTAATTTTGATAAAAGAGAGATTATGACGGCTGAAAACCCTATTGGCAGCCTTAAATACTAGAGTTACAAGAGGTTATAAATTACTAATCAATCTCCACCCTTGATTAACCCACTTTTAATCAAGACCGTTATAACTAATCATGACCCTTATGACTAATTAAAAGGTCACATTGATGACTAATAAACTAAATCACCAGTTTTAATTAAAATAATTAATTTTAAAAAAAAGCTCCTGCGTCAGTTGTTCTTTTTTCCTTAATTTCGAGAAGCACATGTCATTTTCCCTTAGTTGTTAAAGAACATAGAGGGTTTGCACAAGAGAGGAACATTAAAAGTTTGGAATGATCGCAACATTTTTCTCATATACAGAGAGGCCCATGAGTGCAGTACAAGAGAACGAAATAGAATTCGTTCTTTATAGCAGTATCTACTGGTTAAAGGTACTCGAACATTTGAACAGAGAGGACATTTCTTTATATGATTGTTAAGCACGTTGAAGATCTTTACTACGGTATCTGCTGCTGTTTTTATTTTTTAAAAGACTGGGTTGCTTTTATACTTGATAAGTAAAATCTTGTCTAATCTCTTCTCCATATTTTCTTCTTTTGTATTTATGTGCTATTAATAATTGGCTTTGATATACAGAGCTTTCCAACACTGCGTAGAGCAGATTGACTTGACAGGGGACAGCTGTGTTGATGCAGAATGGATGGCATACTTAGGCGGATTTCGTTACTTGTGTTATTTAAGTCTTTCAGACTGCAGAAGCATCAACAATTCTGCTTTGTGGCCAATAACAGGTATGGATGTTTGGGAAATAGGTGAATATATGCAATTGTCTCTGGAGTATCAAATTTCTGGAAATACTACTTTGTTGTTTGGGAAAACAAAAAAAAAACGTACGTTGAAACTGTTTGCTTGACTTTAAAACATTTATGTGTTACCAACCGTGCGTCGCCCAAAAAAATGTAGGGGATGAATCTAGTTCCGTGTCCTCTCCCGTGTGGGCATCGGTTGCTTGTGGTTGCTGATGTGCAGGGTTGTGAAGTCATTTTTGGTTCAGAGTAGTGTGCTGTTGTCATGTTGACTTCATGGCCATGTTCTATTGGCATCTATATCAAACCTATTGTAATCTCTACTATTATTAATGAAACTCTTGGATGATTACCCTCTTTGCTAGTCGTCCTTTCTCGTTTAAAAAAAAAATTCCTCTTAAAAAATCTTTGTGATCATATTCTCGTCAAATATTTCATCGAGCTCCAAAATTTATTATTCTTCCGGCACATATTTCATGTTACTTGATTAAAAATAAGTAATGGTTTTGCCCAGTAGGATATTTATTCTAAGAAATTTTGTTGTCTTAGGTATGGGTAGCTTAAAGGAATTGAACTTGTCGAGGTGCTCCAAGATAACTGATGCTGGCCTTAGGCATGTTTTATCTCTTAAAAAGCTTGAGAAGCTACATATTCCGGAGACTGGAGTGACTTCTAATGGTGTTATGCTCCTTTCATCACTCCGAGATCTGCAACTTTTGGACTTGGGAGGTATTGCTGTAACTGACGAGGCACTTAGTTCATTGAAGGTCTGTGACTAACCTCATCACTACATCACTCAAAGCTACATTCAGTTTTGTCAGAAAGCTTGGAAGATGTTGCTACTCTTGCATTATTAGCTATATTAGTTTTATTTAATATAATTACGTTAATGCTACATTAGATTAACATCAGATATTAATCTGTTGTATAACATTTAACTAAATTCTGCCTCTACTTGTGAAATGTTTGCTTTTCATGCTCCTTCTATTACAGACTCATCAACCTTTTAATTTGTTTGCAGGTTTTGTCAAAACTTGAGTATTTGGATATATGGGGTAGTAAAGTTACTAATAACGGAGTTGCTGTACTCAAATCGTTCGACAAATTGAGCTTTCTGAATCTTGCTTTAACAAATGTTACCAAGTTACCGAATCTTCCTTCTATTACATGTTTGAACATGAGTAATTGCACCATCCACTCCCTATTTGATGCAAAATTCAGTTCGATTGCTGCCTTGGAAAAACTGTTCCTTATCGGAGCCACTATAGTCAATGTGGATGAAGCATTTTCTAATGTGGATGCTAGTTCTATAAAGTTCTTGGATCTTGC
Source organism: Pontederia crassipes (assembly GCA_030549335.1). Classification (NCBI taxonomy): domain Eukaryota; kingdom Viridiplantae; phylum Streptophyta; class Magnoliopsida; order Commelinales; family Pontederiaceae; genus Pontederia; species Pontederia crassipes. Next base: position 43,527,618 of record CM060195.1, read on the forward strand.
TGGCTCGTCTATTTCAAATTTTCACTTTTTGCTCAAAATGAGGGCGCTGAAGCATTTAGATCTGAAGTCTAACACACTGAATGACAATCTAATTGAATATGTTGCAAGTGTAGGGACACATCTGAGATATTTGGATCTTGGTTATACAAAGATTACCTCCCAAGGAGTATCATTGATTGCAGGAAATGTCCCAATACTTGAAACACTATCCTTATCTCACACAGAAGTTGATGATGATGCACTAACTTTTATTACCATGATACCATCTTTGAGAGTGATTGATCTAAGTGGCACAAAAGTGAGAGGTATGCTTTTACTGGCAGATTTTAAATGGAGATATAATTTATAGCACATATTTATTTTTCTATCTTTTCAAATGGTAGGCCTTACTTATAGTGGCAGAGAACATTCAGATAAAATACTTTCGCTAAGTGTACTTGAGGATCTTCATCACTTGGAAAGTTTAAATTTGGAAGAGACACAAGTAAGGGATGAAGCATTATATCCCTTGTCTTCCTTCCAGGGGCTAAGCTCATTGTATTTGAAGAGTGACTTTCTCTCTGATATTTCCTTGCACGTCTTATCCTCTCTCTCTAATCTGATAGTTCTTGGACTTCGCAATGCTGTAATTTCAACCTCTGGACTACTGTTATTTATTCCTCCTCAAAAACTTCGAGTGATGGATTTAAGTGGATGTTGGCTTTTAGCCAAAGATACAATTGCGTCATTCTGTAGAAGTCATCCTCATATTATGGTGAAACATGAACATGTTCAGGCGTATGCAGCTGACAAAAATGTTTGTGCTGGTTCATCGCGGCTTACCAAAGGATCAGAAATGAGATTCAAAGGGGTCAAGCTAGAAAGTCAGTTTCCCAGTACAACTTTTGCAGGTAAAAACTAAATTTTAGAAGCTTTTACTCTACACTATTTCATTAGTTGAGCACATTTATTTTTGTGTGTAAACATAGATGAGAGGATCAAATACAGCAAGGAAGACATAATGAACTTGCAGTTTTCAGCTGTCAAGTCTTTCGCTAAATGATATTGATGTACTGCCCAAAGAGTTGAGGAAGGAGTAGGAATGACATCGAAGTTCAACTTGAGTTTGATTTTATCACGTCATGAGTTGCAGAGGAAATGTTCATGTTCTCCCAAGTATGCACAGGGAAGTTCATTGCCTGCCTGCCTTGCCCAGCAATTGTTTTCCAAAGTGCCTTATAAATGAGTATATGTATCCTCTTTGGAACGTGCACCCTCACCACTCCAATTTTTTCTTCTTTTTTTTGTGATTATGTATTAAATCATGAGCTTAATACATTAAAAGGAAAAAAAATGAAGCATCACAAAGAAGTTTCAATGTGTAAATCTTGACAGTAGATTTTTCTTTACTCCCAAACTTATATTTATTTTAATGAAATAATGTCGTGTTCTTGTACGAGAAGGTGCTAGAGAAAGTATGATAAGTTTCTATCTATCCTCCCAACCGTTGGCTGCTGCACACTATTTTTTTTCTTTTTTTGAATTCGAATTCAAGTCTCCTATCAAATTGAACTTGAACCCAACATAAATTTTACTAAATATTTTTCAATTTTTTTAACGTTATCTTCAAACTTTATTTTGTAATAAGATTATCATTTATCTTTTAATTTATTTCACTAATTATTCTGTAATTTTCTTCGAACTTTATTTTGTAATAAGATTGTCATTCATCTTTTAACTTATTTCACTAATTATCTTTTGATTTTTTGATCGCGTCGATGTTATGATCTCTCATCCACGTAGGTAGCCGTCCGACGTCATTAAAACATAAAAAAATATTTTAAAAGAAAAAATCGAGACCCCTCTCCTCGTCCACATTCCTGACAAGCTCCCTGCACTCGAGTTGCGCCACCACGGGTTCGGCCTCTAGCGACATCTCGCACCCCTACGATCTAGCCACAAAGACCTCCGCTGCGATCGCAATCGTCGGCGAGGGTCGCGGAGGGGGGTCGCCGACAACGAGTGAGGGTCCCCCCTTCACCTCCTTGCGCACGCCGGCACGCATCTATGACCTCCGGTGAGGTGGCCCCCCAACCTTCGGCATGAGGTCGTAGAGAAAGAGACCACCTCTATGACCTCTGGCGCGAGGTCGCAAAGGGGTGGGCATTTGCGATCTCACCCTGCCTCGCGTGACCTCGACCCCCCTCCTATTGCAACCTTCGGCTCTTTCTCTGCAACCTCTCGATGTCGACGCACGTATGTGACCTCCGACGAGAGAGGGGGTTGTCACCCCACCCGCGACTTTCGACATATGTTGTAACGCCCTCAAAATCCAGCCTCAAATTAGAGACCAAACCCTAGGCAGCACTACATTTACTTCACTTCTTCTTAACCTAAGTACAAATAGCATCACAGCGGAAACATAACAATAACACAAAACAACGAAAGACTTCATAAGCGGATAAATCTCAAGACAACATAATGTAAAGACCCAACATTGGGTTCATGATACATAAATGAGTTCATATAAAAGTGCATGACTCAAAAGTCCATAGGCTATACAGACTCGACCCAATAAAGCATCATCAAAACATAGAGTACTATAAGATAACTTGATGTATAGCCCGACTATCACATGTGCAATTTTCTTGTCACGAGGCCTTCACCGTCGAGACTAAGCCTCTTCCATTCTTGCACGAATTTATGGGGTGCATGAGATTTCTCCGTTAGAATATGTTGAGGCTCATGCATTCTATGATTGTATAACATGCTTTCTATATGTCATGACATATCCATTACATCATAATGGAAACATAAAAACATATGCATGCTATAAGTTACATATGCACACTATATGGCATATGAACAATCATCATGGCAAGATCATATAATCATGTAACATTATTCCATATTATGCTAAGGCATATCATGAATTTATCTTGCTTATCATTTATCATCTTTATTCATCATATCATATGACAATGGAACATTTATCAGCATCCTCTTAAGTGCATACTTCGTCATTATCTTCATCTTTATATTACAATAATCATAGTCGCATCATATAACCATGTCATCTTCTCATCTTTCATATTTAATTTGGTGACTGAGAAGTCCATGTTGGCTCATCGATCTTGACTAGCAAAGTCGGGATCTATTTATCCCATAGGAGACCCTACCCTCACCCTTGTCTCACCGGGGAATGAGGCTTAGCTAATACCCCTTTTGTCCCCCGTCATACAATGACAATGACAAGACATCTTCGTCAATTCATCTTTTTATACATTTATCAATACATACAATTATTCAATACATATTGCATATTTTAATTCTATTTAAGATCATACGGGCATCAAAAATTTTAAGTGTGGAACATTCAACATAACATTGTCTGACATTGGACATGGTCGTGCTAGGGAGCATCACCATCATGTCAGGGAGCGTCACTATCGTGCCTATGGTGGGGAGTGGCTGTGTTTGGTCACGACCATGCCATATTCATGGAACGACAGTGCCCTCATCCGATTGTATGGTCACACGATCCGTACGATTGACCGACTAACCGACTAAGTTGGACAACAGCATTTACTTCTGGAGTGATCGAACCATCGGTCGATCAAATCCTTTGACCAATTTGAACCGTCATGGTCGTGCCGTGCTGGAGCACGATCATGCCAAGACTTAGAGCAATAGCATGGACGGGGCGGCAACCGTGCTCACAGAGGGTCACGACCGGGGCCTGTGCACGTCATGATTGTGCTCAGGGGAGAATCATATTTTTACTTCTTTTGACCCATTTTCCTCTATTCACATACATCCACGAACATTTTAATGACATGTCTTCCTCTAATGTGCATTAACATCAATCAACATAAGATTTATATCATAAAAAATCATGGACATTTATAAAGATGTAAGCAAGGACAATTAATCTAACAAACGCATTCATATCTCGCATGTGAGCAATTTCATCATGACCTAAGCACAATGATAATAAAGCATCATAAGCTAAGCATGATTATTAATGAAATAATAATCTTAACAAAAGGATGACATAAATTTATGCCTTAATGCACATTCTTTAATATTTCATTCCAAGAACAATTTGCTTGTTCTTTCATAACTTAATCCAAACATTCAATCAAGAGGGTTGGATCCCCTCAACATACCGTAATAAGGTTTTGCTCAAAACTCCCAATCCTACTTCCTTCTTCTCTTCTCTGTTCTTCTTCCCCCTTCCATAGCTGCAACCATTTGCTCCTCTAGCTTTCCTCCTCTTTCTTGGGTGCTAGTGCTGCCGAATGTTGCTATTGGAGAGAGGGATGAGTTGAGAGAGAGTAGTTGAGAGAGAGTGGGAGTGACTAATGTAGTTACTGTAGCTACCGTAGGGGTTGGGGTTGCAACCGAATGAGACTAGGGCTGCATTTGGGATGCCTTTGTCTCACAACATTTTTTGATAAAAGCTAGCTTTTATTGAGAGGAGGGGTGTCGAGTTTTCCAAAAAGGTCAAAGATTTGCTGTGCAATAGAGACATCTTTTCAAGAAAGCAATTTTATTTTTATTTGTCGATAAAAGCATGTTTGCCACAACACTCCCAAATGCAGCTTAGGTGGGATTGCTTTAGGGTATTTTAGCTTTTAGGTTATGGTAACTTTGTTGCCGGGCTTCTTGGGCTCTGGCACAACAGCAACCTTTTTTTTACATCTTGGATGTTACATCTACGACTCCGGGACGAGGTCACCGAGGGGTTGGCGTCTGCGATTTCGCTCCACCTCCCCCCCTCCCCCCGGCCTCTGCAACTTCACAACACTGACCTCCGGTGAGAGTGGTTGGCGTCCCTACGTCGGTGCCGATCTGTGACCTCCGATGAGGGGGGTGGGGGGCGTCGCTTCCCACCTGCGCCGGCGCGCAGGGCAAGGGGGCCGCCCATCCTTCCAGCATCGACGAGGCTGCCGGAGGAGGCGGCCCCCTTTTTATTTTTTATTTTAATTATTATATTATTTATTTTAATATTTTTTTTATTTTTTAATGATGACACGTCAATCGGTTTATTGTGTGGATGAGAGAGAAATAAAGTGTGTATGATGAAGGATGGATGATAGCACTGGTAAAGCGTCAAATTGGAAATTTATCACCATGGGGGCTAGTAATTGAGCTTGAAGCTGCTGCTATTTGTTCATCAATCCAACGCCTGCGGAAGAGTAACAAACTTGTGCAACTTATAATTATTTTCTTATAATAACTTGTAGCTCGCATATCAAAGTTCTGAAATGTTTCACCTGGTGCAACTTATAATTATTTTCTTATAATAACTAAATATGATCTAATTATTCTAGAAAAATAAGTATAGCATAATTAGATATTGATGAATCAGTTTGATTGCAACTAAATTTATGATATATCTTGGTACGCATATTGTCAAATTAGTGATTAGTGGCAGTGTTTCCTACCAAATTTCATGCCTGCAGAATATCTTAGCATATGGACGATCATCATCCATTTGAGCAGCATTGGTAGAAACTGAAAGAAACAAGATGTCTCCCGATGATTGTTAATGTGAAGAAGTTGCCTATTATAAGAATTATTATTGAAAAAGAATCATATTTGGAGTCATTTCGTACTCTCCCGACCTACACATCCACTGTAACAATTGTTCATTGTATAAACTAAACAAATTGATCAAAAGAGCGAAAACGGATTACACCCTTCGGCTGAGCACAAGGAAGAAAGCATTTCCACCATGCTCCGTCGTGTATCAAAGTATCACTTGGTGCTCTTATACAGGTCATCTACGATGCTCTGGATGAAATGGAAATGCAAGAGCTTAGATATTTGAAGAGGAGGTTAAACTTAATTTAACTTAACAAGTAGGAATCTCTGCAGATGAAACAAAAGGCCAGGTCCAGATAAGAATAGAGGACTTTCTCTGGCATTTGAAAATATGTTGGAAGTTCAGAGATATTTTAACTACCTGATAGTACTTCAGGAGCTGAGGCCGCTTCTTTTTGAAAGTTGGGGTCAGCAAATCCCTCTCCATGTCAAATGGTATAGGATCAAGATGAACAGCTTTAATTAACTCAAATCCTTTCAGCTGCCACAAAAAAAGAAAAAAAAATTCACTTCACCAAATTTCAGGAAGCAGGTAAATGATGAAAAAAAAAAGTTCTAAAAAGTTAAGAATCAATAAAATGCTGACCTTCTTCTCTTTTGCCACTTTCGAAAGTTCACCAAGGATATATTCTTTTGCTTTGTCATTCTCACATAGGGCTGTAAATTCTCCTTGCACCCCATTCTGCTGAGCCCATTGCTCAAGAGATTGCTTATTGGGATTCACAACTGCAATAAGGAATGACTCAAAGCTATTCCCATATACCCATATCTGCAGCAGGATGATATTTCTTGATTGGTTAAGAAATATTAAAAACATAAACAAACAGGAATTCGGAATGAGTCGATGACAAATTATACAAAGACCAAGTAGAAAATATTTTCTTATTTGCTATTGCATTCTTGACAAAAAGAATGTTACTAAGAATATACCCATGAATTAACTTAAAGGAAGATAAGTACCAACTTCATTATGGAGACTAAATAGTAGATAATTGAACAAAAATTAGGAAGCACAGAGTTTGGGCATAAATCACGTGTTACACAAGAGAAACAAGAAACATAGAATGACAAAATAACAAATCATCTTGTTAATTGAAACTGTAGCCCATAGACTAATTTCAGAAGGCAACATTTGAAAACCCAAATAAGTGAATATTGATAAAAAAAATTAAACAAAAATATATATAAAAAGCATGACACGCTTGTTTTCTTACGTGGCGAGGTAATATTGATCAGAATTCAAAATTTTGATATCAACACTTACTGAGTCAATATCTGGGACAAGACTATAAATATTCTCCAGATTTTCAACAGCAACATACTCTCCCTGGGAAAGTTTAAATATATTTTTCTTCCTATCAATTAGCTTTAGGCTTCCATCAGGTTGCCACTCACCAATATCACCTGCGGAGTCATCAATAGAACAATTCAGATAAACAAAATGATGAACATAGACAAAAATAATGCAGTATTCAGACCTTTTCATGTAGAATACGAAAAAATTAAATGATTAATCACATACTATCCCTACTTGACCATATAAATATAGAATGTCTAGTATAAGACTGCCAAACCTGTGTGAAACCACCCATCAACCATAACCTCTTTTGTCAAATCCTCTCTTTTGTAATAGCCAGAGAACAAGGTATCTCCTCTGACGCAGATTTCGCCACGAGGGATATCTGATAGTGCATCATATTCCATTTCAGGAACAGATTCTAGACGCACATCCACATTTGGCACTGGCGGACCCACAGTCCCAAGCATTGAGAACTCATTAGGTAGCGAAAGAAATGTGCCGGCGCAAGTCTCTGTCAGGCCTACAATACAAATGCATAAGGTTATCTCCTTTTGTTTCAAGATATCCTGAAGCAGCACAGAGAAAAACAAAAAGTATTTTTTTACTATGATTTTCTAATTTTCTAGCTGTATTAACACAATAAATGCAAAGGCATGCATCCCTTCTATCAGCCTTCTAAGTGTTAATCAAAATGATAAAACTATTATCTAACAGTATATAGTTTCATCAGCTTTTTCAAACAGTGACCAAACAAAACTCTATAAATTGGCTAAAAGTAGGAAGTCTTATTGAATGCTGAAATGAAATTCCAACAAGTTTAGAGTAGTCTAAATACCTCAGGAATTCAACAAAATATGAAAGGTTAATTCCATTTTCCTCCCCTGTGCAATAACCTCAACTTTCCAAATACTTTAACTTAACCCAAATCTCTAACATCATTAATTATTTTATTATTATCTTAATTAAAAAAATAAAAATAAAATGGGACCTACCCTCACACCCTCTTCTCTTCATGGTCCCATTTAACTTTAAATTTTAATTTATTATTTAAAATAAAAAAATAGATGACATGAAATAGGGGTAAAACGAAAATTTCATAATCAAGGAAAATAAATTTAACAAAAGATGTAATAGTGTTATATTTGGGGTTAAGTGGAACTATTCAGAAAATTAAGATGAGGTAAGTGGATAATACTAAAGTTCAGGGGGTTGAAGACTTGATGTGACTATAGGCTAGGAGAGGAAAATGGAATTAATCCAAATATAAAATGATAACCTATCACCAAAACAGACGAGTGCATTGTAAGCGACATTGTGCCACTTTATGACTCTGAATCATGATGAAAGAATAGAGATTGCACCACACACATTTCTTCTATGTTTATTTTTCTTTGTTTCAAGCTACATCCCCCTATTATCACCTATGCATATGTATAATACACACATCTACCTATGTATATGTGTCTTTTTCTCTTTCTAGACACTAGGGCTGTTTTCACCAAAAAGAAAGAAGGTATTCTAAAGTGTCACAACTCATAGCGAAGCAAATAAGTATGAGTCTAGCTCATGCATCTGTGACAAGAACTGGTGTCGATAAATGGACTAGCTTAAAATAGTAAATGATCATTTCGGCATACCATAGCCTTGCAGAACATATGCACATGTCACCACTCGTAGAAATGCTTCAACATGACTAGCTAGAGGGGCTGCCCCTGATAAAATAATCCGCACATTCCCACCTAAACCTTGTTTTATCTATATGAAAGAGTTATGAATCAGACAGAAAAAATGTGACCAATAACCATGAACTGAAATCATGAAAATGAACATATGAAGTGAAATTCTCTGGTTTGCTCAAGACCTTATTGAAGACTACTTTATCAAAAATCGGAGCTGCCTCCTCGTGTTTCTGTCCCTTTTTCATGTTGCGTAGTTTACTGCAAATTTGATGTGATGTATAAAAAGCAAATTTGATGTGATGTATAAAAACCAAAGTTATGTAATGTGAATTGTTGGCGGAGGATGTTTTAGCAAATTAAGAAAGAAAAATAAAATCTTGTATACTGCACAAAATCAGCTATATGAAGATAAACGAATAAAAAAAATACATCGAATGAAGCTCTTTAAGAATAAATATGGATCTCTAGCTCATCATGCAAAGGTTACTCCGAAGTTCTGTAAACAGTATGGATGCGTGGGTGATGTGATTAACAAGGCTTTGGTAGAGTACAAACAAGAGGTGGAAAGCCGATCATTTCCAAGTGCGGCTCATACACCTTATAGAGTAAACACCAGTGATGTGGATGGATTTCTAAATGAGCTACAAAAGATGGGCTTAAGTGATGCAGCAGAAGCTGCAGCAGCTGCTGCTGAAAAGATTTAGGCGGCTGGAAAATCATCTAAAAGGTATTTCCTGATTAATTCCCATTCTCATTTAAATAATTAAGATTTACGCTGGCGTTTTAATAATTTTGGCTATTCCAGGTATGAGAGTGACGGCACTTTTATTTGGTACAATGTGAAATATGCAATAAATTGTCTGTTTTCATAATTAGCGTAAAGTAAAAGGTCATCTATCTTGTCCTCTGGGATACTCACAGGGTTTCATTTGTAACCTTTTTGTAAACTAAAGTATTAAGTTGAGACGTGTTCTTACTGTGTTTCTGAAATTATTGTGCTTTCTAGAACGAAGTTTTCTATCATGTGTTGATATCTTCTAGGATGTACTTTCAATTCGTGCTATAACTTTACCAAGATAATAAAGGCTTTTTCATCCTTCCAATGCTTTCTTAAATTTTTAGTCATTCCTTGATTGGACACACTTAAAATATCTGATTTTTCCTATCTGCATCTAATAGACTTGAGCAAAACTGGATTCGGGGTTGGGACGCCCTTGTCCCGGTCTCAGTCTGGTTTTTACCCAATTTACAAACAAGGCCTGGTCCTGATCCTGATCCCAGCTGTAACTGGGACTGCGATGGCTCCACTTGTCCCTGTTCTAGTAAAGTAATATAATATAATAATTACTGTTAATTACATAAATAATAATTTAACACATTATAGTTTTAAGATATATAAGAATATATACACATTTTAATTGGGACAGAACTCCGACCTGCTCCCGAACCTATCCTCGCTGGGTTCTTGGTGTACAAGACCCAGTCCCGGCTTGTTTGCGTATCAGGTTGGGACAAAATTATAGAATTCATGACAAAATTATAGAATTCAGGGTCAATGAGCATTGGGGAGTCTGGGACATCTGGACCCATGCTCAAGGTTAGCATCCTAGCTCTGTTGATCATGATGCTATCTCAAGTTCTCACTGGTATCAGGTAATTCAAACTTATAACTAAACTGGATGAAGACTAGTTGTACATAGACACATTTCAGAAATATGCTATTGACAATATCAGGCTTAGGAAAGCCATTTGGTGATGATGAAACTAAAATCTAACAAGAATCTTTAGCTAAATATACTAGAAGGATCCATCCTATTAGTATGCGATCTACCAAAATAATCTTGATAGATCAGGGGAAAACTGAACTACACACTTATCTTCCTTTAAAAAATGAGAGTTCTTTGAACTTTTGTCATGCTGACATTACCTCAAGGACATGAAGGGTCATAATTGAAGGTATGAAACGTTTTAAAAAGTATCATGGCTCACATCAGTGTAAGGGAAAAGGAATTTATGTTATCATATAGTGACTTCTTGCAATGTATCAAAACATGATGAAATATGGTTTTATTTATTTGTAAAAACTAAAAACCTATGTGCATAGACATTGGATCATGTCAGTGAATGCAAAAAAAGGTTGATGAGGCAATATTAATCTCAGATTCTATGAGGTTAAAATGTTCTTCATCATAACAGCACTTTACATCTTGAATTTGTGAAAGATTGATGGAAATATTAATCTCAGATGCTATGAGGTTAAAATGTTCTTCAGCATAATGGCAATTCACTTCTTGGATTTTTGAAGTGTTTATATCATTTGAATCAATACGCACATAAATTGACTTATAACTTAGTAGGTCTGAATCTGAATTCATGGTCAGATGAAAGTAAACTGCCTATCTCTTCCGATGCTTATGTACTGGTTGCAGAAGTTTTTTGAAATCGAATATGAAAACCATTTTTTACAGTATGTAGATAATGTAATGTCCACACTCTGAAAAGTGTGAAATCTCTCAATGGTTTCTTTGATGTATTTCTGGTATTTTGTCTTTTCTGCTAATATTCTCATCATTTATGGTTTATGTCAACTATATTTCACACTTCATTGTAGTATGGTCCTTGAAAATAACCCTACAATTGAATGAGCTGGTTCTTAATGCTGGCTTGAAAATACTTTGTATTGTTAGGAAACATGGCCTTGCTCCTCAATGTAGGGTTGCCACTCCACCCAGTTCTGATTTTTTTTTTTATATTAGATTTAAACTTTTAAACTATTTGGTTCATAATGTATCTGTATGGAGCAATCATGGGTAATTTGATATTTTCTTGTTATACTCTCGGTTACTTAACTCCGCCTATGTTTTATAGCCGGTCCCAAGCCCGGATAAAGGAGAATGGTTGTGTTAGGCCCCAACAGCCAGCGTAAAATTCTGTCGAATCTCATGAACATGGATCAACGAATTGCGTATGATCCATGTAGCCGACCCCACCTAGTGGGATAAGGCTTTGTTGTTGTTGTATGGATCTCTAGCTCAAAATATATAAGAATAATCAGGATTAATCAATTGAAATTTCTTGTCCTAATTTGAATGACCTGTTATGAGCAAAATTGAACAATGTTTTCTTCAGAAGGCCACCAGAAGATATCTTCTCCTTCAAACCTGAAAATATACAAATGAATTAAAAATTGACAAGTTTTTGTATCAGGTTATTCTACGGACTTGGGCAAGATCTAAAGCATATGAAATAATTGGATTGGTTTATAATGAGTTGGCTCAGGAGATTGATTATGATGAAAGTGAAACCACAAAGGGAATTACATATCAAGTGAGCTACTCTGCTACATCAGTAATGCACGTGTAAGTAAATAAATACAATGAGGATGAAGAATAAATGTCATATTAATGCAGTAACTTGCCACACATGTGCAATATTCACAAACAAACATTAATATTAAATTCAATGCTGAAATCAATCTTGTTACAGCTCTGTTCTTTTCTTCTGGTGTCATGATTTCTGATAAAGAGGATATTCCATTTAAACAAATCAGAGATAGCCTGCACATTAGGGAGGAAGATTGGTTTGGATTTATGTCTAGTTTTTATCTCAAAAAAAAGAATACTTGCAAAGCTCTATAAACGCAAAAAAAAAAACTCTATGAGGACAATAAAAGACTAAGCAGGTCCCAGAAAATCAATATTAGATGAAGCAATCCATAACAGATATTTAGTATATTTTATACATGAGATATCTAATTGTGAGTCATGGTGCAATGGTTTAGGTTGCTCCCGTGGTGGCTAAGGTCACCAAGTCTAAGGCCTGGAAATAGTTTTTCTATATAGAAAGAGAGAAAGCTGCTCAGAGATGTGTGTACTGTTCCCTAGCAGGCTAAGCAGCAAGTGCTTAGTGGCTTCGTCCACATTTGCCCTTGTTATAGAGTTCTAGAAACTGAAAGGGTTAGCTCAGTAGTTCAAGTACTATAACCAATGGAATTCTTCGGAAAGGAAGTATAAATAATTTCTTGGAAGCCATTGACCGATGCTTTATTCAGTTCATTGGGCTAGTTAAGATCTAGAAAATGATTAGCAGGGAATAATTTCAAAAGAAAATAGAGAATAAAAATGCAATCTAGATTTTTTATCCTGATACTGCTGTAGCAATTACTTAGAACTACAGTTTAAGGAACAATTATTCCCAATTATATTTTTTTTCTTCTTAAAAGGAAGTAGGTGTTGCCTTTTAGTTCTCTTATGTACCTGTAAGTTGAGACTACAAAGCCCAGTTAACTTAGAGATTCGATTATGGAGTTAGCATACTAGTTATTTTTTCAGAAGTCAGGTCAGTATAGTATTGAAAAGAATCCTTGACATGGCCATTTGGCATCATATTAACTATGATTCCCACTGAAAGCACTATAGAAGATTTAGGGAACAAAAACAAATATATCAGAAGCTTCACCTGAATAGATTCTATCAAGAACACGAGGAACAGCACAGAAGATGGTTGGCTTCAGTTCTCCAATGTCTTCCACCAGCAACTTGACATCCTGATGAGAATAATTTTATAAGTACATTAGCTCATGAAACTTAAAAACAGTTTGCAGGTCAACCTTACCCCGCGCCAGAAACCAATAGAAGCCCCGTGAAAAATAAGCAGTTCTTCAATCACTCGATCAAATATATGTGCCAACGGGAGATATGATATATATCTATCAGCGCCAGTCAACTGAAGTGGTAAGAAACATTTAGCAAACATCAGATCATTATGAAGTACTACTATGAATGTAAGAGGAATGGCATAAATAATTAATATCTTATGAATTCTCTTTAATTGTAAATTAATAAGCGAGGAAATAATTTAAACTATGTTACCTCCACATTTACACAATTTAAGACCCGATCTGCACCTCCAATTAAGCTAATAATGCTGCCATTAGATATCAATACGCCCTTAGGGTCACCAGTAGTTCCACTCGTGTACATAATAGTACAAATATCTGTTTTATTGATTACTGGAAGATCAAATTGTTGACCATCTCCCTACAGTTAAATAAGAGAAGTCATACCATTGAGATGTGAGATATATCAAAGAGGCCAACAACAAAAATAAGCAATAGAGAAAATCTTAGGTTCTTGTATATTAGTTTTAACTTTCCCAAATATTGTTTGAACCATAAAAAGCTATCCTAATCCAGGGAAGTGATTAGATAAGCTGTGTGGCTCATGAAATAACTTTCTTAATCAAATATATCCTAAACTATAATCTCTCGTGAATATGAATGAAAAAAAGTCATATTGCATCATTTTACACGAGCAACAGATACAGAAGTAAGTTAACTGTTTGGTACCTAAGTTCCATCCTGTTTATATACTTTACAATTAACATTCTTCGCTTATATTATGTTACTTTTTATTTTATACTTATGTTCTGCAATTGGAATTTGTTTAGACCATTTATCTGTATATTTATCCTTCATTTTTCTCCTATAAATTTTAATGGTTCTAAAATTTTCAGTAAATATGGCATTTCTTCTTTTTATAGAAAAAAGTTAATATTAATACTTCATTTTCTGAACAAAAGTATTGACAATAATCTGTTTTCTTTCAAGGATCCCTTTATCGACATTCCTTGTATGATCATTTTGTCCTTACATTATATAATATTTTATGCACCACAAAGAACTTGATTGCTAAAGTCAAAGGGTAAAGTATTCCTAAAAGGAGTGGTAATAAGTACACCCTTCTTTTAATTATTGACAACTAGTATCTCCTAGTCTGTCGACATTCCAGCAATATAATATATATTTTTTGAAGGTACAATATAATATATTAAGTATTGAAGAACAATAATTAATTTAAATTTTGCATAATAGAGTCTCTTTGATGTAACTATCTTACTTATATAAGAAGTCTGAATCTATAATAAAGGGATCCTCGACATCCATCATGACAGCAATCAATTCCATTAGGTTGTGATTCATTTGAATTGGAAAAATGATTACAAACTAGGAATTAAAGGAATCTAAGTCCACAATAAGTTTTCCAGAAATGTAATATATATATTCTTAAGGCAAAATTACAATAGTCAATCATTTGATCTGTTCCAAATATTGATATTAAATGGTTTAAGGATATCTTCATCATGAAGAATTCATAAATTGCTTGCAATTCTTCTCAAAAAATGAATTGCTTGTAGTGCATCCAACCAAACATGGCAATCTCTTATGGTTGGATGGCCGGATTCCTATGATTGCATATTCAGAACACTTTAGAAATTTAAAATAACTTACCAAGAGCAAAAATTCATCCCAAGAAAATATTGGCAATTCAAACTTCTCGAATGCTTCCTTCTGTTCAGGTGTCACCTTCCCGAAACACACAAGTGCTACATGAATTTAAGGAAACCATAAGACATCAGGTTTGCAGAAAGAGTAATCAAGAGCAACCAACAACTTACTTTTCAAGTACTTCAGTGAATTAGGAAGGGTTTTCAAAACCTGAAGAATGTAAAAAAGCAATAAGAGTCTTTAAAGTTGCTTTGAATACCAAAATGAGTTATGCTATGGATGTGACATTTCCAAATTGTTATAACAAAACAGATTAAAGGCAAATAGGACTCAGGATATTATGCATGGACAGTACAAAGTGATAAAACATCATTGACAAGCTTCAGCAGGCAAAATTTACTAATGTAATGCACTGGCTACAGGAATAAAATGCTAACATAAAAAAATCCTCAGTGTCATTTACGAATAATATATATCCATCCATTCACTATAGGGTTCAACGAAATATACTGGAGGCCTTAAAGAACTTAGGATACAAGCTACATGGAGTCAGACTTCATTCATTAACTTGAAACCATTATGTTGCAGATTGAATGACACAAGAGACCTTTTAAAGTATTTTAAGTTCTTCATTCCATATTTCAACTGTATAAGAAATCATTTTCCCTCCAAAAGGTGCAAAGTTATTTTTTTCATATCATTATCGCAATTATTGATGGGAAAATCCGAGAACAAGTAGAGAATATCACAGAGAGATTACAGAAAAATAGAGGAGACACACGAAATTTACCCAGGTTCACCCTTGAGATTAGGGCTACGTCCTGCAAAGAGGTTCCACTATATCGTTTAGGTTTACAGCCGCCACACAAAATTACATCAGAAATTAGGCTATTAATAGCCTCTCCAAACCAGGTTTAAAATCCAAACAAACAGAGAAAAAACCTAATCCGAACCACACGGGCCGGCTAAACAAAAGCCCAAAACCCGTCTAGGTTTCGGGGGCGCTGCCCCCGAACCCCCCCTTTCGTTCGTACGCCAACAATACTGTTAATTGGGTAATACTCAGATTCCCCTAAGCTCACGTGGGCGAACCCGGTGTGAGAAACAAGGGGCCCTGAAGTATTCACCAACTCTAACATTCTCCCACTTGGTGGATACTTCACACCAATGAGAGCCTTGCCAGCAACATTCTTCTTCAATCCGACAGCAGTAGAGCACCACTCAAACTTTACACCTGTAACTGCTTTAGTCAGAAAATCAGAACTATTCTCTGTTGTATCAACCTTTTCAAGCTGAACCTCTTTCTTTTCCACCTTTTCCCGAATAAAGTGGTATTGGATGTCAATATGCTTTGTGCGTGAGTGAAATGCGGGATTCTTGGCTAACTGAATAGCACCTTGATTATCACATCTCACCTCTATAGCACCTTGCTCAAATCCGAGCTCTAAGCACAACCGTCGTAGCCATATGGCCTCTTTTGCAGCATGAGTAAGAGCCATATATTCTGCTTCTGTAGAAGAAAGTGCTACCACGCTTTGTCTCTTGCTCATCCAACTTAGTGCAGCCCCAAATAATGTAAAAACATATTCGCTAGTGGATCGTCTACTATCAATGTCTCCACCCCAATCAGCATCTACATGGCCCACAATATCAAGCATCTTTCCTTTCCTTGTACCTTCAAAACACAACGAAAAATTTAAAGTTCCACGAAGGTACCTGAAAACTCTCTTGATAGCATTCCAATGTTCCCTGCCTGGGTTAGACATATATCGACTCAAGACTCCCACTGCTTGGGCTATATCTGGACGCGTGCACACCATGGCATACATCAAGCTGCCCACTGCACTTGCATATGGCACATGATCCATCTCTTCAGCTTCTTCATCCGTCTTCGGGCATTGCTCTGCAGAAAGTTTGGTTCCTAGAGACATAGGAGTACCCACTGGCTTGCAGTCCGACATGTTAAATTTCTTCAACACTTCTTTTATGTACTTCTCCTGTCCTAGCTACAACTTTCGCTTCTGACGATCCCTTCTAATCTGCATACCCAAAATAAAATTCGCTGGCCCTAAGTCTTTCATCTCAAACTTCTTGGCCAACAAACCCTTCACTGAATTCACCATCTTCATACTGTTTCCAATCAGCAACATGTCATCCACATACAATGTAAGAATGACAAACTGATCTCCAACTCTCTTCACATAAACACAATGATCTAAATCTGAACGTACAAACTTGAGTTCGAGCATGTACGTATCAAACTTCTGGTACCACATCCTTGGCGACTGCTTCAATCCATACAGAGACTTCTTCAATTTGCACACCAGCTTCTCTTTACCTTGAACCTCAAAGCCTTCTGGTTGTCTCATATATATCTCTTCCTCCAAGTCCCCATGAAGGAATGCCGTCTTCACATCCATTTGCTCTACCTCAAGATTATATGCTGCTGCCAGAGATAGAACAAATCTGATTGAAGTCATTTTCGCCACGGGAGAAAAAATTTCATCATAGTCGACTCCCTCAACCTGAGAGTACCCTTTAGCTACCAGCCTCGCCTTGTACTTCTCTACAGACCCATCCGGTTTCAGCTTTCGCTTGAACACCCATTTGCAACCAATTGCCTTTCTATCCTTAGGCAATTTACACAAACTCCATGTTTCATTCTTATCCAGTGACTGCATCTCATCTGCCATAGCAAGCTCCTACTGATTTGCATCATCCATAGACCTTGCATCTTTTACAGAACTAGGTTCTTCTCCGATGATGCTCAAAGCATGAAACGAACTCAGAGCACTAAGAGAGTATCTCAAAGGTGCTCTTCTTTCTCGTGTCGATCTCCTGAGAACTGGTATGGTAGTACCAATATCTGGGTCTTCATCTGAATCTGCATCTTCAACTTCATTAACCGAGTCCTCTTGATCCGGTTCTATAACAGACTCAACTGAAGTATCTTGTGCATACACCTCTGAAGTTTCAGAATCAGAATCTTCTTCAAGTACTACCACTTTCTTAGGTTCATCACCTTTTTGAACTTCAACTTGGGAACGTGATTCACGAAAAACAACATCCCTGCCGTAAACAATAGTCCTTGACTTTGGATTCCACAGTTTGTAGCCCTTGATCCCTTCCTTGTATCCGACAAATATGTTCTTTTCAGATTTACTATCAAGCTTACCCCGCTTTTCCTTGGGTATATGAACATATGCGTCACATCCGAACACCCGAACGTGAGACAAATTTGGCTTCTTC
Organism: Pontederia crassipes; assembly: GCA_030549335.1. Classification (NCBI taxonomy): domain Eukaryota; kingdom Viridiplantae; phylum Streptophyta; class Magnoliopsida; order Commelinales; family Pontederiaceae; genus Pontederia; species Pontederia crassipes. Next base: position 43,545,721 of record CM060195.1, read on the forward strand.
CCAAACATTGCCTCATAAGGTGTCTGATCCTTCACTGATGAGGTCGGTGAGCGGTTCTTCAGGTAGTTTGCTGTGGCTACAGCTTCTGCCCAGAATTCTTGCCCCAATTCAGCCCAACTCAGCATACATCTGGCCTTCTCTATGAGTGACCGATTTAACCTTTCAGCTACTCCATTCTGCTCAGGTGTATATGGAGTTGTCTTCTGCCTAGCAATACCATTGTCCACGCAGAAATGCTCAAGCTTATCTGAACAAAATTCACCTCCATTATCTGTACGAAGGACCTTGATCTTGCAGCTCAATTGATTTTCCACCAAAACTTTAAATTCTCGAAACTTATCGAATACATCTGATTTATTCTTGATAAAATAAATCCAACTGTATCTCGAAAAATCATCTATAAAAGAAACATAGTACCTGGACCCTCCAATAGATGGAGTCGGAGTTGGTCCAAAGACATCACTATGAATCAGTTCGAGAATCTTCGTTGCTCTTGAACCTGTGTGTTGAAAACTGACTCGGTTCTGTTTTCCATGGAGGCAATGTTCACAGAACCCGAAGCCCACAGAACAATCCGGAACTCCTTCTACCATCTGACTTGATGCTATAGTGGAGAGTCCTTTTTCACTGATATGGCCTAATCTCCGATGTCACAACATAGATTTGCTGTCTTCATCTTCTTTGGCCTCTTCAGAAATAAATCCGCAGCCCACAGATATTGTCTCTCCGAGCAACTTGTACAACGTGCCATAGCGAACCCCTCGTGCAATTACAATCGACCCTCTGATCATCTTGCACGAATCCTTATCGCAACTGAATATAACACCCGAGTCAGCCATTGTACCAACAGATAATAAACTCCTGCTCATAAGTGGTATATGCATCACATCTGGTAGAGTCTTCACCGTGCCATCATTCATCCTCAACTTCACCCTGCCACGTCCAACAATCTGAACCGCAGTGTCATCTCCGAGCATGACATCTCCACCATTATACTCCTCATATTCACAGAACCAGTGTTTATGAGGCGTCATGTGGTACGAAGCACCAGTGTCGATAAGCCAGACATCTTTATCTGACTGTGCCGTACATGCAGAAGCCACATACATATCTCCTGCCTCAGCCTCCTTTTTGTCCGAGGTTGACTCAGCTTCTTTCTTATGAACCGGCTTGTTTTTGCAATCTCGCTTCAGATGGCCCCACTCTTGACATCTCCAGCATTGCACCTTCTTATCCTTACTCTTCGAACGCCCACGAGATTTGGATCTCCCTCTCTGATTTTGATTCTTTTCTGGTTGCCTTCCTCTAGCCGCCAGCGCCTCTTTACCAGAACTTGCTGATCCCTTTCTCCGTATTTTCTCTGATAACAAGGCAGCACATACACTTTCATACGAAAGTTCTTTATCCCCGCCACCAATCACAACAATCAGATTGTCCCATGAATCCGGCAGCGAACAGAGCAATGTTATTGCCTTATCATCATCTTGAAACTTAACACCGATTGATACAAGTTGACTGATCACCGTGTTAAAGTTATAAAAATGGGTAGAAAACGAATCACCCTCCTGCATCCGAAGATTGTACAATTTCTTTCTCAGAAATAACTTGTTAACCAACGACTTACTTTGATATAGGGATTCCAACTTCCTCCACAGATCTCTGGCAGTAGGTTCGCCCATTACATTCGTAAGAATTGAATCCGCGAGACACAGCCGAATCAAACCCTTCGCCTTTCTATCAATCCGATCCCACTCTTCGATCGCCTTTGGATCTGCCTGACTGGAGGAGGCCTCGTCCGCGACCTTCGCCGCCTCCATGCCTGGTCTCTCCTTCTCGATTGCCGTCCAAAGATCTCGATCACAAAGAAGATCCTCCATCTTCATCTTCCAGAGATCAAATCGTGTTCCATCAAATTTTTCTATCTCGATTCGTGATCCTCCTGACATATCGAATAAACCCTAATTCCTCGAACAACCTGTGCTCTGATACCAATTGATGGGAAAATCCGAGAACAAGTAGAGAAGATCACAGAGAGATTGCAGAAAAATAGAGGAGACACACGAAATTTACCCAGGTTCACCCTTGAGATTAGGGCTACGTCCTGCAAAGAGGTTCCACTATATCGTTTAGGTTTACAGCCGCCACACAAAATTACATCAGAAATTAGGCTATTAATAGCCTCTCCAAACCGGGTTTAAAACCCAAACAAACAGAGAAAAAACCTAATCCGAACCACACGGGCCGGCTAAACAAAAGCCCAAAACCCGTCTAGGTTTCGGGGGCGCTGCCCCCGAACCCCCCCTTTCGTTCGTACGCCAACAATACTGTTAATTGGGTAATACTCAGATTCCCCTAAGCTCACGTGGGCGAACCCGGTGTGAGAAACAAGGGGCCCTGAAGTATTCACCAACTCTAACAATTATGAAACAACACAGCTTATACATGTCATTTCATATAAATAATTCTTTCTAATAGCATTTTATATTAGCAATGGTTGTGAAGAATTTTAAATTTAGTAAAAGAATTGTTGTGATTCTTAAGTTATAAAAAAATCTACCCTTGTGCAGACACATCCATGGAAAAAAGGTATATGCCTAAGGATATTGGTGAAATAGGATAAGATTGAACAAATAGTTTTTATTTTGTAAATGGATATGGTATAGGAAAATAAGTTCCCTAATGAACGTTCACCATTGTAATAAACTCAGATCCAAAACAATAGGCAGAGAAAATAAAAAAAATGGAATGACAACTTTTGCATTAAACAATCAACCGATGATGCTCGACTTTTTCTATTAGCTCTCAAGGGCAACATTGAAAAGATCATGTTCTCTAAAAGAGAGTACACCTTATCAACTCATAGTACACACACAAAAACTTCAGCACAAGTTTATACCTCCATGATCTTTTTTTCTTCTACGAAAGCTATTTGAACCTCAGCATGGCACAAAATGAACTCAACTGCTCCAGCACCTAGTAAATTTAAACAAAACAAACTCAATAGATATTCAATTGCATAATCTGTAAACATGAGCTTTAAAAGTCATTTTATGGGTCAGCGGACATGCGTCCACTTCTTTTGACAACATGCATTCATTTTTCTAGTTAAAAGGTTGAAAACATTGCAAGTAATTATCTTTTGACAACCACCAGGTAGAAATATCAAGTCACAACAAATAGATTCGAAATATACAGTGATGAAATAGTAGTTAGGGATAACGCTGTAAGAGGAAAATGGTGGTGCAGTACATTGTCACGCTACAGTAGATCTAGTGCACCACTTTTTCTCATCCAAATAATATGACAGACATGCTCAACAATTAAATCTGTCATTTAATTCATATGACGAATTTGTGCAAGATCACCAGATTAACCCATCATCCCTGAGTGGTACAAAAATGAATAACTTATTATGACATCAACGGATGAGAAGAGTTTGTATATGGTCATCATCTGATGATTAAAAATGATGCACTAAAAATAATGTAGAGTGAAATGCATGACTTTCTCATTTTCCTCATGTTGTAAAGACTATGGAGTCTTCTATTTCCCATTTAAGATCCTACTGACAAAGAAGAAAATCAGAGCTTTCCTCTAGCTGGCAGGTCATGGTTGAATCCTCACCAACAAACAATGCCTTCACAGACATCTAACAAGCTCTAGTGCATGCACCAGATGTCACGCCCCTGTGGAAACTCCATGTTATCAAGGACTGTCCCTGCACCTCTCTGGTATGGAGGGCAATGATTACCTAACCACTACTCTCAACCTTCTTCAGCAGCTCACAAACAGAGTGGCTATCAATGAATATGCAGAGCAACCTGGAAAACGCCGAGGGGCTCAAATGGTCAGTGATATTTGGTGCTGCATGCTATCAATTCTGGCTATGGAGAAACAAGCTCACTTTCAATCAAGACGTAAGGCTCCCTCAGTATGCTGTATCCCATCTCCAACGATAAGAAGTGCTCTACCAACTTGCTTCTTCCTGGTTCTCAACCATCCACACGAATTCGTCAAAAGTCATGGCATCAGATTGGAAAAGCCGCCAAGCGGTTGGGTCAAATGCAATGGTGATGGTGCAGTCTCCATTTGTCATGCTGCTGGAGCAGGAGTAATACAAGATTCTTCAGGGCAGTGGATTTTAGGCTTCTCAAAATACCTTGGCAACAAAGCTGTCATTGAAGCGAAGCTTGTTGGTGCAACACTATGCCTCGAACAAGCTTGGGGGCATGGATTCCATCAAGTTATCTCGGAAACAGATTCACTACACTCAGAGTGCCGAACTTGTATCCACAATTCATAGGCTACTAGCACGAGAGTGGAATATAATAATCCTGCAGGTCTCCCGCGAGGTAAACAAAGCAGCAGACTGGATGGACAAGAAAGCGTTAGACTCCAACCCCCGGCTACATATCTGGTCAACACCATCAGTAGATCTAGGGATCTAGGCAGTATCATCTTTGGTGACATTATTGAAATCACTATATCCGGCCCTTCATCCTTTTTCCCAGTTAACTAGATTGTATCCCGGGTTTCGGCCTTTCCATTCACCAAAAAAAACCATCACCTTTAACATGGAAAGAAATTCCAACCACCCGACCAGAAAAAGTCGTTTAGTTCTGCCATATTATGAGCATACAATTCTTTTAAAACCACAAGTGAGTCATATTTCAAGGCAGGTTGTTACTTACCAAGAGTATCATACAAGGGAACACAATAGATCCCATGAGCATTGCAAGCCTGTAATCCGTATCACCATTATCAAAATAGAAAAGAGTTAATAACAATCTTAAAATATGCAAGTTCAAACATAATTGCTAAATTATTCTCAGAAAGTACGAAGCTCAGACATAAAAAAGAAGTGTTTGCGGACAAGTAATGGCTGATACTACAGAAGTGTGAGTACCTCCATGCTGATTATCCACTCCGAACAATTTGCACCATATATGCCACATCGACCACCCTGGAATGACAAAAAAACCATTTCAAGCAAAAACTAGGATACAATTACAAGGTATCACATTAGTTTCAAACTTAGGATGATATATTAATATTCAACTGAAAGCACAAAGCATTCAAATTATACGAATTTCCACCTTTTTCCATGGCTTTGTTAAAACAAATCATATATTGGAAGAACGAACAATGATTCGTGAGTTAAGCTCACATTGGTCAGTGCGAAAGAATATCTATTATGATAATAACAAAACAACAATCTGGTGCTGAACATACTTGCCTAAGAAGTTCAAATTTAGAACCTCTTTCACTTGTGCATACACAAAAAGAGCAAAAGAATACGGAAATGTAGAAGTATCATTCTGAAGTTTTACACGTCTAGAAATACCTGCTCCACTCCACATTTGCGAATGGAAGCCCCAACTTTCATCACTACATCGTACACCTCTTTGTAGGTCTTCCAGACGTAACCACCCGGCTGTCATCACACAAATGAGCATTAACATTCATCAACGGAAACAATACAAATAGCATCAAACTAAGAATACTTAGAAAAAGGAGAAAAGAAGACAAAAAAATACCCGGCCATCTAGAAATTCACGGCGGCCAAGCATCTGATTATTAGGATATTTCTCAACTGACATCCTGAGGAACAAAATGAAGAAAGTTTGATGATATAACCAATACGAGCACCCAAGCCATGTTAAAGTTTTCTCTTTAACGAACAGAATTCTCCAATTTTTAGACACTGTTTCAAGATCAAATCTATATCTCATTTCGCAACCAAAATCCAATTTTTACAAAGCAAAAGGGAAAAAAGCATATGACAAACAAATCAGAAAAGCACAAAATCGAGTTGGGATCCTTCGAATTGCGTGATCAGTCGAGAATCTACCAAACATTCAAACATCCACAATACTTTACGAAGAGCGACAAATATACGACTGCCGCATCGGGTGAAAAAGATAAAAGAAAAGGCTACGTTGAATTGGATCAAAAGGAGAAGAAAAATTTGCTTTGGTACCGGAAGATATCCCAGCAACTCTCCATGCCGGGGACAGGATCCGGGAAGCCGTCCTTGGCGAAGACGCTCCGGTAGGTGGGACCAACGGAGGGCTTTCCGTCTTCTTCGGCGGGCCTCCCCTTCTCGACTTCCACCAAGTACTTCATCTCTCCGGCGACGATTCCACGGGTAGAAGTGGGAGGTGGTGACGGTGAGAGGAACGAGGATTCGAGTTGATTTGGTTTCTCTTCTTATATATGCGCCTCCGCGTTTTCGTGTGGGGGTTCCGTTGTGTTGGTTGGATTAGTCCAAGGACCCCCAAAAACCCAGCAACGTCTTCAAGTGGCCCTTCTAGAACGCCTTTATATAACGTCTCCCGGCCGTTACCGTTGAATTCTAAATTACCCGATAACTTTTAAAAGCGTGATAGAGTTTGACAAAATAAAAGAGTTTTTTTCCGTTGACTCCCTTGAATAGCGATATTTTTTTCGCATCTACTCACGTCTTTCGAATATTCCACTGACTCTTGAAGTATATCGTCTTTTCCACTTAAATCTATCCGTCAATTTTTGTTAACTTTCCCTTTAATTTTCATTTTTTTATTTATAAAATAACCAATTTACCCTTTCTTCCTATCATCTAATATTTAAAATAAAAAATAATGTATTATAAAAATAAAAAAAATACGATTCACCCCCCTCAGGCGATGAGATTGTAGAGGGCCCCCGTGACCTACGATCTCGTCGCCGGCCGCAAGGAAGACGGGGACTGCAATCTCATCGTCGGGCGCAAGGGAGATGCCCGACGAGCAGATTCGCGAGGGGGTGGGGGGGGATCGGCCCCCTCTGCCATCTCGTCGCCAGAGAGGGCGTGCTCGGTGACGACTGGGCAGCGCCAACCTTGCTGTCCCTGGCGCTACTGCTCTGCCTATTCTCTGCTCCACTGTTCCTCCAGGTCAGCGTGCGTGTCGACAACCTGTGGCTTCACGTCATCCACCTTTGGTTCGATCTCTGAAAGGACGACGAAGAGGAGGATAGGAATCGAAGAGTAGCGCCACTTCTCATCGCGTGTCCACGTCTAAATCGGATCGGAGCTCGGGTCGGCGTACGCGTCTGGCCCCAGCTTGGGTCGGTCGAGTGGGAACTCGGAGCGTGAGGTGGAAGTGAACCCCCCTCCCCGCGCCATGCCGGAGAGCGCATGGATGGAGGGGGTCACCCCCCCCCCCCCTCTCTACGACCTCCGACGAGGTCGCAAAGTGGCCCCTAATCTGGTCATCAGGTGTCTTCTTCGCAGTCGGCGATGAGATCGTAAGCTGAGGAGGGGGACGTCCCTCTGTGATCTCGTCATCTAAGAGGGGCGAATCGTATTTTTTATTTTATAATATATTATTTTTATATTTTAAATATTAGATGATAGGAAGAAAGGGTCATTTGGTCATTTTATAAATGAAAATTAATGGAAAAGTTAATGAAGTTGACGGATGGACTTAAGTGGAAAGGCTGTATACTCCGGGAGGGTCAGCGGAATATTCGAAAGACGTGGGTAGGCGCGGAAAAAGTTCATAGTTTAGGAGGTCAACGAAAAAAATCCAAAAGAAAACTAACGAAAGATTGGCGCAGACTTGCAGTGGCAACGGACTCCGTCTTAAGTGGTCGACGGATTAGTAGTTCGAGATCGATTTTTGGAATCACTGTGTTGGTCAGAAAAATTGCTTTTGTCGTTCAAATTCTGACACTAAATTAGTTGGGATTAGTAGTCCTGAACACCAGTGGATCTCAGACCGTGTGACCGAAAAAAAAAGAGTATGACAAAAGAAAATTTCGAGTTATCCAAATTCATAAATTAATTATGATGAGATATCTAAATAAAGATGGAACAAATAAATAATACTACAAATATCAGACTAAAAAAATGTTTAGATCGAAACATAATTTAAAATAAAAAAAATTGAGCGATGTTTTTACTTTTTTTTTAAAATCTAACAATGCGTACTTATTGACCTTTATAACTTTACATCATCATCATCATCTTCTTCTTCTTCTTCTTCTTCTTCTTCTTCTTCTTCTTCTTCTTCTTCTTCTTCTTCTTATTATTATTATTATTATTATTATTATTATTATTATTATTATTATTATTATATGCGCGCGCACGTTAAGATATTGGGTTATATCATAAAGTTTATCGGTAGTTATATTTCATACCTACCAATAATTTTATTTGTCCACATAAATTAACTCTTATCTTTTTTGTTTTATTAGATTAACAGTGGACTATTATTATGCTATCATGGATAAATTTCATAAAATATTCTTCAACTTTAGATGCTTTCTCAATTGTCCTTCGTCTTTTAACTTGTTTAACCAAATGTTCTTTTTTACATCCATGATTTCCCGGTCGATCATGTGGCGCCCACACAGTGATATTATCTTTCCTCCATGCAAATAATTCGTTGACTTGACAACATTAAAAAATAAAATAATATTAAAAAATAATTTGTTGTCGGGGAAGGGTGGCGCCACGCATCGCCGATCGCCGGTGTGTGGGGAACGTCACCCAGTGAAGGGGGTGGGGTTGACGTCCACCTATTTGCGCATCGTCGGCAACGTGCAAGAAGGGGGCGTTGCCCCCCCCCTTTTCCCCACATCATCAATGGGCGAACGGGGGCAACGCCCCTTGCGTCGTCGACGCAGGCGAAAAGGGGGGGGGACACCTATTGCTTGTGCATCGACGATGCACAAGTAATGGTCGTCGTCCCCCTCTGCGCATCATCAGCAGCGTGCAAGGACGACGCACAAGCAGCAGGCGTTGCCCCCTTCTGTGCATCGTCAGCAACGTGCAAGCGGGAGGGGGGGGGGGGGGGGCACCCCCCATTTTCGCCTACTGACAGAGGAGGCAAAAAGGGGGGTGACGCCCCCCTCTATGCATCAAGGATGCACAAAGGGAGGCGTTGCCTCCCTATTCGCCTATCGATGACGCGGGGAAAAGGAGGGCAACACCCACCTGCTTGCGTGTCGCCGACGACTTGCAAGCAAGACGCGCAGCCCCCCTTTTCACCAAATGACGCAGAGGGGCGTCGCCCTCCCCTTTGCCTGGCGACATCTCCCCCACACTGGCGACCGATGACGCGGGGCGCCACCCCTCTCCGGCAAGGGCGGCCCCCCATTTTTACTTATTTTTTAATATTATTTTATTTTTTAATGTTCATCAATAAATTATTTGCGTGGAGAAGATGGAACATCGTTGCGTAGAAACCACGTTGGCAAATCGATCGAGAAATGATTGATCACCGATGAAAATGGCATTTGGTGAAATAAGTTAAAAGATGGAACGCAGTCTCGTTACAAGGTGAAGTTTGATGATAGGACTAAAAAAGTACTTAAAATTAAAAGATATTTGGTGAAATTTATCCAATATGTTTACCGGGTTCTAATTAGATCGGAATAAATGAATAATTCCAATGTATTGTCATTTGGCTAATTATTTCACTATATGTATTCCAACTGACAGTGCAGTACGTATATTCACATAATTTATCAATTTTTATTTAATGATTAATATTATCCTTTTCCAGATGGAAAAATAAAAGCTATCAAATAGCAATTATCAATGACTATAAAAAAGTAATATTAACCCAGCATTCACACCATGCACGTATCACATCAATATTGAATTTTTTCTCTCATAAAATTGAAGATTGAACAGTGAACATTTCAAAACTATGTTCAAACTATTACAATAGAAAAATAGTTATTACAATATACAAAAGGAAGAAAGACTGCCTATCAATTATAGACATGACAACTCCATCTATATATATCTATCCGTATTAGAAAATTTCAACTGCATATCCATTCCAACGAAAGCTCCAACGTATATCCATCCATAGTACAATAATAAAATGACAAACGTACAAAAGCAAGAAAGAACCACAAATAGTTAGAGACATGTCATCGTCACGTATCCATCCATATTAGATAATTCCAACTATTGTAAAATTTAGATACAAGTACCAACAAGACAATAACACATGTCCATCCCAACAAGCATAGAGTTGAAAAAGTTCCAATGACACCATCACAAATCCATCCATATTACAAAATAAACTTGACAAAAGTTAGAACACATGTATCATGCACATTTACACCAAGCGACATAAACAGATAAGAGTACTAACTAACTGACAGTACTTACATTCACATAAATATGCATGTTTACGAAGAAAAAATATAAATGAAGAAAATAAATTATCATATTACTATAAAAAAATTAATATATATGAGTTCAAATTGAATACGACAAAAAAATGGTTGCAACTTGCAAACAATCCATCACAACCCTTGGATCGTGCTCTAAACACACACGGTTGAGATGGATGTGCGATGAACCCATTATTTTTTTCCCCGATTCAGTCTGCCATGACGATTCGCCTTCTCCTTCCCCCAAAACCCCTTTTCCCCAAATTTTATTTTCATTTTCCCCTTTGCGAAGTTCGTCAAAGGGGAAGAGGGGGAAATGAAAATTAATTTGGGGGAAACGGGATTTTGGGGAAGGAGAAGACGGATCGTCGCGACAGACCGAACTGGAAAAAAAAGAAAAAAATAATGGGTTCATCATGCATGCATGAATCTCAACCGTACGTGTGTTTAGAGCACAATCCAGGACTTACGATCGATTGGTGGTAAGTTGCAACCAATTTGTTTAGTTGCATCCAACTTAAACAAGTGGACTCGGAGTAAGCAAATAAGTGCATATTTTTTTGTATTTTTTATATTTGACTATTTGTAGTTCTCTCATTTCAAAATTAATATTTTTAAAACCAGATCGAATTCACTACCAGGTTGTGTTGGATTGATCCAATTGAATTCAATCGGGCTGAATCAACTTTTATTAAAATAATATTATTTATAATAATTCTAAATATATAATATAAGTTATATGATATGATATATGAATATTGTATTAATAACCTATTAATAATATAAAAATTTATACTATAATTTATTTATTAAAAAGTAATAATGATAAATAATAATTATTAGCATATAAATATAAATAAATTATTATTGATTTACTATCTATTATTTAATGATGATAGATGCTATATTAATAGAATTTTTTTAAAATTATTCTTATATTGTATTAATAACCTTTTTTTTATTTCAATTGATATTTAAGTTTATACATATCATTTTCCTCCTCTTTAACCTTCCTTATATTTCTTTCTTTTTTTTTCTTTTTTAACTTTCCTATTTTTATCATTTTTTATTTTTTTTTAAAATTTGAATTGAACCGATTTAATGGATTGACCGATTTTCCCAATCAAATCAAATTTTTCCTAATTCAATATCAAAATCACAACAAGTCGAATAACCGACCAATTCTTAATTGAACATGGCCGATCTCATTCAATTTTGATAACATTGTTCAAAACATGTTAACAAAAAGTTGTTAGACAAGAAACAACGCTCGGAGATTAGTATCACTTCACCCAAATGGAAATTGAAGGAGAACTGTAACGCCTCACATAAGGGCAAGGCCTACAACTTAAAAAATGAGATGTTTGAATAAAACAATGAGGACAAATACTTAGTTCTCGGTGTTGTTGTGCAATGAAATGTTGAAAAAGAGAAAAAAAAAGATGAGCCTGAATGATAAGTTAGGGATGTTGGAATAAAAAAGTATAAAATTATCTAAGAAAAGATGGTGATATTATATATATTAAAAATGTTTAAGAACTAGAAATTATATATTTCTAATAATCAAAATCTTACCATTGCACTATATATTTTGTTGTTTATTTGTCATTCTTTGCGTTCGAGAAGTCGATGATGATTTAATTTGCGGGACATTAATTATTATGCATATTGTACATAAATTAAAAGTAACTCAAGTCATTCGATAAAATTTCTCGTATTGCGTAAGAAAAGATTCCAATAAAAAATTTCCAAAATAGGGAGGAGAAGACGCTATACTTTTGATTAACCGAATTTCCTAAAAACTTTTGAACGGGTCAAAAAAACAATAAATTATTCTTGAGAAAAGAAAACTATTACACAGTTTTTTTCGTGTTTTTCTCGTAAAAATATAATAATAATTATTATTAAGAATGTTATTGTCGTATAATGACTTTTTATTAATTTTAAACTATAATTTTATAATTAACCTCTAAAATTAGCTAAATTTGATATTTAAATTATTCTATTATGTTTTATTCAAAAGTATTTTAACTTATAATTCAATAATTATGAGATATTAATTTTATCTTTACATTTTTTTACAATAAAATGTTTTAGAAATAAAATAAATAATTAACATAGCCACATAGGTAAAAATATGGTTATTTAATAATTCTGAAATATTGTGTTAGATATACAAATACATTTTCTTTTATTAAAGAAGTCAGAATAAAACTGACTCCGGTAGTCGTGTCCGATACCAATTAGGGCTCATCGTTACCATCACCATTGGACGTCTGCTTTCTCCGGTGACACCCCCGATTAAGGTTTAAGGTTTGCCCGCGAGACGCAGTTTCCATATCCAACACCTTCGGCCAACTTCCTCAAAACGCCTCGAGTTCGAGGTGGAGATGGCAGCTTCTATGACCTTTTCAGCCGCCGCAGCCTCCGCTCACCGCCGTCTTGAGGGCTCTGCTCCTCCGATTCGATCCGAGCTCACTCGCTTCCCTTTTGCTCCTTCTCGCTTCGCGGTGGTTGGTCCTTTAAACGCTCAAATCTCGTTCCTTTGTTGATCCGATGCCATTTAGCTTAGAGTAGTCCTTGTCGGAGTGTCTTTGAGCTCCAGTTTTCTGAATGAAACTTATTTTCCCTCAGACGTTGGGTTTTTTGGAGAATAGTGTTCGTTTCTATGTTAAAATATGATTCTTGAAATTGTTTTTTGTGTGCGGAGTTTGAGCTGAAATGCGATGCATGTATGCAGACATGCAGAACAGTGGAGCCGCTGTGGTCCGACAATGGAGCACCGCCTGTTATTCCCGTCATTAAAGGTCAGTTGCTACCGGGATTCTTGACTAGCACAGGAGCACAAGAGGCAGGATCCAAGTATGACACAAGACTGCGCATCTTCTCTGGAACTGCCAATCCTTCACTTGCTCAGGTAGATTTGTTACTTTGCGCTGTGTTAGAATTGTGGTGTTGATGAGAATGTCATGATGCCATTTTGAATAATAGCACTGTGAGGTTTAAGGTTACAATTGAAGGCAGTAAGAGGATACTTACAACATAAATGTATATAGTTATTTAGGATAATTGGAATCTAGTTATTTAGCACCATACTAGGATAAGATGTTACCATGACGATGGCAAATACAAATCTTTCCTGTCTTTGAACAAGTAAAATTTTTTGAAGGTAAAGGTAAATGAATAACTCCGCCTATGTTAGGCCCCGACAGCCAACGTAAAACCCTGTCGAATCTCATGAACATGGATCAACGAAAAAATGGCGTCGTATGATCCATGTAGCCGACCCCAGTAGCCGACCCCACCTAGTGGGATAAGGCTTTGTTGTTGTTGTTGTAAAGGTAAATGAATATTCTTTCATGGGAACATACAACATTCAGTTGGAAAGATGATTCCTTAGGATTCATTTAAAATGATGATGTATCCAGTTGGCCTCACGATATCTGACATTTTTTCTCAGAGAAAGTGTGCTGAACATTAGATTGAGAATTAACCAGTATCTTTTGCTTATCTTTCATTTTTCCTTGTAGGAAATTGCTAGCTATCTTGGCTTGGAACTTGGAAAGATCAAGATAAAGAGGTTTGCTGATGGTGAAATCTATGTTCAACTACAGGAAAGTGTTAGAGGGTGTGATGTATATCTAGTGCAACCAACATGCCCACCTGCAAACGAAAATCTTATGGAGCTTTTAATAATGATCGATGCTTGTCGCAGAGCTTCTGCAAAGAATATCACTGCTGTGATACCGTACTTTGGTTATGCTAGAGCTGACAGAAAGGTAGGAGCTCCCAATCACCGCATAAACAAAAACATTGAGAATTTGTAATGGGTCTCTTTATGTGAGTAATAAATTACCATCTATTTCTATTGAAAGTTGTCTATAACCCATGTAGCTCCATGTTGCACTAGGTAGGACATGTTTGGCTTCAAAGAAAAATTCAATTATTTGTACTTATATGGACAAAGTATTTTTTTCATGCCTTAAAACACTACACTGTTTCGTCAATGTTTTTCTTTGATTCGAAGTGAAATTGGTAAATGGGTTTTGTTTCTGGATTTTGTTTCATCTCAGACCCAAGGACGAGAATCTATTGCAGCAAAGCTTGTTGCTAACTTGATCACACAAGCTGGTGCAAACCGTGTGATCGCATGTGATTTACATTCGGGCCAGTCCATGGGATACTTTGACATTCCAGTTGATCATGTGTATGGGCAGGTAAATTCATAATTATGAAATCAATGTTTGTATCACATGAGAAAAACTCCTCACTTGTCAGATTCACATAGTGAAAATTATGCTTTTGTGCTGTCTGTAATGATATTCACTAAGGAGGTGTTGGTTGGTTAATTAACTTAGTCGTTGTATTTATCTCTAGAAACTTAGTTGTTCACATGGAAAATGTTTTTTTAGTACCAATGCTGCCCTTGCCATTTTACGAATGTTTGATGGAGTAATATAGAATAAAGGTTTATTTTATCATTTATTCTTTCACCACATAGCTCCTAAGTTTTGTGTTCTAATTCATTAGTTGTTTTGCATGCACCAACTTCAAACATGTCTAGCCTGTTATACTTGATTACCTGGCCAGCAAGACCATATGTTCCAATGACTTGGTAGTCGTATCACCAGATGTTGGAGGTGTGGCTAGAGCGCGTGCTTTTGCAAAAAAGTTGTCAGATGCGCCTTTAGCCATTGTTGACAAGAGGCGTCATGGGCACAATGTTGCTGAGGTAATAAGATAATTCATGCTTGATATTTATACTGGTAGTGTTTACTTCTATATCTTTTTTTAAAGGGACATTTTATCTATTGCCACCTTTTGAGTTGATTTTTCAAGTTTTTCTTTCAGTGGGGACATTCCTTGTGGTTACAGAATATAAGAAACTTATTGCAAGTGGTTTAAAATGATTCTGCTCATTATTTGTGCTTTGATGCGTTAACTTGAATTTCATAATAATAGGTTTCTGTTGCCTGATTTATGGTTTCTAGGTAAGTTGACGCTTAACAATCACATAGCATGGTGGCTCACAAATCAGTATACATAATAATTGATGAACAAGTCAAGATGAACTTTTTGCTCATGTTTTTATTACCAACTGTCACATTGCTTTATTCTATGTGCCCCATATTACTGGGGTCAGAACATAAGGTTTTTGTTCTTTTTTTTTTTCAAATCAGGATTGTGATTACTAACTTATTAGAGATCTTTTCTTGATTGTCAGGTAATGAATTTGATTGGGGATGTCAGAGGAAAAGTAGCCGTAATGGTGGATGATATGATTGATACTGCCGGTACATAAAATTCTGATTTCCGGTACTATAAATATTAGGCTTCACAGAGTTTATATAGTGTTTCCGATATGCAGAATGTATTATTATGCATGTTTCCTAATTTTAGGTCGTTTGTAATAAAAAATACTCCAAGTATGTGTTCAAGAACCAGGTTTCTTCTGCGTGATATCGTTTCTCAGGCGTTAGGATTAGCCATAACTCTCTTCCCTATTTGATTCCATTGCATTTCTTGAACTTTAAATTAATAACTCAATGATCCAACTAGGTACGATTTCCAAGGGTGCAGCACTGCTGCATCAAGAGGGAGCAAGAGAAGTTTATGCTTGCAGCACCCATGCTGTTTTTAGGTAATTCTCTGTTCAAGCATCCTTTCACACATTACATTTGCTTGTAAATAATTTTGATATGAAAAATGGTTTCATCTTCTTACTTTGCTGAATGCATCCTCAGATGATTGGGAATTTTCATTTTGCAAGAACATGAAGTTGGGAGACTATGGCAGAAGTTGGGTGATATCTCAGAGATAAACTATAAAACACAAAAGCTATAGATTTTGATACAAAAAAATGTCATTTTGTCATCTTAGAAAGGTCATTTTGTCTGAAATCCGAAACTGAAGATCTTAACATACTTGGAAAAGCTCAAACAAGAAATGTAACTATTGTGCTGGACTACAATAATTCTTGCTGATCGTCTTTCTTCTATAGTTCATTTATTCTTTTGTCAAGACGAAGTTGATTTTTGCTTGCAGCCCTCCTGCAATTGAGAGATTGTCCAGCGGCTTATTCCAAGAAGTGATTGTCACAAACACTATTCCTTTGATAGAGCAAAGAAGTTTCCCCCAGCTGACAGTTCTTTCAGTGGCAAACCTTTTAGGCGAGACGATTTGGCGTGTTCATGATGATTGCTCCGTGAGTAGCATCTTTTAATGATAGAATTATTAGCACAAATTTGACAGTTGTTTTGTCTGAAGTCCCGGACTTATTTTATTTGCTTCCACACATCAAATGTTTGCATTTGCTCTAAACTTTTTCAGACTTATTATAAATAATTTCTTATTTAAGCACCAACAGTTCCCTGAAATTTATTATTTAGAATCCACATGTTAGTTATAATGTAGCTTCGTGTTTTGATTTTGCTATTTGTCAGGTGGATTATGAACCCTATTCTAGCTTGGACATTGACTGAAGATGGCAAGTTCTGTAGCCTTGGTGGTACAACATCTCATCCTTCAAGGAATTCGTCGCATTGCCTTTTGCTGTCAATTGTTGCACGCCCTCGATGTTGTTCTTTACGAGTATGATCATCAAGGAATCTAACTAGTAGGTAAGAAAACTACATCCTTGCGTGAACACAACTGACTGACTTTGTAGAAGACTTCATAATTTTCTCGAAGAAATGACTTGACAAGTGAAATGTATGATGGATATGTTTCAAAATTTGGATATATGATGTAGAAAACTTGTGCAGGCTCAATCCGTAAGAGCAATATATATAAAGATGGCATGATTTGATATTCTAGGATTAGAAACGTCGAACTATTGATGCGGATGACAGGCTCAGTACACAAGTCTTGAAACGTTGAATTGTTGATGTTTTGGAGTTCGACGGGCGATGGTGGATGGCTCATAATGAATGACTTGGGTGAATTATAGGCGATATACGTGATGCTAATGCGAATAATGCACGTACTATGTCAGCTCTTTTGCGCCTAGATTTATTTAGTAGTCATCGTATCTAATAAATTATCGTATGCTATTCTTAATCCGTTCATTGTTATGAATAAAAAGAAAATACAAATAGTTAGTTCTTCAGAACCTACATCTACGCGGTGCTCCAATGAACCTACAAACAGAGAACGATCGTGAAACTTTTATCAAAGTTGTAAAAACTTTTGGAACCATTGTCAGAACCCTGTTCATACTCGTCATTGAATGATAAAGACGGTAAAGAATATAATTTTTTTTAATGATTTAAGCTGGTCAGCGCATGAAAGGGAGACTATTAAGAATACAAAATCAAAAAATATTTTCTTTTTTTTTTTATGTCCACGTGATAAGTTGAGTTAAATTAAAATTTTCAACAATTCGAATATAAAATCAATAATATTACGTTAAAAATATAAAATTAAGAATATTATATTAAGAATATAAAATTAATAATGTTGTCCTTTTTAATGATAGGAAAATTAGTAAGTGCATCAAAGACCGCCAAATCATGATAATCAAAGTTGATATCAATTTCATTCGGCGTTGACCACTTACTGTTAGCTGCATCTCCCATGTTTCTTCAAAATTGCCGCCACAGTTTTCTGCACTCTTCTTTCTTTCTATGTTCATTGCTGGTGGAAGCCACGAGGGGAGTTTACCACATTTTTTTTTCTTAATTCTTCTTTATGATTACGTGGATAAGGTGCCAATCAGCATTCATTATGGGCCGAATTATTAGTTACAAAATAATAGTTGAGATAACATATTATACTGGAAAAGTAATTGCGAAATTTTATTTTTTAAACACAAAATTATCTTAATCTTTTTCCTTTTATAAAGAAGGCAAATGAACATAATAAAACATAAACTAAAGAAATATGCCATACCACAAAATATAAACCTAAAAAATAAACACTATAGCAAGCACATGTTATTCTATATACTTTAGCGGTTGGACAATGTATTAATGATATTATCTATTTTTACATTAAAAATCTTCATTTCGTTTCGAAACAACGTATTTGATTTTTTTAATATTTGATACCTCTAATTTTCTTATGAATTTAAAAACTAATGTTTTCATAAAATTAACATTTGTTTCATTCTTGGTAATAGTTTTTACAGATAAATAGTTATTCTCTTTTTTTAAAAAAATATTTTATCATAAAAAATATCTTATACATTTGGAAAACATAAATAATATGTTTAAATATATCTTTATCATGTCACGGCTCTCCATTAATCCAATCATTTTATCTATCAAGTAATTTTTTTTAGTTTTACAATTAATTTTCTTATCAGTATTCGTCAAAACGTAATAAATAACACAATTCAAATATTAAAATGAAAAAGATTATTTCGTCGAAAGTTTAACGACGCTTTAAAATCTCACTTCTTTCTTGCTCTGTGCTTCCTTTTTATGCTTGGGTTTCCCCTCCGCTTTTTCGCACTCTCTTCGCTCCTCTCCCGTAGAGGGCACGATCGTCGATCTCTCAATCGGTACTCTCTTCAATTCTTCTTTGCTCTTTCTGCGATATCTTTCTTCTGAGATTTCTATTGTTGTTCTTGTGTTGCTATTTATTTAGTTTGGTAACTGTTGGTATTTGATTATTCTTTTGTTGCTGATGTTCTGATTGATTCTTCAGTTTGCCGCTTGGGATCTCGAATTGGTGTTCCAATGCAAGGCGGCGTTTTGTCTTTGTTTTATTCTCTTTTTTTTTTCGGTCCTTTACTTTGTTCCAGGAAAAATAAACGATGACGCTAACAAGTTGTTTGATATTTTGCTCATGTAATAATTATAAACAGTTTTTCCCTCTTTTTTCAGGTTTCAGTCTTTGATTAAGCTTTCGCTGTGAAATTATTCTGAACGCCTAATCGCTTGTCATTACGGCTGCTTAGTGTTTATGCAATGCATAACGGAGATATCTGAATACCGCTACTTAGCAAGGAAGGTTAACGGCTGAGGAAGGTATTTTGTCAGGATGAACAAGCTGGCAAATGGATTCTCCGTTCTCCAGTTAGACGTTAATGATGACAAGGAAGAGCTCGCATCTCCTTCTGTTGCTTCGGGTTCAGGTCAGTGAGTCCCGTTTGCACCAATGGATCATGTATGCACTACTCTTACTATATTGAATCCAATTGAATCATAGCAATTGTCTGGGAACTTTCTTCAGTTCTTATTCTTCCTACTATTTTTAAGACCATTGTAGTTAGCTCGAAATTGATATTGAGATTACCGTCATTAGTATCTTATGCTATATTGTTACTTGGACATGTGAAAGCGTCATCCATTTTATATTTTGTAATAAAGTATCTTATGCTTTGGTTGATTTTACTTAGGAGCTGAGCACAAAAAAACGATATTATTACTTGAATTTTGTATTTGTGGTATTATTTGTCTCTTGTGAATATCTTGAGTCTAATTGACTAGCAAATCATTTTATGTTCTTTTTCTGGTAGATGCTTACCCAAAATTTCTTTTTCAGATGTGAGCAAGGGAAAAGGCCAGTTATCAGGGCAAAGTACAAGTAAGAAAGATAATATGCCAGGACGAGGTAGCCAGCCTTTATCTACAGGGAACTACCAACTGCCTCTTGTGTGGATTGACTTGGAAATGACAGGTACTGCCATTTCATCTTGTTATTGCTTGTACAAACAGGAAAAAGATGAATATCTCAGTTTTAACTTGTTTGCTAAGCCAAAAAGGTTTCTTGTAAAATGTCAAGACAAAGTTGTTCTTTTTTTATTATTCTGTTTTACAAACTTGAATCATTATGACAAAGATTCAGCGCTCTGTAGCATTTGCCTCCTTCACTGTGTACACTTGTAGGTTTGAACATTGAAGTTGATCGGATATTGGAGATTGCTTGTATCATAACAGATGGAAAATTAACTAAAACAGTCGAGGCGAGTACTTCAGCTGATATGTTTGTTTCTTTTTAGATATCTGTTTCTTATTATCCTTTTCTATTATAAAATGAGGCAAAACCGAAAAGCCCTAAAAGTCTAAATGGAAAAAGTGCAAAATCGGGTATCATGCTTATTTTCTGGCAGACATGCATCATCCCTGACTTCATTCCACTTTATAATCTCATGTGGTTTTGTTGTCAATAATTTGACGCAGCATATTGATTAAATACCATATTTTCATTCATAATCAATTGTATTCACATATAGTAGCAAGCTTATCTTTATGGCACACAGTTGTAGGAGTTTGAGGATTCATGTTCTTTAGCATATTGTTGCTCATGTTTCCCCATGCATACAAATATATTATTTCCATGTGAAAAAGGTTCTTTTTCGATTGTGCTTGTGGATGTTTTCTTACTGTGATAATTTTTGTGAATAAGGAAGGGACTTTACCATTGTTGATCTTTTTGCTGTAGTCCAAAGATGGATAGTAGTTCTTCCCCATTCTATTGAATTCTTTCATCATGTATCTAGATTCTTTTAAACATACTATGAACCCAACAACTGATTCCTTAGATATTACTTTTGACTTCTGTTCTCTAGACAACATATATCTGGATATGATTAATTTAGACTCAACTAGAAGCTTATTTGTTTAGGGTCCAGATTTGGTTATTAAGCAAACACAGGGCTGCTTGGCCAAAATGGGAGAATGGTGTCGCGATCATCATTCTGCTAGTGGTATGTTATTTATTTGAAACCTTCATCTTGGCTTAAATGATTGATATTGCTCTGTCAAGTTGGTGCAAGTAAAGCAAATTTTTTTTTTCAAACTAGGGTTGACTGCAAGAGTTCTAAAAAGTACAACAACAGAGGAAGATGCAGAAAAACAAGTATGTTTTGCTTTGTCGAATTTTACTTGTGTGCAGTATCATTGTCAAAATATCTTCTTTTATGAGTCGTCACACATTTTATATTATTTTATACTATTATTTGTTGTATGAATGTTGGAGATTGACAGAAACTCATTTCTCGATTAGTGCCTGACTTTATAATAATTTTCAGTCAATTAATAAATAAATTCAAACTGTTTATGCAAATATCAAGCCAAAAATAGTAATAAATTTAAAAAAGAACTGAGAGTACAGTATCTAAAATCCTGTTTTGTAATAAGATAAAAAGATTGAGGCTACACATGTTATACAATGGTTAAGTGCATCGGTGTTTGCTTTTATACTGAAACATGCTTGAAAAAAAAAAGAACCCAAGACTCGGAAGTGACCCTTCTCAAGAAAAAAAGGACTTGGAGGTGTTTTGAGAGAAGCGAGGATGGCTTGGAAGTGAAATTGTCATTGGCATTTCTTTGATCCGCTTGGGTTCAACATAATTCACGTGTTTTAGTGGGGAACAACTTATGTAGAAAGAACTATTCATTGTGCACTTGCTCTTATTCAGTAATGGCAAGGGAGACTTGAGAACTCGAGTATGGTTACATATGATCACATGACAATTAGGGGGCATTTGTTTACGAATAATCTTTATACATTACCAGGTAATGTGATATTAAATTATCTAAGCCCACCACATTACTCTATTCGTAATGGTAATCTGGATTGCGTAGGCAATCCGCATTGCCTATAAAGTGGCAATACAGATCGCAGAGGGGTGGCAATGCATATTGCCACTTGAGTTGCAACCTTTTTAATTTCACTTTCCACATTTGCCCTTTGAATTTTTATTTAAATAAAATATGAAACTGATTAAATAAATTATAAAATTAATCAAATAAAACTTAGTCATTTATTATAAATATATTTTTATCATATTTCTAAAATATATACTAATTAATTTATAAATTGTAATTTATGGGTGAAAATATATGTTTGTGATTTAAGTTTACAGAATTCAAAATAAATTTTATATATTTACAACAACAACAACAACAAAACCTTATACCACTAGGTGGGGTCGGCTACATGGATCATACGACGCCATTCCGCTCTATTAGTAACCAAACCCAATATATTCGTTGATCCATGTTCATAAGATTCGACATGATTTTATGTTGGCTGTCGGGGCCTAACACAACCCTCCTCCTTTATCCGGGCTTGGGACCGGCTATAAAATATAGGCGGAGTTAAAAAATTTTATATATTTAAACATAATTATTTTGATTAGGAGTATATTATTAAAAAATGTATTTTAACTAATAAATCTTTGTTTTATTATAAATAATTAATGTGGATTGCAGCAAACACATCCTTACGTAAATCTTGTTTATATTTTACATTGAATAAATTTCGTGGATGACCGCATTGCTATGTACCCATCTTCTTTACCTTAAAAAGACTCGAAAATGGCGAAGGGATGAAGTGAAGGACTGTTGTAAAAACTTGAAATGTAGATAGAGAGTTAATATGATGCTGGAAGCAAAAATTATTGTCTAGAAGGAATCCAGAAAGTGGGGATAGCATGTTGATCATCTCCCCCCTAAAAGGATATATTTTCTTGTATCTCAGCTAATTTTTCTGATTCAAGGAATATCAATATCTCCCATTAAAAATGAATTAACTATATGTGATTATCACTTTATTATTAAGATGAGCCATCTTTGTTCTTTATGGTATATTGAGCCATAAGATTTGCAGACATCATTTTTTTTTTCAAAATACAGGTCTTCTTTTTTTTTTGAGAAGGTACAGAAGTCTTCTTTATGTCTTAATTTAAGAACTTTAGTATTTTTATACATGACAATCAAGCAGAAGTTTGTCCAAACTTTTTCTTGTGCTTACCTTCATATTAATGTTATAAAGTTTCTAGTACATTTGGTCTTTGGGCATTTTGAGTGTTATTTCGATCTTTGAACAATATGTTGCTCCTTGCAGGTCATAGACTTTGTCAGTAAACATGTAGGCTCAGAGACACCACTTTTGGCTGGAAATTCAGTTTATGTGGACTTTATTTTTCTAAAGGTTGAAAATTCATTTTTTAACTTTTATTTCACTTTCATAGTTTCTGTTTTTTATGTGTTTTAATGCAATCAGTATTTGTGTCGAGATTTTTGTTGATGCTTTCCACTATGTTTTCTTGAAAATTTAAAACTTGGTAAATTACATTGGCATTTAGACTGGAATGCAGATTACTTGTTGCCCCAACTCTTGAGGTTAAATAGACCTTAGCCTTTATGTTCTGTTATAGACAAAAGGTTGATTGAAATATCCATGGCCATGCAATGTGGGTTATATCCTTCATGCAGCTTTGGGCTTATATGTTTTAATGCGCATTAAGTTTGTCATTTTTCATTTATAAATTTATGTTTGTCGTTGGTTTTTGTCGTAAATTGTTAGTTTCCACATTGAAGTAAAATATTTGTATCTTTATATTATTGGCAGAAATACATGCCTTCTCTAGCGGCAATGTTTTCTCATGTTGTTGTTGATGTTAGCAGCATTATGGCTCTGTGCATCCGTTGGTTTCCTAGAGGTACTTTACCTTTTCTTCGTGGAATTAGAGATTATTTATTACCTTTTCTTCGTATGTAATTTACACTTTCAATCATGTCTAATATTATGAATTTGAATACTGTCATGACTGCAGTTTCCTAGAGATAATTTACCTTTTCTTTGTGGATAGGGATTATTTATTACCTTATCTCTTTCAATCGTCTCATATTATGAAATTAAATAATCCCATGTCTCTGCAATGTAAGCCCTTTCATGTGATAATATGGAAAGTTGACATTCATGAAACACATTCAAATGAATAGCACTACTGCATAGGTATATGTAAGTAGAAGTGACTTGAGTATCTAAGTATCAATCGAGATGATATTCTGCATCGAATTTTAATGTTAAAACACTTTAAGTATGATTTCTGCTTTTTTTTAATGGTTTGAAAATGTATATATGTATGTTGATATGACATTTGGTCGTTATATAATCATTATCCTTTATTGAGTGTGAGTGTGAGACAATCATGTGAAGGATTTCTACTTTTTTTCCCTTTTTTTTTTTTTTTGCTTGTGCAGAAAGGAAGAAGGCACCTGTGAAAAAGAACAAACACAGAGCTATGGATGATATAAAAGAAAGCATAGCAGAACTAAAGTATTACAGAGAAGCAATCTTCAAAAGCACCAAGTCCAATAAGTGACAAAAGTCTGGAGGAGTAACATAGCAGCTCTCATTTCAAGCATTAAATACTCAAAATTTTGAGCATCTACTATAACTACTGATCTGGCTAAACTTGATGTTGAAAACTTTGCAAGCAGTCTCGATGCTTAAGATGTTGGAAATGTCATCGATAAAGTGGAAAGTATTGGGCAGTATTTATTAGGAAATTTCTTATGTGTATCCAAGACTCAAATCATTATGAGAATCAACACGTGCGAGTGTTCAATGTGCGATGGTAAAGTTCGTTACTGAATGATTTTGATTATCAACAAGGCAGGATGTCCTCATTTTCAACTCGGTTATAAATGTCATTCAACTTTCATAATCTTACATTTATAATTATTTCAATCGGTGGTAAAAGAATTTATTGCTAAAATGTATACAGGGACGATGCTTTTCTATTTTATTAATTTTTTAACTGACATTGAGGACAGAGAAATGTCGCTCTCACATTAATAATTTAATGGATAATTTTTTTTATCATCCATTAGAATGATTATAAATACATGATGGACCTACGTGTTACAAAGCAAAAAAATTGGCAACCGTTTGAATGACTATTTCAAAATTTTAGTTTCCCTCTTGCGTGACTCTGTCGTGGTCATGGTCGGCGTTGCCTCTGGAGGCTCATCGGCCGTAGTTGATCTTTAAAAATGACATCTGACTTGACCTTCTTTCAACCCTATTGGTACAGTACCAGATGCAACTATTTGCTTAGCTGGTAATTACAGTGTGTTTTACAACGTGAGTAGGGACATGACAACGAACATAAGATAGATAGAGAAGGTCTGACCACGAAAATAATCATTATCGCACAAGAAAGAGAAAAAAAGTGTTGTCGTGCGTGCTACTACGGCCGTTGGAATCATTTAACGTGTTTTTTGGTAGTCCTAGCACCGTCAAATTGCATAGTTATTAAACATCAAAGTATTTAATTAGTCAAAGTGAATGTATGAATTATAGCCATAACTATACCTATTCAAGTCCGATCAATATTTTTTGTCAGTCCCGATTTTGAAAAGTGATGCTAATGATCTAATTCATGCAACGTTAAAAAGCGCATTGTTCACAAGTTGAAGATTAGTCACCGTCGAGTCCAACTAATTTAATTAGATCGTTTCGTGTCACGTAGTTGATAGTGACATGTAAGACTCTCAATAAAAATATTTTATATTCATAAAGAATTGAATTCAAAACCTTACCTAAATGAGAAGGGACTCTTTATCACTCCACTTCAAGTCTCGTTGATTTATAAGTCATCTCATTGAATCTTAACAAAGGCACAACATATGATCGTGCAGGAGCTGTAAAATTTGTCCATATATAGCAAGAATCTTTGGATGGAGTAATTTGCATATCTTAATAAAATGTAGTGACTATATAATTATAGACTAACAACATATTATATATTATATAATTAACTAACTTGGAAATCTTGAGAACATGAAGCGTGGATGTTTTACATTGATTAGGGTGATAACATTTTGAATGTTAGATGATAAGATTACTTTTCATACTGGCAAAACATTGTTGGGTTCAATGTCATCCATACAAAAAATGGGTGCTCAGTAGGTCCACCAAAACCATTACACTTTAAATAATATAGAAATATACCAAGAAATATTATAACGCTTCCCAAAAAGCTCTCTTGCCATGTGACGATTTTGCATATTCAGAAAATTTTAGAAATAGGAATATTATTTGATTCGTGATACAAGGATATATATCATGTCATTCATGATGGACTAAATCATGATAATTACATGAATCCACCGTTCTCATTCTTGTCCAATAGATGGTAAATCTTCCAAAACAAGGTCGCCTACGACATTGATATGTAATTTTTTATCGCGTCATGTGCTGCAAACCTTGCAATTAATCGATGCGTTGCAAACTTGGATTCTTCTCGTACCAGTATCAGATGATCTGATCTGATCTGATCATGAACAGGTCATTGAGAACATTCTGCCCTATGCTACGGCACTGGTGCAGTAATTCAACCAGAAAGTGATCAAATTGGACGCTTTCAAAGTGTCGTCGTCTGCTGTCCCCTGTCCACGTCTGAAGACTCCTTCGCATTCCCGAATGTTACAACATTTCTAGTTCATTGTAATCTTCTGGGATCAATAAACGTGAAGCGCTTTTTGAACACTCGAAATTAATAAAAAATTATATTATATAAAGTAAACTAATTTATAGATTAATTAATATATGTTCACGACATAAATCTTAGGATTAATTTCATAAGCCACTCATAAATTATTATAATTTTTTACGTCTAATGCCAAATTACGAACTTATTTTTGGTATATTTAAACTATCACGATTTTTTCACTTTAATCATTCGTCTACTTTTGTTACATTTTTTCGTTACTTTTGATTTTTTTTCATTTATAAAAAAACTAAATTACCCCTTCTTCATAACACATTAAATTAAAAAAGAAAAAAATGGGGAGGATAATTTTAGAAATGACAATTTTTTATTGACCACTTTAATCCTTCCAATAATTTTTTTATTTTTTTATTTATTATATCATGTTTTTCTTTCTAATGAATGACAGATAAATTTTTTTTTCAATTAATCAAGCCACCATTCATCATGAATCGGATGGTGATTAATAGAAGTATGATGATGCTACCGCTTAAAATGGATAGCACAAACATTAAACTCATTAATTAAAAAATATCACTTATTAAATTGCTAATGATATATATTATTTTATTTCGTATGTAGAAATAATTTATCTCATAGTTCATATTTAAAAAAACATAAAATAATTATATTTACATATAAAATTTCAAATTAATATGAAATTTTTACCAATATCCCTCTAATCAAAATAATTATATTTACATATAAAATTTATTTTGAACTCCATAAATTTAAATCACAAACACATACTCTCATCCATAAAATTAAAATTTATAAAATAATTAAAATATGATAATAATATGTTCATAATAATTAACTAAAATTTACTTGATTAATTTTATAATTTATTTAATTAGTTCTATCATTTCTTTTAATTATTTTAATACTTTATTTAAATAAATCCGTAAAAAATAAATGCTTACAAATTTCTGAATTGCCTTCCATCTTTAATAGATTAGTTGTAAAGAAACACCCTCTACGTACATTCTTCTAACTCCATTCTCTAAATACATACAAACTCCATTATGTACTGTTGTATGGGCTTTTTTTATTGTAAAAATAAAAAAGTAGTAGAACTAAATTAGTATCGAATCGTAAAATTATCATCTTTTATATCGAATTAGTCTACTCGTGTGATGTGGCGATTCTAGAATTTAACAGCTTGATGTGACGACTCATGACTGCTGTGCTGAGTTTAACAGCTTGATTCTAAAATTCACTAATCATCCGAAAATATTTCACACCGTCAGAAACTTTTCTTTCACTTCCGCTACGTCTGTGCTTACTTTAATGGTTACATTTATAGCAGATCGAATCATATTAGAACTCAAACAAGAAGAAGAAGAATTGACAGCTCTACAAGATGTAAACATGTCGTTTCATGTCTTTCTTCTTCTTCTTCCGGATCGCATCTCCCACCTCAATAAAGAAACACCGATACCAAGGAAACCAGACAGGAATAATATATTTAATGCGGAAGAGAATCATCTGAGTAATCTAATTTGTACAAGCGATCGCCGTCTCCAAATCCGACAAGAATCTTCAGAACGACTCCATCGATCACGAGGCGCCGCACGCGGCGAGCAACGACTTCAGCGCCCCCGCGAGGTGGAACAGGAGCAGGGCGGCGGACGTGGGCACGCTGAGGGCCACGAGCGCCGCCATCCCCACCGCCACGCCCGGCCTCGTGTTGATGAGCAGCGTCTGCAGCAGCCCCACGACCTCGCACACGTCCGCCCCGTACGTCGCGTAGCGCCGCTTCTCCCACTCCGCCCACTCCGCCGGCGGCTCGTAGTTCCTCTCCGCCATCCGCATCTCGTGCATCCTCTGCCGGAGCACGATCATGTTCTCGTCCACCAGCCCCCCGCCGTACTCCCTCCCCCACCCGTCGTCCGCCCTCCTCGAAGCGAGGAATACGACCGAAGTCCGGCGTCCGTTCGGCGACGCGCCGCCGCACGGCCGGCGCGCCGGGAACGAGGCCGGGCGCGATGCGATGAGAGCGTTCATTGTCGTTGCTGCTGCTGTTGTCGTCGTTGGATTGAGAAGGAATGAAGTCGTAGCAGTTGGTTCGTTATATGGACACGGGATCTTAATCTTGGGAGGGCGTTGGATCCGTTTTATTAGGCGCTTTCGGATTGGGATCAGACGCGGAAACTTAAAACGTGGCCCGCCGTGTGATACGCCCTACCGACACCTGTCGATCTTGTCGACATCGTTCCTGCAGTCTGGAAACGGGGAGGCGGCGTCTGCGGCTGACGCGTGTAGTGACGGCCACCGCCAGGTGCCTGTACACGAGCGGTGTTCACGAGTACGAATTACGATTAGTTTTCTTTTTTTTTTTGGCGGAAGACGAAAAAAAAATCTGGGAGGGAGAAGAAAAGGCGAAGCTTCCATGTGGAAATTTAAATATCAATATATCATAACCAGCAAAATATAAATTATTATACAAATAAATAATGTCCAAAAGAGGGGTGCCACTTTGTGAAAAATGAGGTTTGAAAAAAAAACATAAATTTATAAATGTCAGAAAAAAAACGTCCAATATCTTAGGGAAACTCGTTTTTGGTAGCTGTATCGTGTGTCAAATGCAATCGTTTGTCACATGAGATCGTTTTCTCTCAACAAAACGTAAGATCCACAAAACTCTGGAGTCATGAGTCGGAAGCAGCAGCATAAGCATCAAACCGAATTATTTTGGAGGCTCATTAAGGAACAAACAATTTGTACTCATTCTCGCCGTGACAAGACGGCCTAAGAGCTTCTCTATTGTTTACATTATTGCAACAGGTGAGGACTAAAATGTGTCCCAAACGCTTGAACTTTAGAAGAAGTTAGGCGAAAGCCACAAATCAGCATCCTGCTTCCCCAAGTAAAACCTGCGGTTGCAAAGCTTCGATGTTCTGTGATTTCCATCCTGATCAATGAGAAAACAATCAGCCGGCAAAGACGCTGAGGCCACATTTGCATAATCATGTAGCATACAGAGTGCTAAGAAGATCCAAAAGGAAAAGTAATGGAGAAATGACATCACTATCAGCCTATCCTAGAAGCAAGCATCGAGACCATGCACTGAGAAATTACTCGCGCTTGCTGAAACATGTAACAAGACCAATGTGTACAAAATATTATGATTTGCTATGGGCTACCATTCATTTCCCCGACAATTTAACTATTGACAAGTTTGCCACGACCAAGATCTTACTCTAGATTATGATTTCTATATTTTATAAAACAATAAAAAGGATTTTATGAACTAGAGAGTAGGATCTTAATAAGATCTATAATATGATTGGTAAGATGGATACGATGGATAAGCAATTTGATAATTTTTTCCTCCGGGATTCCCTTGATAAACTATGCTTAATTTTGAAAGTTTATTACAAGACTCAAGTTTAAACTCATTTGCCACCATGGCTGCTGATAGTGAGCTTGTTCAAGGTAAGAAATCTTTTATGGCATTGTATATTAACATCAAACTTGTTATAGGACAAATATTTCACATTAGCATTCCAAGAAGGTGTCCCTCCCTTTCATGATCCTTCAGAATGATAAAACTTGTTGAAGGTAAGATTTTTAAAAAGGGTTATATATTAAGAGCAAACTTGTGATAGGTAAAAATTTCACGTTAGCATTCAAATGTCTCCTTGATACATGTCAAACTATCAAATCACTTTAACATACTGAAAACTGATTCAACATCTGGAATAGCCAATTAGAAATGCAGGTTAAGTCTGTTGTTCGTTTAGAAACTTTTTGAGGGTCCCATCCTGAGAATTTGCCCAATAAACATGGTCACACGGCTCCAGAAGTCCATTTAGCCTCAGATTTACAAATAAGCAGTCGTTACCGAGACCGCATAGTTGACGTGCTACCGGAACCTGGTGCCCGACACTCATAGTATAAACATTAAACATGGAGCTTTTATTAATGGGTTCATGTAAATTCAATATGGATCGTCTATCTGATTTATTGTTGCACAACAAGTAGTACTCTAGGATCGAACAACACAGCAAAGCAACGCCTTTCTATGAACAGTTCGTAGTCAAATCTACGAGGGAACGATATCACAAAACACTATCTCTTTAGCCCGTACAATAGATCCAATGCAGAAAGCGCAGGCAGTTCACAAAGAATTGATAAAAGATGATTGATTAAGCCAAAAGTTGGTTGTCATCATTAAAAGAAATATATTTATACGCATACAAATTCATCGACTCTTGTTGGAACACTATTCTATCTAACACGTATCTAACTAACTCTATCAACTAAACCTCATCTAATCTTCCTAACAAACCAAACTCCAAACAACTAAGGACGCCTATGCAAATCCAATTTATGTCTTATCAACAAACCATTGAAATTATCACGCACACAAAATACCTAATGAAGCTACTTGATGGAAGCTCGTCCTCGATCTTGGAATCAGAATTATTTTTTTTGGAGGGGATGGAATAAGAATTCTCTGAAGGATAAGAAGTATAGAGATCGGCCACATCAAAACATTGACAACGTACCCAGGTGTTCAGGAAGCTCCAGCACATCCGCATTGTCATTAATTTTCTTGATGATGCAGCAAGGACTATACTTCTTATTCTTCAGCTTGCTACAAGTTCCAGCAGAAAATCATTCCGTCACACCATAACAAAGTCTCCTTCTTGGAATCTTTTATCTCGACGGTGGAGATTAACTGCAGTCTGGTAACGTTGATTCGAAACTCCAGATTTTTCTTTACATCCTCTCGAATATCAGCAAAATAAGTATTTCTTCAATGGGGTCAGCTGGCCCTAACAAGTGAGCTGTAGGAAACTCCAGCACTTCCTTCAGTAATCGATCATCAATCACTTCAAAAGTGCTTCCGCCCATTGAACAGTTGGGTATGCTTTATACAAGAATTCAACCTATGGCAGCATCCAGTCCCACTGTTTTGGTCTACACTCAGACAAACAACGAATTAAATTTCCAGGTGACCTATTCACCACTTCTATATGCCCAAATTTGTGGATGGAAGGTGCTGCTGAGAAGTGTCGAGATAATTCAACAGTTGACGCCAGAAATAGGAAACGAACTTTGAATCTCGGTCTGAGGCGATTGAGCATTGAACATCATGAAGCCTAACAAGCTTTTTAAAGAACAAATAAGCCATGTGGAGTCTTGTTGCAAGACATAGGCTGCAATGTCTGTCCACGACGATGAAGACAGAATCATTGCCACGTTGTTACGAGGCAAATCTTTGTTGGAGTTGATGAATACTTCAGGGCCCCTTGTTTCTCACACCGGATTCGTCCACGTGAGCTTAGGGGAATCTGAGTATTACCCAATTAACAATATTGCTGGCGTACGAACGAAAGGAGGGGTTCGGGGGGCCCCGTCCCCTGACGGCGGTCCCGCTCGCCGGTGAGCGGGCGGGGGTTCGGGGGCAGCGCCTCCGCCACCTAGATAGGTTTTGGGCTTTTGTTTAGCCGGCCTATGTGGTTCAGATTAGGTTTTTTCTCTGTTTGTTTGGGTTTTAAATCCGGTTTGGAGAGACTATTAATAGCCTAATTTTCTGGTGTAATCTGTGCGGCGGCTGAAAACCTAAACGATATAGTGGAACTTCTTTGCAGGACGTAGCCCTAATCTCAAGGGTGAACTTGGGTAAATTCGTGTGTCTCCTCTATTTTTTCTTGCAATTTCTCTGCGATCTTCTCTCCCTGTTCTCGAATTTTCCCATCAAATCTAACATGCCATGAAGCCAAACAAGCTCTTTAAAGAACAAATAAGCGATGTGGTTCAGTTGCAAGATATAGACTGCAACATCTTTGAGAATCTGTCCACGACGATGAAGACAGAATCATTGCCACGTTGTTGCGAGGCAAATCTAACATGAACCATTGTAGGGCCTTCCCACAGGGGTCTTGCGGAATAGGTAAGGGTAGATACATCCCCATGTACCTGACCTTTAGTGACCTGGCACATGGGGCATCGCTTCACAAAATCTTCCACGCCTCTTGAGCTGAGAGCATGAAAAACGTCCTTCGACAGCAGCAGTAGTTTTTTTATACCTTCTGAAATATCCCCAATGTCTCCACCACATAAATCTCTTAATCTTCTCTCCCAGAGATGACCTGGGTAGACAGAGTTCATATTTCCCCATACTGATTAGGAAGAACACTGAATCTTGCAGTCTCAGCTCGCAACAAGGTAAGAAGAGAAGCTCGGCTAAGAGCATCAGCAGCACTATTCAAATTTCCAGCGTTATGTTTAAGAACATAAGTGTACTGTTGGAGGAATGTGACCAAATGCCCAAGCATTCGAGTAATTGTGTCCTGTTTTTGCATGTGTTGAAGTGCTCCTCTGTCCTGAGATGTTCATGCACCCAAAAATCTTTCTACCTCATCCATCCCCTCGAGGAAATCCTCTATATGCTGTTGTCTGCTGAAGGCGGATAAATCATCTTCGTCTTAGAAGCCTGAGGGTTCAGAGTTAGTTTTTCTGGAATCTAATGTTTCTCCTTCTTCTCCACTAGAGTAGGCATCCAGACATGGTTGTTTTCCCTGGCTTGAATCCACTTCCTGTTTTGCTTACTTTTGTGGCTACAGCAGTTGATCCATGGCAGTAGTGAGTTGCTCAACAGAGAGTTGATCCTGTTTTGCTTACTTTTGTGGCTTGAATCCAGACATCTCTAAGTCTCCCTTTAGTTTATCAAACTCGGTTCTGTTGGGAGTAGCCCCCCATGTTTTCGATCTGGAATTCGCGTTGCTGGTTCAGTGCTTTGATACCAAATGACCTAGCAAATAGGATCGAGTAGCGACACAACAACAGAGATCTGGAGGCATTCCGAAGCAACACCTTTCTATGAAAAGTTCATAGTTAAATCTACAAGAGAAAGATAGTCCAAAGCACTATTTCTTTAGCCCCTCCCGTAGGATCCAATGCACAGAGCACAAAGAATTGATAAAAATGATTGACTAAGTCAAAAGCCGATTGTTGTCACTAAAACAACTGTATCTATACCCATGCAACTTGATAGAATCCCGCTGGAACACTGCTCTATCCAACACGTATCTAACTCTATCAACTAAACTTTTCCTAACAAACTAAACTCCAAACAACTAAGGACACTAATGCAAATCCAATTTCTGCCCTACCAACTAACCATTGAAATTATCATGCACATGAAATAACTAAGGAAGCCTACATAACTCTTCTAGAGCTGTTCAATATAATTCGTAGTCCTGCAGTTTTTGAAGAGGGAAAATGAGGTCATCAGAGTGCCAATCGTCTATCTCACTGATACTGGAACCAGACATAGCTCCAACATTGCTCCAAAGCTATTGAACTATCTCTAATGGCCATGACGGAATTGACAAGAGATCGGCGGTGCATCAAATCTTTGGTAGATAAGTAAATGTCATGTCAAATTTGAGGCTCATGAGCCTATGTATATACACTCTAACAATTAATACTGAACAAATTTTATAACTAAAAAATTATGGCAACAGAGCTTGTATATGTTGCATTACAGCTCCGTTGAATCACAAAACAATTGAAATTGGGTTGTGTGCTAAATGACAACCACTAATGGGCAAAAGGATTGCAACGCATGTTGTGTACCAACTATGTATATAGTACGATGATGCGCATCCTGTCATGTGACAAAGCTGCAATGTGCATCCATGAAAATAATAATCAACAACATGGGAGAAAACTATAACAGAAGTTATTGATGAAGATCTGAAATCTGACAATATGAATTGATTTCTCAGCAGAAATAGAGTGGTCGATATTAGACATCTCAGTTTGCTTCATCACCATCATCAACAGTTAACATCCATTTTTATTTTATATTTCCAATATATATATTTTTTATTTTATGTTTATGAAAATATACCGAAAGGTTTGGTTACTAATAGAGCGGAATGTCCGTATGATCCATGTAGCCGACCCCACCTAGTGGGATAAGGCTTTGTTGTTGTTGTATGTTTATGAAAATATATTTAACAGTTGAGATGAAGGTTCGGGCATATGGTGCACGATTTCCAGTGCTGAATTACATACTTACCTATATAACCCGACATTTAAACCCAACATATATAGCAATATATCATAAAAGAAACAAAATTTGACATCAATCTTGTTCTTTTGAACTTCTAATAAAATATTGACTGATGAAATAGAATCCTAATGCCACCTTGCAAGATCACAAAATTCTTCTCAAAAAGAGCAACAATCTTGTTTCAAGATTACTTTTTGCACTGTAATTTTCCATAAAGGTAAATTTCAATATATATTTTTTCAGGACAGCACAAATTATTAAAAGAAAAATACGTGTTTACTAAAGAACACCGATAAGCGAAGGAAATATCTTTTTTTTTTCATTTATTTTACCTCTTCTCTTCATCCGATCCAGAAAATACGCGGTCAGAAATCCGAGCACCGGCCGCCGCGCTCCCAGTCGCCGTATCGCGTCGGTTCGGGTCCCCTCGGCCCGCCAACTTCGCCCGTCGCCTCGTTGACGTACTCCCCGACGTCTTCCTCTTCCTCCTCTTTCGAACCTTCTTCCCGCCTCGCCTTTGTCGCCTCCTCATCCTCCTCTCCTGACGGAGGGGGCGATGGATGTTGTGGAACCACTCTACTCGCCTCTGCCGCCCCCGCTGGAGGTGCGGTGGCGGAAGAGAGAGGTCTCGAGGTGGACCACCGGAGTCCTAACCCCGACGATCTCGTCCTTTCGATCTCGCGCCATGGGAGCAGCAGGCGCTGGAGCTTGTTCGCCATTGGGGGGGGGGGGGGGGGGGGAGTTTTAAGCTGCAAACGGCCCACGTAGAGTGAGGGGAAAGTGAACACGCGTCTCTATTCTTCGAACAGAAATGGGCCTTATGGGCTGATACGGATTTTATAAAATTTCTTGGCTGAGTAATTTTGAATAGATCAGCCGTTATATATTCTCCCTCGTAAGCAACCCGAGTATTCGACCGCCGGTCGAGTCTAGTTCGAATTAAATATTTTTAATTTGATTTGATCCGATTCGATTCGTGAAGTCAATTTTATTTATTTTTAAAAATTTTAAATGTTTTATATTATTTTAAAAAATAATATATTTTAAATAGAAAATAATATGTAGATATTTAAAATAATATTTTTTATGCCTGAAAATATTTTATTTTATATTTAAAATAAAATAATAAATATTTTTTATATTAAATTTTAAAAAAATTTGGTCGGATAATTCGACCAAACTCGATCCGGTAGGTCAAATTTATTCATGGGTTAGGTAAACCCGACCCGCACCCCTACTCCATCGTCACATAACTTAATGCATTTGAATAATCTATTTTAATAAATCATAGTAATTAAGTTTGGTCCTTTTTTATTGTGACCGTCTACACCGCAAAATTTTCATAAATTTTCTATTAGTAAATTCAGACTTTCACCGTGTAATAACTCAGCTAAACCGATAATTATGTCCAATCTTAGAGCCTTTATTGCATGATAATCTATTTAATTATTTCCTTTAAATATTTCTAGCAGCATTCACACCATTATTGTGATGTATAGTTTTATTCTTTGTTTTATTTAACTTGGCTGTGAACTCGTAACTTAACCTTTTTTTTAATCTTTTCACGTTATCTTTCTTTAGTTATATATTGATGTACTTTAACCATACCATACCAAACATAAATTTAGGATTAGTGTGTATCTACGAATTATGATTAACATCGAATGAATTATTCTGCTAACTGGCAAGCCTAACTGCATACAAGGAAAAAAATTAGGGTGACCTTAACGTCACTCCCACAACTCTTATTGTGATTTCAATTAGACTATGTTATCTTTACTTTTCTACTTTTAAGATAAATAAAATAAAAAAAAAGTCTCCAAAGATGTAACGTTCAGACGTGAAAAAGAGTTTAGAGTGACCAATAGAATTGCCACAAGAAAAAAAATGTGAATGATCAGATCAAAAGAAGAATACTATATAAAAAAGTGACCCTTCATCTTCTGTCTTCTCAATTCTCATACGACCTTTAAAAAATAAAAAAAAAACACAAACAAATTGAAGAACAAAATAACAAAATAAGAGATATGAAATTTAAAAACAAAACGAGATCCAATAGCAAATAAATTTGATGATAAATTCTAATTAAAAAAGTATCTGTCAAAGAGAGCATTAAATAATATATATATATATATACATATATATATATATATATATATATATATATATATATCAAAGTACGGTTAACTCTGGTTGATGAAACTAGTTATTTTGTTAATTGAACAAATATATTACTTTCGTTAATATAAAAATTACAATGAGATTAAGCATATAAATTTATTATAGGAATCTACAAAATAAAGTGTAAATAAGAAGAGTAAAAATGTTAGCATTTTTAAATAATTCATTTCCTCGTATCTTAATAAAATATTTGTTCAAGAAAAATCAATTGCTTTGAAAAATGAATTAGTATTTTCTTAGAAAAAATGAAAATGCAATGGACACTTAATAATTATCCAAAAAATTATTTTTTAAAAAAAACTATTATTTTTTCACTCTTCTTATTTTTACTTTATTTTGTATATTTCTAAAACATTTTTTATGTCTAATCTTATTTTGGTTTCCATGTTAATTAAAATAATATGATTTTCAATTATATAATTTATACTATTAAGAAAATAATCAATAGTATGAATGAGAGAGGATAGAGAAACATAATAAGTGTGAACTGTGGGATGATTTATATGGGGAATTTGGTGAAAATCAATGAAGTTCAAAGAGAATGAAAAATAAATTAAAATAATATAAAGAGTAAAATGATGAGTTTAGAGTGACATTAAGAATTTGAGAAGTGACGTTAAGAACACCAAAAATATTACATATGATTACATATATTTCTATAGATTGGCTCCAATTTCCTCCCTAAGTTACAACTCCTACGTATGTACCCAAGAACACAAGAAAACCGGTTGCTTACATCTAATAAGACTATTAATATTTAATCAATTCAAAATCGAAAAGATCAACTCCGATAGCTCCTACTGTCATCATACCTTGGTAAGCGGAGCAAATTTATTATGTGTAGGATCCATTAATTGCAAGGTCACTTCTGTCCTTCAAGCGGAGGCTTTCGATGTTCTTTAGGGATTGTGAGCTAGCAAGCAGTTGGGTTTAAAATGTCATTTTTGAGTCAGATTCTTCAATCTTAATTGATTATCATCACGGAAAACTTGAGATGCCTACCTAATGGAGGAGATACAAAGTGTTGCTTTTTTTTATAAACACCAAATGTATTTATTGTCCTAGAAAAATCAATCATACAGCTGATTATCTTGCTAACCTAGATAGAACCATCTTCGATAATATTTTTTAGAAGGATAATCCCTCGCGAGCTCTCCATGATACTTTGTATCAAGACTGTTTTGATCATCCTAATTAATATATGCATTTCCTTTAAAAAAAATTGAAAAGATATAATATAAACAAAATTTTTTTCATCTAACAAACACGAATCAAACAATTTCGAGCAGCTGCAACACTCCAGTCTTGGATGTGTGACCCGGAGGGTAAGAATAATTAATTAGTCCACCCAGCAGTGTCTAATCATGTCCTAACTGAGGGGACTGCACAATTTTTTAATTAGCAGGCTACATCTTTTCCTCCCAACATCTGCTTTTAGGCCAAGATTGCGTCCAAATCCTCTGCTTCCTGTCGTCAGTCTCCTTTCCCTTTATATTAACCCGCTCCTACTACACATAATGGGAATGATGATTTTTTTTTTCTAACATCCTAGTCATATTTGATTCAGATATATAAAGGTAGAATAAAAGTTTATCCTATTTTATTTTTCCAAACAGGGTGATTATTCTTTCAAAAATAAAAAAGCAAACTTGTCATTAAAAAATACTTTAAACTTGTGAATAGTAAAATTTTGCAGAGACAACTTATTTCACTAAAAAATTGGAATAACATTTATTCTCAACTCAAATTTTCAAAAGATATTATCCTATGAATAGTTATTCACAAAGCAAAGAGGAACATAATGTATCATAATATACGAAAGTCTTAAAAAAAAAGGAACATATAATTTGAGCCCAAAGTAGCCATCTAACTATTATATAACTTCCAAGAAGGTTCAACAAACAAATACAAGAAAGCAATAAAATAAGACCTAAAAAAAGTCCAAGTGCCACAAGATACCATGAATGGCAGGGAGCACACCAGCTGCGTGGTTTGAGTGATTCCCAATCTGTCTCCTTCATCAACATTATGAATGAGCATTGTAACATTAAATAACATGAATCTCCTCCATTGAATTGTGACAAATAAGTGTAGCAATTAAAACTATCATCTAAGGATCCAGTAATAAGACAAGAAATGATATTATGCTAATAATTATGATCAATAATTGTTACGCCAACTATTGGTAGAATAGCGTCTTCTCCTCACTTTTTTTTTACCATATGTCATTTTTCTGAGATTGCTGAACTCCACATCAGTAATTGCCATAACAAAAAAAAGTAAATTTGTTCTTGGTCCACTCAAAATAAAGTTGCCCCATTTGTTCTGCTTGTAAGAATATTTTGAGAGCAAAAACTTTTTGTTTGAAAAATAAAACTATGAATGACAAATAGCCTTTCATCATAAATAGATATATTATCATCAAAATATCTTATCTCTATATTATATATTATATTTATGGATGAAGTATCTTTCAAACTTCCTATATATTGGATGAAGAACCTTTTCATTATGTATTATGTTTATGGATGGAGTACCATCTAGTCACTCGTGTACAGGCACACATAGACATACACAAACTCATATATATCTTAAAAATACTAAGAAGAACATTTTATATTTATACTTTTAATACACGTCCACATATAAATTTTAAAATTTAAAAGCACCAGGAAGACCATTACTTTTTATATTTATATTAATATTAAAGCTAAATGATTGAAAATTTTGGTTGACTGTGTAGACTTTTTGGAATAAGGCTTTGTTGTTGTTGTTGTTGTGTAGACTTTTTGGAATGTATATAAAGTAGAGTATTATGTAACAGATAACATTTTGAGAGGTTTAGTATGAGAGTTTGATAAATTTACTTCTAAAGTAGTATTTAGAGGTTTTAGCATAAAATGTTATATAGTTACTCTCACTAATTTATAAAGTAAAGTGTATAACAGTTTTGTACTTTATTTCTATTATATCTTCCTTCTTTTTAATGTAAAATTTTATTTAATTTTTAAACATCATATATTGTTTTTTATTTATATATCACATCTTTAATTTTAATTAAAATTCAAACATTTTTTCATTTTAAAATAATTAAATAATAATTTTAAAATATTAATATTCAAAATAAAATATTATAAATTAATTATATGATGCTTATAAGAATAGATCTAAATTATGTTGTTGTATTTTTTTGTCATTGCATAAGTATACACTATTCAATGGCTATATTTACTAAACAATTTTTATCAAATTACTACCTGCTATTGGTTGATAGCTAAGCACTATCTTCTAATTAAATTATTATCATAATTATTATTTGTTAATCGAATCATTAATTTTGTCAAATAGAGTCTAGAACTCAATTCATCACGAGGATCACTGAGAAAAATAATTTTAAAACAAGAGTTTTTATCAAAACATATTTGGATTCCTACTCTAATGCTATATTAAATTATATGAACTATTAATAATTTTCTTAAAAAAATAAAAATGCTTGGGAAAATATAGTATTTTAACATCTATATTCCTAATCATTCTTATCCACCTTCATGTCATTAACCCGGCGGCCTTGAGTGGTTTTGAGATTCTTGCAAGCCAAACGTTTAAACTTTGACCTCAATTTCAACTAATAGCTAGAAACAAGACATAAACACAAGGGACCCCCCAGCAAAGCCTACTTGACTCCGGTCTAGTTAATTTAGTTAATTAATCGTCGTGGTTACTCTAGAAGATAAAATAAATCGTTGAGAAAGAGACCAAAACAGTGTTGAATAAATAAATATAAATATATATATGGGGTCCCTTTTTTAATTGTTCTGATGGCGATGGAATTGGAGAAACAAAACCGTGCGATTTATTGGAACTTGTTGGTGTTCTCTTCTCCCTCAACGATAGCAACCAGCTGTCCAGTACAAGTCGACATCTCACACAGATATGGACCAGTTTCCCCTTCGGAATTCACGCTGAAAAGAGGCATAATTAATTGCAGCTCGATTCAGACATCCAACAGTGCATGCATGTATTGTCGACAGACGAAACATCCTCCAAGGAGCAACACCTTCTCTCTCTCTCTCTCTCTCTCTCAAAGAATGATTAATAACGAATGTGCAGTCCAGTTATGAACGAAAAATCAGGTATAAGTGTATAACTCTGTTGCCCCGGTTCGATTTTAGAGACATCAGTATAATCAAAATGTACCTATTTGTTATTCATTTCAATATAAGATTAGTCAACTTCCTATCCAATAAAAGGAACCCATAGTAGAGATTTCAAACACGCTTTCGAAAAATTTTTCGGAGGCACTTTTGATGTAGCTCTTCAAAGTTCCTTTCCTCATATGTCCAACAACTTTAATATCGAAATAGTATATAATCAGTAAAAATTGAATTCGAGATATCTTAATTTTCAATTAATGACCGATATAACAATGACATATTAGTGATCGAAGAAGAGCGTCCCTATGAACATATGACAGTGAGGGACGGGTACACATCAGAACTCTCTAGACGATTCACCCGCCGAACGAAATTTAACGCGTACGTGCATGGATAATTCCTCTTTGCTCATGTACTCACCTAGGTTGATACACATCCTTTAGTTATAAGAACTTAAATATTGACCAACAATTAAGGGTTAGAATCAAGTAATAAGTAGTTTATCATTGCTCAAACAGATATTTATTAGAAATTATGGGAACAAAAAATTCTTCCATGCGTAGTACAATTCATGATTACAGTCAAGATGATTACTCTAACTTTTTATCCCACCACTTTCGAATATCAAGATGGCAATCCAATTAAGCTAAAAAAAAAGATTCAACTTCAATTCTTAATTTCTTATTTGGTTAGTGATAGAGAAATGAAATACTGCTAAATAAGGTATGTTTTCGATTAAAAGTCCAATGATCATAATATATAAAAGTATACATGAGCAGGATTTGAAGTCTTGTACTTCTAAGCGAACTCTTAGTTTTCTGAAAAAGACGTCTTTAACTGCATGCATGATGCATCGTTGCTCAACGTGATTGTGAATAGATTACTGTCGTATATATTTTTTCACGTAAGAAAAGTCATCACGGAATGATTGGGGCCATGGAGCGTAACGTGATAAGAAAATGGCGTTTAGTTTACTGGTTAATAGTTCTCCTTGGATCTGGAGAGCGTCATCTTAGCAGGCCTACCATGTGGCCTGTCTTTTTGGGCGTCCCAAAGTTTTCTCCAACCTTTTGACGCCAGAAGGTGTTCCCCCTTATAAAAGACCAAGAGATCCAACGCCCCATGAAAGGAAAGAAGCCTGCAGCTTCTTACTTGCAGAGCACCAATTATTAGTGGAGTAACTTATTACTGAGTAGTGGTGTCTGCCATGGGATTCATGGGCGGCTGCATGGAGAGGAAGAAAGAGGAGATCAGGAGACCATCTGCAGCAGGAGGAGATCATGGAGCTGATGGTGCTGCAGGAAAGCAGGAAAAGGGCGTCAAGGTTAAGATAGTGCTGACGAGAAGAGAGCTGGACCAGTTGATGCTTCAGCTGAAGGGGAACGGCGAGAGAAAGCTGGAGGATGTGCTGGTGGAGATGACCACCAGAGAGCTGCGACGGCAGAAGTCCAAGTCCAAGTGTTGGAGGCCAAAGTTGGAGAGCATAGTGGAGAACAACATCCATGAGGCTCATCAAAAGCTTGACATGGCCGCATGATCAGCTGATTAGTTTCATCTCACCGATCTAGCTAGTTTCAGTTCTGAAATATGATGGTCATCTTCATCAGCTTGCTTCTTGTGCTTCTTTTTAGTATGTTGTGCTGTTAGTTCATGGACCTCCAAATTGTGTGTGATCCAGAGATCTACAAGTCATGGCAACTTCTGTGGATCTTAGTTAAGCGACACCATTAGCAGAATCGTCTCAAGGTCAATAATATTAGAATTACTTGTACAGCAGTCCTCAGATGTAGTATCTTAAGGTTGTAACCTGTAATTGATCAAATTAGTCAATCACAAGGCAGCTTTGTCTACTTCGCTATCACGTCATCAAACTTTTCTGCTGTTTGTTTGCCTCTAAGAATCTTACGATCTCGTCATAATTAATCATTTAAGTATATGTCAATACATGTTAATCTTCTATTTATTATGATTTATAATATGGAGACATGAGATATATATACGGGTATATTACTAGGTCTATATGTATATATATCTATGTATATTGATGAGCATATACATGAATATAATATGCATCTGCCTTGCCCAGCTTCGGATTTCGCCACAATTTTGTAGCATAGTTGATATTATCTCAACTCCAATTCCAAAGCCAAATTAAAAGCCAATGTGATTAAGGAATGGTATGTAGTTTGTCATACATGCATTATTTTTACAATTTCCAAAGTAATAACATAGTCATTTGTATAGATACATGTTTATAAGTAAACTTTTTGTGATGCTATCGATCGCTCAATAAAGTCATATTTAACTATATAGTATATATAAAATACAGATGTATAACACCACTCATGTAAATTGAAAACTGATTTACATCCTATACATACCCAGAAGTAATATATATATATATATATATATATGTATGTATGTATATATATATATATATATATATATATTTGAAACAGATGGAGTGAGATATATAAGGAACTATTAGGCCGGAAGGGTCGCACGACTACAGGAATTGTTAGGTGTTGGGTTTAATCAGCAAAAAAGTTAGCTTCTATAGTTTAATATATTTGATGCATATTTCCACATATTTAACAACCATGTTTATTGTTTGAGTATTATCTCAAAATAATTAAGTTACATTTAAATTATATCTTTATTTTCTTTCACTTAATGATAAAATTATCCCATATAACTGTAACACCCTAACACTACAAGAAAATTGTCATTTAGCGATGCAAAATAGTGACGCAAAATAATGCGTCGCTAATTCATTGCTACTAGCATCTAAATAGCGACGACGTTGGGTCGACAAGATGAGACGCTAATTGCCTTCCAGTAGCGTTGACTTAGAAATGACGCTAAACTCGATGCCATCGCGACACTATTTAGACGTTATTACGATGCGCCAAGATTAAAAATTGCGTGATAAATTATAGCATCATATTAGCGTCAATAAGACGCGTCACAAGTTGGCGCCAACAACGGTGCAGCGCTAAATCGACGCAAGTTCAGGAGGTGATTTTGGCGCCTGCAACTTGCGTTGTATTGACGTCGACCAAGTGTGGCGCTACTGAGCATCACAAAGCTTGCATCGCTAATGTGAAGCTAATGCGGCGCCAACATTAGAATTTTAAGAATATACAAGTATTTATATAAGTAATTTTAATTATTATTCATATTTGGATAATGTTAATTTGTATACATATACATATACACACATACATACATATACATATACATATAAATTATAAATTTATATGTTATACATGCATTATACTCTAATTCCCAAATTTCAAAATCGGAGGAATAGTGCTTCTTTATTTTTTAAGATATTCAAATGACGATTGTCGGAGATCCGACCGTTGGATCATCACAAAATTTGTACCTCCCATAGAGCACAGCAACACAGATTTTTCAGTATTGTTTGGTGATTTTAGGAGGTCGTACGGTAGAGTTAAGAACCTAGGAAAAAAAGTCTTTCGACGATCTTTGACGTGAGTCCAGCGGGAATTAGTCGAAATGAAAATTATGGACTCATAGCGATTGACACAAGCTGTCCATCCGCACAAGAATCGCGGCGATCGGAGGTCAGAAGAAATTCAATAAAATGGGCAAAGCTTCGGAATAGAAACGATCGGTTCTCCGCGACCCTAGATCGGATTGCTATGAAAAAATAGGCATTTCGAAGGGCTCGAGAAGGTTGGGTGACACAAACATTGTACAACATATCACGTCTTTTTCGTTTCCTCCGATTCTCAAAATATCTATTTTTTGTAATTATAAAAATTCCTCAAAACTTCCGTCTCACCTAAGAAATTTAAAAATGTGCGTTCTCAAAAATTGGACTTTCGGGAGTGCTCAGAACGGTCCCGTTTAGTTGACATAGTGTTTTCAAATTTTTTTGAGGAATGATGATTTTATTAGAATTTTTTTTGTATCCAAATTTGAAAAGAGTATTCATCTATTTTTCTTCGTGCGCTTAAAAAATATTAAAAATTACTTTTCTAGAAAATCAAACATTTTGATACTTCTTAGAATGGCCTCATTTGATTGGCATATGACTTTCAAATTTTTTAGACAACGTTGATAAACATATACATATACATATACATA
This sequence comes from Pontederia crassipes, assembly GCA_030549335.1. Taxonomy (NCBI): domain Eukaryota; kingdom Viridiplantae; phylum Streptophyta; class Magnoliopsida; order Commelinales; family Pontederiaceae; genus Pontederia; species Pontederia crassipes. The sequence continues at coordinate 43,590,596 of CM060195.1, forward strand.
TATACATATCCATATATACATATACTTACATATATGCATATACATACATATACACATACACATATTATATTACATATATTACGTATATACATACATATATACATAGTTAATAACTTTATAGTACTTTAGCGCCACCTTTGCAGTGCATTAGCGCCGCATATCTATAGCGACACAATGGCTTCTCAATGGCGTCGACAGTTTCGTCGCTACTCCATTTTAGTGTCAGAATAGCGTCGACATTTTGTAACGTTAGTTTAGCGCCTCAAACTGTCGATGCCAATGTGACGCTATATTCCGACTTAGCGTTGCAATTTCAGAGTCGCTAATCTGCGATGCTATTTCACATATTTTAGAATTAATTATCTATCAGAATTGAATTAATGTGGCGTCGCCAAATGTGCAACGCTAAATGGCGATCCATGTGCTCGTCGAAGAACGAATTCGAACCGTCCTTTCATTTAATCGGATGGTTCCGCTTGTCCGAACGCCACATTTTACCCCTTTTAACCACTCCCTCCGCCTCCTCCTCCTCCACCTCTTCTCCACCGCCGCCACATCCTCCTCCTCCACCTCTTCTCCGTCGCCGCCGCCTCCTCCTCCTCCACCTCTAATCCGTCGCCGCCGCCTCCTCCACCTCTTCTCCATCGTCGCCGCCTCCTCCTCCTCCTCCACCTCTTCTCCATCGCCGCCCCCTCCTCCTCCTCCTCCACCTCTACTCCGACGCTGTCACCGCCTCCTCCTCCTTCACCTCTTCTCCGACGCCGCCGCCTCCTCCTCCTCCTCCTCCACCTCTACTCCGCCGCCGCCGCCTCCTCCTCCTCCAACGCACCGGTGGCCCATCTTCTCTATCACGGACTTCGATATCGTAGGACTTAGATCATCTAATTGTGATATATGTAATTTGATGTAATAGAAATGTATATGTGATGTAATGTAATTTGATATTATGAAAATGTATATGTACATGTAATGTAATTTGATGGTGCTTCAATTGTAATATAAAAAAATAGCAATCATTTGTGGATTCCAATGTAATGTAGTAATTCAATGGCTGAATGAGGAAGGTGATATATTTGTGGGTGGACATATTGTTCTTAGCGTCACATTAACGTCGCAGTAGCGATGCAGAAAAATGAATTATAGCGCCACATTAGCATCCGATTAGCGTTGCAATGTAATGCCAACTCAGCGTCGGATGAGCGCCGACAATTTTAGCGCCTCTTTAGACTCAGAGTAGCAACGCATGTTGGCTCTTCATGATGACACTTTTAGCGTCATTATAGTGTCGCATTAGCGCCACGTGCGACGGTAATTGCGTCGACATACCCATAGGCGCGAAGTCGACGCTATTAGCATCGAAGAAATGGCGTCACGAAGCCTGTGGCGCGAATTTGACGCTAATGCGTCGTTATTGTATTTAGTGCTGAGTTAGCGACGCATTGGAGTCTATATTGATGCATCGCTAATCGATGATTTTTTTGTAGTATAATAAACAAACCTAATTTAATCCAAAATCTAATAGCCAAAACTCATTAACACACCCTAAGGGTATGTTTGGATTGAGGGTTATGAACGGGTGGGTGGAATATGAGGGAATGAATGTTACATTTTTTATTTAAGTTAAGAGAGGCTAAACCCTTCAAACGCCATATTTTTCAATCTAACAAATTGGTGGAATGATGAGGAATAGATTATTTTAAACCAAATTAATCTCTTTCCCTTTTTATTACCAAATTAAACCACATTTCTCTCTCTCACACACACACATTCATTGATATATTATATTTTTCTAATATGAATACATATTTATCTATCATTTTTTATTAAATAATTTTTTAGTAAATATAAAATTTTATTCAAAATAAACATAAATATACTATTTAAAAATAATTTAATATTAATATAATATATTCAACCAAAATGAAACGTAAAATCCGGATTCGATCCCGACCCGACCCGACCCGGTCGGGTGTCAAAGAAATGAGACTCGCTCTTGACATAATTATCCATGAGGTTGAAAAAAAATTTGAAAAATCCGGGCCGGCGAGGGCGAGAGTGACAAGGTCGTCCAACTCATCCTTAGTTAACAAATATAAATACTTTAAATATATAATAAAGGATAAAAATGACTTTTACACAAATAAAATATTCCTTACCCCACCCCACATCTTATATAATTTATTATCCAAACATGGACTTTCTAATAACACATCACGTCACCCACCACATCACTCATCATGCCACTCTACCTCATCCCTCCATTATTTATTTGCCAAACAAATCCTAAGCTCCACATTTTCCCTCATTTATCTCACTCCAAATTATCAAAAGATTCCCAAATGACATCCTAAAAGAATATTCATCTCTCCATCGACAACATATCAAAGAGGAATTGAAGGAGATATTGTGCGTAGAATAAGGGGCATTTGGTATAAGAATAAAATAAGAACTACATCTTTGTTCTCGAATTTACATCCAAATAGTAATTAAATGGAGATGTGACCCCCATACGCAATCATGATACGAACAAGAAAAAGTGAGACCTTTTCTATTCTAACCATCATCGAGAACACGTCTGACCTCACTAGGTCAAGGAATGGGGGAGTAAATAAATTGCATCCAGAATAGGAAGAGCCCTAAGAAGGGCAAAAGGCAGGAGAAAAAAAAGATAGAGAAAAAATAATGAGTAGATAGAAAATTAGGGTTTTAATTTAAAGTCTACAAATATGTTAAAAACAACGAGAAGGAGATTGAAAATTAGTGTTTTAATTTAAACTCTACAAATATGTTAAAAATAATGAGAAGGAGATACAAAATTTCAATTTTAATTTAAATTCTACAAATATGTTAGAGAGTAGTCAAACCTAAAATATCTCTCTTAAAGTTATTTTTTGTTTGAATTGAGGTATCACTACTAGAAAAACGCGTATTACCGACGGTCCGAACCGTCGGTAATCAGCCCGAAAACCGTCGGTAACGCAATTACCGACGATTTTTCAGTCGGAATCGATCCGTCGGAAAAATGCTCGTCGCAAACGGATTTGCGACGGTTGAAAAAAATTCGTCGAAAATATCGACGGTTCTGACCGTCGGAACAGTCCCCGGCGGTTCGACCCGTCGAAATTTTCCGAAGGTTGCACCCGCAGGAAAAGTCCCCGGCGGTTCGAACCGTCGATATTTCCGACGGTCGCAACCGCCGGAAAAGGCCGGCGGTCCGAACCGTCGATATTTCCGACGGTCGCAACCACCGGAAAAGGCCGGCGGTCCGAGCCGTCGAAATTTCCGACGGTTGCAACCGCCAGAAAAGGCCGGCGGTCCGAGCCGTCGCAACTTTTCGACGGTCCCAACTGTCGAAACTTTAGACGGGCGTCGCAACCGTCGATCTTTTGACGGTCGCAACCGTCGCAAATAATTTTTTAAATATAAAAAAATTAGCGGCCGGATCCGGCCACCTAGCGTTCGGATCCGGCTGCTGGAGGCCGGATCCGGCGCCAGGAGGTCGGATCCGGCGCCAGGCGGCCGGATCCGGCGCCAGGCGGGCCGAGGCAGAGAGAGAGATGCCGGCGCGGAGCGGGAGAGAGAGAGATACGCCGGCGCGGAAGAGGGTCACCGGTGCGGGAGAGGGTCGTCGACGTCCGGCGCGTGGGAGAGGCCGATCCGGTGCTCCGCGGCCGGGAGAGGGAGAGAGGAGAGGAGGGAGAGAGAGAGGAGTGGAGGGGGGAGGGAGAGAGAAGAGGGAGGAGGAAAAATATATAAAGGAAAAAAGTGGAAAGAAAGCGAGAAAAAGGAAAAAAAGTGGGATAACGAAATTTTAATTACCGACGATTTCAGTCGTCGAAAACATAAATAATAAAAAATTTTATTTTATTTATACCGCCGGTCAAAACCGTCGGTAATTGCGACGGTTTGGACCGTCGCTAGTTATATTAATAAAATACTCTTATATATGAAATTATTATACATTTACCGACGGTTACGACCTTCGGAAAATTGCGGCGGATTTTGCGACGGATGGATATCCGTCGAAAATATCGACGTTCCTAACCGTCGAAAAATTAAATAATAATATAATAAATTATATATTTAATTTTTTTATTTCCGACGGTCACAATCGTCAGAAAATCCATCGAAAAATTTTAATAATAATATTAAAAATATATAATTTAATTTTTTTTATTTCCGACGATCGTAACCGTCGGAAAAGTCGTCGGAAATTGCGACGGATGGATATCCGTCGAAAATATCGACGTTCCTAATCATCGAAAAATTAAATAATAATATAATAAATTATATAATTAATTTTTTAATTTCTGATAGTCGTGGCCGTCGGAAAATCCGTCGAAAAAATTTAATAATAATATTAAAAATATATAATTTAATTTTTTTATTTCCGATGGTCGTAACCATCGGAAAAGTCGTCGGAAATTATGACGGATGGATATCCGTCGAAAATATCGACGTTACTAATCGTCGAAAAATTAAATAATAATATAAATTATTTTCGACGGTCATAACCGTCGAAAAATCCGTCAGAAACGGAACCGTCGAAAAATCCGTCACAAATAGCGAGGGATTTAGAACCGTCGAAAAATCCGTCGCAAATAGCGACGAATTTAGAACCGTCGAAAATTATCCGTCGGAAAATCGCGATTTTCTTGTAGTGTGTTTAACAATCAACTTGATTCTTTTAGGATTGGGATTAGAAAATTGCATATATTTTTTACATTATTTTATTGTTAATTTTTTAATGAACCATTTGCTTCATTTATGAATGATTGAAACTATACGTGCTTAGAATGCATATGGTTATGTAAGAATTGCACCATATTTTAGTGGCATTGCCAATTGAAATTGGTTGAAAAAGGAATCAACGAAAAAAAAATCAAATATTGCTCTTTGTAATCTGTCTACTATGATCAGTAGTGCTTTCCTATGGTTGTAATGTGACCGCTACAGTTGGGATATTGCGTGATATGATTGGAGCACACAACTTCTAGGATTATAACAATGAGACCACAAAAGTGTAGTTGTATAATTTGGAATGCATCCTTCAGGAGAAGCACTATGATTAGACCATAGCATGCCGACATGAATTGTGGCATATAACCACAACCATAGCGATATGGATAGAAACACATCCATTGGTTGACCGACTACAATTGGAGCAAAGCACAACTGACTGTAACAGATCCCAGATGTTAACAATAGTGGGCCCTATTAGGTTTCTAATTAAATTAAATTGTGATACCAAAATTTAATTGTTAATTGATTATGATACATATTAATATTTAAGATTGTTTTAATAATTATTCAATGTATTGTTCTCATTGAAGAGTGGTTTGCATGGACACCTATAACCCATACTAAATGCAGCATGCATTGCATGCATTGATGATTGTTAATTAAAAGATGAATGATCAAATATGTCTTGTGCGTCATCAAATGAGATTTAAGTCCTCATCATTATTAGTGTCAACTCCTTAAAAGACTAAGTCTTCACGAATAGTGATGTTGAGTCTTAAGAATGCTAAATTATCATCATTCGTGACATTTATTCTCCTGCAAAGTATGTCCTCGCCTATGATGCCAAGTTTTCAAAATGGGTAAAATGATAAAGTTGTCTTATATAGCCATCATATGTCATCATTTATTCCAACAATCAAATATAATAAGTTATCTTATGTTAAAAATGAAAAATAAATATGACGTAAAAAAGTCGTACGACATGACAAACATGTAATGACATGAACATCATACAGATGAATATACAAGTTGATTATTCTTCATCTAATACAATTAAGGTATGTCTCTTTCCATATAATATTGTATACTCGATAAACTAATGATAATCAAGTTAATTTTATAATGTAATTTTAGAGTAAATATTTCGAAATGATATGAAATGTCTTATCTTACAATTAATGATTGTACAACATATCATATATGGTGCATGAAGTAGTTTATTGTATGCATCATATGTTTATACAACATATGATGTAATTATATGTGTCATGTTATATAAATATTATGATTGATTATAGTATGCATGAGTCGACATAATCTAATGAGGCCTTTACCTTGTGAATATGTGCAGGTGAAAAGAACTAGGCTCGACGATGGTGTCACTTGTGACGAAAGATTATAACGCTATAGTCTGGCCGCTAAGCCTAAGTCATTTTATGTTTTATATTATGTCATCAAACTGTTATGTTGAGTACATATCTTGTATTATACCTTATGTGCCTTTAAATTGCAAAATTATTTATGCTTCATCACTTATGTGTTATATTACTCTTTATTAGGTCATCGCATGAGTAAATGATGATTTCTTGAAATTATGTTTAAACTAAGTCTTTCCCTGTGATGTTTATATTAAATTGTCTAATTCATTATATTTTTTACTACAATTATAATTGTTGTCATAATATATTAATTGTCAAACTTAAAGTCGAATCTAGCATCACCTAAGATTCAACTTGACAAATTGAACCTAATTTTTTAAAAAATATAAATGAAAAAGAAAAAATGAGAAACTTTTTTTTAAAAAGAAGATAGTTCTACTGTTAATATAGGAATTTGACATGCCTTGGGTACATAATATCTAGGAGGCGTTCCACATCCAAAATACATAAAAGATCAAGCTCCTTTTCAACAGTATGGAGAATTGGACATGCATGTGAATTGGAGTTTTCAAGCAAATAGCATGCCATGACATCTCTCTCCTTGTCCTTTTTTATTGTTTATTATGTATTCTCTAGGATACATTTCATCAAATACCTTCTAACTTTATTGATTTTCTCAACTATATTCTTCAACTTTACTTATAACCATATTACCCTTCAATTATTAATTTCTTTCACCAATTACCCCTTTCACAAGATATAAGTGGTTTCCCAATGATTTAGCTGACGTGACATATTATTTAAAGATTAAAAAATTAAAATAATAATAAAAATTTTAAAAAATAAGGGGCACTTTTCCTCTCCATTCAGTCGACGACACGCTGGCCAATGGCTGAAGGGAGACGGGAAGGGGGTGGCCGCCCCCTTCCCCTCTCCTCTTCGACATCGGAGAGGAGGGATGCCACCCCCCTCTCCAATGCCGCGCGCATGGACGAGCACGAATAGGGGGCTGACACACAGAGAAAAAAAAGGGAGTATCGGCCTCCCTTCCATTCGACGTGCATAGAAAAAAGAAAAGGAGGGTGTCAATGTCCATCCACGAGCTCAAAGAGAGGGGGCCGACCCCCTCCTTTAGCGCCCATCGCTGGAGAGGCAAAAAGGAGGGGGGCGACACCTCCCTTTTCATGCGTGTCACCGGCAACGCATGCGAGCAAGGAGGATCCCCTTGTCTCCTTGATGGGCGGGGCCCGACGAGGCCATCGGATGTAGAGGGAGAGGGGGCAAATTTTTTTTTCATTTTTATTAATTATTATAATATTTTAGTTTAGTTTTTTACATCTTGCCATGTAACTAAATTGATTGAGAAATTACCTATATCCGATGGAAATGATAGTTGATGAAAGAAGTTAATAATTTGAGAGTAGTCTAGTTACAAAGTTAAATTAAAGAATTTAATTGAAAAAGCGCTAAAGTGGAAAGATATTTTGTGAAATTTAAACTCTTACCCCAAAAAATAAGAGAGACTTCAGAATAAAAAATAGATGGGCTTCCAACACATTAAAAATAAGCTATTAAATATGTGACAACCTTACTGAATTTTCAAGCCATCTTGGATTTGAAAAACTAAGAGAAACTTAACTATATTATGAGATAAAAGATGATATGATATATGTTTGAGTTTACTTTTAAATTTATCAATATGTCAATTTATTAATTAAATCATCCCATTAAATCAATATCTCACAGGATGTTACTGCTTTGGCCACTCATTTATAATTTCTTTAGTTATTTAGTCTTTGTGTGTGTGTGTGGGAGGGGGTGTGGAATATATATATATATATATATGTATATATTCTATTTTTAGTCATTGATAAAGATGCATAAGAATTAGACGACGAGCTCTTCAATCTGATATGACCTCCTCCTCCCCCCTCCGGACATGCAAATGTTGACTAATTCGTCTGTATATGTTGATTAGGAGATCAGTGCCTAGAGCTGTACTATTGGGACTTCTTTTTTGGAAATTTGAACAAATTAAGATGGTGATGTCCTAACCATCCATCAAAAGACAACACACAGATACAAATGACAACAATAAGGATAAGAAAAGGAAGTGCTCATTTTTTTTATTGCCGATAATAGAAAAAAGATCATGAGCCATCGATGACATGATCATCTTTTTTCACGCAAAAGTGTTGAGTGAAAATATTTTATGAAGCTTTTTATTTATGGATTGAATGAATCATCATCATTAATATTATTTTTGTTTGCTTTTAGTTGCTTTTTGGAAAGTTGATCACTTCTTGTTGTAAAGGAAAGATCTTTGAGGAAAGTTGTCTAAGATTTCTTTCAAAATTTTAATTCTCCCGAACCAAACAATTAACATGCAAATGGGCGATGTGATAATGTACCCAGATCAGATTAATGACCAAGCATGACATGTTTACATAAAGTTAATTCATATATATCCCACTCCTCGCTCAAGCAATACTAGAGATCTAATTTTGGGAAGGTAAAAAAATTTTTGCTAAAGACCCGTCGTGGGACGATGTTATCAAATTAGTTAGACTTAATGATGTAGACAATGCACATAATCATTAACGCCGTGAGAATTGAGCGACATAAGGAATGACAACTAAAAAATATTAATAAATAAATCAATATAATGATTTCATTGATATTTACCGGCTCTAAGTCCAAGGAAAAAAAGAGTAAAAAAAGGATTACATGCAACTATTATAATTGAATTTCTTATTATAAGGCCCTTGGGCTCTCCTATAATGAAAAATTTAATAAGTGTAAAAGCAAAAAAAGTTGGGATGCATTGACTTAATCTCAACAATTATTCGGTTAATTGATAATTGTATGTATATACGTATACATATAGGTAAAAAGAGTACACTGCTTACGTTTTTTAGCAAGATGTTTTAGCTGTATGTTGTGATGACAATCAAGTCCTCCTCACAGCATAGCACCGGTCCACCGGAGACTAACAAAGGAAATATAGAAAATTAAGGTGTTCATCTTCTTCCACTCCTAGTACTGTCCAATTGTCAAACAACAACCAACAACAACAAAGTTTTATCCCACTAGGTGGGGTCAGCTACATGAATCATACGACGCCAATATTTGTTGATTCATATTCATAAGATTCGACAGGATTTTATGCTGACTGTCGGGACCTAACACAACCCTCCTCCTTTATCCGGGCTTGGGACCGGCTATAAAATATAAGCGGTTTTATGCTGTCCAATTGTCAAACAAGGAAAAAAAATTTGAAATTAAGAAATGCGTTGCCCTCACACAACCAGAGACTAACTTCATCTTTCTCTCACTGGTAGACAAAACGAAAGACCATCATTGAAAAATCAAAGAAATTTGAGATTGTATTGGTGTAATTTTCCTTATGAAGAAAAAGTGGATGTTTGGGTTCTAAAAATAAAGGATAGCATTTTATAATTTTACGTCAATTCTAAGATGAGGAAAAAAAGAGATCCCACTTCTATAGAGTTTTCCAATAGTAACTTACTACACACTACTTACCTAATTATTACCACTTTTTTATTCATTACTTTTGTGAAAGTGCTATACAACCAAACACCATAACATAAAATTTGTACAATAAGTGAAGGGTTTCTAACACATGTGAAGGGTTTCTAACACATGGTGACATCTTTCCAAGAAGTGTTCAACCATGGTGTTTTAAATTTTATAGGAATTTCTACATTTCTGCCGACAAGAGTATTAACTACAACAGATATTAACAACATAACCTACATTTTCCATACGCTCCAGATCAAAATTATCATCATCTTTATTCCAGTAATAATTCATGAACAAATCATGTCAATCTTCTATTAATTTTGAGGTAACCAGTTGTATATAAATTCCATATGATACCCAACTTAAGATTAAATGAGAATTCTTTATGCGAAACTCTTTAAACATCGTGAGATTTTAATATCCTTTAACTCAAATTTCAAAACAGATTGGAGAACGAAGCTAAAAGGAATCGATGGATTTGAGGGGAGCTTGAGAATTAGGAGAACACAAGCAGGTGTCTTGATGGATAAATGGCACCAACAGTAGATTTTAATCTAACAGACATAAGTAACAACCCGAAGTTTCAGCAAAATATGTGCTCTGTAAAGTCAGTGAGAAACAATCAAAAGTGTTTGGCACAATTGGACAACGAGATTGTGTATTAGTAGCTTCAGGTTCAATTTTCAAAATCGTTACATTGGTTAGGGTTTATTCTCTTATCGTTTCTCACTCGAACATCGAATTAGTCAGATGCTAATAACCTTGGACACCGGTATGTTTCGACTGAAAAAAAGTCGGTGAGAAACCCACATAATACATTCAATTGGAGCTCTATCGATCTAGATAATGGAATGAATTGCTTACTATATCAATAATTGGTTGATTAGTTATTATATGGATGAAAATTAGGTGCTTAGTAGGCCTAGCATTTGATTGTATAGGAAAAAAAAAGTAATATATCATTTTGATCTGTTACGTGATATTGATGGTGGCTCGTTGCATTCGTGACGGCATAGCAGCCCCGATCATTGGATAATCAATTGCAGGGATCCCGCTCTTATGTGTGCGCGCGCAAGTGCGCAACAATACTGATGAAAGTTATTTGTATTAAAATTTTAATATAAATATATAGATAAATATACAAGCAAAAGGACAAGTGACATCGTATTATGAGTTCATGTGTCATGTAATCAAAAATTAATATTTAACTATGAAATATGAAATACAGAAAATATAACGCCGGCATACCGATCTCCGTCTAAAGGCCAATACGAACTTTGACTTGATATTTGATCAAGATCGAGAGAAATGAGTGCAAAAGTTTTAGACTTGTTATAAGTCTCATAATAATGCTCTTAGTTATTACATCCATTTCCATGCTAAAACATAAAATAAAAGATAGATAACTGGTTCCTGAGTTTATGTGCTTTGTTGTCTGAGCATCATCATAGCATACCACTCTTTTCATTATCACTGATTTGGATCTGTGGGAATAAAAAACAGAGGAGACAATTCTTTCGCGAGTTGTACAATCCAAGTAAGGAAAAAAATAATAATATACAATGAATAATCATCAATTAGAATAAATCGAGAAATAAGTTATAACAACAATCGATCAATATAGTGAGCATATACAATGAACGGTACCAATAATCTGATAATTATGCACAATGTAACATATTATATGATGATGATTTAGGCCTGAGCAAACCTGGGTTCGAGATCGGATTCACCTTGATCCGAACTTGACCCAATTTTGAATAGGTTCAAATTTTTTAGACTCGGTACCGGTACCGGTCTCGACCAATACCGGGTTCGGGCGGTCTCAAAAAGTTGGGATCGGGAATACAACCAGGTAAAAAAACCAATTAAAAATTAAATATATATATAATCAAGATAATTAGCAATGTTAAATCATAAGTTAATCAAATAAACATCAACTTACCAAAATATTATATCAATATATCATATAATAAGAAATAATTTTGTTAGCACTTTAAAATGAACAGATAATTATCAAATTGTCAAATAAATTAGAAGTATATAAATATTATTAGTATTTTTTATTAATATAACCGGGTCATATTTTTATACACTAGACCTTATCCCGACCCGGAACCCGTTGAGTTTTTCATTTGTTTGACCTTGGCCTGTGCTCACCCCTACGATGATTCGACAATGGTGTCAATAATTCAATAACGATAATGATGATTCAATAATGGTGACATTGATCTGATATAGTAATCATAATTTGGTACTTCTTTAACAGTGTTGTGACTTTATTCAATGGTTATGCGGTTAGCAAACATGTGACTTTGACGGTGCTGGATTACAACCAAGTGCTAATGGTCAATTGGTGATCAAGTCATGACAATGCCCTCTAAAGAGGGAAGAGAATGACTCTTAACAATGCACATGACTTGAAGTGATGACTCAATATTTATTTTATTATCATCTTGATATGCTTTACATTACTATGATGTCATTTTGAGGTTCTCATTGTATCGATCAACTATAGGTACAATGAGAAATCAGTTCAAAGAAGATATATAATCATACATTCAGATGCAAGAGGAAGTCACATTAGAACTTGAGTTGAACTAGATGAAAAATTGGGAACGAATGATGGTCGAGTTATCAACAAGCATAACACAGGTCGTATATATGGCAAACTGTGACGAGCTCTAAGGGTTAACTCGAGTCGAGTATGTGTTGGGCTCGGGCCGAGCTTGGGATAATGTCGTGAACAATCGAGAGTCGACGCGCGTTGAACCAGGGCCGAGTTGAACGCAACCCAGGTCGAACTAAAAAATGTTGAGAGGGCTGGAATTTCATCATCTGTTAACCCGGACCGAGTTCAAGGTGAACTGGGTCAGGTTCCATGTGTAATAGATTAAGCTCACAAAGCAAGGGACAAATTCGAGCCGAGTTCCATGGATGCACAAAAAATCGAAAGTCAATCTAACTCTTTCTAAATCTATTAACCATGCTACACACTACAAACAGATCCACAAACATGCATGAAGTCATAATATAAATCATAGCTATCACTATTTAGAATCAATATCAGAACATGGAATTACAAAGGCAACAAAGTAGAACAATCAGCACATCAAACACATAGCAGAACATCATATGAGTCATCGTTATGAACATGATCCCTTTTCCTTCCATTATTACTAATCAAATGTGTAGATCTACTTCCTTTGTCATCTAAACAATGTTGTTCAACATAAGTACACGAGCTATAATAAAAAATCATACAAGATGAGCAATGAAACATATCTATGATCAACCACCTAAGCCCCTAGGACATGTAGGGCAGCATGGAATGAACGAAAACCAGTCGTTGATAATTATTCTAAGAGATAATTATTCAAGTGATTCCATTTCACCCTCCTTGTTGTCCTTGCATTCACACTATTCCTCCTTGGTGTTCACTTCATGTAGTTTGGCCAGAAATACATGACAATGGTGAGATGGTATTGCCGAACCAGGAACATGTGTGAAGAAGGAGAGAATTAGGGATGTGTGTCAAGAAAGAGAGGAGAAGGGAGTTGTCTGGCCTCTTTGTGAGGTTAGAGCAAGGAGGTGCCAAGGCTTCCCTTGAAGGTGTGTACGTGGGATCGAGGAAAATAGGGGATTAGGAGGTTTCTTTGGTTTTTAACTATTAGATTTCTTGGAGTTTATTTCGGTGAAGTTGATCCCTTGACAAGTTGTTATACAACTTGTAACACCCAAAAAAAAAGATTTAAATTTCAAAACACAACAGCTTTGGCCAGCTGGAGATAGGGTAAGATAACGTGCAAATAATGGGTAGTTATATCCATTAAAAGTAAGATAAATGTAGGGCTGGAAAAAGGGTAAGGAGTTAAATGAGATTATGTAATCAGCTTTCTCAAAACCTTACACCACAACACCAAAATGATTAATCTAGCCAGCTGCCCTCATCACATCCGCCGGCAAAGGAGAAGAATTTCTGCAGAGAAACTCACGTGCTATGAGGAAAAATCCATAGATCCTTCTCTCTTTGTCTTGATGTTCGCCTGCAATACCTCTTACACCTCTGTGGTATTGGTTGTCCCACAGGTGAAGGAGACCCCGCAGGGGAGAGGAGACAAGTTCAGGGACAATAGGAGGGATACATCCGCTAGTGACCTAAACGGGTTAGGGTCATAAATTGATCACGAATCAGGTGGGTGAACTCGAAATCCCTTTGCATAACCTAAATAGAATTAGGCCAGAATTATTTCTGTGAGAAATCCTGTGACATGTTCCTAGTCGAATGGAAAAAGTGAAAGAAATGAATCGATTGATTGTCTCTCTGTTCTTTGATTCCTGATTTGTGGTTGTTTGCTGCTATGTATATATTCCTTGTAATGATTCCTTGTTTAGATGATCGTTTGGGAGTAGTAATTTCATTTAGGATTGAAAACTCTCGAATTTTTATGCCTGATAGAAATCTATTTCATGACAACCGGTCGACCGATCCAGAGATATCGGTCAACCGATATGTCCCAGTCCATCCATGTAAAGATCGGTCGACCGACCGATAGAAATCGGTCGACCGATCATTCTCTTCAGACCGCGTGATTCGGTCAACCGACCGATCGAGGCCCATTACACAAGCTATAACATCCTAAAGAATTAAAAAAAAAAGAAAAGAAGTAACTTAAAAGGGCCGCCCGCACTCAGCCCTCCAAAACCCACATCACTTAAGCTATGCCCTAAAAGCTATAAGCACCATTGCTTTTCACCTAACCCATGCCACCTCACTTCATCTCTTCCCCCCTCCAAACCCCCACTCGGCCAACAGCTACAGGACCCTCTAGGAGCTTCTGGACAGCACCAAGGAAGGGTTAGAAGCTACAATGCATTGCTACAGTAATCTCCTTATATCTTTTCATTAATTAGTTAGCTACATTAATTGAACCTCTCTAGCACTCTCTCTCACTGTAGCAGCCCCCTTTGAGCTCGTGAACAGTAACTAGAAGGAGGGAGAAAGGATTGTTGAAGCTATAAGAAGAAGATTAGAGTTAAGCTTAGCTATTAAGGTATGTTTGAGGGGATCTAAATCCTAATCACCCTCTTAATGATGTGTGCTTGGATGGATTAAGATGTATTAAGGCCAAACTAGGTCTTATTAAAGTATGATTAGAGGATGTGCATTTTATGTCTCATGTTCTTTAGATTACTATTCCATTGCTATTCATGATTAGAATGCTAATGTGCTTTATGTTTCATTTAGACTTATGCTCTATTACTCATCATGCTTAGTATTAGAATATTTATTATTGTTATGATGGATTATTATGAAATCTTGAAAGCTCGTACATTTGTGAACTTGCGTAGCATGCTAAATGTCTCCATGTGAAAATATCACTAAGTTGCATGATTAGTGTGTTAAGAATGTCATGAGATGTCTATTATGATATTTGGAAGTCAATATGTAGTGACCATGTCAATGTATGTAAGATTTAGAAAGAAATCATGTAAAAATCGTGTAGCTGCCGTCTCAGAACGGGCGACCAATTCTATATCGGTCGATCGTTCTGGAAGGGCAGACACATTCTGTGATTAGCGGACGTCCGAATGACTTAATTCGGTCGTCCAAAAATCATGAACCGGTCGATCGATTTTTCAACGGTCGTCCGAAATGAGTAGGCAAAACATTCTGTGATTAGCGCACGTCCGAGCGTCTTATTTCGATCGTTCGAAAGCCATGTATCGGTCGATCGATATTCCAGCAGTTGTCTGATTTGAGTAGCAGTTACCTTCTGTGATTAGCGGATAATTCGAAGTCTATTTCGGACGTCCGAAAGACCTATAGCAGTCGACCGATTTTCCAGTGGTAGTCCGATTTGGAAGAGTGTTGCATTCTGTGATTAACGGACGAACCAAAACTCTATTTCGGTCATCCGAAATGACCAAATTGGTCGATCGATAATCCGATCGGTCGCCCGATATGTAGTCCAGAGGTCGATCGTTAAAGAAACGGTCGTCCATTTTGGGCAGATGATTTGTATTGATTGAATGTCCACACATAGTATGATTTAAAATATGTATGACCTTAAATAGGGTTAAAACATGCAATATGTGATGAATGATTGTATGTAATGATGAATGAAAGTAAAATATGAATTGGTATGAAGGTGTCTTATTGTAATCATGGAGGAAAATAAAGTCTTCACATGCTAGCTGATGTATCGTATTCCTAGGGAAGAATCCTTCCAAAAGTGGGACAATCGTCCCGACCTAGCTAGCCAAGTTCCCGCGAATCAATATGGTCTTCCCAATCACTAAGATAATAAGCTATCTTAATCAAGATACAAGATGAAAAGATGATGTAAAGTTGAAAGTAAAGTCTTAAAAATATGTATGTACTTTCCAAAGATAACTTGGGACATAAAGATGAAGATGTTGATGAAAGCTCCAATCGGATGCTAATGTATGTCCCCATGTCATAAGATGTTATGAAAGAAGATGTTAAAGTCAAGCAAGATGAATGATGATATGTCTTAGCATAATGATAAGTTATGATATGCTTTGACATAATGATTATGATGTTACATGTTTATCTTATCTTGCTATGATGATATGTTCATATGCCATGTAGTATGCATAAGTAGCTCATAGCATGTATATGATTTATGTTTCATTATGATGATATGCATATGCCGTGACATGTAGAGATTATGTCATAGGATCATAGCATGCATGTGCCTCAACATATTCTAACGGGAGAAATTCCCTGCACCCCATGAATCCGTGCAGGTATGGACGAGGCTTAAGTTCGGTGGCAAGGGTCTCATGACGGAGACGTTGCACATGGGTTGGTCGGACTAAGGCCCAAGTTATCACTTAGTCTTTTATGTTATGATGATGAACTCTTATAAGAGTTAAGTATGTATGACTTATGGGCTTTGAGTCTTTTAATTTTTATTTGGACTCCTTTATGTATTACGAACTCTATGTTGTGTCTTGATGTTAGAGCCTATGTGGCTCATGGCTAGTATTATCATCTTGGGATGTATTTGATTATGAAGTCTTTCGCTGTTTTACGATATTAATTGCTTATATTATTATTATGATGTTTCCGCTGTAAAGTTTTTATGAAATTAGGTCATGTCAAGATTAAAGTAACGCCATCCAGGGTTCAGCGAAGTTTTAAATTATGGTCGAATTTTGGGAGCGTTACATTTGGTATCAGAGCTACAGTTTGGCTCTTATGTCTTAAGTCTTATGTGTCTAAGCCATAGGTTGGCTAAAATGTCTAAGTGTAAAGTCCATGTGCAATCGTCGTGAGGTGCCACCGAGCCTAAAGGTACATGTTCTTCCATGTTTAACTCATGCTAATGATGATGTTATGTTTATTTAATTATGGATGTAGATGCCATCAAGACGAGCAATCGTTGATGAGGAGCACGAAAGGAATACTTTCCTCGATGGATTAATCCGGGCGGCACAAAATGACCAAAGGACTAATGAACCGGACTATTCCACAGAGAGGTTCCTAAGGCTCCAACCTCCCAAGTTTGACGGAGAAGGAGACCTTGATTTAGCTGAATCATGAGTTGAGGAAATAGGGGACATTCTTAAAGTCATGGGATGTCCCGAAAACCGCAAGGTGATATATGCTACGCATCACCTTTGCGGACAAGCTAAGGCATGGTGGAAGGCACTCCTGAAGACTACCTTCCAAAGTGAAGAAGATGTTGGTTGGGAGGGCTTCCTGGAAGCATTCGAGGCTCACTTTTCCCCTGACCACGTGAAGGAAAAGAAGAGAAACGAGTTCCTAAATCTCGTCCAAGGAAACATGACAGTTGACCTATACTTGAACACCTTCTTAAGGTTGAAAAAGTATGGGGAACTCAATGAGAATGAACTGAGGAGAACTAAAAGGTTCATTAATGGCCTTACGCCCGGGCTGCAGCCTTGGGTGAGGAGTGGTCGCTGCACCACTATGAAAGATGCGGTAGAACTTGCTGCTGAACATGAAGAAAAGTACAAGGAAAGGATGATTGCTAAAGGGAAAGCAATCAAGAAACACGAAAAAAGAATTGTAAGTCAAGTTTATGTTTATCATATAATAATGAGTTTTAATGTATTATTTTTTAATGATTAAAAGATAAGATGTCGAGACATTCAGAGATGATGCAGGAGCGGAAGGCCGAGTTGGCCCAGATTGCTCCTGACGGACGATCGTCGCTATAGGCCCTACTATCATAGAGAGGCCCCACGATATACTCAAGCTCAACAACGTCCAGCACCACTACAGCTCCAGATACAAAAAAACTTCAAATGTAAGTGATTAAGAATATGTTAAAGATGTGGTGATTAACTCACGATTTGGTGTGATGGCCACTGAGACAACTGCCACCACCTCCTTATCAATCTCAGTCACAGGTACCTCAGCAGAAGCCTCTTTGCCCCCCATTGTGAATGATATCACGATGGAGAATGTCTTAGAAGAAATGGTTCCTGCATCCAGTGTGGACAGTTCGGACATTTCGCCCGAAACTGTCCCCAGTTCGCTAGAGGAGGCCTTGATAATCGGGGCGCCAGAGGCGCAAATCCCGTAGTCTAGGGCAGGGTGCACAATATGGAGGCGAACATCGCACAGAATTATGATGATGTTATCAGAGGTACTCTTCCTATTGCCGACGTATCTACTATTATATTGTTTGATTCAGGGGCCATACACTCATTTATTTCGGAGTCGTGCGCCCAAGCTCTTGACTTATCTTTACAGCAGATGCCTCATGCCAAGAGGGTGAGCACCCCCATGGGGACCCTTCACACGGCTAAGTACATTCTGAATATACCAATCACCGTAGAGAAGAAGAATTTCTCCGCAGATCTTATTGTCATTCCGATAATGGACTACGACATCATCGTAGGGATGGATTGACTTTCTTATCATGATGCAGCTCTACATTACAAACAAAAGAAAATCATGATAGGCGCACAAGACAAGCCTAAGGCAATTATTAGAGGTACACCATCAGAAAGCAAGAAGGTGATCGTCTCAGCAATGAAGGCACAAAAGCTGCTTCAGAAGGGATGTTGTGGATATTTGGCAAGTGTAGTCAAGATCGATGCGCCAGTCATTGAATTGCAACAGATAGATGTGGTGCATGAGTTCTCAGATATCTTTCCTGAAAATACTTCAGGACTACCATCGAGATGCGAGATAGATTTCAAAATCGAGCTCCTACCTGGAACAACACCTATCTCCAAAGCATCATACCGCATGGCACCGGCCGAAATGCAAGACTTAAAGAAGCAGATACAAGAATTGTTAGACAAAGGCTTCATTCGGCTGAGTGTCTCGCCGTGGGGAGCGCCAGTATTGTTTGTTAAAACGAAAGATGGCTCAATGCGATTTTGCATTGATTATAGGATGATCAACAATGTGACAGTAAAAAACAAGTACCCTCTGCCCCGCATAGACGACCTTTTCGACCAATTGTCCAAGGCATCAGTATTCTCTACGATCGATTTGCGAAGCGGCTACCATCAGTTAAGGGTTGCTGAGGAAGACATACCGAAAATGGCCTTCCGATCCAGGTATGGTCATTATGAGTTTTTAGTGATGCCGTTTGGACTGACAAACACTCCTGCAACATTTATGGATCTGATGAACAGGATTTTTCGACTCCACCTGGATCAATTTGTCATCGTGTTCATGGATGACATCCTGATCTATTTGTCCAGCCCAGATCAGCACAGAGAGCATCTCAGAATAGTATTGGAGACTCTGCGACAACACAAACTTTACGACAAACTCTCGAAGTGCAAATTTTAATTAAAGGAGATCATGTTCCTTGGACACATAGTATTCAAGAAGGGCATTTTAGTGGATCCAGCAAAAGTTGAAGCCGTAACTAACTAGGCAAGGCCGAAGAATGCATTCGAAATCTACAGTTTTCTAGGATTAGTAGGCTATTATAGAAGGTTCATAAGAGATTTCTCCAAAATTGTAGCACCGCTTACGAACCTCACGAAGAAAGCTGAGAAGTTTATTTGGTCTGATAAGTGTGAGTAGAGCTTTCAGACATTAAAGGATCATCTGACATCAGCACCTGTCCTCATCATACCGACGAGCAGCGACGGATATATAATCTACAGTGATGCATGTGTGATAGGCTTAGGGTGTGTACTATACTTCGCGACAATTGAAGAAGCATGAAGTTAATTATCCCACGCATGACCTCGAGTTAGCTGCAATAGTTTTTGTTTTGAAAATTTGGAGACACTATTTGTATGGGGAGACTTTCGAAATCTTCACAGATCATAAGAGTCTCAAATATATTTTTGACCAGAAGAACCTTAACATGAGATAGCGCCGTTGGTTAGAGCTCTTGAATGATTACGAATTTGCTATTAATTACCATTATGATAAAACAAATTCAGTTGCAGATGCGCTAAGCAGGAAATGAGAAAGTTCACTAGCTTACATTAGAGTACGAGAGTACGAGATGTTACAAGAGGTAGATCAGTGATGTCCCAGACTTGGCAATAATAGAGCCCTGTGGATGATGCATCAGATGAGGCCCAGTTTAATTGACAGAATCATAGTCGCTCAAAAGGAAGATCCCGAGCACCAGAAAGTTTTGAAGAGATGCCAAAATGAACAGAAGGACTTCCAAATATCTGCAAACAGAGGAATTCGGTATAGGGACAGACTATGGGTTCCCAAAGATGAAACCATCAGACGAGAAATAATGGACGAGTGTCATAAGTTTGAGTTTGCCATCCCCCCCGGAAGCACCAAGGATGTACAACGCAGCTATTGGTGGCTCGACATGAAGAGGAAGATAGCTGAGTATGTGTCAAGATGTCGATGTGCCAGCAGGTGAAGATTGAGCACCATATGGTAAATTGAAGCCTCTAGATATTCCACAGTGGAAGTGGGATAATATTACTATCGATTTTGTATCCAATTTACCCAGGTCCAAGAAAGGTCATAATGCTATATGGGTGGTTGTGGACAGATTCATGAAAGCGGCTCACTTCATCCCTATCTGGTGGAAGAAATCTGTAGAGAGTTTATTAGATTTGTATGTGAGAGAGTGGTCAGATTACATGGCATCTCAGCGTCGATCGTTTCTGACCGAGACTCCATATTCACTGCCAGATTTTAGAGGAGCATGCAACAGACATTTGGCACAAGACTGAATTACAGCATCGCATTTCACCCAAGTCTGATAAGACTATTCAGACATTAGAGAATATGGTGCGAGCATGTGCACTAGATTGGAAAGACAACTAGGATGAGCATATTCATCTAATCGAATTTGCTTATAATAATAGCTACCATTTCAATATCGGGATGACACCATTCGAGACTTTATATGGCAGAGCTTGTCGCTCATCCGCTCACTGGGGTGAAGTAGGAGAAGAAAAAATTATGAGTAAAGAAGAAGTGAAAGAAGCAGTTGAATATGCCGAGAAAGTGGAGCTGATCAAATAAAGAATGAAGACAGCACATGGCAGACAGAAGAGTTATGCTAATAAAGGCAGGCGTAAGCAAATTTTTCAGGCTGGTGATCAGGTCCTGCTGAAGGTATCTCTCATGAAGGGAGTCATGAGATTCAGTAAATGAAGGAAGCTTAGCCCTCTGTATGTGGGACACTTCGAGATACTAGAATTAGTAGGTGAAGCAGCATGCAGGCTGGCCCTGTCACCTTCCTATGGGTGAGTGCATAATGTGTTCCACGTATCCATGCTTAAGAAGTACAAGCATGACGCTGTCAATGTTTTACAGATCGATGAGCCAAATCTAGCTGCTGATTTGACTTTTACCGAGTATCCGACACATATCGTAGAACGCAAAGTACAACGTCAAAAGAATAAAGATGTGCAGATGGTCAGAGTAGTATGACGTTTTTATCATGGCAATGAGGCCACGTGGGAACTTGAATCAGAAATGTGCAAAAAATTTCCACATCTATTCGGTAAGTCATCTACTTAGTGCAAAATTCGAGGACGAATTTTCTTTTAAGAGGGTAATGATGTAACACCCGAAAAAAAGAGATTTAAATTTCAAAACACAACAGCTTTGGCCAGCTGGAGATAGGGTAAGATAACGTGCAAGTAATGGGTAGTTATATCAATTAAAAGTAAGATAAATGTAGGGCTGGAAAAAGGGTAATAAGGAGTTAAATGAGATTATGTGATCAGCCCTCTCAAAACCTTACGTCACAGCACCAGAAAGATTAATCCAGTCGGCTGCCCTCATCACATCCGCCGGCAAAGGAGAAGAATTTCTGCAGAGAAACTCACGTGCTGTGAGGAAAAATCCATATATCCTTCTCTATTTTCTTGATGTTCGCCTGCAATACCTCTTACACCTCTGTGGTATTGGTTGTCCCACAGGTGAAGGAGACCCTGCACGGGAGAGGAGACAAGTTCAAGGACGACAAGAGGGATACATCCGCCAGTGACTTAAATGAGTTAGGGTCAGAAATCGATCACGAATCAGGTGGGTGAACTCGAAATCCCTCTGCATAACATAAATAGAATTATGCCATAATTATTTTTGTGAGAAATCTTGTGACATGTTCCTGGCCGAATGGAAAAAGTGAAAGAAATGAATCGATTGATTGTCTCCATGTTCTTTGATTCCTGATTTGTCGTTGTTTGCTGCTATGTATGTGTTCCTTGTAATGATTCCTTGTTTAGATGATCATTTGGGAGTAGTAATTTCATTTAGGATTGAAAACTCTCGAATTTTGATGCCTAATAAAAATCTGTTTCACGACAACCGATCGACCGATCCAGAGATATTGGTCAACCGATCCAGAGATATCGATCGACCGATATGTCCCAGTCCATCCGTGTAAAGATCGATCGACCGACCGATAGAAATCGGTCGACCAATCATTCCCTCCTGACCGCGTGGTTCGGTCAACCGACCGACCGAGGCCCATTACACAAGCGCAGTATTATCGGTCGACCGATCCAGAGATATCGGTGGACCGATACAAAATTGTCGATCGACCGACTAGGAGAGACCGTCGACCGAATCTTGGAGTCTGACTTTACTTTTTATTACTGTTTAATCTAGATTTTTGCACGATTATTATATGTTCTCCCTGTTGATTGATCAATTGTATGACTGAATCCCATGACTTGTTATTGATATGTTCTTTCTGTGATCCAATCCTTCTTATAGAACGAAAGAATGATAAATTGATACAGTGGTTAATAGTAAAAAATGAAAAGATAAATGGTGGGTGGTCAGCCTATGCCAAGTGCTTATAGTGAAGGATCGCTCCCTTAGCCATGGCTTGATCAATAATTGGCTGCACAAAGCTATATTATTTTGCTCGGTGTAAAATTCCTAAAGTTAAAGGCACCTAAAGTCACTTAGGTTAAGAAAAAGGTTTAAGAATAAATAGAATGTACAAATAATATGAGTATGATAGTAAATGAAGTATGATTATTAATACAGTATGATAACTACATCCTTTCATGATTATGAGATTGTTATATGACATCTTCCCTCTTTTATCCATTGATATCTCTACTCAAATGATCTTATGCTCACTACCTGATCTTGATTGAAGCACTCACTGATTCTGTCTAATCCTATTTATTTGTTATGCATTGAGTAATTATATTGATTCTCCACTAGGCTGTATAACTTACGGGAGGACTTCCTCCCATGTTTTGATTTCCACAAGGCCAGGTCAGTGATGGTGTTGAGATCTTGTGCCGCGATAAGCTCAAGCGATAATAAAGCACATGAACTGAAAAGGGCCTAATTATCATTTCTGTCCTTTCCGCATTTATGAACTTTGAATTCAGATGTTACATTTATCATGGAGACTTTGTACTACTTTTAGACTTCCGCTATTATGATATTCCTATTTTTCCTCTTTATTTCCATTACTGACGTGTCACTATTTTTGATTGAGTCTTAGTCAAGTTTTGGTCAAAGTTGTAGTTTTTCGTAGCACCTTCAGATAGATTCTCGCCACGTGGCGTTGGTCGATTTGGGAGCGTTACATTTATGGTATCAGAGCCACTATTTAGGCTCTCTTGACGTCTTATTGTATAGTATGATATGGGAAAGGTTCATGTGCTATCGCTGAGCTGTCGCCACACTCTCCACCGAAAAAAGGATTGTAAGTCAAGTTTATGTTTATCATATAGTAATGAGTTTTAAGACGATCAGAGAGGATCCAGGAGCTAGAGGCCGAGTTGGCCCAGATTGCTCCTGAGGCGCCAGAGGGCCCACTCACTGAGTCACAGACCTTAGATCGGCGAGGCCGAGGACGGGTTCATGGTCGAGGCCGTACCACCAGCCGCGGTCAAGGACGAGGCTGCAGCTCGAGGGCACAAACACAGAAGAGTATGTTGATGAGACTGACCTACTTGAGGGAGTCAGACTGGAGGCAGCTAGCCAATGGCCAGACGTCGCACGCGGAGACCCCGACATGAGGCTTCGGAAGACACTATCCAGGCATTCTTGAAGCTACATTTTTCACATTTTGATGGCAAAGTAGACTTCTTCAAGGCAGAGCAATGGATAAAAAACTCTTGACTGCATATTCAAGCTGATGAGGTGTGCTGAGGAGCGCAAGGTTCTATATGCTACTCATATGATTACTGACACTGCTATGGGATGGT
This sequence comes from Pontederia crassipes, assembly GCA_030549335.1. Classification (NCBI taxonomy): domain Eukaryota; kingdom Viridiplantae; phylum Streptophyta; class Magnoliopsida; order Commelinales; family Pontederiaceae; genus Pontederia; species Pontederia crassipes. The sequence continues at coordinate 43,614,901 of CM060195.1, forward strand.
GGAAGACCACAAGAGCTACCAGATTCAGGGGGCTGGAGGAGGAAGAAGTATCCTGAACTGAGTCTAAGAAGGTGTTTGCTGCCCGGTACACTCCTGAACACGATCGGGTCAGTAAACATGAGGCTGCAAACTTGAGCAAGGAACCATGACAGTTGTATACTACCATACTCAGTTCATTATGCTAGAGCAGTACTGCCCAATACCATTTGAAGGACGCATCAGGGCAAACAAGTTCATCAATGATATACAACAGGAGTTGAAAACTGAAATCCTATCTGGGGACTGTGACATGCTGAAAAAGACAGTGAGACTGGCTACACGCATGGAGAAGGACCAGGCCAAACGGAAATCAAAAGCCCCAGCCAAGTCAGCAGAGCAGCAACGACCTCGGACTGAAGATCGTCGATCATTCAGGAGGGACGATCGCCATCAACGACCGATTGCCAAATTCATATAAAATGCCCATTTAACAAAAGTGTATATCACAACATGGATTAAAAAAAGTGTAACTAATTTACAACATCAATTAAACAACAAAAATTTATAGGGCCAAGGATTAACAACATGGATTAACAACAATCTCAGCGGCGGCAGGGCGGGCGAGCTTGGCGACAGCGGGTGACGCGAGCTCGGTGGCGGCGGGGCGCGAGCTCGGCGACGACAGTGCACAAGCTTGACAATGGTGGGGCGGGCAAGCTAGACAACGGTGGGGCGACACACTTAGATCGGCGGGGGGCGCGACATGCGTGAGGTTGGCAGCGAAGCCCGGAGGCAGGCGCGATGACACACGGAGATCGTCAGGGGTCGACGTGAGGGGGGTCAATGACGCTTGGCGGATCTGGCCGAAGGCCATGCAGATCGGTCCATCGACGACATCAATAGGAGAGAAGATAGATTTGAGGGACAAGATCTAGCATCGACATCAAGGAGGCAGGCTCGCCAGTGACAAGGGGTCGTGGGGGTTAGCGGACGGGCTCGGAGGAGGTCGTCGCAGGTCAGCGAGGTCGGCAGGGTTGCAAATCTGGACGGGGGTCGCGGGGGTCTATAACGGGCAGATCTGCAGTGGATGGGCTCGGAGGAGGTCACTGCGGGTCGACAATTGCTCGTCGCTAGTTGGATAGTGGATAGGAGAAACAAAGAGGGGAGAGAGAGAGAGAGAGGAGAGGAAAAAATGAGTTCGCATCCAAGGGTTTCTAGCTTTTTATAACCGGTCGAATCGGGCTCATCCCAGACCGCGCAGTGAATTGAGAACCGCCCCATTTTCTCTCTCTCTCATATTTGCGCTAGTCGTCCATTGTGAAGTTGGGGATGCCCATTTTTTCCCATTTTTTCAATTTTGATTGTAAGTTAATTAAATACATAAACAATTCTTATTTTAAAAAAATGTTGTTGTTGAAGGGAAATGTTTACTTATATCGCCAAACCTATAATTAATGATGACAAATTTGAATGATCATTAATAATTACTTTTAACGACCGAAATATATTTTTTAGAGATGAGCATTTTTACCTTTCGTTAATGATGCATTTAATAATGTCCATATTTATTTCTGAACATTATTGACTATTGGACTTAATGGGCGTGTCCCCTATTTAAAGGAGGGACACAGTGTCTCCCCTCTTCTTATTCATCAGATCAAGAATCAATGAATCAGATTCAAAGTTTTTAAATGGAAATGAATAAAATAAGATCCATAGATTTTTAATCCAACAGATAAAAGCATAGGAGACACGGTGTCCCTCCTTTAAATAGGGGACACCTTCATTTTTTCCTGACTATTTATAATGACTATTTTTTTGTCTCGACACTAATAGTTGATCGTTAAAGACCCTTTTCTTGTGTGTGTGTGTGTGGGGGGGGGGGGGGGGGGGGGGGGGGGGGGGGGGACACCCCACCCTTTCACCGGTGGAGGGGAGCCCCTCCCTGATGAGCTAGTTGCCAAAGGGGGGTGATGCCCCTATTTTTTATTTTTTAATGATTCCATGTCGAAAAGTTGCTCACGTGGAGGAGAGAGAAAAGTGTCACGCGATAGCACAAACAAAAAAAGACCGATCATAGGTCAAAAAAGTAGTTAGTGAAATAAGTTAATAGATGAAGAATAATTTTGTTACAAAGTGAAGTTGAAGGATAATTATGAGAAAATATTAAAATTATAGGACATTTGATGAAATTTATCCTGATTGTTTGAAGAAAAAATTAACAAAGCAAACTTTGAAGAAATCTTGAAAGTACAAAAAAAATGTTTCATGTAAAGACATTTGTCTAAAAAAGTAAAATTGAAGACAAAAAAATTAACAAAGCAAACTTTGAAGGAATCTTGAAAGTACAAAAAAATTGTTTCATTTAAAAACATTTGTCTAAAAAAGTAAAATTGTGAAATGTTTACCAAACACTAAGGCTGAACCAAGGTTCCTTCTAAATTCTTGGTGAATAATTGAATTGATAGATTAGTTCAATGTGTCTTTAGATAGAGTGAAACATAATGATGAGGAAGTAGGAAGTTGATGCGATAGGAGGAAATTGATGTGATGATTAATTTTTTGTGAGTCTTGAATTAAAAATAATTATTATAAATGTAAAGTATAATTTTTTTTATAAATAAAAATAAAATTAAAAAGTTAAACAAATATATTATTTAAATATAAAAATCATTTTTAATTAATTATATTTAATGAAATATTAATTTTGTAATGAAATAATACATAATAAATAATATTATATTCAATATTTTATTATACATATTTATGTTTATTAAATAATTTGTTTTATAAGAGAAATATGTGAGAGAAAAGAAAAAGAGAAAAGAAAAAACGAAATTAAAAAAAGAGTTTTTCCCTCTGATCTCATGAATTATGAACTTTTTTCATATCTATGAACGACTTTCGAATATTCCGCCGACATCTCCTAAACTGTCGCTTTTTCACTTAAGTCATCCATCAATCTCCGTTAATGTTTTTCGTTAATTTTCATTTTTTTTTATTTATGAAATGACCACACTGACCTCGCACAGTTCATACATAGTGAGAGGAGGGGCGACAAGCGACAGACCTGGTGATAGTGAACGAGGGGAAAGGGGTGTTTGGCATGCCGGGGCCTAATGAAAGCGGTGGACTGAGTCAGCGTATAAGGCAGTGATGGCGAACAGGGTGGCAGTGGTGATAAAGAGCATGAAGGACATGAATAGCGTAGGGAAGGAGACGTTTGACCTGCAAATGAGGAAGCTCGGGAGGCTGAACCACCACAATGTGCTGCCTCCTTTGGCCTTCCACTGCAGGAAGGACGAGAAGTTGCTTATATACGAATACATGAACAATGTGTGTCCCCTCAAATCTGATGTGTACCACCTCGGCATCCTTCTACTCGAGCTGCTCATTGGCGAAGGGGGGGATGACGCCCCCTTCTCTCTCGTGTGCATCAGTAGAGAGAAGGGAGTGTCGCCCCCTCTATCACGCCGACAAAGGGGGGCCAACGCCCCCCTCTGTCGCTTCGGCGAAGGGGGTTTGACGCTCCCCTCTGTCGCTTCGACGAAGGAGTTTGACACCCCCCTTCTCTCTCGCATGCGTCGACGAGAGAGAAGGGGGGCGTCGGCCCATTCTATCGCATCGGCGAAGGGGGCCGACACCCCCTTCTCTCTCACGTGCGCCGACAAGAGAGAAGGGGGGCGTGTTGCTCCTCGTTGTCGCGCCGGTGAAGGGGAGGCCAACGCCCCCCTCTGTCGCATCGACGAAGGGGCATCAGCGAGGTACTGTCGCCTCTCGTTGCATCTGAATTGTGCAAAGTCAGTTTAAGCATTTCATAAATAAAAAATGAAAATTAATGAAAAAGTTAACAGAGGTTAATGAATAGACTTAAGTGAAAAAGTGACATAGTTTAGAAAATGTCAACAGAATATTCAAAAATCATTAATAGATGCGAAAAAAATTCATAATTCATAAGAAATTAGAAAAAAAAAACCTTTAAAAAAGGTGTTGTATCAAGTAAAAAAACAAAACTTGCTACAACCTCCAATTTCTGATGGAACCGGAGGACAAGAACTTGACCCTGGTTCCAAATTATTTAATGCGACCAGGTTTGACCTTAAGAACTAGGGCGCATCCTCAAGTTTGAAGAACCAGGCTGAATCCAAGCTTTAGTTTACCTAAATTAACATAAAAGAAATTATCTAGATGGAATTTAAAAGCTCTCCCAAAGGCAACTCATTTCCATTGAGTTTAAGAAAAAAAAATAGCGTGAGGGTCACGTGAGAAGAGCGGTCGACACGAACCGGTTCATCATAGTGATCCGATCGTGGTCAGCATTTTAGGGCAGCAGAACAGAGAGGCTTCAGCAAATCGAAGAAAAAACAGGGAGGAGAAAGAGATGAAAAGAATCCCCTTAATCAAGTTTCCCGTGAGGCACCCGAAGCCCTCAGGTTTTCTGTCCATCACTCGAATCGATCTTCTTCTTCTTCTTCTCCTCCTCTCTCTCTCTTCCTGTCGATTTCTTTTCTCAATTTTGGCGGCTTCGAAATCTCTGAAAAAGAAACTTATAATTTCCTATTGTTTTCTTATTTGCAGCAGCTCCTCCGGCTTCCAACGATGTGACCTTCTTCAAACCAAGTAAGATGCTGGCCTTTTTAAAGCATAGACATATGATGCCTTTTTCCTGTGTTGCGATTAGAATGCGAGCATGAGTTGATCGAAAAATTATCCCAAATTGATGCCTGTTCATTTGTTATTCTTTCATACGTTATCACACTTCTTCCATATGCTCATGAAGGGGGTTCGTGAATTGAGTTTTATGTGGAGATGACAAGATAAAAAATTCGTTCTTTTTCCTTCTTATATCCGCTCTGAAAATGTCATGTATGTATGAAGGATTCCTGGTGAATTAGTCATGATCTTGTAGGCAGACAAAATATGTCCACTGACTATGCGATAATAGTTGGCTGAATTTGGTGTTTTGGTAGAAATTGTGACTAGAATGCAATGGATTCAACACATTATGATTCTTAAAACCAAGTATTCGATACATGTATGGTTCCAATGGCAATGAGCCGTGCATGCTGCCCGGTCTGTTCCATCTTTTTCATGTGAGAATGGTTCAATGCATTTGAGCAATATATGTTGTGGAACTTCTGTATAGTTGTTTGACTGTTTCTATGGTTTTTTTCACGTTATTTCTTGTTTTCATGTTTGTTTGTGTAACAGGATCAACTTCAGCGTATAAACTTTTGAAACTTTCCTATTTATTATTGTGGACATTATGTTTTGATGTCTTTGGTCATAATACAAAATTATGAGCTCTCCTGAATTTAACTTTCTGTAACAGATTTCTGTAGAATTCCCAAATACTTGTTATGAAACAAACACTTTGGCAAGCTGAACAACATGTACAGATGATTATGATATTAGTATTGAAAAATCATATTAAATGTTCCAATTCGACAATTTCTGTTGATTATTTTGATGGTTGGTCATGTTCATTCTAGTATATATATCCAATTAAAGAAAGAGAACTTGCATGCAGCTGACAATTACTAACAAACAACAACAACAACAAAGCTTTATCCCACTAGGTGGGGTCGGCTACATGGATCATTCGACGTCATTCCGCATTCGTTGATCCATGTTCATGAGATTCGACAAAATTTTACGCTGGCTGTCGGGGCTTAATACAACCCTCCTCCTTTATCCAGGCTTGGGACCGGCTTTTGTTCATGTCGACAATTACCAAAGCTAAAGTAATTATTACTACTAGGCATTACTACAGTCTATATGCATAACTAAGCCTAATGAAATTTAATATATTTGCCGTGGACCGGATCATAAGTCTGATTATCGATGTTAAATCACGAAATTGAGAGATAAAGAACAAAACCTTGTACGTGGTTTGTTATTCAATTTATTGATGCATGTTCTTTTTTTATTTGATGAATGTTAGTTTATTCCCGTGTTCTAACTCAGAAATCTCATATTTTGTTTATCCATGTGAAGATTTGACATCGCAGAAGCCGAAACCTCCAGCATCTGGTGATGGTCCAAGCTATAGATTCAAATCTGATGTTCCTGCTCCACCTACCAACACTGCCGTAGGCGGGAAAGCTTCACTTTTGCCAAAGAGGACACCTGTCTCAGAACAGGAAATTGAGGCCATTCTGGTATCCATTATGTCTTTTTTTTTAAAGAACTGCATCTAGATATCTACTTGGTCAACCATAGAGAACTGTTAAGCTTGCTATCAATTCTACCAAAACAACTTTTAGGGCAAGTTTTTGGTTTGTATTGTACATTTGGTTTCATACTGTTAGAATGTGTGCCAATCGACTTCACTTATGTTAATGAAGATTACAATACAATTTAGTATCTTGGATTTTTCGTTAGGAGACAGTATTGTCGTTCACCTCTCAGTTTTCGTAAATGCATGGTCCTAAGCTGTTCGAATCCTCCTTGAATGATCTATAGATCATTATTCTTGGTCTTGTCTGATTTTAATCTAATATATATGGCACATAAAGAAAGTTCCTCATGTTATCCAAATATGCTAGCATTTTTTTCCTTCTTTCATGTGACAGTAGTATTTATTCCTCTTTTATTATGAATGCCATATCTAGAGATGAAATTTGGTTCCATAAACATTTTTTCCATCTCTTAAAAGTTTCTGTGAAGTGCATTGTTGGTTCAGTAATTGTTGTAAATGAATCCAGCATTTGTCGACACCGTATCACTCTATTTTTATTCTCATGTCGACACCTGAGATTGGTGGAGTCTGGAGGGATTTTACGCTCCTCTTTCTAGTGGTAATTCCTTTTTTCTTATCAAAGTTAATGACATTTCTGACACAATGTTGTCTGTCGTTATGTTTGCAGTTGGGTGGCTGTTTCTGATTCTGCTTGCTGGGGTGGTCTTTTAGTTTCGTCTCTGTCTGAATCCTTGCAGTATGACACTGCTAGTGCCAATATAAAATGGATAAAGACTTGGGATCTTCATGGTGGTCTGTATTTTGCTCAATGTTGAGGTTCCCTTCATGCTTCTCAGCACAATTTCTTTTTCACTGTCCCATTTTAAAATAATTCTTAAGACGTTTCCAGAGCTTACATATCTAAAATACAAATAGTTATATTTCCCGTGCGGAACCAGGTGCTTGTGTAGGGCTAATGTTGAATTTGCAGCTCATTCATTCGTCTTCTTGTACAATTCAATCTTTGCATGTGTGTTAGTGCCTATGACTAGGTCTCTTCGAAGAATAAAGATTCCTGTTTGGGTGTGGGTTGATTGTTGACAGTATTGCATGGGTAAAAGATTACTTCTAAGTGTTCTTTTAAGAAATAGATGCAAACAATCCATTTGGGACAACATGAGCTTACACATTGGCATTTCGCCGTTAACCATAGAGCCGATGCAAACTAGATTCTACTGTATCTTCCAAAACTAATCGATTCCAGACTAATGCTATTGTCATATTTCTATTACAAATGCTCTATTTGAATATTGTATCCTGTATCCCCCCTTTGGCCAGTGATATCTATCTTCTGAAACTTAATTGCAACGGGAAGGCAACAAACCTTTAGCTATATAAAAAAAAGAACGCATGGATGAGTTATTGACCTAAATGAGCTGTTGGGATATCTTGATTGAAACCACTTCTCCTTTTGCCCCATTCCTCATCACCTGATACTTAATCTGTAGCCCTGTGTGCACATTTCAAATTCCATGCTATGAATCGACTGTAAAAGAAGGAAATTTTCTCCTATGCTTCGTAATTGCATGGGATTGAGGCTTGGAAAAGTTGAAACTCACCATCATTGGGCTGGAGATTGGTGTTAACTCCCACGGCATGCTGGCACAGCCTCGCTTTTGGCTGCCAGTCGTCGGCCTTCCCGATCCACGAGTTGGTATTCAAAATACCTGCAAAAGCATTATCAGGATGGCTGTCATATTCTCATCTTTTCATCTCCTGCTCGCGGGAATCATTTGGTTGTTTGCTTATAATACCAGTAGCACAGGAAACTCTCTTGCACTCGGCGTCGATTTCAAAGATAGCGCCGGTAGCTGCAGTGGCCGGCTTCTCGATGCGGTGCGAAACCACGTCCTCGTACTCCCAGCTGCCGTCCTTGAACCCTTCTTCCAGGAACAGCTCCAGATGTCGCGCGTCCAGCACCTGCATCGTTCCTGCGTTCAAGACGTGTCGTTAGATTAACTTTCAGCAACATCAGCAACCGTCCGTTCTTCCACGGTTCCGCGACCTTACCTTCGCAGGTGTTGAGGTTGCACACAGGGCACCGGACCAGCTGTAGATCTGAGCAGTTCACTTAACATATATTAGAACTTTAGCGCGGAATTAAGATTAGAAATGACCGGGAGTAGTTTCAGTTGTACCAGCAATCCAGGTGCCAGTGCGGACGTTGGACATCACGCACGTCCCTGTTGTCTGGACGGATCTGAGGGCGTTCTCGCCGACGCGAGGCAGTCTCTTGGGCAGCAACAACGTCTCCGTCAGGAGGACGACCGGCGAGGCCAAGAAGAAGGCGCCTATCCGCATCCAATCTACGAATCCACCGCCGTCACGGGCACAACAACGTCAAGCTTACGAAATGGCAGGAAATTTCTCGCAGAAAGTGAAATGCCGAACATTTTACCGATGTGCTTGTCCTGCTGCCGGAAGGCGTAGGAGTGGCTGCCGTCTGCGGGGAAGAAAACGGACACGTGTCAATCGTGCAAATATGTGTTGCATTGGCGGGAGAAAGCCCGACAAGGAGAGTACCAAAAGCGGAGGCGTAGAGCTCCCTCCAAGAGAAGGACACGCGTCGAGGGAGCGGAGCCTGGAGGTCACGTAGGAGGGCATAGCGCCAGATGCTCTCGTCGGTCATCAGACGGTCAAACCAGCGGCTGGCGACGCTGAGCCGGACGAGATCCTTGCCGTCCAAGTACTTGGCCACCTCCGTCCAAATATCCACGTGGAATCTTTTTTACCCAAAACGAAAACATGGAAATTAGTAAAACTACGAAATTGCTGAATTAATTATCACGATTCCCGAACCTTCCACGTAATTTTGAATTTTTTAAATGCGAATGATAAAAATAATATTTAAACTTCTCCCTCCTTATGAGGGGTGTAGGAATTCGCGGCTATCAAAACTATAGAACGACCTTCATGAAAGCAATAGACCAAAGACAATGGCTACGATTAATGCTGACGACAAACGGACTCCGCGAGATGAAATGAAACGGGGAAAACAAACATATAGGTCGAAAACCAAATGACGAAGACAAATTGGAATGAAGAAGCATAAAAAATTGGGATCGACGGATCGATCTCCCTGCCATCTCCATTCAATCACCTCAGGTCGTGAAAAAGGAATGGGAATCGCAGCTATTCGGATCAGAAACCAAAGTTTCAAATCGGGAACTCCCATCGATTCGATTTATCAATGTAACAGTGATCCGATCGTCTTGTTTCATCAGTAAAATTTAGAATCACAAAAGACTATTGAGGAACTCTACTTGCAGACTACAAAATCAATTCCTACGGAGGGAAGTTGAGAGGGGGAGGGATCTCACAAGTTGAAGCAGGAGTGGGGAGTGAGGAAGGTGGCACCGGGTGAGGTACAAGAAGCGAGGGTGGACCTCCGCCCGCTCTTGTTTCGGTGGTGCTGCTCATTCTCCACCGGAGGATTGATGACAAGCGCTCCGGCTCCTCTCTCCAGTGGACTCAGCTGCGCCATCGTCATCCCCCGGGCCCTCGTGGTGGCGGAAGCCTTCCCGCCTCTCCTAGCTCGCTTCTTCGAGGGACCCGCAGGTGTCTCCGGCGGTGGAGACGTTGATGCGTCCGCCTCTCTTCGTCCTCGGCCTATCTCTATCGCCCGCTTCCTCCCGCTCCGCGTCCTCTCCACGACCGGTGACGCTGCTTCCATTTCTCCTCCTCGTCGGAGATCGATTGCAGTTGAGACAGACGACGATGTACGCGATTGCAATATCCCCATTTGCTCCTCCGCTCCTGCCGTGTTTATAGGCGCGCGAGTGCTCCACCGTCTCGAACAAATTTAAAATTTTGAATCATCGCATTACAAAAAGCCCTCCGGGCTTCCAGAAGGAGAGAGAGCACGAGACCGTTCCAGTGGCGTTCCTGTAATTTTTATACCAAAAAGCGTTTGAGCTTACTGACACGGTGACACGTGTCAGTTTGCAACAGCTCATATTAGCTGTCTTCTTCTCGTCTCGCGTGGCATGCGACCATTGGGTAGTTCTTGTGGGATCCGATTGGCATAACAGAGTACAACCGCCTAGCTGGAGTAAGATTACAGGACGGTGAGTTAACCCGTTCGTTCCGATTTTGAAAGCATCGATTAGCAATGCCAACTCCTTTTTCCAACACCAACTTTGTTGTGGTTGTTTCAATTACCATCTGTGTGACGCATAACGAAACAACGAGCATTAATTTGACAACTGAATAATCACAGAGGGCCTGTTATTGCACTTTTGCATGAAACTTTAGCTATACAACACTGTTTATGCCAGGGCTACAAGCCTACAACAATTCAACTGCAGCCCACATCTGGTGGAAAAAGGATGAAACAAAAGACTTGACATATTTCGATACCATACGAAAAAGGATAATATCATATGCCTCTGTGCAATGAGAGGTCAAGCAGCTTGATCTCTTTCGGAACCACTTGTTTTTCGAAGTTTTCAAAGACCAAAATTTAGCGAGTGATCACCAATCAATTGCGTCCCAGTTGATAAAGCGTTCATTCATCAGGTATTTGTCCACCTCGACTGCCGCCTTCCGGCCCTCGGTGATGGCCCAAACGACCAGCGACTGGCCACGTCGGCAGTCTCCGGCAGCAAAAACGCCGTTCACGCTGGTCACATATCGTCCGTTAGGTGTCCGGAAGTTTGATCGGGGATCCAACTTCACCCCCAGCACATCAGCAACGGTCTGTGAAAGTCAAAATAATAACTGTCCAGTGTACTGAAACTGAGTATAAATGTAGCAAGAGTTCGACTTGTAGCAAATTTTGCACTTTAACAGAAAGATTCATGGACATGAAAATATGTGAGGCTGAGGACGGACACAAACAAAGTATAGTTAAAACATTTGTCTTGGAATTTTCATCAACTCAATATCAAAATATAGCTGCTGGATATCTTGCAAATGATCTGGTGATAGGCCATGGAGAATAACTGAAAGGGAAAAGATTGAAGAAATAGAATTACCGGTTCAGGGCCAAGGAAACCCATGGCCAGAAGTACAAGATCAGCTTCAATTGTCTCTTGGGAACCCTCCACTTCTTCAAATCGAAGCCTGCCACTAGCGTCCTTCGTCTGCTGCACACGAACAACTTCCAGGCCCTTCACGTTTCCTTGTTCATCCCCGACAAACCGTTTTGTTAGGACACTATATGATCGCGGATCCTGTCCAAACTTGGCCTCTGCTTCTTGGTGGCCATAGTCAACCCGGAAAATTGTAGGCCACTGTAAAATAATTGTTCATCAGATTTACCCAAGAAAGCTAAGGGTTAATACCATACTATAAGTTTATAAAATCTTTTCTTTTATATACGAAAATCAAGAGACAAATTATGAGCTATTGTCAGGTGAAGAGCTGAACCTGAGGCCATGGGTTGTTGGGAGCTCTTCTTTGAGGTGGCTTTGGAAAGAGCTCAAGATTTACAATGTTTGTACAACCATGCCTAATGGATGTCGCAATGCAGTCAGTTCCCGTGTCCCCTCCACCAATAACTACCACCTTCTTTCCATCAGCAGATATATATTTGCCATCCTGTAGATTGCTATCAAGCAAACTTTTGGTATTTGCAGTAAGGAACTCCATAGCAAAATGGATTCCTCTAAGTCCCCGCCCTTCAATAGGGAGATCTCTGAATGATATAAAGAACTAGCTAGTCAGAATTATGTTTCAAATATTCAAAACATGAATTGTCACATTATGTTGATTACACATATTCTGAATGGCTGCTAGACAGTCACAGATGATGAAGGTAACAGGAAAGAAAATATGAGATAATTGGATGATACATATGCAGTAACTTAAACATGATCATTCATAAAATAAATATGAACATTGTTGTACAAGATAAAAAGATACAAGTGTATACCTTGGTTTTGTAGCTCCACAAGCTAACAGAATCGCGTTACTCATACCACGAAGGCCCTCGAGGGAGTACAAGGGATCCTTCCCAACATGAGCATTTGTCACAAATTTTACGCCTTCTTTCTCCATAAGGTTGACACGGCGTTGAACAACATTGACCTTGTCTGTTTTCATGTTAGGAACTCCATACATCATCAAACCACCTATCCTGTCAGCACGTTCAAAAACAGTAACCAGATGGCCTCTCTTATTTAGTTCATCAGCTGCAGCCAAACCAGCCGGCCCACTACCCACAATAGCGACTTGTTTCCTGCACAAAACAAACCAAATATTAGATGGCTGATTTTTCAGAGTGGCACTCATATATAATCTGAATCACAACTGCACTCATCTTCCTGGGTATGGTATTATGAGCTAGCAGGTCAGGTAATCCAACAAAAATACAATAAGATGATACAGAAGGAAAAAGAAAATAGAGAAGGTTTCCTACCCTGTTCTCTGAAGTGGAGGACGAGGCACCATCCATCCGTTTGCAAAGCCTTTGTCTATGATAGCACACTCAATACTTTTGATAGATACAGGGTTTTCAATAATGCCAAGAACACATGAAGCTTCACATGGAGCAGGACATACGCGACCAGTAAATTCTGGGAAATTATTCGTCTCTAATAGCCGATACAGTGCTTCTTCCCACCTTTCTTGATAGACAAGCTCATTGAATTCTGGTATCTTATTTCCGAGAGGGCAACCAGACTTATCGTGTGCAACAACCTAGAGTACCAAGTCAAGGAAAGAACAGAATTACAGTGAGTAAGATTGAACTTCCAATAGAACAACTTAGCAAATGACAGATAATGTAAATCTAATTGTAGTCCCCTATTGGGCAGAAGAGTAGAAGCGCTTGCTTAGAAAACCCAATTCAGACAATAAATGTGGTAATTGTTTCTAACCAAGATCTGAAAGAACTAAAAAAAATGAAAGCAGAATAGGACACAACGTAGAAGACATTTCATCAATGGAAAAGAAGGCTTCACATCTTACGACAACTCCAGAGAATTGTAGCCCATGACTTTCGAAATAAAAGAAAAGCTTGATTTGCATTTACTTTTCATAATGTCATGATGAGATCCTCTTTAATATGGGAAAAATAATTTCAACTAGCACAACCCTAATCTTATGTGATGATAAGGCATTCGAAAGATGGTCATTTTTTTCTCCAACAGAATTGAAAGAAAGAAATGCATTCCATCATTATTCCTCATGTTCAATGATTAACAACTTACCATTTAGAATGGAATATCAAGATTCTTATTGTTATGCATTTTATGTACGTGCTGGTAGTTGGAAGCCATTTCTCCTTACGAAATTGGTTAATTTAAATTCCAAAAGAAAAACTAATGGTTTTGAATCCTCCATCTAATAACCCTTTTAAGATTAAATAGAACAGGAAATGGATGATTTAGATACTATCTAATGCAACTTGTTAGTCCACTTACCTGATGGCAGAATGGAGTTCCACAATCCATGCATCTAGCAGATTGTGTTTTCAGCAGTTTTCCAGACTTGGATTCCTCAGCTACTTCTTTCCAGTCCTGGAGTCGTTTAATAGGATCTCTGTATGAAATACTCTGGCGCTCATAAGCAAGAAATCCTCGTTCCTTGATAGGATTGGCTATTACACTTGGTCTCTTTGTTGCTGAGTCTTGTACTTCCTGCAAAGAAGATTTGTCTTGGATAATTAAATATTATCTAATTCCGTCAGGTTTGGATAATTACTATCCCATGTAGTAATTTGAGGCAAAACCCCGAGTGCATGCTTCAACAAACATTCAAAATAAACATTGAGATGAAGGACTACTTCAGAAAAAATAACAACAGTAGAAAAAGTTTAATTTGTGAGGCAAAGGATTAAAGAAGCAATAAGTTCGGAAAGAAGGAAATGGGTGCCAGTTTCTTATTTTTCCTTTCCAAAGGAGAAAGTGGAGAAAATTTATTGGCAAAGATGAAAAAAGATGCAGCAGTATATGAGGAGATATATGAAAACTATGTTAACTGAAACCAGGACATAAAATTTTGAATTTTCCCACAAGAAATGAGACAATAAAGCCGAATTCTACCTTAACTAATTCTGAAAAAAAGGAACTCACCACATCCTTGTTATCTGTAGAAACCATTAGCTCCTTCTCATCATGATCTTTAGCAACTTTGGCAGGTTTAGCCACTTTGACTTTTCCAAGAGCCCTTTTGTACTCATGAGGGAAAACTTTCCAAAACTTCGGCACAAAATTGTCAAAATTGGAGAGGATTTCTTCTGCCAATGCACTTCCAGTGTGTTCATGATGTTGTTGTATCATCGTTTTTAATGTCATAATGTCCTTCTCATCTTCAACCTTTTCAAGATCATCTACAATTCCTTCATTACATCGAGTCTGAAATTTCCCATCAACATCAAGGACAAAAGCAATTCCACCACTCATACCAGCAGCAAAGTTTCTTCCAGTTTTTCCAAGGACAACAACAGTACCACCCGTCATATACTCACAACCATGGTCTCCAACACCCTCGACAACTGCTTTTGCACCTGAATTTCTAACACAAAATCTCTCAGCTGCCATTCCATTGAAATAGGCCTCACCAACTGTCGCTCCATAAAGAGCAACATTACCGATTACAATGTTGTCTTTTGGATCAAATTTGCTTTCTCTAGGGGGGTACACAACAATCTTCCCACCAGACAAACCTTTCCCAACGTAGTCATTGCTGTCTCCTTCAAGCTCAAGAGTTATTCCAGGGCATACAAATGCCCCAAAACTCTGTCCAGCACTTCCATTAAGCTTAATATGAATGGTATCAGGTGGAAGGCCATCCATATGATATCTCTTAGTAACCTCGTGACTGAGCATCGTACCGACTGCACGGTTTACATTCTGAATCGGCATCTCAATTTGCACTCGTGTTCCATTTTCCAGAGAATCTCTGGCCAACGTAATTAGAGCTTGGTCCAAAGCTTCTTCTAAACTGTGATCCTGCTTCTCAATGCAATACTGAGCTGCTTCTTTGCGAATTTTAGCAGCAGGCTTGAGTACAGACGATAGATCAATATTCTCTAGTTTTTCATTTTTCTGGACCACTTCCTTATCAATTTCTAGCATGTCCGAGCGACCAACCATCTCATTGACTGTACGGAAGCCTAACTCAGCCATGATCTCACGCACCTCCTCTGCTAACATGAAGAAGAAATTTATGACATGCTCCGGTTTCCCAGCAAATTTCTTCCGAAGCTCAGGGTCTTGTGTAGCAACCCCAACTGGGCATGTATTCTTGTGACACTTCCTCATCATGATGCAACCAAGTGTTATGAGAGGAGCAGTGCTGAAACCAAACTCTTCCGCACCCAGAAGAGCAGCAATTACAACATCTCTTCCATTTTTCAACTGGCCATCAGTCTGAAGTACAGTTCTGCCCCGAAGATTGTTTGCCACCAAAGCTTGGTGTGTCTCAGCCAAGCCTAGCTCCCAGGGCAATCCAGCATTCTTAATGCTAGTCCAGCGTGATGCGCCAGTGCCACCATCATGACCTGAGATCAAAACATGGTCGGCACGGCCTTTAACGACTCCACAAGCTATAACTCCTACACCAGCTTCAGACACAAGTTTGACACTGATTCGAGCTCCAGGGTTAGAGTTCTGAAACAAATAAAATAGTTCATCATCAAACTAGGGTCACTTAAACCAACATAGAAACAATGAAGAGAAACTAGGCATGATTTATCCCCAAAAAACTTATTTGTATCCTTCAAGTATTCTCTTGAACAAACAAGAGACTGCTCAACAGAATAAGATGAAGTATAAATTCATGTGCGTGCACTACTATATGTACAATGCAATATACATTTGACATATGAGCATACCTTTAGATCGTGAATCAGTTGAGCAAGGTCCTCAATTGAGTAAATATCATGATGAGGAGGAGGGCTGATGAGCCCTACTCCAGGCGTTGAATGTCTTGTAACTGCAATATCCCCTATCACCTTATGCCCTGGCAGTTCACCACCCTCACCTGGCTTTGCTCCCTGAGAATCATGAAGAGTGAATTATTGAGTTCAAAAGAAAATGGACAATCCATTGCAGTAGTTGCACATGGCTCAAAAGTTGTGGCACAAGTCATTTGAGGTTCAACCAAGAGGTGCTCAACAACAAATTTTAACAGATAAAGGCTTACCTGTGCCATCTTAATCTGGAGTTCGTCAGCATTTGTGAGATAATAACTTGATACTCCAAACCTTCCACTTGCAACCTGCTTAATTGCACTCCGTTTTGGATTTGCCGAACCATCTTCAAGAGCCTTCATACGTGAAGGTTGTTCACCTCCCTCACCTTGAAATGAAATTGGTGGTATTAGACACAGGAAGAATTGAGAACCTTGAAAGCCTTATTATAGTTGTAAACACTGAAACTATTCAAATGTATTACGTTACACATGAAACCAAAATTTATAAACATCCAAAGGCAATTATGATATTGCATGAAACAGCATACATGAAGATTATCAGAGAAATACAAAATTAGTGGTGCAAAGATAGCTAGATACATGGTGATAAGTTATGCATAAGTGCATAACTAAATTCTATCTTAGGAAAAAGATGTCACTATGATGAACAAATAAAAGAATAAGACATGATCAACGACTAAAAAATCATGTGTCCTATCAGAGAATTAAAACTTAGTGAACACAAACTCTTGTGTAAGTTGTGCTGAATTTAGTTTTTTTTTCAAATATGTCAGAGGGATTTTAAACAAAGTCGATAGCTTCAATTTGCTATGAAATCCCACTAAATTGAATACAAAAGTACCTGTATTCGATTTGCCTCCCAGTTTATTCATTGCAATCGCTAGGGCTGTATGTGCTTCCAATGATATTGAGCCATAACTCATGGCTCCAGTGCAGAAGCGTTTCACAATATCCTTAGCAGGCTCTACTTCGTCCAAGGAAACCTTCTCTGATGCATACTTGAACTTTAACACCCCCCGCAAGGTGCAAACTTTGTTCAACTCATAAATACGTTTTGAGTATTCTCGATAAGCTGCCACAGCATTTGATCTGGCTGCCTCTTGAAGCTTAGCCATGGCAAGGGGATCATTGAGATGCACTTCACCATCCTTTCTCCAGTGATAATCCCCAGGGTTAGGCAATGCAACAGCTTCTGCAGTTCCAGGTGGCGAGGGCCTGCTTGGAAATGCCAGCTCATGAAGCTGTAAAGCATCCCAAGCAAGCATTGCAAATGTAGCACCCTCAATTCTACTTGGAGTGTTGGTAAAACACTTTTCAATCACCTCGGAGGAAAGGCCAAGTGCTTCGAAAATTTGTGCACCTTTGTATGATGCTAAGGTGGATATCCCCATCTTAGCAAGGACCTTCATCATACCATAGTTGCTGGCTTTGAAATACTTTGTAACAAGTTCTTCTTGTGAATAAGTTGAGCCATCCTTTTTAAGAGGAATTTTGCCATCAACTTGCAAGCGCCAAATGGCTTCAATGGCTAAGTATGGACATATCCCATCTGCACCAAATCCAACCAAAGTACAAAAATGATGCACTTCACGAGGTTCTGCTGTGTCCACCACCAAACCGACTCTTGTGCGTTCATGCACTTTGACAAGATACTGATGCACAGCACCAACTGCAAGTAAGCAACTTACAGCAACACGCTCTGCTGAGAAACCTGATGCAAATGAAAGGTAGAGTAGTATCAGTGAAAAGTTTAGGTAGGATAATTCTATAAGATTATTTCCTAGCCTTGAGCATAATTGAATAAGATGCAAAAGGATAAAACAATGCCAACCATAAAAACTTCAAGATCAGAGATGCATATAAGAATGGAAAAAGTTGAATTATTTTTTTGAGAAGGGGGAAAAAGTTTAATTATAGTAGCATGGAATCATTTATATACAACAACAACAACAAAATCTTATCCCACTAGGTGGGGTCGGCTATATGGATCATACGACGCCATTCGTTGATCCATGTTCATGAGATTCGACAGGGTTTTACGCCGGCTGTCGGAGCCTAACACAACCCTCCTCTTTTATCCGGGCTTGGGACCGGCTATAAAACATAGGCGGAGTTCATGGAATCATTTATATACTAAAATGAAATCCACGAATCATTTGTATGTCAAGGTTGGGATAGTCCTTACCTCTGTCAGACAGCACCAGGATATTATAACCTTCATGGATAGCTTTATGGGCTTCATCACATATTCTGTCTAATGTCTGTTTCAGGCCATCCCTACCAAGTTCTTTAGGATACGTGGTGTCAAGTATTTTGCTTTTCCAACCTTTGTAGCCCATTTTCTTAAGGGCCTCTGTTTCATCAATAGTCAGTAGAGGCCCTTTTAAGGCAAGACGACTGCACTGCTCTTCAGTGGTTTCTGTTAGATCCCCTTCTGGTCCAATCATGCACTCCATAGATGTCACAATTTTCTCACGTATTGGATCAATTGGTGGGTTTGTGACCTGAGCAAACATTTGCTTGAAGTACTCAAATGTGAGCTTCTCTCTATTTGACATGACAGCCAAAGGAGCATCATTTCCCATTGATCCTAGTGCCTCAGTGCCATCTTTTGCCATGGGAAGGAGCAACATCTCCAAAGCTTCCACTGTGTAACTGTAGATAACTACATGAGTGAGATCAAGTACAAGAATCGAATTAAACATAGACAAAGAAAAATGAATCATCAAGCTTACCCAAAAGCTTTCAGTGGAGCCACGAGGCCTTCAATTCCCAGGCTTCTCTTATTGTTCTCGTCATTACCAGGCTAGACAAGAGAAGGAAAGAAAACATAAGAGAAAGTACAGAATAAGCTTTCTCAAGAAATGTGTCCATGTCACTTACTGAAGTAATTCCAAATATAAATGGAGAAGCTCTCTCGGTTTCAGGAACTGATTCAACAATATCTTTCAGATTTATCTTCTGCCGCTTAAGCCACTCACCGTATGGCCTTGCATGTGAGAACTGCTCCTTCAAAGCATCATCATTGACAACAGTATGGTGTTCAAAATCTACCAACAACATCATTCCAGGGTTGAGTCTCCCTTTCCTCGAAACATCTTCAGGGGCAATGTCTATAACACCAACTTCACTGGCCATGACAACTCGTCCACTGTGTGTAACATAAAATCGACCAGGGCGTAGTCCATTGCGATCCAGTGTTGCACCAAGAAATCGACCGTCCGTAACTGGATTTATATCAAATGAGACGGGAACCTCAATATATGAAGGATAACATTGCTATCTATATAAATATATCATCATCCTCAAAATTATGGTGAGGTTCCACTATTTGTCATAACACATAAGAACATGAGTACTTACATGCTATCAACGCAGGACCGTCCCATGGTTCCATGAGGGCCGAAAAGTACTCATAAAATGCCTTCCTGCTAGGATCCATATTGATATCATTTTGCCATGCCTCAGGTATCATCATCATAACTGCCTCTGGCAAGCTCCTACCAGCTCGAACCAAAAGCTCAAGAACCGCATCAAATGCACCTAAATTTTTTGAACAGATATAGAAAGCTTTAGCATCAACGAGTAAAACAAAAATTGAATGTGCAAAGTTCCAATGCACAAACTTTCTGCAATCAACTCGCTCACAATGAATAGGTAATCAGATGCATGTTCAAATAAAATCAACAGCGAGTAAAAGTCACCTGAATCTGATGAGGTAGGATCAATAATTGGCCGAAGATTGTCCAGTTCATCCTTGGTCAAACCAAGCTCTGTACACTTCAGAAGACCCTCTCGTGCTTTCATCCTGTTCATCAAACACAATCAGACAAAATAATAGGAAACAAAAAGGAGATGGGGGAGAAATTAGATTCATTATTTCATTTATACCAATTTAAGTTTCCACGCAATGTATTAATCTCTCCATTGTGTCCGAGAACGCGCATAGGCTGTGCTCGGTCCCAGCTAGGAAATGTGTTCGTAGAGAACCGAGAGTGAACCTGCAAGCATACATGACGGCCAATGAATATACTTCAGAATCGATCTTTTAGTTGTTAGAGAGTAGAGACTGAATTCTTAAACTACACATCCTATTTACTCAAAGTAATTGTTTACCAATGCCATATAACTTGTGAACTTTTCATCTCCAAGATCAGCGTAATAGTAGTTCTTCAACTGGTCTGGCCTCAGCTGACCCTTGTACACAATGGTCCTGCAAAAAGCAGAAAATACACAAACAAGATGAGCTGCAGAAAACACACTGTTGCGAATAGAACACCGTAATCCAACTCCAAATCCCCCGCTTGGATTCTACTCGATTCTTTTTAGTATCCACGCACTCTCGAAGAAAGTGGAAAATGTTAAAGCTGCCAAAAAATAAAAACTTGACGACCTTGAGGACAGAGAGCAGACATAGAAATCCTTCTTGTCATCATCTTTCACTTCCGAGCTTTCTCTGACGGCAACCATAGATCTCATCCGCAGTATAAACATCTGAAGAGAAGACATAAAAAATAGAGACATCAGAGCGGCGGCCAAAACAACTCGGCACAACTATTTGGGATCTCCTTAACAAATGTAAGAAAGAAAAAAGGTGCGCGGCAGACCTGTTGTTCAAAATCTACAGTCGAGTTAGAACTCGGAGCAAGGAAGACTTGCTCAATGGCAGGCTCCGTCTCACGGGCAGACTTGCCCAGCTCGGCGTCGTTGGTTGGCACCGGACGCCAACCGAACACCGTATGCCCCAAGCATGCCGCAACCTGCAACCAAAGCACATTGGGCGCATAGTCTTAAAACGTACAGAAAACGAAGCAAGGGAAAGGGCAGTGGAATGATGGAAGAAAGCAACACAGCAGAGCAGACCCTGACACAAGCCCCATCTCAGCAATCCCTCCCATTTTCCCCCGGTGCTACCCCGGCGTTTGTCCGGCGACCGGAAGGCCTTTTCGTCTCTTGACAGGAGGCTACGTGCTTGTGACTGATATGATACCTTTTCATATATCATTTTTAATATGAAGAAATATTATTTACGTATCCATCATTAACTGTAGTACAGGAAATTATATCTTCACCAAAAAACATATTTTTTTCTTTTCTTGTCATTTGGAATTTAATGGAGGAGTTTGTTTTCCCTTTCTTTTTATAGGGTAACAAAACATTTCTCAACTATATAAATAAACAGCTATTTCTTTTCGGAAATGTAAAAGGAAAATTGACGTCAGGCATGCACACACCCTTTCGAAGGCAATTCTCCTTGTAATGAAAGTGATGAAAGCAAACTCTGGACTAAACTCGGACAGGAATTGAAGGTCTGCAAGCACAAGAAGCTCACCTTTGTGAACTCTGCTTTCATCTTTTCTCTCGCTTCTTCGTCTCTGGACATGAAGAACATGCCGGCGGCATACTGGCCGGCGGGTGGGAGCTCAAACCCCAAATCCTTGGTCACCTGTTCAACAAGATTACCAAAGTATATATACTTTACTAAGTGCAAAACTTGGGGGAAAAAGAGGCAAAAAAAAAAACTATGCAAAACAGAGCAGGGAACTCTACCAAAATACACGCAACACGAAGATGTGCAAAACAGAGTACACGATTCAAACCCGTTGAGTTCACTAAAAACAGAGCAAGTTACCTCCTTGAAGAAGTAATGGGGGAGAGCAACAAGAATGCCTGCGCCGTCTCCGGTGTTGATCTCGCATCCGCATGCACCACGGTGAGCCATCCTCACCAACATCTCCAATCCATCCACCACCTGATAATTTTCACAATCTGCAGTCAGTTAACTCCGAATCGACGAACCAAGCGCATGCAGCCAAAATCAACTTACAGTTTGCCGGCGGTAATCGCCGGAAAGCTCGGCGACGAAGCCGACGCCGCAGGAATCCTTGTCCATGGCCGGGTCATAGAGACCCAGCGGCTTCTGCGGTATCCGAGAGAACGACATGGTTGAGAGCCCCTGCTACCAGTCCTGAGGGCCTCCTCCGACACCTACGACTTCTAGCCGAATCTAATTGACTGCATCCGAAGAGAACTCATTAACGAGCACGAAACCACTCGATCGGCGGAAAGAATTGGAAGCACGGCAACTTATCAAAGCTCGGTGGCATCGTATATGCAAGGAATACGCAGCTAAAATACAAAAGAACTCACAAGTGACAAGGAAAAGAAGACAAAAGTAAACAGGTACAACATGCATGCACATATAAAAGGATATCTGCAGATTCTTGCAGAATTCTAAGCTCGAAACATGAACTACGATTTGCACTTAATGCTCAATTTTACTTCAACTCTGTGCTTTTTAGTCAACGATTCCTACTCAGTACTCTTAAAACACACAGGAGTCATGCAAGTTGTAGCTTCGAACAGTAGAGGATAAGGATCAAGTGATGCATTGAAAACACAGGTCCTGATTCGTACCAAAATCTTCTTCTTCTTCTCCTCCTTCTTCTTCTTCCTTCTGATGAGGGGAGAAGGTGAGAGAAAAAAAAAATGAAGGCGTCTGGTTGGTTTTCAACTCAAAGGTGGCAGCAACTGAGATTGGAGTTGGAGAAAGAATAGCTCGTTTATAAGGACTTGGTACTTGGGACCCATTCGCGCTCTTTTGTTATTTTTTTATTTATTTAACAAGTGTTTTTAGTTTCTTTCCTACATTTAATTTCGTTTTAATTAATGTTTGTCTATTAAGAGAAGCAAAGAAAAGATTGATCAGTTAGATTCCCGGTCGATTTAAGGATCTATGAGCGGGTAGTCACATAAATTTTAAGTTATATTTCAAGACACGCAAAATTCACATATTACAATGTTATATATTTTATGTTGTACAATCAATGCCCCACAAAAAAAATATATAGATCAGTAAATAGTAAAATTTGACTAATTTAATGCACACTTTACTCTGTCACTTGTTGGTGATTATACATTAATCTAAACTAATTAATAGATCATGCACTATGGTTGCAATTCTATAATGGCACACAACTTTATTTGTAGGTGATTATACATTATAGATCACACAATACGGTTGCAATACCATAATAGCACACAATTTTTAGTTGGGTTCCAGTCTACCCATGGAAAAAAATGAAGTTTATAGGGTAAGAACGTCAAATAAATAAATTAATCACAAGAAGTTAACGAGTGCATTACTTCTATCTTAATATTAGAAATTTAGAATATGGTAATAATTGTTGATGGCACGTTAGTGATAAATGATACGTAACGATTAATTAATGTTGAGCTTTTAACACAAATCCAGAATCCACGTTCCATACAGCCGGAGATACCTAAAAGCTTTGTTGATATTTGAATAAAATAAAACTTGAAATGTCATGCCTTCATGCAATTTTGATTCTCGACCATGACTTGCATAATCAACCACCTTTTTTTAATACAAAAAAAAGAACAAAGAGGAATACAATTTTGCTTTCTGAAGAATATTGTCAACAGGCAAAGTATTTTAACAATGTATTATGAGAAGGTTGCCTCATGAATATTTCACATTTATGTCGTTGTCATGCATTTTCTGGTTGACTTCAGTTCAGAATATTAAACTCATTAACATGAGTGAGAATAGTGATGCATGTGTCACGGGGTCATTCTCGGACACTAGACCACGTGCGGCGACTAGGCGGATAGGCACCTAGCCAAGCCTGTTTTGAGTTTGCAGCGGAAGTTTTATGGTCGAGACGACTTTGCCGAGAGTCGCTCTTATAGGCATTCAATCACGGACATGACTAGAGTGTTGGACTACTCGTCACGAAACCGTGGCATTAGCGCGTTGCGGCACTAATGTTGGCGCTTGGGCGCTTAAAGTCCGAAGGGGCGACGAAGGGACCACGGGACGCCACGAAGGGACACCGATGTGGGTTGCCACCCCACGCTCAAGGCCATGACACTAGAATTAAAGGAAAGCTTACTTGTATTAAATATGATGAAACATAACATACAATTGGGCCTCGGAAGGCACTAGTGAACTCCTCCCAGTGTACCGTAGGTATAGGAGTCTTGTTACATATTGAAGATGCAAAAGACGTACCCTACGGGAACGTCACCTACTTGGCCATTCATAAGGACGGCTTTACAAGATAAATGCCCTAAGGGCGGATAACTTGGTACTCCGCAATATTACGCAGTGCGGGGCGGCTGCATGTGTTCCATGTTTTCGGCGCTGAGCGGCCGAGGGCTATAAGTTGAGCGGCACTGGTGCCGCGAGGCTTCACGCTTCGTGTCACGGGAAACGCCCCGTGACATTCTCCCCCACCAAAGTCGGCGACGCCCCCGACGCCGTTGTCCGGGCTTCCTCGGGGCCTTCGTCTTGAGTCTTGACTTCGCTTGTCTCGTTCAATTCTGCCTTCTTTGCCTTGACTTCAACTTCACCAGCATCACGCAACGCCAGGAATGCCCGCTCCTTGGGGTCTCGCTGAGGACTCCTCCCTCAGGCCTGCTTCGCTCGCTGATCCTTCGTCCAATCCGGGGTCATCACTTGTGCAGCGCCAGTGGAGTCCGCCATGTGCGGTCTGACTTCATCAAGCAACTATCCGTCCATCAAGTCTCTGTTGGCTTCACTTCTCTTCGACTTGCGCAGCGTCAACTTGTGTGGTTTGGCTTCTTTGGGGGTGAAACAACTCTTGTATGCCTTCAGGAATAGCGCGGAGAAGAGTTGTCTCAGGGTCGTGTAGAACACGATGAAGAGTCTCGCCATTCGACCTGCATGACTTGACTCGATGCCTTCATGTTGCGGATGGCCACAACATAAGGTCTTCCTTCCGTCGAATGCGAAGTGCGGGACCATCTCACCCTCGATGATCATTCTTGAATTTCGACGGCTTGAAACAGCACAAGCCCTCCGATGTCGATGCTTGTAGCTTGTCTGCTTCGAGTGCTTGGGGTCGCTATGATGAGCGACGAGAGTCTTCCCACGGATACTTTGGGACGCTTCAGGTCTCTTTGTGGGCTTGACTCAACATCTCTATGTTGCAAATGATTGCAACGTAGAGTCTTCCATACCTCTGCCGAACTAAAAGCGCAGGACCACCTCCTCCTTGGTGACCACATGATGTTTCGACAGTCTTGAGGCGGGACAAGGTTCTTTGATCTGACAATCCATGCCTTGTCCATCCAAGTCGCCATAGTGGGCGACGAGAGTCTCCCCACGTTTCCTTGTGGTTCAACTCGCTGTCCCAAGTTGCAGATGGCTGCAACGTTGAGTCCTTCGTCCGTCGAGCCTTGAAAACAGTTCCACCTTCCCCTTGGTGGACAATAGATATCTCGACGATTTGAGGTGGAGCAAGGTTCTTTGGTATAACATTTCACACCTTGTCCACTCCCAGTCGCTATAGTGAGCGACGATGAGGGTCTCCCCACATTTGCCTGTGGTTCGACTCTCTTCTCCTGCTTCGATGGGCGATCTTTATCTTCGGCATAAGTAGCTTCCTCCTTGCGACTTGAGCTTCTCTCCCCCACCATTGCCCTTGCCCAAGGGCTTTGGTGGTATGGCACTTGTCCTGATTGACTTGGCAGCGTCGACTAGTGAGCGGAGGTTGGACGATCCGGTCGTTCCAACTCCTTCCTAGTCCAAAGCTTCTAACCCCTCTGCTTGAAGAGCACCAACACTGGGTCTTCATCCTCCTGGGAACACTGTAGGCGGAGCTCGGTGATTCCTTTCACTTCCTCCTTCAACATGCCCATCTGGCCGATGCTGAACAATGCGATCTTGACCTCCAGTCCCAACTTGTCAGGGCACTGCATAATTGATGAACTGCCAATTCTTCCGTCCCATGTCTGGGAGCATGTTTGCCATACTCTACATTGTCGCGATGGCAACGCCATCCTGAGTTTGCCACATCTTGCAGGGTTCTCGGGATATGCCTTCTTCCGATCCTGGGACCTCCTTTGAAGCTTTGACAATCCCTTTGAGGTATGGACGAGGCGAGATCGTTGTGCTCGTTCACGAAGAGGATGCACCTTAGATGCTCGTCCGTCCGCATCTTGGACAAAGTAATGCCACTGTGCTTGTCATTCTAGATCATACACCTTTGACATACTCGTCCACCGGGCGGCTTGACCCTTGCGAAAGAGTAGCCGTTCCGGGCCTTCACTAATCCGGGCGGATGCTTGTGAAGACGCTCCGCTTAGATAAGCGGACTGCGGTTGGTGAACTCGTGGCATGAGCTCCCAACATTACCTCCATCTCCATTCGAAGGGACGACATCGCCAATGTGTCCTTCGAAACTTTCGCATTGTGATCCTTGGAGGCCGCTTCGATTACTCGAGGCGATGTCCGAAAGGAAAGGGCACTCCTTCCTTCGGTTGGCGGCAGAACGCTTGACAGCAGCATGCCAAGATTCGCCGATGCTCGACGCTCAGACCATTTGCCAAATTGGTCGCTGAGTTGAGGCGTCGATTTGCGTTGGCATGTATCAAGTTCGTCCCACTCCTTGATGGATGACATCGCGCCGCTTGCGGGGCGACACTTGACGAGGCAGGCAAGGCTGACAGCTCGTCCACGAGTGTTTGCAAGTAACCAACGCTTTGCTCCATTCCTGAAAGTCATCGTGGCGTGGCAGGCGATGCTGCGGCACGACAAGATGCTTGTGATTGATGCTCCTCGGCCGAAGGGATGATATTCTTTGGCGGAAAAGGGACTATGAACCTTGATATTTGTCTTTAAGCCAACTTCTCCCGTGAAGCGGTTGTGCACTTCACGTTGCATGACTGGGCATGCGATGCGACGTCACGAAATACCGAGCAGCGCCAGGTCGTCATGATAGTGCATGACCGACAGTCCCTGAATGTGACACGGGTCCTCCGAGTTACACGACGCTCGTGTAAGCGATCTCATGATATGAGTAGCGCAAGACCATAATGCAGAGTATATGGCCACTCTTTGACGCAGCGCGACACTTCAGGATTCCCGACTGTATACCTGGGGTGGTTGATCTGCTCGAGTGAGCGACGCATGACCGTCCCGGTTAGGCGGGGCGATCAATCCGCCATCATGATGCATGACGGACGTTCCTTGACACGACACGGGTGTATGAGGAACATGCTGCGGGGCACGACTGGGCGTGCGGCGAGGAAGCTTGCCATGCCTTCCTCGTTGGCGTCCATGATCAAAGACCATGGTACCAGTGCGCCTGGGCGTGATGGAGTATTTGAGCGGAAGCACATTTCCTACGCCAGGGCACGTTGCGACGACACAAGCGAGTCATCGTCGCTGGGTAATCCGAGCAGGAAGAACTGCTCTGATACCACTTGTCACGGGGTCATTCTCGGACACTAGACCACGTGCGGCGACTAGGCGGATAGGCACCTAGCCAAGCCTGTTTTGAGTTTGCAGCGGAAGTTTTATGGTCGAGACGACTTTGCCGAGAGTCGCTCTTATAGGCATTCAATCACGGACATGACTAGAGTGTTGGACTACTCGTCACGAAACCGTGGCATTAGCGCGTTGCGGCACTAATGTTGGCGCTTGGGCGCTTAAAGTCCGAAGGGGCGACGAAGGGACCACGGGACGCCACGAAGGGACACCGATGTGGGTTGCCACCCCACGCTCAAGGCCATGACACTAGAATTAAAGGAAAGCTTACTTGTATTAAATATGATGAAACATAACATACAATTGGGCCTCGGAAGGCACTAGTGAACTCCTCCCAGTGTACCGTAGGTATAGGAGTCTTGTTACATATTGAAGATGCAAAAGACGTACCCTACGGGAACGTCACCTACTTGGCCATTCATAAGGACGGCTTTACAAGATAAATGCCCTAAGGGCGGATAACTTGGTACTCCGCAATATTACGCAGTGCGGGGCGGCTGCATGTGTTCCATGTTTTCGGCGCTGAGCGGCCGAGGGCTATAAGTTGAGCGACACTGGTGCCGCGAGGCTTCACGCTTCGTGTCACGGGAAACGCCCCGTGACACATGCACCCCAGTGAAAACGATATTTTCTTCAAGAATTTATTTAGATATAAAAAAAAAGATATTCATATGGAGGCTCAATTTAAATTCAGAATATTCGAATTCAACTCGACCTAATTATTTTACATTACAATAAATAAATGTATTAAAATATTACGGATTATATTTATAACTTTCATTTTTCAGTACGAGGCGCATTAGTCTGCTTTTGCGATGCATGTACATATTCTGAACTCTCGGATCCGATGACTTGAAATGCGTGCACGGTAATAGATCTCAAATGTATGGTAATATAAAATGACCCTTATTTCATATACATATAGAATAAAATTTTAAAACTTTAATATTTAATTCATCAATATTATGTTTTATATGAAATGTTTAGATACAAGTTATTTTCATAAATCTCTCCTAAATTATCACGATTTTTCACGTCTAATTTTAAATTATGAACTTATTTTTTTTATTTCTAAACTATCGCGACTTTTTACTTTAGTCTTCTCATCCACTTCTGTAACATTTTTTATTTTTTTTATTTTTTTATTTATGAAAAGACTAAATTATCCCTTCGAAATAATAAATATAAGAAATAAAAAAATCGTTGAAAAAGTTAAAGTGATAAAAAAATGTCATTTATGAAAAAAACTAAATTATTCTCCCCCAATTTTTTTTCTTTTTTATATTTATTATTTGATGTGTTATGAAGAGAGAAATAATTTAATTTTTTCATAAATAAAAAAAATAAAAAATAGCGAAAAAATGTAATAGAAATAGACGAAATGACTAAAGTGAAAAAATCACGATAGTTTAAAGATACAAAAATATAAGTCTGTAGTTTGAAGTTAGATATGAAAAATTATATAGTCTAAGAGAGATTTGTGAAAATAATCTTAAAATGAATTCAATCTGAACAAATGGAAGCATCTTAATTTTATTTTTTTATTGGTCAGAACCAATCTTGGAATTGAATCTTGTTTCAAACAACGGACTAAAATGGATCCTGAACCGGATTTTATTCATGCCTATGTCAATTCATAGAGCAGGAAGTCATCCTCCACGCCAATGGTTTGGGCAACCGGGTCAACCGAGCACACTGGTTTAGCTTATGGATGCAATAATAGTTGAGCTTTCCGCAAAAGCTCAAAGTACTAGTAAGTATGAACTTTCATTTCATCTTTTAGAAAATAGAAACTTTAATAATTTTAAATGAACTCGAGATTTACACAAAATTAAAATGCATATTAAGCGTATGCATAATTAACTACTTATGCATGATTAGTGAACATGCAAAAGAAAAAGTAGGCAATGTGTCTACCGCATGAATGAACTTCGTTACTTATAATATGTAAAATCACTTTAACATATACTTCAAATTAATGAATATTTATGTGACACTTCCATTGAATTCTCCATAAATCCATAATATGCATTCCATATATTATTTTCAAAACCCCCTCCTCTTTTCCTTTTGATGTTCTCCACTAATGTGAAAGGAACTTAATCAAGACAGTCGTCCGATAAAAGTAGCACGCCCCAATAGTCAAAACAAATATCATGCAAGATGAAGCTAACTTGATGTGCTATCTCATGTCACATACACATACACATACAAACATGCATACACCAAGTATGGGGGGATTCAATTATTGGTTTATCCCTATAAATTGTATGAAGGCGATCTGATGAGTAACAGTTGTGAATATCTCGTTGGTGTGGTCTTACATTAGCCAATGCAGGTTCATATAATCTTATTTTTTTGTAGTATGCATGCATGTTGGTCCATTGGGATATATATAGTACTTTTATGTAGAAAATTAATATCATGTTGGATATTTTTTTTTTTTCCTTTGAAAAGTCATGAGAGCAGTCTAAGTTATGGCCCTCCTCTAGCTCATGGGACAGATCATGCAGGCACCTTTAATCTTCTATAGGGCAATCCCCTTATTAAGTTTACATGATACCTTCTCTTCATGCCCTATGAAAGGCTTCCTATGATACCATGCAATGTTATATTATTACATAAAAGAAAGTTCACCAAACTATCATTTTTCTATGTTATGGTATAATTTTATCAATCAGATCCTTTTTGAACTCCCTATGATTCATTTAGAAGACAAAACCGCTGCATGTTCTTTGATTCCTCTTCCCTTCCTTTCACCATAAGCAACTCAAATACTAATGCACAAAAAAAACTTGATTATTCATCGGATTGAGTTATGATGGGGCTTCAAGAACTGTGAAAAAAACTAATAAAAACCCATAGAAGCTTGCGTAGATCCGCAAACCCAGACTAATGCCGCATCACAGATGGAACAAATATAAATAAATTGTTACAAATAACACTTTAAAATCTTTCTCCACTGACATGATAAGAACTCTGAACTGGAGCACTCGTCTGGTGAACTCAGGGGAGGACTAAAATAAGGAACAGGAAAGTGTAACATATTGAAGTATCAAAGTCTACCTTTTCGACATATTAAAGTAATCCATATGACGATAATGAGAGATGCTTGTGGCGATACGTATACGAGTGCAAGTAGTTCCCTCAGGAAACAGCAGCACCCAGAGGCAGATCTCATTGGAGATTAATATAAATGGAGCCATATGCTAACAAACTTGTCAAGTTTTAAATCTGGAAACTAAGACGTCTATAATTTTCAAAGGAAAAAGGAACTGCTGGATGATCCATAGTTTACAGGTACATAATTTTGAGCATTATATTATTGGCCTCCTCTCCCTTTCATGGCATACTTTTTTTCTTCTTAGACAAAAGCTGCTTTCTTTAATGCACGTCCCCCTCTCTACACCCTTGAAAGGGTTGAAATTGGCATGGTTAGGTAAGCAAAACTCTTATTCAAGTCCAAAAAGTATGTCTCAATAGAAGAATGTGTGAGCCCCTGTATTCTTTAAGAAGGTTGAAAGCAAGTAGGCAATCACTTTGTTTAATTCACCACAAGTTTGACTCTGCCTCAAAGATGCCAAGTATTTGTCTCTGATGCACTTTGATTACTCTCCAAGAGAGTGAAAGAAAACAGATGAGGGTTTCAGATAGGAGAGCGAAAGGAAACAGTAGGCTGAACTGGATCACCACATGATTCCACTACAGTGCCACCACAATAGGAAACAGGTTGGAGGAGAAACAAAGTTACCAAGATGCAACAATTGCTAATCTCATACAAAAACACAGGTCCCGGAGAGTGTACCATGTTACTGCACTTATATGTTTTTTTTACCAAAATAGTGCAGAAGAAAGCAGGAGAAGAGAAAGGTGGATTAGTTAGTCAACAGATAGAGATCAGATTCACTTCAGTGTCCAAATGAGACATAAAAGTGGAGCTTTTCCCTCTTTCAATGTGAAAATGACACAATCTGGAGCACAAATGGCAATTGGAAACCAACTGCAAACAATGGCCCGCCCCTGATCATCTTTTGCACCTCCAACAGACAGCTGACAGACATTGGTCTGGCAGAAATTTCCACCTTGAGGATCATGTGCCTGCTTCATCATAATCCTCACAGTACTGAATTTTCGATATCAACAGCCGTTTTTTGTGATTCCAATGGCAGGGTTAATGATGCCAGAGAGCCCCTTAATTCTTATGCCAGACGTATAAATAATGGTGGGGGGCTAAAGATAATGACCATATCCACCATCTCTAACTGTCATCTCATGATGTAAGACACATTTTTTTCCCTTCTCTGCATAATTTTAAATTGCAGTTGACTTTACTGAAATAATGCTTCATGGTAGTTGGCCAATAGTGGCTCGCCATTCCCAATAGTTTTCCATGTTGAGCATATAATATATGAGATGATGTTAGACTTGAATACAATGTGATTATAAAATTTGTTGTTCTGGTTGGAAAAGGAACAATAACTGCCAGCTATAGTTTTTCTTATGCGCCTGCTGAACAATTCCTGCAGAAAGAATCTTTCTCTTTACAATTTGTGAAGACAAATTTGAAGGTTGCAGATCTAAGATACTGGCAATATAGATTTTTACTTTGATGGACAAGAGATAGGACCAATATAACAGCTCCAAAATTTGGACAGAGACTGCTTATTGGCTGATACTAAATACTGCTAGCAAATATCCATTTCAGTTGTTGAAGGGTAGAAGCTATCTCCACAGGACCATAAGAATAAGAAAATCCCAATGGAAACAAGTTGTGACATTGACGGGGTCATGGGATCTGAGACCAAGTCCCAAGTCTGACCCGCATAAAGGGAATTTGTTAAGTTTCAGAAAAAGAAGTTACAATAAACAATTGGCAACCATTGGTTGTTTGAGCATAGTTAAACAAGCCAGTGGAGTTTCTTTTAGAAACAGTTTACGAATGCATACAAAAATCCTTCCTCTATCCGGGAGGAATGATGTTGGAAAACCGGAGGAAAGGAGAATATAAATGTCAACCATGCATCATGTTTCTGACTAGTTTACATATAAGATTGGATCAAGAAAACTGCTGTCCATATTTACGCTGGTGTGATCCCTAGTTTTGTCACTATATGAATTAAATCTTTATGATTATACAGATAATTGACAAAGGATCATTGCAGAAATAATTGAACTATGCGCTGGGAATAAATAACAGAATCTTGAAACCTTGAACAGACGAATCAGGGCTTCTAACTAAAGTTAGGGACAGTATAATCAATCTGAACAGATACTCCCAAGCATGAGAAAACAGCTAGGGTTGCAAATTATATGAACAGATGTTCATGCCAAGCTCACGACCAAGTTGTTTCTAGATTCTCTAGCTTCATCGTTGACATGTTCTAAACTATGGATGTACAGTAATTATCCAAACAAATGTCATGCTGAATTAGAAAAAGAAAGAGACTACTTATGTAGGCTCTCTGATGTGTTAAGCTTATTCTGCTATTGTTTTGTTATCTTCCTTACATTTCTTTCCTTTAAGAAGATTGCATAAGAAGTTTGCCTGAACTCTCTTTCAACACCTGTTATATATTCAATTCTGCTATGAAGGCAAAACTATTGATAAACATCAATCAAGATGACAAGATGCAAATCTACTATAATCCCTTGTTATAAAAGATTCTGACCCATTCCACAAAGAATTTCTTTCATATTAAACAAGCCACATTAAAGAAATTAATGAACACACATGATACTACAAAAAGAAAGGACATTCTTCAATTTTTATGATAGGGCACAAATAATAATCATATCATAGTAGCAACTTGAAGCAAATCAAAGAATAAGCCTCCTGATCTTAAACGTTGCACAGTGTACAAGCCAGTAAAGAGAAATAAAATGGAGGAGATGCAATGTGTCTCAAATACAATAGAATGGCACTCTTAGGACAGTCAAAAAAATGTTTGCTAAAATTAATATACATATAGTACAAACAACCACAAAAATAAAAGGAAGCTTAAAGGTCAATATAGGAAAAGAAGGCGGAATTGTCCAAGGATTCTTTCAGACATTGCATAGATGGTAACTATCGATCCAGCAGGATAACTCTTATATCTCAGTGTCACAGCAACTTATGAATAATTCTGAAACCATCCTTCGAGCAAAAGGAATGTAACTCAAGCTATACCTGAAAAATAACATAGGAAACATGGAGTCTATGGGAAAACAACTGGAGAAACATATATAATCCTTACATAACCAAATTCTTGAGCCATTTTACTTGGAGAGAGATGCACAGCAGAAACAAACAAGTTGATTTTAGAATAATTTCATTCTGCAATTTTAACACTAAATAGGTTTACATGCTCTCTCCAACTCGTCTTATTCCAATATATCCTGGAAAATCAAAACTGTATGTGAAAACTGAGATGTGAGTGGAAACAAAACTAGTTGGATTGACTTGAAATGAAGTAACACAGAGTAGATGTCTGGCAGCTATGATCTGTGTTTTTAATTCAGGAGTTGTGATGCTAATCAAGTGAACAGATGCAACAAAAGGAAAAAAGTATTGTTAGGAGTAACTCATATAATGTTATTTAGGGGCGTGACTCATATTATGTTCAAGGACATTCAAATTCAAACCTTGCAATACAGATTCCTAAAATCCAATGTTAGATTTTGGTGAAGTATGAACCATTTGAGCAAGATGTAGTGCTTTTTTTTTTTCTTGAAACTGAATATAGGAGAGGACATGAGGAAGACTAGATTTAGGAAGAAAGACAAAAAAACATATAATCAGAATCAAGATGAAATGTGTAAACAAATCATGACCAATGCAAGATGGCTTCTTGACCGAGTGTTGTATCCTAAAATGAATAATAGAAGAGGTTAATATGTATGCTCTTTCTGAGAGGTTAGCAACGACATCATGATAATGTTTCTGTACTATAAGTCTAACTCTTAGGACGAGCACACCCGTCGCCGGCATCCCCTGCCGGCGGCGCCAATCTCCATCTCCAGCAACCCCTGCCACGTCCGCCGCTGCCAACCCCTGCAAGCGGCACTACCACCATAACTCTCCCCTCAACTGGCCTTTTTCCCATGCGCCCCATAATGCATGAGCTGGGAGAGGGTTGGGCGACATTCGTGCGCTCCCATCCTTCTCCCCGACGTCAGCGAACGCCTGGAGGCCGACCTGCTCTTCGCTGCTTCCGATGCCTTGAGGGGGGACATCTTGCTCATGTATGTGCCGGCCCTGTTCGCTGCCTGCACTGCAGGGGGGACGGACACCGCCAAGCTACGTGCGGGCAGCCTCCCCTACATGGACTGCCAAAATCCTCTCCGGCGCAATCTCACTTGGTGGCTACCGCCACAGGCTGCCCAACCGTCAACATCCCCTGATCCCCGGAGCTGCAGCAAGGTGTGGAATTCCTCCATGGATGCGTTGTCGGTGATGCATCTGGAATGGCGCTGGACCTGGTCATGCTGCGTTCGGCAATCGTTTGCCAGCTTGGCAACTCCACCCCCTTTCACCTCAGCAGGATCGCGTCAGGACTATGGCTCCTCGTCCCTGGGTCCCCCCGACAGCGTGAGGCGCTTCTGGCCACACCCTCCCTCCTGCCCCCTCACGAACGTGTGGTGTGGCGACCATGGAAGATGACGGACGGCACGCTGGCGCCACCGCCGGTGTCAAGGCGCACCGTCAGAATCCGCGGGCTTCCCCTTTATCTCCTACGGCCAAAGGTTGTCGCGGCCGTCGTTGGCGGTTTCGGCACCCCCACCTCCATCGCCATTCCCATTGCTGGATCGCCGGACCTAGCCTCGGTGTCGGCCGAGGTTGAGGTGCAGGCGACCTGTTGGCCCCCTTCATCGATATCCCTGAAGGCAGGTGATGGGACTTTCCTAATTTCCCTGCAAGTCGGGATGGCGGCTTCCTCATGGGCGGGTGTCGTCGCCGGAATCACCGACGCCGGCCACCAGGAGTCACCCCAACGGGCCCATGCCTCGGAACCTGTGCGGAGAGGTGCAACCTGGGAGGACAGGTGTCAGTCCCTCACAGGCGAGCCCCTTGGAAGTCCAAAAGTCTGCCAGCTCAGATTTGACAGGTGTTAATCCCCCGCTGGCTGGCATATCGGCAATTCAAATGTCTGCCAATTTAGGTCATGTTTCTGCCAGCTCGGGTCCAGTTTTTTTGCCGCCCGCGCATGCAACCCTGGCAGGCGTCGACCTCTCACAGGCTGGCCTCTCGGCAATTAATTCTGCCAGCTCGAGTCCTGCCCTTCTACCGCCCATGCATGCGACCGGTACAGGGATAGCAGTTGCTGATTCCTTGACGTCTGGCCTCTCAGCGAATCAATTTTCTGCCAATTCAAATCCAACTTTCCAGCTGTCCATGCATGTGTTTTGTCGCGAGAAGGCAAGTGTAGATCCCTCACAGGTTGACCCCTTAAATTCTGCCAACTTGAATTCAATTTCCCAGACTTCTCAGCCGCTCGAGCCAACGCCGTTCCGCACCATCAGTGGCCCACCTCCAACAGCCTCACTCATTGAACTTGACCCGGTTTCATCCCCCTCTCAACCCCCAGGTCGCGTCCCACTCACTTCACCCTCTCAATTTTCAACCATCTCCTCTTCTAATAGAATCCCGTTGCTGACGCCTCCTCCTTCGACGTCACCACCACTTGCCACCACTGATTCCCAACACCCTGCAACACCATCTCGCCCGGTGAGCCCGCAGCGAAACCACATCACCTCCAGCCCGCTTTCATCACCATCCCTGCTGCCTGATGGTCACTCCGTGGATATGGAGCGGGATGCCCCCCTTTCTGGGCGGTCAGACGCGGTCTGTCGGGGGGTGGCGAACCTTGTGGATTCCAGGCATGTCCACCGGCATTCTGGTGCCAGACCTGATGCACCTCGACGACTTCTGGCGTTGGGCCGGCCGGCCCAGCGTTTTCTTTTGCACTCACGTGGTGGTGCTTGTCGGAGGACAGCAGCGGACAGGGGCTCGATCACCCATGTGACGGCTTCTGCGTCCTCACGCCGACCTTGCATGACGAAAAACAATTCTGGATCCGTGGCATCTGTGGTGGATCAACGGGCCAATGATGGGAAAGATCTGACTGCTGACCTTGTTCCTGGCCTTGCCGGCATCTCGGCAGCGTCGGGGACGGGTGTGACTGAAGCTGACCCCACTCTGATATACGACCCTGACGAAGTTGCCTTGGTGGCTCGGGCTTGTGGTATCAGGCGAAAGCGTGTCCGCAATCCTCGCCCAAATGTAAGGGGTAATCTGTAGCCGGACGTCGCCCAAATGTGTGGGGCATTCTGGCTTCGTGGATTTTGATTGGTGTGCACTTTTGATTGATGGGCAAGGTGTGATGGTGGTTAGTGGTGCATGTTTTTTATTTTGGTCTATGGGGTGTGGCTCTGCGTAGCCATTTTTAGATTTGAGGTAGCGTGTTGATGTTTTCATGTCCTGGTCGTGTGCCACAATGTTTCTGGTGGCCTCTCTATCAACTTACTGTAACCCCTATTATTATTAATGGAACTCTTGGATGACTACCTTCTTGCTAGTC
The DNA here is from genome assembly GCA_030549335.1 of Pontederia crassipes. Taxonomy (NCBI): domain Eukaryota; kingdom Viridiplantae; phylum Streptophyta; class Magnoliopsida; order Commelinales; family Pontederiaceae; genus Pontederia; species Pontederia crassipes. The sequence goes on from CM060195.1 coordinate 43,651,880, forward strand.
ATCCTTTCTCGTTTCAAAAAAATGAATAATAGAAGAATCCAGGGTTAGTAGCAAAGTGATGATTTATTTATTTTTTTTAGAAAGGTTAGCAGCAAACTGATGGCATTATGCTAGCCCGATTGAGCAGAATTTCAATCTTTTTGTTTTTTGCAGTTTCAGTTAATATTCTTGAATGCTGAGCTGATTACACATGGAGAATATCCACTGTGTCCAACTCAAATTATGTATGTTCATTGAATATCAAATCCAGGCAATGTAGGATATTGGTGAATCACAAGCGATTTGAGAAGAGTTAAATGTAATATTTGTCTTCTTTTGAGACTGAATATAGGAGAAGAGGCAAGGAAGACTAGATTTAGGAAGAAGAAAAACATATCATAAGAATCAAAATGAAATGTGCAAATACAGTGTGACAACACGAGATGGCTTCTTGACCAAGAATTGCATCATTAACTGAAAGTAACAGAAGAATCCAAATTTAGCAGCAAAGGGATGGTACTTTATTAACCTAATTGTGCATTTTTACTAATGAATTCCGCCCTCTTGATCTTTCCCAGTTCAAATGATATTCTTGAATGATGGCTGATTACGCACGGAGAGTGTTTATTCTGTCCATCTCAGCAGCGTGTCATTGTATTCAACATTAACACAATGACAACATGCAAGGGATCTTATGATGAAACCCTAACTACAACTGAGAAATTTTTCTTAGGGTTGCAAGAACTGCCAGATAAATAACTGTTTGATTTTGTTCAAAGGTTGTAGCTCTGATGCTAATTCGGAGACTAGTAAATAAACTAACCCCAATCACATCACCTGCTTATAAAGAAATTAACTAAGCAAATCATTTGCATCATCAAAGCTAAGTTCTCAAACAACTATTCCTCGGTTTCAAATAACAAAGAAACCAAGTAAAGGCAAACAAAATAATAAAAAAATAAACTAAAGGGCTCAAATTAAAGGGTAGAAGGCCCATAAGACTAGTTAACTTACATCAATTTGGTATTGGAGAAAGCACATCCTCATACCTATAATCAGCATAAGTCATGGTGCTCAAGAGGGTGATTTGATGAAAGATGTAGATGGGTTTTGGCAGGAAGATTTTTTTGGAGGTAAACCCCATACTGAAAGACAATGAGAACAAAGGAGAGCATATGCAATGATGTAATTTCCTCAAGAATCACAGCGAGAATTATGGTCTCAAGACCAAGATTATCAAAATCGCGATCTTGATCCTAAGATCTTACAATCCCACTTATGATCTATGATTTCGATCTTAAACATCGTCTTTGTAAGAGCGGCAGGATTGTAAAATCTAGATTGTAGGACCATATGGTCCTACCAATCCTAATGAGATTGTTCCAATATTTTTAACTTTTTTTGTTTTTTGTCAAACTCCGCCTATGTTTTATAGCCGGTCCCAAGCCCGGATAAAGGAGAAGGGTTGTGTTAGGCCCCGACAGCCAGCGTAAAACCCTGTCGAATCGCATGAACATGGATCAACGAATAGCGTCGTATGATCCATGTAGCCGACCCCACCTAGTGGGATAAGGCTTTGTTGTTGTTGTTGTTTTTTGTCAATTCATATTAAGTTACTATAACATGAGTTATATATATATATAGGATAAATGTCACCAAATACCCTCCAACTTTGGGCACTTTCCTAGCGTTATCCTCAAACTTTACTTTTTTGAGAAGAAAAAGGATGACCACCAGATTGTAACAAGATTGTCATCTATCTTTTAACTTGTTTCACCAAATCCCCTCTTGGCGGCCCTTTCCGGGGAGGGGCGGCGACACGGATTGTCAGTGTGGGGGGGATGCCCCCACCCCCGCTCGCATCGGCAGCGGAGAATAGGTGGGGGGCAACGCAGGGAACTGCTCATTTTTTCATGTTTTTACTTGTTATTTTTTAATATTATTTTATTAATGTTACCAACTCCGCCTATATTTTATAGCCGGTCCCAAGCCCGGATAAAGGAGGAGGTTGTGTTAGGCCCCGACAGCCAGCATAAAATCCTGTCGAATCTTATGAACATGGATCAACGAAGGCGTCGTATGATTCATGTAGCCGACCCCACCTAGTGGGATAAGGCTTTGTTGTTGTTGTTGTTTGTTGTATTTTATTAATGTTACCACATCAGCAACTTATTTGTGTGGATGAGAGATAACATCGCTGCATGGGCGCCATGTCGGCAGATTGATCGAGAAACAGTCAATCACCAGTGAAGAGGACATTTGGTGAAACGAGTTAAAAGATGGAAGGCAATTTGTTACAAAATGAAGTTTAAGTGCCCAAAGTTGGAGGGTATTTGGTAAAATTTATCATATGTATATATATATATATATATGTTTGTAGGAAGATTTAATAGGATAGTAGTTAAGTTAATACTATCCATAATCTAAATCACTATAAATTTATTTTAAAATCATTTTGTATAAATTTTATATGTCAAATTATTTTTTAATATAGGTAAGATCTTAGATCCAATCTTACGATCTTCGATTTTACGAGCCCCTTGCAATCCTATGTAAGCTTCCGATCTTGGCTACCTTGCTCATGACAGGAAATTACGTCCACACGAGACGATAGAGGACAGATGGGAGTAGCTTTCGGCTCACTAGTCGGCACAAAGCATCTTCCTCCACATGTTACTTAGGAGCCCCATCCCAGGTGCATCAACACAAGTTTGACAGCACATATGGTCATCCTGCATTTCGCTATGTGGCTCCGCTAAGGAGGACATCTCTCAGCTCTTCTTTGAGTGCCCAGCTGCTGTTGAGATATGGAAGCGGATGAGGCTTTTTGGTTGTCACTTCATGCTTGGCTGCATGAGGTGGTCGGGATTGGAGGCAGTCGTGGCTCAGTTCTTTTGCGGTCACTTGAGCACCATTTGAGTAACAACACAATTTTGTGAGGGTGCGCTTTTACATCCAGAACATTGTACATCACATCATTTTTGTTATCAGAGATTGGGGGAGTGTAGCACCTTTTATGGTTCCCCACTCACTTGGTCTTTTTTGTTTCAGTTTCTTTACTTATGCCCCATTCTCTTCGTAAATTTTACACTAGTTTCATGGTTTTTAATACAAAGTCAATGACTATCCAAAACTTGTAGCCATCCTTATAGTTCCCAAAGAAAAATTAAATACAACAACAAAGAAAAATTAAATAACGTGGATTAAAAAATTGCAAGAGTTGTACGATGATGTGTGTAAAGAGTAACGAACCAGATAAGAGCACACATCTCAATTATAATCACAAGAAGGGTCAACACTTTGCTGTGGATCTGCACAATGTGACACCAAAGAAAGTTAGGAATTCAAAAGAACATGATCATGAACGAAACACCTTCTTGGTTATGAAGCTCAGTTGCATTACAATGATTAACATGTGCAAAACTTACCCAAAGTGCACATATCAGAGCAAGAATGACACTGCCAACATAAACAGCTGTTGCATAAACACGTACGGGATCAAGCATCATTCTTGTTTGCTGCACCGGGCCAATTAAGAAGGTTGTACTGTCACATGAAACTTCAACAGCTTGAGATATAGTGGCAGGGAGTATCATGGAAAAAAAAGTGCATAAAAAAGAAAGAAAATATTTTTTAAGAACAGAAACACTTGGAAAATCAAGTTCTGATGAATACTTAACTTAAGCAAACTAGAGAATTCAATTCCCAGAAAGTGTTAGGAAATAAACATAATGATTATCTGGTACATAAAAATCTTCAATGAGAAGAAGAATTAGCTGTCATAACACACCTTCCTACTGCCAATATATTTCCCAATGTGAATAGTATGGCAAACTTGATGGGCTTGATGAAAACAACAAGGGCCTGTAAAATAAGGCGAACAGAAATTGTCAACTCGACCCATTGTCAATATTCCAAGAAGAAAGAACATATCAAGCCAGAAATTATGGTTTCATAAACCCCTTGAAAGCACCTTTCTAGATTAAAAAAAAATCATTGCAAGAACCTGACATATATGACATTAAAACCAGATGGTTTTCACCATAGTGTATTAATGATGCAAAATTCAGATCATAGAAATAGGGTATCAAAATGACAGATGATTAACTCAAAAAATGACAAACAATGAAAAGAAATCAATGATATGAGATTGGCTTAAACAGTTTGATGCTAACAAACATAGTCTAGTGATTGTTCGTGTAATTTTTATACTTGCGGAATAGCATGGTTTTAAAAAAATGATTGATTTTTTTTTTAGAGATAAAAAAAATGATTGATGATAACACAGTCATCCTTTCCTCCCTAAAAAATTATGATCAACTAAAGAAAATGAAAGAAAAAATAAACCAAATGGTGCATCAAGAAAATTGATACAAAAATCATGTATCTTCTATTTTTATTGAGTACATTTTATGTTGAAAGTTATAATTATTTCTATTAGGATACTTAAATAGGATTAACTCTGAGACAAAGATAATTGGTCAAAGTGCTCAAAGTCAAAAGAGTTTGAAATATAGAACATTTTCACTGGCATAGAATAATAATCCCTTATTTATAACTTGACTTTGGTCCTATCTGATCTAGATTGATCAACTGACATATGTATTTTAAAGCTTATGGAGCTTTCAGCATCCTGAAAAAATCATCTGTATCAACAGAGAACATACATGCCCTAAACTCAGCAGGTGTGTCAAAATCACATCTCCTTCTAATATGAAAATTACCTTTTAGCTTCTCATAAACTTGAGAATCTACCTTAGTCGAATAACCTTAAACCCCAAAATAACAAATATGCATTTAGTTGGGCAAAGTCAACATTTGGGAACCAATTCACATCTGACAGCATGATAAATTTAGAATATAGTAGGCTTCATTGGATGGTCCAACAGCCGTGGAGCTTCCAGGGGGTTCATAAAGAAGCCTCCAGGAAAAGTCACTATGAGTAAATTTCGAATATGAATAGTTTGTGCGACTAGATAGTCCAGTGGAGTTTCCAAATGTTCACTAATAAGCCCCTAGGGAAAAGAGGATGTTAGTGAATGATCTAAACAGGGAGGTAAAATCCCTCAAAAAAAATCAAGGAGCTGGATGATTTAACTATCAACATCAGTTCTACTCCCCATTACTGAATAGTCCATATTCTATCTGATAAAACAGTTCCCTTAGTCCCGAGAGTAGAGATACCTTAATCTAAAAGTGTAAGGAAGCTCTACAGTAACATTATCTATTTTCCCATCAACTTTACAACTCAAATAAATATGATTTGTGGTGTTCTGTGTCAATAAAAAGATGAAAAATGATTAGGCTCCATAAGTTCTCAACTTTGATCAAGGCGATCATGTCAATATGTAATGATCAAACAATTAAACAAGGCTAATCCACATTAGTGCTCGGACCGAAGTCCTTTTTCAATGTTACAAATGAGACTAATCACAATTTATTCGGAGTGAGTGGGGATCACACAGACTTCCATATCGCAGAGGCGCAAAATTGCCAGCTTTAATGTGTCAATTATAGCTCTTAATAATCCCCTTACCTTAGATCGATTGAGTGATACAAAAAATAGAACAGCCAAACATGCTGCGCCCAAAATGGAAGAAGGAAGGTATCTACAGTTCCAAAATTCTTGACCTAAGAGAACCTGGGTTATCAAACTGTACTAACAACTAAATGCATCACAATCATGGAATTACAGTGTGACACTGCACATTGTGTGGAAAGCAAAACTCTTCAAAATGACAAGGTACCAGGAGCATGAACGCGAAGCCAACCACCAGAGACCCCGCGAAGCCGTACAGCCTCTGCTCAGAAGGAAAGGAACAGATGAAAATCCGCGGACAATCAAAACAACGAGAATGGATAGAAAATTAAAGCGACGAAGGGGTTGGAACTTGGAAGCAATTGCAAGACGAGGAGGAGAAGACCTGAAGCGGAGAAAGATTGCAGGACCCATCGAATTCGCCCAATAGATCATCTTCCCTTGCATCTTCGTCTCCTCCTCCGGGGAGGAGGGATTGCTGGATCCATTTGAACCTGTCCATTGCTCGGACTCCGATCAGATGTAGCCAAAGAGCGCATATCCGGAAGAAAACTGGAGGGCGTTCACCCACCTAATTGTTCAATGTTGGAGAGAGAAATTAATGCAATTTTATTATTATTATTATTATTAGGAAAAAATGATTGTGCATCGTGCTCCATTAATTACAATAATGGTAGATAAAAAATTATCCCAATTAAGTAAATCATCATCCATTATGACTAATTAATAAGAGTATAATTTAAAAGAGAAAGTATAAAAATTAAACATTATTATTATTATTATTATTATTATTATTATTATTATTATTATTATTATTATTATTATTATTATTATTATTATTATTATTATTATTTAAAAAGTGATGTAATATTGTTGTATTAGTAGCATCGCGACGGCTGTTTGGCTAAGCTTATAAGTCACTTATAAGTTAGTTTAAAAAAATCTCAATGTTTGGTAACTTAAAAATACGACTGATAAGGAGATATCAGATCTACTTATAAGTAAAAAAAAATAAGCAGGGAATGGGTGCTTATTTTCTTTCTAAAAAAATAAATTAGTTAATTGTATTATAACTAACTAGTTATTGTTAATATAAGTAATTTTATCCACAGCGTAACTGTTTATTTTTAAAAATAAATTTTAGCCAATAAAATACTTATCAGTACTTTAACTTATCAGTTATTTTAAATCAGCTAAGCCAAACGGGCCCAAAATTGTGGAAAAAACTAATTTAACTCACTCCAGCTTCGCAAAATTTATATTGAGATAATTAGTTAGTGATAATTATATTGAGATAATTATTATACATTTAGGCTAAATATTCTTTTTGAAATTTCATCAATATTTGGTTGAGCAACTGTCTCCATTTAACACCTTAGGAGGAAACAACCTTACTTCATGCTATTCATTCTCTCTCTTAATTAGTTGCCTCACTTCATGCCAATTCTCTCTCTCTCTCCCCCTCCCTCCCTCCCTCTCCATGTAATTTTATTGCAATTAGTTATCTTTTCCTCTTGAGTAATGAAGAATAATATATTTTAATGTTGCCATCATCTTCAAGTAATATTACATTATATAATAATTTAATATTTTTATTTTTATTCTTAAAATATATTGATTTGTTTATCCTAGATCACTAAGAAAAGTGAGTGACTTTATCACAAAGAGGAGAGTAGCCCAATGCCAAACATATACATATTTAGATTTGTTTACATTGTTTTAACCTGCCTATTTTATATTGAAAATTAATATATTGTCATGTTTTGTTATTTATGGAATCATTTAATTTAGAAAAATTGATAATTATCTATTTTATCATTTTCTATCAGTTTATATTCTATTTAATTGATCTTTGTTGTCATTTCTGTTACCATATTTTTTTTATTATATTTCAAGTTTTTGTTCATATTTCATAAAATTTATTAATAACATATAGAAAAGAATTGACTCATTTTAATTAGCAGGTTGATTTCGGATAAATGTTAATATTTTATAAAATTATGTTAGATCTTTACGTCTTAAGGTGGCATCTGCTATTATATGGTATTAAGACGACTTTTGTTTAACCATTACATGACAAATGCACCAAGAAAATATTAATATACCATAACTAATTTTGCCAAGTGTCCTTAAGAATCTATAATTAATTGAAAATTAATTTATATCTGCATATTATTTACAAATTTATTTATGAAAAAAGATTTACTTGACAGTTATTTTTAGAATCACTTGTAAATTACTAATTAGAATATTACTTTTATGTTATTTATGAAAAGACAATTATTTATGCAATCAGTTATAGAATATTATAATTATATACTATTTATATAAACTTGGTACAATATATTTAAAAAAAATTAGATATCAGATTATCCAAATGATGTCATTTTTTAAAACCAAATATTACAAATATTACAAATATGTTAGTGTAATACTAATCTATTATATTATCTTATATCTATGTACTATATTAAAGATGTCATAGTAAAGAGAGAATGGTTCTTGGCAAAAGTAGTATTTTACTTTTAGTATTATAAAAATCTTAGTAATATTTTATTTTTTAAACTTAATTAGAATACTTATAATAAGCTTTTATCTATTCTGTTATATATGACAATGTTTATACCAACTAAAATATTAAAGAATAATGTTATGCTAATAAATTATTATTTTATAGATATTTAAATTAAATCATAATTTTCAAGAAAAAATTTGCTACTAAATTAATAAATATAATACAATATACATACATATAAATGTAAATATCTAGATAATGAAGAATATTGAAATCATTATTTTTAGCTAGTAACTACTGGAAAATATAATTAATAATCATATTTTATGTTCTATAAAATAATTCATTCTAAATTATATGAGAATTGGAAGAATATTATCATTACTATCCTTTTTTCTGTTTATTACAAATAAATTTTTATTTGTCAATAAGAAATATCATATTTATTTGTAGCATTTCTTATATTGTTTTTTTCTATTCTTAAAATATTATTAGTGTACATGTGTGGAAAATTTGTGCTATATTATTTGTTCTCTTTAGCGTTGAATTTATGTCATATTTTTATAATTCTTTCAACTATTCTATGATTATTAATAAAAAAATGACATCTAACCTATATTTAAAGCTAGCTGTGCATATAACATATATTTTATGCAAACTCTTATAGCATGAAAAAATGCATATATTTCTAATATGTTTCATTCGTGAAATTATTACGCGGTAAGTTATTTCATGGTGTGGACATGATTTTTTTTTAATAATTTAATTATATAATATCAAAATATAATACATTTTTTAAGAGTTTTATGAGTTTATTGGTAATAATTTATATTAATGACATTATATTAATCAATAAAATTATTTATTAAAAATAAGAGTGTAGATGTATTTATGTGATAATTTTTTTATTTTTAATAAATACAAGTGAAACATTTTTAGCTTAGTGATCAATAAATTAAAAATTCAAATGATGAATGTGTTTTAAATATTACTATGGTGATTGTGATATCATCATTCAACATGAATAATGGTTGAAATCTATTCCTACCTCAATGTCCAAAGGTTTTATTGGACAACTCTTTTTTATATACACCAAGTTGCATGTTCTCCATTATTAAAAATATAATTGCATGCATGATTTGAAAAATCAAGCAACATGAACAATTTTAGAAAATATATTTTGTGTATAATAAAACTACTATGATATATTAAACACAAAATAATATATAATGATTGATTAAAAAAGGATAATTCAACATTTATATGAAGCTATTTCCAAGTATTCAACATGTATTTAAAATTTAACATGTTTTAAGATAATTAGAGTAGTGATCAAACAAATATAATAAATGATTATTTATATTATGAAATTCATATAATTGTGAAAGAAATTAACAAATTAATATCTCAAACTTAAATGAGAATACTATTTTCTAAAAAACAAAAAAAAATAAGAGGGATACACAAAGAATTAGATAGACTAATAAATTGTTTCTCTATTTTATAATTATTATATGTTTTAAGTAATATAAAATATATATCAAACTCATTTTTACTTATTTTATAAACATACGTTCATCTAATTTCACATTACCCGCGCATCGCCTGGGCTATCATATTAGTTGTTGTATTAGTAGCACCGTGGCAGCAGCGGAGTTAAAATTGTAGAAAAAAATAATTTAACTTACTCGAGCTTCGCAGAATTTAAATATATTTTAATAGATAAATTTAAATATTTTTATTATAATTTATAACTATTACTTTTTTAAGATGCATTAATTCGATAAATATCTTATAATTTGAATGAAAATGCATAATAATTGAGATTATATTTTAAAATAATTAAGATGATTATACAAATATATCATGTCTTTCATAATATCAGAATAAGTATTATTTTACATTTTGCTATGTGTGCTAAAAATATATATTATGATTTTGCTATCGATAATAAATATTTCATAAAAAAATATTATACATTTATAAGAAAATGATAATAATTTTATTTTCAAATCATATTTCACATAATGATTAAAGGTGATATGATTAATATATGTGATTTCAAGTTAAAAAATAACTATGACTCTTCATATCCACTTTAATGGAGTTACCTAGATATAAGATATATGACTTTTTAAATTCAAAATAATTATGACTTGTCATAATTAATCAAAAGTAATTAATATACTTAAGTTATCGTATTAATAGATGAAACATAAAATACTATTTTTAATGATTAAAAAATATAGAGAATATAAAAACTCAACTTATATTTTATGAAAAAATTAATCATGATATTAAATTTAATACATATTAATTAAGTATGTTTTATATATTATTTATTATTAGTATAAATATAAAGGTCAATATAATGAAATATAAAAGTCAATATTTAATATGTGAACAATTAATTATGATATTAAACTTTAATACACAGTTAATTAAAATAAATAAATTAATCTCATATCTTTTATCTTTCAAATTTAAAATAATTAAATTCACCATATTAATAAAAAAATAATTAATGTATTTTAGTATATGTAAAATATGTGATTTTTTAAATTCATAAATAATTAATAGACTTAAGATATTATAACTAATAGATTTAAATTATCACAATTCATGAAATTAAAGATAAATATTAAAATACTTTTAAAAAAGAGACAAAAATATAAAAGTGGAGGAAGGATAGATGTGCTTGGTGTATGGAATTACATAAATATAAGAAATTTAATAATTATGTTAAATTTAATACATATTAATTAAGAATGTATTTATACATTATTATTTATTATTATAATATAAAGAATCAATATAATGAAATATAAAGAGTCAATATTTAATATGTGAACAATTAATCATGATATTAAAATTTAGTACACATATAATTTAAAATAAATCAAAGGTCATATTACTAATATATGTGACCTTTCAAATTCAAAATAATTATGACTCTTCATATTAATAACAAATAGTTAGTAGAGTTAAGTAGATATAAAATCTGTGACTTTCAAATTAAAAATAATTAATGGATTTTCCTGTTTATGTTAATTTATTTTATCTTATATTTCTAATAATTTATAATGAATCTCACTTTCTTATTCATCCTTTTTTATTAATTTATATATCTTTCAAAGTTCATTTAATTTATATATCCTTTAGTATCATAAATATCATCATTTAATTCTTAACACATAAACACTTAGCATTCTCATTATTAATGTGTGTATTAAAATTATAACATCATAATGAATTATTTATAAAGTTGACTCTTTATATATTATACTACATTATCATAATATAATATAATACAATACAATATAATATAATCATATATAAATTCATCCCTTAATTAATGTCACATAACTCTCCAATTCTATTTTTTTGTTCATAATTAAAAAATATTTTAGATTCTATAAAAAAAGTTGTTAAACTAAAATTATTATATCTTCTTAGTTTTGTTAATTAAGTATATTTACAAATAATGTTTGGCATCATAAATATCATCATCTAATCCTTAGCACAAACTTGGTGTTATCATTATTAATTTGTCTATTCAAAACATTATAGTTAATTATTTAATAAATGAATTCATAATTGATAATATATAATTGATGTCTCTTTGCATTTCATTATATTTTATTCACAAGGAAAATAAATATATATAAATGCATCCATAATTGATAATATATTAAATTATACATTGACTCGTTATATTCTATTGTATTTTTCATAATATAAATAATTAATGCATCATCAATTAATTAATAATCTATTAAATGTTAAGGAATCCTTAATTATGTGTACTAAATTTCAAATTATATGTTGACTCTTCAATTCTATGATTTGTTTTCTCATAATAAAAATATTTTAGATTTAATAAAAAGAAAATGTGTAAAGTAATGAATATAAGATATTTTTAATATTAATTAATTTATACTATATATATAATTTTTAGGACTCATAATAAATCTCATACGAAATTAGTTTTTTTTTCTTATTCTACCATTTTTGTTATTTTTTATGTGTAATTTTAATTTATTTACTTTAATTATTATCTTTACATGTCATTAATTGAATTATTTATTTCTGCGACCAAATGCACTTGGTGTTTTCATTATAAATCTGGGTATTATTTTAACATCATCATTAAATTTTAATAAATTATATATTAAATTTTTATATTACATTGTATTTTTTGTTCGTAATAAAAATAAATACATAAAATACTTTTTCTAACATCATGAATAATTTTCATAAATTACATATTAACTCTTTAAATTAAATTATATGTTTCATTAATAATGAAAAATATCTCAGATTTTAAAAAATGTGAACTAATGGACAGTAGGTCTTCATATTTCTATAATTAACTTTGTTTGAAAATGAAGTGAAAAAAAAATTAAAATAGTGATGAAAAAATATCATTATCCTATTAATATTCTAGCTAATATGAATTTTTTAAGACAATGATTAAATATTTTATTTACTAAAATTTATGGCATATCACTAAAATATTTGCATTGTATGAAAAGCTATGAAAGTAATGATTCAAGGTACCAATATGAATCTTTGTTTCGACGATTCAAATCGGTCTCACAAGAAGCCCTATAAGGATAGACGAATCTCAATACCTATATTTTATAATCACAATATAAAATAAATTCATATTTTAAAATATATAAATTGTGTGAAACATCAAGAATGTCAACCTTGCATTTGATGCTAGCATTGGACATGAAGCTCCGGCAAAGGAATGGGAGGAGGAGGAGGAGCGAGTTGCAATGTCGAAGGACGAACTTGAGAGTCCTTATGGAGTGTCGATGCCTCCTGTGACGTTGAGAATGACGACTTGCCCGATGTAAACATCAAATGTGAAGCTTCGAGATGAGAGAAAGAGGAGCTAGCATTCTCGTGCATGAAAATTATAAAAGTATTTTATCATAAAAGGATCAAAATAATATATTTAAAAAAAATTAATACTTTTTTAAAAAATACTTTATAAATTCTTTTGTTATGTTGCACGAAGCGCGAGAGTGTTCCTAGTTTCTTAATAGATTTGAAATTGGACTTGACATAACCCGAATTAATTCTGGGATAAGTCGTGGTTTAGACTTTTCTTTAGCTTCAAATTGGACTTCCATAGAGCACGCGGAGAACAAAGGGATTGATCCACACAGTAAATCTTATGAATTAATTTACTCGTAAACTTTAATATTTCACACAAGAATTAACTAATCAACACAAAAAGTAATAAATATTATTCATCAGGACTATCTTCCAAAGAAATTGTGCTGAATATTAAGAAATCAAATAAAATTCAAACTCAAATAAAAGAAAATCCAATGAAAGCAAATTAAACTAATGTGCTTTATTAAGAACCAATAACTAATGACCGGCCATTAGAGTAGAGGACACACTACAAGAATTTTAGTGATTTCTGACACACGTAAAGTTCGTTTGAAAAATGAACTTTCCGACGGAGAGCGAGCAGTTGGAAATATTCTCGTCGTTAGAAGTTTTTTTGACGGATGCACGAAAACTGTCCAAAGATTTTCCCGTCAAAAATATATCCCTCGGAAGCTTACCGCGGATGTGTTCCGACGGGAGAACTCGTCGGTAGTTCCAACGATAGCATTCTCGTCGAAACGTTTGATGGTTCTCACCCGTCGAAACGACCGACGGGGGCACTCCCGTTGAAACATTCGACGGGTCTAACTTTAGTCGCGTCAAAACTTTAGATGGGTCACAATCGATGGAGCTTTTATGGGAAAAACTAGGTCCCGTGCGATGCACGGGGGCATAAGAAATTAATCATATAAAAATTTTAAAAATTATTAGTTGTATAAAAAAAAACATGCAACTATAAACAAATAAAACATAATAAATGGAGAAAAAAGAAACGTATAAAATATTTATCACCAAATAATTTCTTCTTATCAACATTGGTTTCATTAAATAACTGGTATCTTCTAATACTGGTTATTTGGGTGAAAGTTGATTACACTTTATGTCTTGTATACTTCAATTACAAAATATTTGACTCACCACAAAATTTTTCATCATGTACACTCCCACTACGAATAAATGATTTATTGATTTTCCAATTGTAATATGAATGTGACCTCCCTGCATAATGGAAAAAAGTATAAATTTTTATAATATAATTATGTATTTTAATATAATATATTTTTTTTGATACTTTTTCATCATGTAATATGGATATCTTTATCCGGATAGAGGATAGTCTAGATCAATTTCTAGATGGATCTCTCTCTATATAGATAGGTATCTCCGTGGATAGAGATAAAGACGGGGATCCCAATATATATATATATATATATATATATATATATATATATATATAAGTGCACTTTTTGACTACTACTTGAATTAATTTTTTCCTTGATTCTAATTGATTGCCTTTTTTACTACTACTATTTCTTATACTTTAAGCAAGGAAACATCGTTTTTCCATTTTGACGGAATTGGTCGGAGCGTAGACGAGCGAGCAGAGCCCAGGAAAGAGGTAAGACCGTCATAGAGCAGTCGACTAGAAGTTGAAGACAACAGACCAGAGAGAAGGCAGTCTCTCTCGGGAAACATGGCCCTGGGAAGAGTGCTTCGGTCCCTCTCCTTTTAGTCTTTTGCTTGCCTCTGGAAACCCCAAATGCAAGAAATGGATGGACATGAGCCTTCTTCATTCACTGATCAACTTGGCCTTTAAATCCTTCTGAGGTTGAAAACAAAGAAAGAGTACCGCACTTGCCTTTAGAGACCGACAACGACTTGACTTCAGAAAAGAGTTTTCACTAAATATCATTTTGATGAAGTATGTATTATTAGGATTACCACGATTGGATACATCTGACAATCTAACCATACAAAATTTGATATTTCATTACATCTTAGATAGATTTGTATTAGAGATGAAGTCAATATTCTCGGCCACAATTCATCAGAATAAACTTTAAAAAATATTGAAAGTAATATATGTTACTATCAATAAAAAATATCATCGTATATAATGAAATCAATGTAGTCACTAGCTAAATATCTTTTTCTCATATTAACATTAAAAAATTTGCATGTACAATTATATACAAAATTGCTCTATCAATTTACTAATACTATATGCTTTCAATATTATGCCATGAAAAAAAGATTCTATAATAACTTTAAATATAAGATACTTTATATTAGCTGACCCCACCTAGTGGGATAAGGCTTTGTTGTTGTTGTATAAGATACTTTATATAATGCAATAGACATTATTTGTACCATAGATTTATTTATTTATTAATCAAAGAAAATATAAATAGAAACAAATCTCTACTAACAAACACTCCATAAAAGATTCAAATGCTTAAAATTGTGACTAAAATTGTAAAAAAATAAAAATAATTATTACTTGTGGTAACAATGTAAAAAATATGATTTTCATAGTGATGTAAAAAACTATTAATAACTACCCTTCCATCAAAAAAGGATAAAAATGTATAAATTAAGTGAAAAAATACGAATATATGATGACTATGTGCCTTTTTATCCTCCTTTCGGATATGTCTTCTTCTTGTTAGAGCTAATAACAATTATTATGGGTTTTATTTGTGAGGTAGATAATGATTGAAAAAAATTCTTTCACTTAGAGTAGTTGAATAATTTGTTACGGAAAAGACTTATTTATAATTGTTGAATAATTTGTTATTAGTCCATTAGAATATCTTAATCTATTAAGAATATGCTAATATAATAATAATAATAATAATAATAGAATGAATAAGTTTGGTAAAAAACTTTGTTATTCTCTAATTATGTATCTTATATTGGTTTATTATGAACATCCAATAATAATAACGTAATTATGAATCCTTGTTGTTTCATATTCTAAAATGATTGATATACTTAAGTCTTCTATAATGATAATTTGATAATAAAAATAGTTGTATAAAACTAAAATATGTTAGCCTAAAGAACATGAGATTATAAATATTATTATCACAAAATTATATCATCTATTTCATATATGATTGATTACATAAAACTAGGGGTGGCACCCGCACCCATTCGGGGTGGGGGCAATAGTCCCCGCCCCGTCCCCGTCGATTGATCCCCGCCCCATCCCCGACCCCGATCCCCGGCACGGGGCCGCTTGAATCCCGTTCCCCGATCCCCGTGGATATCCGAATCCTTACGGATACCCGATCCCCGACCTCAGCACTAGGAGAATTGTATTATATATAAAGCAGAGAGTATGCAGCCGAAAAATCAAGAAGAATATCTAAATTATACAAAGTCATCTTATATTAAAATGGACATGCATGCTAAATTGCTAATATATATACTCTTCAACCTTCAAATATATATATCAACAAGCTCTAACAAAAGAAAGAAAAATCATAGTAGAAATTAGTTTTGGCAGGAGGATAAAAATCAATATCATTTGTGAAAATGATCTATCAATAATAAGTTAATAACTTGTCACATACCAAAATTAAAGCTTCTAATACAAATAGATAGATTTATTGTTTTAACTTTTAACTAATACTAATACCATGGATGCTTTGACAGTTTGACTTTGACACCATACAAGAAAAACAACTAAAAAGTTTAAAATCATCCATAAATGTTTGCTCCCGCCAGAATACAAAAGGATTCCTTGCATAATACAAAAAGATTCAATTCACAACATAAAGACATAATCTCCAATATTTGAAATCTTCATGCCTTTATCTTCCTCCTTGCATAACTTGAAATTTCCTAAAAAAGCAATAAAGGACAGCAATTAATAATAAGAATAGAACAATCAAAACCAAAATTAAGATTCAGCAACTACACCAAAAAAAAATAATTTACCATACAAAGGAATAACCTCTAAAAGTTTCAAATTCAATATCGTATATTAACATCCTTGTATAAGCTCAAAATCTAAATATTTTAACTATTGATACAAAAGAAAACTGCAAGGTCTATTTAGATGAAAATAATTCTCTAACTTCTAAAATTATATATGATAAGGGTAGCATCATGAAAGAATTAAGGTAGAGTCATGAAGGACTAATGAAGGAGCTAATCAAATCAACTAAAAAGTTTCTTAAGTTCATTGGAAGGACTAGTCATAGACCCTTGATATTTTAAGTTTGTTTATGCGCTGGCAGAGAAAACTTCATTTTTCTTCAGATTAAAAATAAGGGTAGCATCATGAAAGAACTAAGGTAAAAGCATGAATCAGATACTAGATATCATGATAATCCACTCTAAAAAATGATATCGTTATAATCAGACAACCTATTCGACAATAGTAATTAAGGACAATTGAATGAAAAGGCAATGACAAGTATTTATCTTTTTTCTTCCTCCAGAAAGAAAGGTATAGTAACTGAAGATATGCAGTTAGCTAAGTTGGTGAATAGCTAAAAGATGATGTGGTTTGTAAAAGAACTATAATAGTCCACAAAGAAGAACCATCATATCTAAAGTGATAAAAGGGAAGGAAAGTTCATTATGCTATTTTAATAAAACTGAAAATCATCATAGCGCCACAAAAATATCCTTAAAACAAAATTTAGAAACTTGTACTAAAGAAACTACAGCGTGAACAAAGAATGATGACATTAAACTTATAAATGTACTAAGTTTAACAAACAAATGATAATTGAATGTCCACAATTTCTTGCCTATATTCTCCTCAACTAATACAATTCACAAACAAGTCGAAGAATGCTGAGACTATCTGCCTTTTCCCTATCTATCCAAGCATGTAACTCAAAAATGCAAAAGATGATGCTGACAACCAGACACAAAAGAACACTTACTGCCATTGAAGTGATGCATGCCAACCTTCACCAACATAGCTTAACTAATTTTGCTACAAGCCTACAAAAATAGAAAAGGTAATATCACTTATACTAATATGATAAAGCAAGGAATATAAAATTATGTTGAGCACTTGCTTTAGAAGAAGCTAGTCATCCACATCTCCATCATCATTAATTGTATAATAGTGAGCACTTGCTTTGGAAGAACCTAATAAGGAAGATAAAATTATGTTAAATTTAAAGAATAATTGAATCATTATAATGATGCATACTAAGTTACATTACCTTTTAGCGTATTTTTAAACCAATCTTGATAACACATCAATGCCTCAAGTGTATCTTCTTTTAGTGCACTACGATGTTGGCTCAAAACACAGCCTCCAGTACTAAATGCAGATTCCGATGCAACTGTTGAAATAGGAATGGCTAAAAAATCTCTTGCAATTCTTTGTAAAGTGGGATACTTTACTCCAATTTGTTTCCAATAACCCAAAATGTCAAATGTCACATCACTTGATTTGTGAATGATAACTGGCTCCTCTAAATAACTTTCTAATTCTGACTTGAAATTATTCTCTGAAGAAGTTTCTTCTACAAACTGAAAGTAAGCACATTCCCACTTTTGTTTCTTTGGTGAAGAACCCATTTCCATGGCAGATGAAGATGCAAAATCATTGGTAGAATAAGTACTCTTTTTGTCATTAGCTTGATATTCAAGGAGCAAATCTTCACATAATTTTTTCACCTTCAACAGTTCATTATTGCTTTCACTTCCATATATTCATGGAAAGAAATAATTCAATAGCTTCATTTTATATCTAGGATCTAAAACAGCTCCTACTACCATCACTCCATTAATCACATTCCAATACTTATCAAACTTTGAAATCATACTTAAAGCCATTACTTTTATGACTTGGCTAGAGGAAGAAAGCCACTCATTCAAAAATAATCTGATTTCACAAACTTTAGGAAAATAAACATTTGCAGTTGGATAATTGGAGCCAGAGAATAACTCGGTTATATTAAAAAATACCTCCAATTTTTCACAGATTTCAGAAACCATTTTCCAATTTTCAGCATTAGGACAAGAAGTAAATTCAGAATCTCGTTGCTTTAGGCGATAGAAGACATCTTCATATGGCAATGCAGAAGCCAACATCAAAAAGGTAGAATTCCATCTAGTCCTACAATCCTGGAAAAGCTTCTTTGTATATGTAATATTCAGCTGTCTGCATGTATCCTTAAACTTTTCCTCTCTTTTCGGTGTTGCAACCCAATAACTAACACTCTCTCTAATTTTTAGCAAAGCATCATTAATTGTATACAATCCATCTTTGACAATCAAATTTAATATGTGAGCACAACATCGCATATGGAACAAGCGTCCTCCCAAAATGAAAGAAGTAGATGGAATCTTGTCAAAAATATATGGAATCATGGCATCATTAGTGCTACAATTGTCAACGGTTAAAGTTGATAACTTTCGGTCTAAGTTCCAATCATATAGGCACTCAATCAAAACACGAGACAGATTATTTGCAGAATGCGGCGTAGGCACATAAAGAAACCTAAACAATATAAGACAATATAAGAATAAAGCAAAGTACATTATGAATTTAAAAGCAATATAAAATAATGTCAAACATAAGTAATTAAGTGATTACCTCACAAGCCGATGCTGTAAAGTCCAAGTATCATCAATAAAATGAGCTGTAAGAGACATATAACCTTTGTTTTGATTGCTTGACTTCCACATGTCAGTAGTAATGGCGATACGACTTGAATTCTTTTCAAGAAAATTTAATGTCTTGATCTTTTCAGCATTGTATAGACACATGATGTCACTTTTTATAGTATTGCGTGAAACTACTTTAAACATGGGTTGCAACGCTCCACAAAATCTCTTAAAGCCAATATGATCAACAGTTGAAAGAGGATACTCATGTAATGCAATCATATTTGTGAGTTCTTTCCTTGCAACATCATGATTAAATGAGTAGTTTCCAAGAATAAATGTATTACCATCTTCTACAGAATGTGATTTGGCAAGTGTTTTCAATGTTGATTGCTTTGGACCTCTTACTGTGTGAAGCTTACACACCCTAATATGGTCATGTAAGTGTTTTGTTCCATGTTTTGTCTCACCACCAAGTTTTCTTTTACAATATTTGCATATGGCACGAAACTTTCCTTCTATTTTTATTCTGTGGAAGTGTGTCCATGCCTCTGAAGTTAAGCCATTTTTATTTGGACTTCCTTGCTCCTTCTCATTTTCTGCCTCTGAACTTTGTATATTCTCATTAACTTGAGATTGAACATTTTGATTTTGTATATCCTCTTCTTGGTCTGGGGTCAATGCAATTACTACTTGATTGCTTCCTATCGGAGTACTAGTTCCTATCGGAGTACTAGTTCCCATAGGAGTACTAGCTGATTGATTATCACCTCCCATTTCTACATAAGAAAAAAATTTAATTGCTAAGCATATGATCAACAATACTATCACTATGTACATTAGATCATGCAACTTTTGAAACATTCAAACAATCGTCATCTGGTAACTAAATAAAATTTTATGGATAATTACTCTTATAACATAATCTAGAGCTCACTTTGTGTATCAATACCAGGCGAGTCAAAAGCTTCCCACTTTCATATGCATCAATAGTATCTGAAATGGATTCAAAACAAAAAGAAAAATGAATATGTCATATGATGTGTGACCTTTTTCTTTTACAACAAAGAAAATGATATGTAATATTTTGGTGTTAGATGATAATTTCACTTACCATCAGAGCCACCCAAGTGCTTCACAAATACTTGAGTGACCATCCATCTGGCAACAAACTTCAACAATTCAACTTAAATATCAGATCCATCACCTGCAAAAAAAAAAAAAAGATTGTCTCATGCATAATTGATCATCCTTTTTCAGCTATAAAGTCCATACACTACTCAGGAAGAAGCAAATCAAAGGTATGCATGTTATAGCCCAAAACTCAAACTTATTAGACCACCATTGATCCAAGGCATAGAGAGAAACAAGCAGAGTAAAGAAAAAAAATAAAAGAAAGCAGCCGACAAGTCTCCTTCAGATGAAGCACAAAAAAATGAAGAAAAAATGGCATGCTCCTCCGCTGTCGAGGACTCGAAGCTCCCCAGTGCGGCCGTGCTTGTCCACCTGACCCAACTCCCATCTTCGTCGCCCGAGAGCACCGCCTGCTTGCCACCCTCATTGATGACTTGGCCGTCATCCAATGGCGAGTCCACCATCCACGAGAGGGAACATGTGCCACCACCTGGCCGGAGGCGGAAGGCGTTCCTGAGCATGGCGAAGACTCATGTCGGGGCTGGGAGTCGAGGCCTCGGACCGGGACCATGGATGGCATCAGCAAGACGAATTGCAGGCCTACGACGAACAGAGCAGAGAGGGAGGAGGCCGGGGCGACGGGGTTGGGAGTCAGAGCTGGGAGCGTCTGCCGGAGGTGGGAGAGATGAAAAAAATAAGAAGAAATCCGGCGAGCTCCCCGTCGGCCTGCCCTCCTCGTCGCCTCAGACCATGGACGACGTCGGCAAGGCAGGGGGGTTGGGAGTCAAGGAGCGTCTGCCGGAGGTGGGAGAGAAGACAAAAATCAGAAGAAAGCCGGCGATGTGAAGAAAAACAACAAAGAAAAAAAATACCGATGAAGGTCGCCGGCAATGAGCGATGTTGTGGGAGATGAGGAGATCTGAGTTTAGGGCCTTCAGACGACGACAATGTGAGTTCAGATCTGAGATCCGAGCGAATGGAGCAGAGAGGGAGGGGGCTACGGCAGCGGGGTTGGGAGTCAGGGAGCGTCTGCCGGAGGTGGGAGAGAAGACAAAAACCAGAAGAAAGCCGGCGATGTGAAGAAAAATAACAAAGAAAAAAAATACCGATGAAGGTCGTCGGCAATGAGCGATGTTGTGGGAGATGAGGAGATCTGAGTTCAGGGCCTTCAGATGACGACAATGTGAGTTCAGATCTGAAATCCGAGCGAATGGAGCAGAGAGGGAGGGGGCTACGGCAGCGGGGTTGGGAGTCAGGGAGCGTTTGCCGGAGGTGGGAGAGAAGACAAAAACCAGAAGAAAGCCGACGATGTGAAGAAAAACAACAAAGAAAAAAAATACCGATGAAGGTCGCCGGAGGCAGGCTAATCTTCCTGGAAGGTTGAAGCCTTGAAGACACGAATCCTTCCAATGAGGCAGCCAGGCAGGTGGCAGCTAGGGTTGATGGGTAGGAGATTTCAACTTAGATTTAATCTAATGGCTAACAATATAGGTAGAATGATCCAACGGTTTCAATTATTATACTAATATATTACATATAAATATTATTTCAAAATTAAAATACGAAGATCGGGGACCCGCGGGGCGGGGACCACAATCCCCGCCCCGATCCCCGAGTTGCGTTCGGGGCTTTTTTTTCCCCTCCCCATCCCCGCGGGGAGGAAATTCCCCGCAAACGGGGACCCGATCGGGGAATCCCCACGGGGATCCCCGATCTCCGGGGTTTTTTGCCACCCCTACATAAAACTATAATTTATAATAGTTAAATAATTTGTTTAACCTCTACTTATATGTAGATATATAGACATATAGATATACATATAATAATAGTTTAACAAATTGATAATAATAATAATAAATGATTAAGTTTGGTTGATTATTTTGTTATTAATTGATTACATATCCATTATCGATTATAATAAACCATGACATATAGATAAACATATAATAATAAATTATGAAATTAATAATATTAATATTAATAAGAGAATGATTAAGTATGTTTGATTATTTTATTAGTAGTTGTTTAAGTATCATACATCAATTTATAATAAACTATTCAATAATAAAAAATAATTATGAATTTTAATTGTTAAATGATTGATGTAGTTAAATCTTCTATCATTGTGATATAATAACAACTTGATAACAATAAAAAATAACTATATGCAACTAAAAAATGTATTAGTAGAAATAATATATTATTGTAAATATTATAACACTAAAATATATCATTTATTTTCATACATTATTGATTATCATTATTAGTTATAGAAAAAAATCTTTCAATTTATATTAGTTGAAAATTTTGTTATTAGTTCATTAGAATATCTTAACCAATTAACAATATGTAATAGAATAAATAAGTTTAGTTGAATACTTAGTTATTAACTGATTTTGTATCTTATATTAGTTTATGCCCATTAATAATAACTTACTTATGAATCTTAATATTTTCAAATTAAAACCTCTATATAACATTTAATATTTTTATTATAGGAGAGAAATTATATATAAATATTTTTATATCATGCACAGACCTATATTTGTAGGTCCGCACGAACTTTTTCCTTCAAGAGAAAGCATAAGTATGCAAATGAAACTGAAAGTTCATCTATTTATAGTTACAAATATATAATTTAAAAATATAAATAAATAAAATTATATATATTTTTAATAACAAACTTTTGAGTTTTCATGATTATATAATTATATGAGAGCTCGACACATGACACTTTTAATATACATATAGATATAGATAGATATTTTCTAATAACTAACGTTTGAGTATCCATGATTATATAATTATAATATTATCATTTTACATATTCAATTTATGAGAGCTCGACGCGTTTCACTTTCTATCTCTGCTTTTATATGTATAGATATAAATAGATATTTTCTAATAACTAACGTTCGAGTATCCATGATTATATAATTATAATATTATCATTTTATATGTTCAATTTATGAGAGCTCGACATGTGTCACTTTCTACCTCTTTATATATATATACACACACATATATATACATATAAGGAGATGTATAAGATGTAGATACATATCTGCTTATCTTTATTTGTATATATAAAATGTAGAAATATATCTGCAGACATAGCTACTTATCTATATCCTATATATTAAAAACTTTGATGATACTTATATTAATCATCAATAGATATCATCATTATAGTATCAAATGCATATCTATAACTCGAACTTTATAAACTTTTTTCTTTCCTTATATAAAAATTATAATATTTAATTTTTATTAGACAAATAGAAATTATATAAGAGTATTTTTTTATTGTGCACAAACTTATATTTGTGGGTTCTCACATACTCTTTGCCTTCAAAGAAAGTGTTGAGTATACAAATGTAAATTAAAAGCTCCATATAACATTTAATATTTTTATTATAGGAGAGAAATTATATATAAATATTTTTTTATCATGCACAGACCTATATTTGTAGGTCCGCACGAACTTTTTCCTTCAAGAGAAGGCATCAAGTATGTAAATAAAATTAAAATTCCCTCTATTTATAGTTACAAATATATAATTTAAAAATATAAATAAATAAAATTATATATATTTTTAATAACTAATTTTTTAGTTTTCATAATTATATAATTAAAATATTATTCTTTTATATATTCAATTGATGAGAGCTCGACACTTGGAACTTTCAATATCTATATAGATATAGATAAATATTTTTTAATAACTAACGTTCGAGTATCCATGATTATATAATTATAATATTATCATTTTATATATTCAATTTATGAAAGCTCGATATGTGTCATTTTCTACCTCTGTTTATATATATATAAATATAAATATCGACTCCAAAGATTTGTAAGACGATACAGATGAACATCAAAATGTCATAAAACAATTTTATTAATCCAAACAACTTGACCAATGAATACAAAGGCGCTGACAAGCTAGTATATTTTTATTTAGGTATGTCTTTTAATTTCCCTCCCACAGGAGGGGGGTTTTTTCTGATCTTTTGTATATAGTCTTTATTCATTAATTTATTACACAATAATAACAGTAGTGACATCATTGATAAACGGAATATCAAATAATTCCATACTCAAAATTTTCAACCATATTTCAAAATTCGAGACTACTAGGGATGTCATAACAATACGTGAATTCAGGCCCATGCAACATGCATGCATGTGTCACTACAAGAAAAAGTCGTATTTCCGACGGTCCATTTTCGACGGTTCGACATCCATCTAAAATATCGACGGTTTTTTCGACGGATCTTTCAAACCGTCGATATTTTCGTCGGATAATTTTCGACGATTTTAGCCATCTAAACTTTCGACGGTGCTAAATTCGTCGGAAGGTTCCGTCGAAAATATTTATACTTTGATGGTTATGACCGTCGATAATTTCGGCGGTTTATCTAACCGTCGAAACTTTCAGCGGTCTGAACCGTCGAAAAATTTCAACACTGGTTGCGTACAATTATTGAATTTATCGACGGTTTTGACCGTCGAAATTTGCGACGTTCAAAGCAACCGTCGATATTTCGGCGGTCATAACCGTCGATAGTATTTAAATAAAATATTCTAGCTTAATTTTTTTCGACGGTCTCAACCGTCGAAAATGGAAATTTATAATTTACACAAACTATGAATCTGTTGATGTTTTGAAAATTTATTATTATGGGAATCGACGGCTAAAATCGTCGATATTTCGACGGTTTGAAGAACCGTCGAAACTATCGACGGTTTTTCCAGCGGATTCGAGCCGACGAAACGCGAATTAATATAATATTATATTTACCTATGTTACGGCGATTTCGACCGTCGAAAAGTGGTTATATAAAAACCCAACCCCACTCTTACTTTGAACGTTTTGAACGTTCGTCCGGCCGCCGCGCGTTTCGTCCGCTGTTCGTCCGGCCGTCGACCACCTCCCGCCCGAAGCTTTCGTCATCGACTGGAATCTCCGGCGCAGGTAGGTCCGATCCCTGCCCTCCTTGGATATATAATTTGTCTCTCCGGCGGCCAGATCCGGCCGCCATCCGTGCGGCGGCCAGATCCGGCCGCCATTCGCGCGCGGCGGCCAGATCCGGCCGCCCTCCGCGCGCGGCGGCCAAATTCGGCCGCCAGTCGCGCGCGGCGGCCAGATCCGGCCGCCAGTCGCGCGCGACGGCCAGATCCGGCCGCCCTCCGCGGATCCTTATTCATGCTTTGATTCAGTCATGACATTTTATAATTCTGTGTCCTTCCAGATTTGTACCGTCGAAACCAGCGGCTGCAGCAGTTACTAAAGTGTTGCGACATAGGTATACTGAAGCGTGACTTACATGGAGGGAAGTTCCTTATGCCACGAGACAAATGTTATTTAATGAATTTCAGGTATCATTAGAAGCCAACATGATCATTAATATTTTTCTTTGTAATACATTAATTATTTTTAAACACTTACATGTTGATGTGTGGTGGGAGCCCGAGCATACGGAAAAAATGTGGAAGGCTTTTAACTCTCGGTGCTCGAAGAGATTGTCCGCGATGCTTTCTGAAGCTCGAGCTCGAAGACTCCCGATGCCGTTTGGATCGATTTGCTAGGAAAGTGGTCCACCGAGGAGTACAAAGTGAAATGTGAAAAAGCAAAAACCAGTCGAGAGTCCGACCAGGGAGCATGCTTGCATTCGGGCGGATGTCTATCCACGAACACGATTGCTAAGAAAATGGTAAGGTCTTTCTCCGAACTTAGGACGAAATATTATACTTTAAGAAAATGGTAAGTGTCGAGAAAATATTATACTTTAAGTTGCAAATTTTAAAATATTATTTCATTGCAGGAGAAAGAGACGGGTAGACCACATACTCAGGACGAAATATTTCTCCGAACCCATCAGAAGAATAACAAAGAATGTGTTTCGAATTATGCCCGGGAGACATATATATGTAATTTTTTCTGCCTTTACTTTTTTCTAAATTGCAAGTTAATAATTAATTAACAAAACTTTGAAGTCGATCACCTAGTCATCGTTTGTAGTTAATTATTTTCTTTATATTTCAGGAGTCTTATAAAACAAAAGAAATTGATCATATTACGCAAGCCACGCAGGAGGGGACCACACCGTTGACCCCAAAACAACTTTGGACGGACCATGTCGACGTGAAGAAGGGTCGCATTTACGGACTTGGATCTTCTGTGAGTGACACAGATATTGGATATGGTCGACGAAGTACTTCAGGTTCATCTCCTTCTAATATGCAAGAAATTGTGGATCAGGTGACCATCAAGATTAGGGAAGAGGTCAGAAAGGAATTCGAAGAACGTGAACGTCGTAACAGACTTGAAATGAAGAAAATGATGCGTGCCTTCATGCGTGGCGAATTGAATGACGACGACGCTGAGGTAGATTCATATATAATACATAATTATTTTTGGAATTTGCTTTAATCTGATGATTCATTGTACTCATTAGATTCATATGCACTTTGACATCAACATGGGTACTAACTTAGATTTTACTCTTCATCCTTTTCAGTTATATGTGTAGACTTTCAAAGTTTTCACCGAAAATGGAGTGCAGACAGCTGGATCATGTAAATGTCAATACTTAGTATAAACTTCAACATACTTCCTGATCACCGCATGAAATCATAGGAAAAAAACTTAGCAACCTTATTTTAATGATAACTTTGGCATTTTGGATTTAAATGGTAATGATGATTAAAAGTCATATGCCTCTTTCTATTATTTTGGATGATTATGCTCGATTTTGCTTCGATTTTGAGATTCGACGTTAGCTTGTTAGTTTACGCATCATCTATTGAATTTATTAAATTATGTTGATGTTAAATTCAAATTATGTTTTCATATTTTAGATTTTAGATTCAATTAGATTTTGATTTTGCTCTTCAACACTTAACAAAATTGAATTCATGTTTTTTTTGCATTTTCATATGTTATAACTTTTACTCTATTTCAATTTTGTGCAGTGATGTTTTGCAACGAAGATGATATGCGAATTGAACTTCAGCTCTTCGTCGTGACGAAGACGTTATGTCGTTCAATTTGTGAATGCATGTGATGTTCAATTTATTTCATGTTTGGATTATGTGAATTAATTGTGTCGTTCCATTATCTCGTTCCATTATGGATTACGTTATTGAATCTGTGAATTATGGATTACATTATGGATTACGTTTCATGTTTGGATTACGTTATGCCGAATTGAACTATCTGTGATGTGATGTAATTGAATCTATGATGTGATGTGAATTATCTGTGAATTACGTTATGCCGTTCCATTATGGATCAAATGTGTTGTATTATTTGTGAATTATTTGTGAATTCACTATATTTTTTAAAAAAAAATTATGTTTCAAACAGCTGAAATATTACAATTTTCAGCGGATTTTTTCGATACTTACCGACGGTTATATCCGTCGGTACACAATTATCGACGATCGTAGCCCACGAGTAAAACCGTCGATACAAGATTGTCGACGGTTTTAACCGTCGATACTATCGACAGTTCAAGCCGCCGATATATATCGACGGTTAAAACCGTCGATAGTATCCACGGTTCAAGCCGTCGATAGATATCGACGGCACGAACCGTCGATACTATCGACGGTTTAAGCCGTCGATAAATATCGACGGCTCGAACCGTCAATACTATTGTCGGTTCAAACCGTCGATATATATCGGCGGTCCTAACCGTCGATAATATTGACGGTTCGCCCCGTCGATATTTAACGTTCGACTGCCGCGCCCATCAGCTAGACCGTCTGTAATACCGACGGTTCAGAAGAAACCGTCGCAAAATATTTGCGATGTCCCTTTTTCGCACGATCATTGTCCGTCGAAAGAACCGTCGGAAATCGTGATTTCCGACGGATCTGACCATTTTATCGACAGTTAGGATCGTCGGTAAAAGACAGTTTTTTTGTAGTGTATCCTCCTCGTCCTTATTGTTAGAAATAATGATCAATAAAGAGAACAACTGGAAGGAACGATAAAGTAGATTAAAACAAGAATCCAAGTCTTCAGTTATATATTGTCACAAATTTTTATTTTTCAGCACAAAGGCAACACTTGTTCACTCGCGAGAAAAGGCATCGGAACTGAACGCCAAAAACGAGTGAACAGCTGATGCGTTAATTTCATAATTAACTTCCGTGCGGCGTGCGTGCATGCGTGCACTGCACGGGCTTCATTTCCTTGACTGACATGCATCACGCAGTAGGAAACAAGGCATGCAGCGTGATCCCCAGCACGCCGCTCGGGCAGCCGACGTCCTTCGCGAAGAAGACGTACCCATTGGAGCCCCAACCTTCGCCCCACGAGTTCTTCACGATCCAGTAGTCTGTTTCCTCGCTGGTTCGACCGTAGTCGACGACGGTGACCGCGTGGTTGGTCTTATCCACACAGGTCCCATCAGAAAGAATGATACCCTTCTTGTAAAACTGGAGCCCTTCGGCGTTGATGGAGACGGACACTGGCTGGTTGGCGACCGCTTGCATGAGCGCCGTCTCGTTGCAGAGGGGCACGTTCTCGTAGCCAGTGATGGAAGCGTCATGCAGCAGCCCCTGCTTGTAGCTGCAGGATCCTCGGACTCCCTTATAGGTGTAGTTGTCTCCGGTGGTGATGCCTCCGTTTGATTTTATGAAGCTGAAGGCGTCTTCCAAGCGCCCTCCGCCGCACCCGTTGCGGCCGCCGACGCAGTCCAAGAGTTCCTGCTCGGACAAAGATTTCAGCTTCCCCGTCTTAATCTTGGTGATCCCCTCCACCGCCGCCACTGCTGAGAATGCCCAGCACGACCCTGTCTTTCTCTTCCGAGAGTTAATGTATTATTGTATATATTTCATGTATACATATCAACATGTCATGCACATCAGTATGAACTATCGACATTTGGACATGAACTTTGCTTAGCTTACCACAATTCCTTTGGTCCTTGACCGGAGTAACAGCCCCGCGCGCTACCCAGTCGACGGTGGACGGCGCCATAGCGGAAAGGCGTCGTCTCCCCGAGGGCAGCGGCGAGATCGTCCCCGGTGTACAAGGATAAGAACTCTGCGTTAGTGAGGTCGGGGAACCCGTTGATGCCGGGGGTGTGGCCGTGCTTCGCCGCGGCCCTGTTGAACTCTTCCACCTACTTGTAGTTGTTCTTGAAGACGGCGAAGCGCCGCAGCTTCTCCGCTGCGTCCTTGTAGCGCCGCCCGTGTTCAACCATCCATCGCTCGAACTTGGCCAACATGTCGACTTCCATGGCGCTGCGGTGGGAGGCTGCCGGAAAGCTCCATGACGAGACGATTAACAATACTAGGAAGAGTGGAACAAAATTACGGACCAGAGAAGCCATGCTGATTGTAACAGAGACTAATACTTACGTTCTATCCACAAATTATTCTTTATAGATGTGCTTGTAGGTCAATAGTAAATACTACAGTGTACTTGGAAAGATACGACGACGACGACGAAGACTAACATGTGGAGCTTGATGTTTCGATGATGAACTAGAGCCTGTAATCTATCGTATATATAGTGCTGCAATAAAACTAGAAAAAATTGGCAGTTAAGTTTCTGTTCTAATTAGCTCGATGGATTCTGGTTTCCTTTAGCTAACTAGTGGCGGGCAAATTAGTCTACGGTATATATATGCTCCATTTCTTGTTAAAAAGAAGAGAGAAAGAGAAACGATACGTAATGTATGCTGATTAATTTCGTTTTTCAATTTTCGGTCAATGATCTAATCGTATTTTAGTTTATTTTGTTCATGTATTTTAAGCAGGCAGCAAAGAAGCGATGAATGGGTACTTGATGTTGCAAGCATATTTCCTTTTCTTTTATTTTTTTCTTGTTGTTACACGTTGACCGAGAAAATAAAAAAAAGCCAGTTATTTAATTTACGAAGCTCATATTCAAGACTATTAATGCATTTAATCTAAGATACAATTCCAGAGTACTGATTATTCGGCCAATTGCTTGAGTTTGACTAAGTTAATTGCGTGTTATTTATCTCGATAAGTGACGTCAGGAATTCAATATGAACGGGTATGTAATAAAACAATGATACTTTTCGTTGGCGGAGGAATGGAAGAATCCGAATGCTTATCCATTAAAGCAATTTGGATGCCAATGGTTTTTTAATCAATCTTCCAGAGGGTAATAACATAAAAGAGTCTTGACATCTGTTGGGGATTGCAAGGAAAGATGAATATGAAAGTAAAGCACATTCATTCATGATAAACCACATGAAAAAAATAACTTTTATGTAAAACAATACAAACGATATCAGACTTTTGATCATCTTTGCTTCATAATTTACAGGTCCTACTTTATTTTGCAGCAGGGCTGAGGGGGGAACCAAACAATTTTTGAGAAAACTGGGAGACTCATCTATATGAAACATACAATTTGTACAAGGTTGACGACCTTATGGGTGCACCCACTCACAGTCTAATGATTAGCTGAATGGATGTAAAAGCTGATTAATTTGATTAGAGCAAGCTCAATGGAGAGAAAAAAAAAAGTTGCCCTCCATGAAAAAGAATGGAATTCTAGTAGATTGACTAGTTCATGAACTTTCTGCAATTGGGTGCCTTGCATAGACAAGGAACTTTGCAATCTTCAGCTTCATCAGGATCAAATAAATAATCGTACCTGCAAATGGAAGAGTGCCACAGTGAAATGAAGAAGTTGAATATTTTCATAGTAAAAAGTGACTTAATGCCACCTGCAAAATATATTACGTTTAAGAACAGATAAACTACCGCATAGGAATCAATTGGACAGAATTTCAACTAACAATCAGAATATTGATAGTGCATGGACTAAAGTAGGTAGAAGGCATTACGTCAATTCCTTGCCAGCAGGAACATTTGTCTTGGCTATGAGAACTATCCGACTCTCATCATCACCAACACTCATAATCCTTGCATAGCAGTTTGGCATGCACTGCATCAAAAACAAAAGGTAACAAAAATATGACAAGATTCAGATCCGCCAAGATCCACCATTTTTCTACTCTTACGATTATTAACATAAATGAAGAATAATTTTACATAATGGCTTACAGAGTGATTTATAAGCCGTGCTATATTCCCTTTATCTGTGGCATCAATCACTACATCCTCGCTTATTTTGAATAACTGCAAAACAGAAGTAGGATAGATAATTAGAACGTATTTCCCTCTTTAGTAAGATAGTTATGATTCAGAGTTCATATATACTGTCAATCAATTGGATTTCTTTTCTTGCACACATTTCCTACTTAGTTTGCATTCTTTCATTTTGTTGGAATCCATCACTCAGTATGGCCTACTCCTCGATTACAGAATTAATTTGGATTAATAACATTTCTAGCTTAATTTTACCATAGTTTCTGTTGATTTACATTAGTTTGTTCATGGTTTAAATCATCATATCTACCCATTCCTAACCCTGACAGGTGAGCAATTAATTTGCATGCTTTGTTATTCTAAAAAAGATTGGGTGAGCTTTGTTTTCTGGGGCTTACGGTTGTGTTAAGGAATGCTATACAAATATTAGAATTCAGATTTACTCAAGAAGTATGTCTTTCAATAGAAGATGAATGGAGGAAAATAAACCTTACTGAAAAACCAGCATGCTTCTATAGGACCCAAGGTCCCAAACAAATAATAGACCTTTGATACTTGATGCAAAAAGGAACAAGCTTTTATCGATTGCAAGTTTTACAATATCCATCTATAAGATATGCTCTTGTTCATTATGCATGTCCAAAATGGGAGAACATAATCAACCATTACCAAGATGAGTGTAGCTATCATCAATCTCAAGGAACCTCACGATAAAATAACAATCACCAACTTTGGATATCAAGAAAATATTCATTTCACTTGATTTTCATTACACATAAGAATCATGCTCCATATGATTTTTTTTTACGGCACTTATGAAATTTAAGTGACACACACATGTCATGTTACATTTCAAACCTACCCCACATTCAAATCATAGTTTAACAGAAACATGCAGATCTACCCCACATTCCTTCTTTCGCAAATATTAGTTTCATTTCTTTTAATACAAATGACACTATCTGACAAAACATCAAATAAATGGATCTAGTACATCTCATGGTTAATTACTATAATCCTAATAAGAAGGCAGCTAGTACAAGTATAGAAATAGAGAAATGACATACATAGCAATCCTTTTTCTCTGCACGGTACTTTGCTTCTCTTAGATCAGCCACACTGCGTCTTACTTGCTCCCCACGATATTCAATAACCTGAAAAACAGAATTTGGAAACGAGAAAATTATTGCTTTTTTATCATATATAATGTGCAAGCAAGTATGTAAAGACAAAATCATATTATCAGTTTCTTTTTGAGGTAGTCCAATTGCCAATTGAACTTAAGAAGACTGATAGGGTAGGCACGTATACTATAGTTAAGGTTCAAGGATGGAACAAGATGAAACATTGAAGAGGACTAATATAAAATCACATAATTATTAGATTTCATAATCAAATTTATATAACTTAATGTCAAATTCAAGTATTTAACTTGTCTAGGTAGAAATATACCAATAAAGACTGTTTTACTAATCAGAAATAAAGCAATTCCCAGTGAAATGGACAAATGAGTTTACAAAACATATAATGACATTTAGATTTAGTCAGCATTATTATGGAGATGAAGTAATACCATTTCCCCTTCTTGAATGTTCCTACGAGCAAAGAGACCCCAACCATGTATTCCAGATTTACCAAAGCAAACCCTTCTTTTTTCGGTTAACTGAGAAAAAAACAAGTTGGTAAACGAAGAGTACGTGGAAGCACAAAATGGTAATCTAACACACCTTCAGGACAGAAAGTTACCTGTAGATAATAGAGGCGTTCTCTAAATGTAGAAAATGAAGATGGATCCTTCTCATCCTGTTCAATGAGTCAGCCATTGATTATAAAACCTTTGTCAATTATAGATTTCAAATATTAAGAAAACATTGAAGATTGTTCAGATAGGGGACTTACATTAAGTGCATTCAAATTTTCAATTGCAGCCCAAGAGTGATGGCGAGCCCCCATGATCCTGTGTGCAACAGCCTCTTGTTTCTTCTACAAGAAGTTGTAACAAATGTCGGACTAAATAGAAATAGAAATAGAAAAACAGTTTCACAACTTGGAATAAAAACACAAGATCATAATGATGAATTATAAAAATACCCTTTGAGTGATACTAAACAGTATACCATACGGAAATTAATCCAATTCAAGATTATGCACAAACAGCATTATCCATCTATCTCATCTTGAACAGGTGGCATGCATGGACTCGATTACTTCAAAAGAAGACAACAAAATATAAGAAACTAGATAAGAGAACATCTGCCATACTTCATTTGTCCTTCTGTAGATTGAGCATCTTGCAGCAGATGAAGAACCAGAATTTAGAGAAGGAGAAGTTGCTTCCATTTCTTTCCTAATAAGACGTGAACCACCCTGCTTTTCACTGCTTCGAAGCAATCTGTTGGTAGAGAAGACTTCTTCTCGAGTTTTCACAATCAGTACAGTATCCGGGTCTGGTGCCCTGAAAAATGTATTTCATATTTACATTAGTTATATGACTACTTGTGATTTTGTAATTTGTAAAATAATGCAAAAAAATACAGAGCGTTTGACACTGGAAGTTGTTGTAATTATGAGACACATCAGTTACAAAAATGTGAAGAGTCCCCAAATAAGGCATATATTAAAGAAAAGAAAATAAGAACACAGGAAAAAGAAATTGGAAGTGTCAAACAACTACATGAAAGCAAAATACACCCAAAGAGTGATTTTTACCTGTGATGTGCACAGTAGGAGACCATTCTTATTACTTGTTTTCCATTCTTTTCCAAACAATGCAACTGTAATTTCAAACAAGTATTTTAGTATCCATGCAGATTCCTCCACATGATACAATTTAATGAAACAGATAGACAAAAGATGAGTATGTACTTGCTGTTTAATGAAACAGATACAATTTAATGATACAGATGAGTATGTATTTCAGTATCCAAACAGATTCCTCCACATGATACAAGCAGAATATTTTCAAATAAAAATATAGAAAACACTCCATGCTGTTTGGCATACCTCCATTCTGTAACCTGCTCTTGATGCACACATAGCATGATAAGATGTAGAGCACTTGTAGCAGTGTGTACAAGCACCATGCATCTGCTTACAGATCACACAAATCTGTAGGCAGAATCAAGG
This sequence comes from Pontederia crassipes, assembly GCA_030549335.1. Taxonomy (NCBI): domain Eukaryota; kingdom Viridiplantae; phylum Streptophyta; class Magnoliopsida; order Commelinales; family Pontederiaceae; genus Pontederia; species Pontederia crassipes. The sequence goes on from CM060195.1 coordinate 43,686,781, forward strand.
ATAAACTTTAGTCTTTAATAAACTGCACGTCTTAGATTTCAGTGAGAAACTCTCAAAACTTCACATCTGAAAACTTCAACTTTTGAGGGGAAAAAAAATTTTAACCTTTGCAAAAGATGGGGGTGAAATATTCAATATGCCAACAGCAGGTTCCATTGTTTCCTCACTGGCAAATGAGACTTCCGGTTGAAACCAAGCACATGTAACATGCACCCAGAATGTACCAATACTTGTTGGCTTCAGAGCACCCCCTGCAGTGAAATTTAGCAAGATGATAGTTGCCATACGTAACCATAAACAATATTAACCAGAAATTTAGAAGATCATGCAGCTGAAGAAAAAATATTAGTATGCTTGTTATCTGGGAATATTTGAACTCTATTGTACAGATAAGATGAATAGTATCAAACATGTAACTAGGCAGGATGTACCTTTGACAGGGCAGAGACAGCACTCTTTTTCATTCTGAGGAACTTCACAAACTCTGCAAACCCAGGAAGTGAAATTCTGTACGTTCCGTGCTCCATAGCATTCCTGATGGACAGCTATTTGACATCTGAATGGAATGATAATAGATTGCTTATTAGATGCATGACATCTCTTATGATTCTCATAAAAAAGATACAACCCCAATGCTCCAACAAGTGCATTCAAGTTTCAGAGAAACTACAGAAGAAAAAGGTCAGATTACAAGATAATAGACCTGTTACAAATAATGATTTTATTGCAATCCCAATCTTCAACCCATCTGCAAATTGCACATCGTTCAGTTGTCCACTTAACACATAGTGGTTTGTAGGATTCTGCAGAAGCCCAAATAATTAGAATTTTGACCCAGTTCTGTTTCAAACCTTGTGTCGGATACCAGCAACAATAGCCGCTGACATGCATATAGGCAGATAATGGAAAAAATAAATGGATAGAAAGCCAAACAACTTTAAGAAAAATGGTCCAAGGCATACCTTGTAACACGCTAAACAGTTTGTCACTTGTCATCTTTAATGACGGGTTCTTCACATGATCACCTATAAATGAATTATGCTCTTCTATCTGCATATAGAATAGTCAAAGTTACAAACTGGGGAAGATGATTCTGATTTCTCATATTTAATTGTATAGCACCATTACATTGACAGTCAAAACAGAAATCAAACAAAATATATAAATTAGAATGGATGATGAAACCAAATAACATAAAATATGTTTTTTTATTCAAGGGGTGAAAACATTAAAGTTCCAGACTTCCAGTAACATAATCTCCCCATGAAACAGTAGTAAAATGGCAGCATAACCACATTGGTCCATTATACATCAGGATTCTTAATATTAACAATAGTCTTGATTATTACATGGTTCAATTTTAAAATTGGTGGTCTGCTTGAACAAGAATCAGATGCAAAAACCAAATAGCTGATCAAAATGGATAAGACAAAAATAAAACAAGGGTTTTTCCAGTACATACCCATCGTCCCAGTGGTTGCATTGAGCTTTTGACCTTTACACTTGCCTTCCAATATTTTTTCTTCGAGCCAGCATGCCTTTCCCACTCACCAAGAGACATTTTTCTTTCCTTGCAGGAACTGCACTGGCATAATATTCTACAAGATGCACAAAACTATTTTCAGAAATTCAAATGCCATGTGCTCTTGGAAAAGAAATTCAGACACCATGCATATTGACAAAATAATAAAAAAACAGATCTATTCACCAAACTCCAAAAGAAACTATATTTCCATTGTGAAATATTTTTTAGCCTTGTTTAATTAGTTTAAAACAAGGGAAATTCTATCGTACTGCTATAAGACCGGCAGTGTTATATGGTAGTGAATGTTGAGCTATGAAGGGACAACATGAACGTAAAGTGAGGGTAGCCAAAATGAGGATGTTGAGATGGATGTGTGGTCATACAAGATTAGATAAGATTTGAAATGACCATATACGTGAACGAGTCGGAGTGGCTCCTATTAGTGAGAAAATGGTAGAGAATCGTTTGAGATGGTTTAGATGTTCAGAGAAAACCATTAGATGCGCCAGTAAGAAGAGTAGATCAAATAATATGGAGTCCGATTAAGAGAGGAAGAGGAAGGCCAAGGCGGACATTTGGCGAACTAATAGAGCAAAATCTATTGGTGAATAATATACCGAAAGGTTTGGTTACTAATAGAGCGGAATGGCGTCGTATGATCCATGTAGCCGACCCCACCTAGTGGGATAAGTCTTTGTTGTTGTTGTTGTTGTTAATTAATTTAAAAATCTAAGGTTGTTAGTGCAATCACTTCAAAAAAACTGTTTGTGCAATATTATTGCCGAAGTAGTAAATAGTGTTGCCCAACAGTTCACAATGGCAATGCCCCTAAAGGTACAAGATGGTAGATTGTTTGACTACCATCAACATCTTTAAACAATTATGAATTGTTATGTAAAGCGTTAACTTGACAACATTCTTTTTTTAGGGTAACTTGACAACACTCTTTGAAGAATTAGTGTTATTATAATTAACTTGACAACACTCGTATAGACATTGCAGTAAACCTTGAAAACCATCACATGTTTACATTTTTTTTTTTTGAGGTAAATCACCCATTTACATTACAAGGATTATCTGCTAGCACGCAAATGCTTGGTTATTTTTTTATGATGATACCACATAGACATCTTATTTCCAGACGTCACAAGATACAAGAATGAATTCCAATATAACATGCATACAATTTAAAGTTTTCTTGTCAGAAATTTGAACCATTAAAATATGTTTCATTTTCTGCTTCTAGCTACAAGTACCTGGGACAATGATAATATTGTTGTTTCAAAACATATTGAAAAGATTGTACATTTAGAAGAGGTCAAATTAGAAAAAGTCAATTGGATTTTTTTTAGAGGAAAAAGGATGACTACCAGTTCGGTCCCATCCATGTATGTATATAGACAGTGACAGAATGCTATTGCACATTTATGTCGACATTTCTTAAAAGACTGAAATATTTGATGCTTACATGTGCTGTTCTGGTATATATAATCCGTCCATGCCATGACACCATACAGGTACCTTGTCAGGAAGCTTCTCTTGGCAAATATTATTATCCAATCTGCTTAGCATCATATTTCAGAACATGCATTGGTACATTAAAAAAGTTACAGCAGAAACAAATGATATATATATAAAAGGATGAAATGTGGAACATGAAGGAAGAAATAGGATTTTCCTTTTCTACCTAACATTTGACTCCTCTTTCTGTGAGTTGGGCACTTTAGACTTGAACTTAGCCTTGCAATCAGGGCAGAAGTAACTACTGTTCTCCAAATCCTTTCGCAACAAAAGAAACAATCTGTGAGAATTACTCATAATATTGGAAAAAAAATGACATGTCATAACTAGGAAGTTGAGTGATGTATAACTAAATCTTAGATTAAACAAATCCAGACCTTCATATTGTTATTTATATTGTCACATTCTGCATGAACCCAAACTTCGCATCCATCACAGCAAACCTGATAATATGGATAACAAGGTCAGTGTAGCAAATATGAAGTAAAAAAGGAAGGTTACTTTCTTTCATAACAAAGGAAGCTCATAATGTTGATGATCATACCCAAAGCCCAGCATCAGTGTGGTGCCAGATCTTCTTGCATATGCCACAATACTGTTTTGATTTTAACAGCTGTAGTTGAAATATTGCAACAACAATGCAGTTTAGTAAGATAATAAAATAAATCAGCTAAAAGCTTGATTCTCCAAGAACGCATGACAACAGCCATCACATTTATTAATCATCTCAGTACCTACCTTTTCACAATGCTTACAAAGCAACTGTCCTCCAAAGCCAGGTTTTCTTTTTTTTGTACTCTTAGGCGGAAGACACAAACCACAACTTTCACAATGAAGTCCTGATTTATCTACTGTCTGCAAAATAGAGAAACAAGTGCACATTTATCCTTATGTTTCTCCAAATTTATAAAATGATAAAAAAAATGTAAATTGTAGGCATTTTAAGAATAAACCAGAGTTTAGAGATTACGTAAAACAAGAAATTCATTTATTATGGATACAAAAACAAAGTTGTGGGACAAATAGGCATCTAAAATATATGCTCTTCCAGCAAAGAGATCATCAGTTTGAACAATGTGGAGGGAAACCTTGTGGAGTGACTCATTTCTTAATTAAATTATCATTTGGATTTCACCAGAGAGCATATTCTTTCCTGGCATTGGTTGTATGTGTTCCCAGAATTGGGGGAGTAGCAAAATTCTGAATAAATGAGAAAATGGCTTTTCATTCTCAAGCTGGGGGAAATTGTTTTTATACTATGTAAACAAGTTGTTCTTAATAAAAAAACTTAATGGTAAAAGTAACAACGAGTACACATCTTTTGTGGTCAAGAATTTGGAAGGCAAAATGGGGCACCAGAATTTGTTGCAGACCTACCTGACACTGTGATTGGCATTCTTGCTCATGATTTAAATCGGTGGTCTCCTGAACTGCTCTGGAAACAGATTGGTTACAAGAAGATTGGACATTAGCACTTGAAGGATCCGCCTCCTTTTGGAAAATGCCATGCTCTGCTAAGAAGGCCTCTTCAATAGCTATCCGGAAATCTCTAGGTTTGCTCCTGTATAACTGTGTTTGCCCTTGATATCTGAAGGATGACAAAGTGATTTCAGTATCAGTAAAAGGATTATTGTACAGCTAAAAGGATACTTCCAATTGTTTTAACAGCAAATTGTAAACCTGTCTAGATAATCGATGAAAGGAAAGATCATTCCCTGCTTGACCCACGCATATTCCTGAAGTTATCAGTTCCACAAAGTAGTTAGAAACCAGATGTAGAGAAAGTCAAACAGAAGTTATTAGGTAGGACGCAAGTGAACAATGCGGAACAACATTTATAATAATATTTACCCTTCCATGTCCATTTGCAGAGTACCCAAAGAACATAACACAAAGAGCACCAGGAATGCAGGAGCTCAGAACTTTTTCTGGGGCTTCAAGCCTCGGATCAATGACTATTGCCGGCCAAGCAGGATATTTCTTCCCACACTTTGCCCAAACTATATCTCCCAAAACAAAATCTTCTGGTGAGAATAAACCCTCTCTTCGTGTTGGCTTCAAGTCTGGAACAGCAGAAGCAGAACGACTGACAATAGATCTTTTCACATGTGGTTCAGCAGCTGCAGATGTAGAAGGAATGATCACAGAACTCGCAGCATATGGCTCAACGCCTGACGAAGTAGATCGTGCGACCGCATGAGTAACGGACTGCTCTGGGTATTTCTCTTCTACTTTCGAAGTACCATGATTAACTGATGTAACAGTCCATGAAGTAACAGACTGCTGTGGGTATTTCTCTTGTGCTTTCGAAGTACCTTGATTAACTGATGTAACAGTCCATGAAGAAGAATACTTTTTGGCACTTAAGTTCCTACACGCCCGATAGCAGTCCTCCTCATTGAACAAAGTGGTCCCTACAGGTCCGAAGGCTGGATTTTTACGTCCAGAGCTCTGTTCTTTGTTCTCCGTAACACCGTCTTTCTCAAAGAAATCGGGATCCGATGCCTTGGATTTGGCATTCGCACTTTTACGTCCAGAGCTCTGTTCTTTCTCCTCCATAACGCCGCCTTTCTCGAAGAAATCGGAATCCGATGCCTTGGATTTGACATTCTCCTTCTTCCAAGGGTCGATCAGAACCGAGTCCCTAAACTTGGAAGGCAACGCCTGAGCCCGCCCCCTGGATGACCTCACTACAGCTGGCCTAGCCCTTGCCACCGGCTCCGACGTTTCCACCTTGCTGGAATGAGGCAACGACACATCGGTACTCAAAGATGAGGCCACGGCAGTGCTGCCGGCTTCCTCAAAGCCGCGCCCCTGCCTGAAACCGTTCGCGAGGTATAAATCCCCGGCACCGGATACTCCCCCGACCACCTCCTCTCCGAAGGTCTTCTCCGCGTCCCTCGGACGCTTCCGGCGGCCCTCCTCCTCCGCCACCTCGCCTTCGCCAGAAATGAACGCCGGCTCGTCCGCCTTGCACCGCTTCAAGCTCGGCATTTGGCACCTCAAACTGCGCTTAATGATCATCTCCTCGCCCGGAACCCCAGATTCCGGGATGCTTCGAATCAACTCAAGTGAGCCCTAATTCCCCCAATATTTGGGGGAATCGAAAGGAACTCCTCCAACAATCACGGGGGACGCCGCATTAAGAATCCCACGCAAAGATTCCCAAATCAAACCCCACGACCGCAATCCTCCTCCTGCTGCTGCTGCAAAATTCGAAGATTTAGAGTTCGGAATTCGAGCACGAGAAAGGTTCGGAAGGAGGATTCGACGGAGGGCCCTTTTCTCGTTTGCTCCGAAGGCGAAGCCGAAGTGGGAAAGAACAAATTTTTCGAACGCACAAGGGAGGAAGTGGCGATTTGGGGGTTGTTGTGCCTCAAGGGTCGTATATAAGCGGAGGGAGAAGATAACGGGTCCGAGAACTTTGTATCCGGTTCGGGTTGCTCCTACTGGGAGTTTATTATTTATTTTATTTTGTTTAGGCTCCAAATAACTTTTAGATTGTTGGGTTTGGAATCGGAAACAAGGCCGCCACGGGGTTATGGTGGCGGGAAAGGGGGAAAGAACAAGAATTTGGAGGAGGGAAGCAAAAAAATGGAAGAGTGAATTTTGGCTCTTTTTTTTTTGACAAAAATGATCTGGACTAATTTAATATTGGTGTCAATTGAGAATGAATAAATTCTGGAGGGTTCATGAAATTGTAAGAATTAAATATATAATTATCATTCATTAATAAAATTATATAAAAAATACTTATATCATAAATACAATATTGACATAAAAAATTAATTAATTGGAGTTATAATTTTCATTTATTTAAAATTCCGATGAGCGAGTCATTTCTCATTTTGTTATTTTATGTTTAATTTTTTGACTTAAAGATATCCGTTACACAAAATGTACCTGTCCTAAGTTGAATATTTTAATATAACATTAAGCAGTGATAATTACTCGATTACAATTTGCTTCTGTTCGATATTTTTGCATATATATTTTAATATACATATTTATTGCTCGATTACATATTTTTTGCATATTGATCCACAACAAACAGTGAGGGAATTGACCAATGTTTCGAAAATATTCCTACATTTTAAATTTTCATGAATAGAAACCAAAAAAAGTGAAAGATGCGTTATTTTATTTTTGTTTATCTAATAAAAATATCAAGCTCTTATGTATCAATGAGCCGAAAATAGGAGTGTAAGAAAAGTCTGACCAACTTGAAAACTTTATTCGATCTGAAAAAATTAAAAAAAAAATCGAAACTTACGAGCTCGAGTATCGTTTAAGATAGTTTTTAATAAATTAAAATTCATCCGCTAAAGTTAAGTCCCTTTCAAAAAAATTGCAAGAATCCGAGAAGCCCATTTTTTATTTATGATTTCTTATTTGTATAATAATTCATATGTTATCAATTGTTTTATTATAGATATAATATATTTTTTATAAAATTTTATACTTTTCTATCACATTATCAAACTCTAATTTAATTTAATTTTTTAGTAGTGTATTTTATATTTAATATAAAATTATTTTTTGTGTTAATTTTAGTTTATTATATATAATTATAAAATATATTTATATAAAATCAGTGTCATATTTTTGTATAAAATTTCATACTTTTTTATCACATTATCAAACTCTAATCTAATCACTTTAAAATTTTAGTAGTAATATTTAATATAAAATTAATTTTTATATTAATTTTAGTTTATTATATATAATTATAAAATATATTTATATAAAAGTAGTGTCCCAAAAAAATGACGATAAAATATAAATAAAATTTTAGTTTTTATTTTAAAAAATGATTTTAGGATGGTTTTTATTTTAAAAAACAATCCAAAAAATCAATTTTTTTGGGATAAAAAACTAACTCAATTACTTTCACCCCCAGACACAAAGTTCTTTTGTATTGAGGGCCCGTTTGGATGTCCCAATTTCCATTGGAGTGACAAGATTTTTTTGACTTGTTGTCTTTAAACGAAAATTTTTCAAAATGTCCGTTTGGGTGGAAAATGAATAGATTAAAATCCAATGGAAATTGGTTCATTCCCGAGGGAAATAAAAATGAGGTTCAACCTCATTTTTCTTTTCGGAGTAGTCACGTCACAACGTCATGACTTCGACTCATCTTTTTTGTCTTCTGCAATATCTGTTTCCTCTTCGCTTCATGTCACGAGCACACTTCGACTTTTTTTTTTCTTCTACAATATCTATTTCATCTTGGCTTTCTCCTCTATGTGTATTATCTTTTTTTTCTCCATTCCGCAAACCTCGCCTCCTTCATCAACTATCTTCTGCAATATTTGTTTCTTCTTCACTTCCTCCTCTCATTTTTTTTTCTTTTTATTCGTTCTCGAGCGACTTCTCTCTTAGTTTTTTGGTACTTTTTTCTCATTATGCAACAACCTCTTTCATCTTCTCCTCGGGCTCACCCTCTCCATCTCCTCCCCAATATCTCTCTCTATATTTTTTCTTCCCCTCCTTTTTCTCTTTTTATTCATTCTTCAGCAACTTCTCTGCTCTTCTGTCCTTTTTTTCTTTTTTTTTTCTCATTCTACAACAACTTTCTCCCTTTTCTCCTCACACTCGCCAATATAAATTAAGAATATAGATTTATATCTTTGTATATATTGAATAAAAATGGATTTTTTTTTCAGATTATGACTTTTTAGTTTTATGGAAAACTTTCACTATTTTGAATACCCAAACATATGAAAAAAAAATTTCTCATGGAAAGAAAACAAAGAAAGTCAATTTTTTAAAAGTAACTTCCACAAGGAATTTTTAAAACTTTGAAAAAAATTTTCTATTTCGCCAAACAAGACCTGAAAGTTTATTTTGTTCCAATGGAAATTGCACGGTAGCTGACTTGGCACGGGATCCAACGAATATTTGCTGATTGGTCACGGACATACTCTAGAAACATCATTTGTGTATAATCATACATTTAAGTAGCATACTAAGTAAGTTTGGATGTCCATTTAGTGATATTTGTATATAGTAATTAATATTTCGGTTAGTACATAATGATTACTTAATTATCGATAAATTTTACAAAATAATTATATAGAGTTATTATGAATAAATCATAAAATTTCTAAATATTATAATATATATATAAATAGAATTAAGTAAGCTTAATTATGGTTAAAATACTTAGTTATGACAAAAAAATGTGATTGGTCATCACTTAAGTTCCAAGCAGCTGAAGTAGACAGATGAGAGCTGCTCAAAGGGATATTTTTTCAAATCACCATAAGACCTCAGAAAATTCTGAAAAAACTATATAAGTCACTTAACGTTATTTTTCACCGTAGAAAAATTACCAGAGGAAGAACTCGAGCGAACCGACTTGGAAAAATCGGGAACTTCGGCTGTTCCAGGTGAGTTTTGATCCGAAAAATTTTCTTCTGATTTAGAGAATCATTACTTGGTGATAACAAACTATAAATTATGAAATTTTGTATGATTCATCCATTCGAAATTAGCTTTCCATGACCTCTTGAATCAACTAAAAAGGAGTTTTATAGAGTAAGTTATGAACTTACATTCGCAAGTCACTCATCGTGTCCTGAGTCTGATACAAGTTCCATTTGTAAATTAGGGGAACGGTTATAATAGAGTGAATTATGGTTTAAAATTTGGATATGCTTAAATAGATATTCCAAGAGTTTGGTGAGAGGTGGAATCATCTTAGTTGAACTTGTATTTTGGGATAAATTAATTTTTCATTTCATAGTGATGCTTCTGTGAGATTCCAGGACATTGACAGATTGCGACCCGAATTAACTATCTTTGTTATAAGTCTATATAGCGAGTTAAATTCTCTAATTTTATGACAAAATACTAATGAAGTCTAGTTTTCTAAAAAATTATGCCCTAGTTAAATGGACAAGTACGAAGAAACATATAAATCAATATTTCAGTGACATACAGTCTGCCATGGCACAAACCTTATGTCAGATTGCTTAGGATGTCCTGACTTACTCACTTTGTATTTAATAATGTTACTTGGGGGTTGAAAACCTTAGTATGTATAGTTTCTAATTAATATAGAAACATAAGATTTTCCCATGTGGTTAAGAAGTTATGAATTATTGATTGACAGAAATCCTGAAATAAGACATAGTTAAGCTTTGGGGAAATAAAAAGTTCCAAGTGTGGAATAACTTATGAATATAAATGTCTGAGGCTAAAAATTGATAATAGAGGAGATTATATGCATTTTAGGGTGCATAATTATTCATACATCATGAGCATGCATTGCATATTACCTTACTAGTGATTGAGAAGTAAAAAGACATTATTGTTTGTAGGAAAACCTCAAGTTGCAAGTGAAATTGAGGAAATCTAATAAACCTCCTTGAAGTGATAAAGTACAAGGTGAGTGGGTAAATTTACAATATAATAAAATGTTATATGTTAATTCTATTATTTATTGTATTACCTCAAGCAATAATTATTATTTTTATTATTGAAACATATCTTGCACTATGAAAAGTATTTATGATATGATTCAAGGATTTCATATGAGATAAAGTAATATCTTATACAAAAATATTTTCAGGGAACAATGCTTGTGAAGTGAAAATAAGTTTTATTTGATAATGATATGAGATTATGACATGTGTATTTTGATATTGTTAAACTCCATGTGTTCATTAGTCATGTGATTTGAAAAAAGTCTTTGGGACCGCATTCGATATACATGAACCTTTAGGGCATATATTGAGTGTATTTGCCTTTTGGGGGCTGCTCTGCGTGCACGTTTTGACCCGTGATATGTTTTGTGTATCTGAAAATCATGATTGGATGGCACACAATCATGATTGAGATACGTATTGACACATGATTTGCTCTGCATATCTGAGACTCTTGATTGTGAAGCTCTGCTTAACTGTATGACACAATCATAGCGGGATACATATTGACCCATAATTTGCTCTGTGTATCCGTGACTCTTGATTATGAAGCTATGCTTAACTGTATGACACATGATCATAGAGGGATACATATTGACCCATGATGAGTATGTGCAATGACACATGTGTGGAGTTTAAATATGAAAATTATGATATCTTGAGCTACTTTTATGTCTATGAAAGTTCATATGATTTGACAAGTTATACTATATGTGTTATGTTTTAAATATTTTCTCATATGAAATAAATGTGATTATTTAAAGGATATATGCACTCGTATTGTTCCTCTATGTCATACTTTTATTCCACTCACTAAGCAAATGATTGTTGCTCATAATATCCATTTTAAATTTTTCAGATACTCGTAAGTTTTTGAGTTGAGTTGACTCGGAGCTTGTTTTGCTGCACATAGAAGAGGTCGAGCGCTGGAGCACTTTAATTTTCCTTCATTTTTTTAAGCATGCATATGTAATGGATAGTCTTAGATGTTGTAATTAAGTTTGTGAAAAAAAATTTCTAAGGTTGTATAAGACTTGATCCCGTGGGGTTATATGTGAGATGGTTTGTGAAAAAATATAATGACAATATGTGAATTTCCTATCTTATAACTTTTTGTGAAACTTTGATGATTATATATGTGTCTTTTGTATGTATTGACAAATAACATAAGATAAGTAAGGGAGGAGATTTTATCGATTTTATTTTTGAAATTGCTAAACATAGTTAAGAATATGATAATTAGAATTAGAACATAGTCACGGAGTTGGGTGTGACAGTCAACGCCAAATGGTGCGAGGCTGCCCAACAACTACTGGGCATGGTCTGCCATGGGCATGACGAACACGGGCTCAGCCCGGCTCCCACTCGCGAACATAATTTTTATTATTATATAGTTAAACTTTGATCATTGTATTATAAGTTTTATTACTATACTATACATATATTTAGGGAAAAATGAAATGTTAAGCGTTTTTCGTATGAAGCACATGTCAACCAATTTTCTAGATACTTTTATTTTTGTATATCTTTTCTTTACTAATAGTAGATGATCATTCATGATAATAAAAATATAATATAAAATTATTATATCTATGATGAAAATAGTAATGTGCATAAGTTCGTAAAAAATAAAAATTATGAATATAATTATTGTTGATGATTTATATCATATTTTTGTTAAAGAAAATATCGAAAGAAATAAAAAAATATATATTTAAAATCCCTTAACACGTGCTTCACATAAGTGTTTCACAAGTTCATTAAACTCATATATTTAAGTATATCATAAATTTTATAAATATATTACATATAAAACTACTTTTATTATATATCCAATAATTATTATATCGTATAGAGGAAAGAGGCGCTGCTTAGCACCCTGTGCTAAGCAGCCTGCGGAGCGCATCTTGGGCCGTCGGATCGAGATCCGACGGTGCACGTTTTTTTTGACATTTTAATCTTCATCGTCGATGGTGTCTTGGACGGGCGAGATCGATTGGAGGTGGTATTGTCGGAGGTGGCCATCGAGGAGGGCGAGGGCGTACTGGAGGCGGCAATTGCGGTGCAGCGGACGGTCGATCTCGACATTGGAGAGAGGGCGAGGGGGAAGTGGAGGTGGCGGCGGCGCAGCAGAGGCGGCAAGGGCGGCATCGATCTCGACGACGATGGCGATGGCGCAGGGCGACGACGGCGTCGATCTCGTCGGCGACGACGTTGAAGGCGCCGAGGAGGGCTAGGGCGAGGGCGAAGCGGAGGAGGCGACGACAGTGTTGGACACGTCGAGGAGGAAGAGGCGGCGTCGCGACAGACGATCGGAGATGGTGAGAGCGAGGACACGACAGCCGGCGATCGACGAGGAGGTAACGGGGAGGAGGGAGCAGATGGAGGCGGGCGGGGAGGATGGGCGGAGGGGGGCGGGGCGGAGGTGAGAACGAACACAGAAAAAGAAAAAAAAGGGCCGTCGGATGTCATCCGACGGCCCAAGATGCGCTCCGCGGGCTGCTTAGCACATATTTTTTGTTATTCTTTATTAGTCCAAATCTCAGGGTAAAAAATGTGGCCATTTTTTTATTTTCTCTGATTTAATACCTATAACAAAAAAATGGCACCTCGATCTAGTCGGATTGAGTTGGACTAAAATCGTGTGGGGTTGGTCAAAGTACCTACCGGAACGACTCAACACGACATTATTTTTGGGTTGTACTAATGTGACACGATTTGAAACACGGTCAAACCTGAGTAAAAACCATCTTTACTTCACTACAAACACCAGTAAGACGAAAAAAGTTTTTTTCCTGTGACATCCTTGAACTATAAACTTTTTTTGGACCTATGTCCACAAATGACTTTCGAATATTTCACTCACATCTCTTAAACTATGTCATTTTTTCCACTTAAGTTCATCCATAATCTTTCCCATTAATTATACTCTTTTTTATTTATGAAATGACTAATATGTCATCGCAAAGTTTAGATAATTGCTTGAGAGAAGGAGATGGCAGCACCTCGTCAGCGCAAAACATCGACACGGCACAGAAGGGGAGCGTCGCCCCCCTTCACTAGCGCGACAGAGCGGGGCATGGCCGGATGGCCCCCTTCTCTCTCGCGTGCGCCGAGGATAGAGAATACGCCCCACTATGTCACTCTGGCGAAGGGGCCGACGCCACCCTTCTCTTTCATCGGTGTCGCTCAACGAAGGGGACCAACACCCTCCTTTGTCACATCGACGCTGTGCGCTGGCGAGGTGTTGTTGCCTCCTTCTCTCGCTACAACGTCGGCGAGGTTACACCGGATAAAGCAATTATCTAAATTGTGCGAGGGCAATTTGGTCATCTCCAAATAAAAAATATATATATCAACGACAAAGTTAAGGGAGTTTGACCGATGAATTTAAATGGACAAGTGGCATAAATTAGTAGCGGAATATTCGAAAAGTTGTTGGCAGACGCAAAAAAAGTTCATAATTCACGGAAGCTCAGAGAAAAAAACTCCAAAAACATAAGAAAAATTCGTGGAACGAAGTTATATTTATTCACTCAATTGATGCCAAAGACCAAGTATCGTAATGAAAGTTAAAGTTCGAAATGTAGTCTAATATTTTTTCCTTAAAAATGCATCACTTTTTTATATATATTTATTGGTGTAATTAAATATAAATATAATAATTTTATGTTATTATTGATATTAGATTACAATTTTTTTCGATAGTTAGATAACATTTTTTTTAGGGTTATTTCCATACACCGCCCATAAAACTATCACGATTTTTCACATCTAACCCCAAACTACGAACTTATTTCTTTGGGTCCCTAAATTATCGCGAATTTTCCAATTTGAGCACTTCATTCATTTTTGTCAACTTTTCTATTAAGTCCATTTTTTCCATCTATGAAAAGTAAAAAATACCCCCTCTCTAATCTTTTCTAAATTTTAAAAATTTAAAATAAAAAGGAAAAAAGAAAAACAAGGGTTCGTTAGTTGGCGCCGACAAAGAGTTTTCCTACTACTTCTCCCTTCTCCGCTGCCGCCCTTGTTGACATGCCCAAGTCGCGCCAGCCGCGAGGAGCCTCCGACGGAGGTAGGGATGACACCCGCCGCTGTTCAGGGCAGGGGACACCACCCCCGCCCCCAACTCCGCCACGAATTCCCGGTCTGGGGGAAATTTTATTCCCTGCCCCGATCCCCGCGGGGAACCCGAGTCGTCGAATTTTTTATTAAATAATATGAAAAAAATTATAAAATAACCAACTATTATAAAGTATTCATGCACACAATCTACAACATAAAATTCGAATTTTGACACAAATTCTATGACAACATATATTTCAAATTATATCACAACACAAACTTTAAATTTGATACAAGTTTCATAACATAAAGTTTAAATTACAACACGAAATATTTTAACAACATTTATAAAAGTTCAATAAGAGGACATTCATCATTTCTCTTCATTTCATCCTTCACCAATTTGCAAAGTTTCCTACAAGTTAATAAAAAAATGATTAGTAGAATAAATCTAAATTGAATAAAATTAAAAAATGATAAAAAATTACCACAAGTCCACAACTTCATCATTCAATCATCTACATCTTCATCTTTGTTGAACACACTTTCCACCACAACATAATTTTCAAATTCTATCTTAACATAAAGTTAAAATTACAACACCAAATATTTTAACATAAAATTTTCACCATAAGTTTCTTAACATAAAGTTTAAATTACAACACCAAATATTTTAATAACGTTTATAAAAGTTCAATAAGAGGACATTCATCATTTCTCTTCATTTCATCCTTCACCCATTTGCAAAGTTTCATACAAGTTAATAAAAAAATGATTAGTACAATAAAATTAAATTGAATAAAATTAAAAAATAATAAAAAGTTACCACAATCTCATCATTCAATCATCTACATCTTAATCTTCGTTGATTGTGTAAAAAACACATTTCCATTAAAAGAACCTAACAAAAAAGCATTGTTAGTTTAAAAAAAATGACACATCATAATTTATTAAATGAATGATAAATTGTAATATTTTAATATATTATGCAATCAATCTTGATAACACATCAATGCTTCAATAGTGTCTTCTTTCAATCTACTACGGTGTGTACACGACTTCCAGTGCTAAATGCGCATTCTGAAATAACTGTAGAAATGGGAATAGCTAAAAAGTCCATTGCAATCTTTTGTAGAGTTTGGTACTTTAATCCAATTTATTTTCAATAATCCAATATGTCAAAGATTCCATCATTTGACTTAACAATTAAAACAGACTCTTATAAATAACTTTCCAATTCTGATTTCAAACTATTTTGTGAAGAAATCTCAATTACAAAATCAATATAAGCACACTCCCATTTTTTTCGATGGAGGACCCATTTCTATTATAACTGGAGATGAAGAATTAACAAGTGCACTTCTAGCATCATTAGCTTGATATTCAATAAGCAAATCTTCACACAATCTTTTTACCTTCTCCAATTCATTGTTGCTTTGGCTTCTATATAGCTTTGGAAAAAAATAGTTCAACAACTTCATTTTATATCTTGAATCCAAAATAGCTCCTACTACCATCACTTCATTAATTTTTTTTCAATACTTGTCAAATTTAGAACTCATACTCAAAGCCATCACTTGAATAACTTCATTAGGAGAAGAAAGTCATTCATCCAAAGCAATTCTTATTTCACAAACTTTTGGAAAAAAATTTAAAGTTGAATAGTTGAAACCAGAAAATAGTTCAGTTATATCATAAAAAACTTTCAACTTATCACAAACTTCAAATACCATTACCCAATCTTCGAAACTTGGGTAATATTTGCATTCATAATCACGTTGCTTTAAACGATCAAAAACATCTTTATATGGTAAAGCAGAGGCCATCATCAAATAAGTAGAATTCCATCTAATTCTGCAATCTTGCACAAGTTTTTTGGAATAAGCAACATTCAATTATCTACATGTATCAGCAAATCTTTCTTCCCTTTTGGGTGTACCAACCCAAAAACTAACACATTCTCTAATCTTTTCCAAAGAATCTTTAATTTTAGATAACCATCTTTGACAATCAGATTCAGAATATGAGCACAACATCGCATATGAAATATTATTCCTTTCAAAATAAAAGAAGTTGAAGGAATCTTATCAAAAATCAAAAGAATTATGGCATCATTGGTTAAGCAATTATCAACAGTTAGAGTTGATACATTTCTATCCAAATTCCAATCATATAAACAATTCAAAAGAAACTTCGAAAGCCCTTCGGCATTATGCGGTGCCGGAACATAAAGAAACCTATAAGAATAAAAATGATGCATGTTAAAATTTATAATTTCAAAATTATATAATAAACATAATATCAAGAGTAATCAATTAATTACCTCACAAGTCGGTGTTGCAAAGTCCAATTGTCATCGATAAAATGAGCTGTAATGGCCATATAACCTTTATTTTGATTGTTAGAAGTCCACATGTCAGTAGTTATTTCAATACGACTTGAATTCCTTTCAAGAATATTTGATGTCTTATCCTTCTCAATTCCAAATAGCTTCATAATATCACTTTTTATAGTATTACGAGAAACCACCTTGAATAAAGGTTGCATATCACCGCAAAATCGTCTAAACCCAACATGATCAACTATAGAAAGAGGATACTCATGAAAAACAATCATATTTGCAAGTTCCTTCCTTACAATATCTTGACTAAATGAATAATTACCAACAACAAATGTATCACCTTTATTGTCTAAAGTTGGTAAATTTTTTAAAGTTGCTTGTTTTGGTCCTATTGTTGTACGAAACTTATAAATTCTTAGATGATCATGCAAATGCGAAGTTTCATTTTTTGTATCACCATAAATATTCTTTTGACAATACTTGCATATTGCACGAAAATTTCCATCAATTAATTCTCTATGATAATGACTCTATGCTTGAGAAGTTAAACCTTTTTTGTTTGGGCTTCCTTCTTTCTTCTGATTTTCATTTTCGGAACTTGCCGGAGTATTCTCGGATTGAATTGTATTGGTTTCGACTGGAGTGATAGATTGATTATCCGCTCCATCTATTTCTGCAAAAAATTAAATTAATTAAAATGTGAGTAATTAAAAAATTACAAAAAAACTAAAAAAAAATGCACAGTGCGCAAAGGTGACTCACCTCTACGCACAGTGCAGAGGAGTCACCTCTACGCGTAGTGCGCGAGGTGATCACCTCTGTGCGCAGTGCGCGAGGTGATCACCTTTGCGCACAGCACCTCGCGCACTGCGCGCAGAGGTGATCACCTCGCGCAGAGGCGACACTGTGCGTCACCTTTGCGCGCAGTGCGCAGGTCGACACTATGCGTCGCCTCTGTGCGCAGTGCGCAGAGGTGATCACCTCTGCTCACCGCGCAGAGGCGATTTTGCGACGGCGATGGCGAAATCGCCGCCGCTCGGCTGATTTCGCCTTTGTGCACTATGCGCAGAGGCAAAATTGGCCGAAAGGGGTGACGGCGAAATCGCCTCTGCGCAGACTTATTTTGGCCACCGCCCCTTTTGCCAATTTCGCGGCCTCGACGACGACGATGACCCGATCTTGATGACAATGACAACCCGATCTCGACGATGACGCCCTCGACCACGACGACGCCACCGTCCCTTTCGGCCGCCGCCCACGACGACACACGACGATGACCACCGACCATGGTGATCCCCTCGACGATGATCCACCCTCGACCATGACGCCGCCGCCGCCCACGGTGACCACACGATGACGACCACCGACCACGACGATCCCCTCGACGACGGCCATGACGACCACGGCGATCCCCTCGACCATTATGACGTTGCTGCCCCTTTTGGCCGCCGCCCACGACGACGACCACGGCGATCCCCTCGACCATGATGACGCCACCGCCCCTTTCGGCCACCGCCCACGACGACCACACAACTACACGACGACGACCACAGCGATCCCCTCGACGACGACCCGCCCTCGACGACGACTCGATGATGATGTTGAAAATGAATACCTTATGAAGATGGAATAATCGTCGGAGACGACATTAATCACCGACGAAGGGAAGCTGGCGGTCGGCGGCTGCGAGTGGTTTCGGGGCGGCCGATTGGGTGCACTGTAGGGTTTGATACTTGAGAGAAAAGGGATAAAAAAGAGGGTTATTAGGGTTTAATGTTATATATATATGTGTGTGTAAAATGAACGGTTCAGATGTAATCTAATAAATATAATTATAATAATTATTAATTATAAATAATTTATTGGGGATTCGGGGTCCCGACGGGGCGGGGGCAGTTTGGCCCCATCCCCGCCCCCGCGGAAAAAAAAATCCCCGAATGGAGAATCCCCGCGGGAGTGGGGAATATTGCCACCCCTAGGCGGAGGTGTGGATGATAGCCGAGGGCGGAAAGAAGAGGAAGAAGTGGCGGACTGTCGCATGGCTGCTGACCTCGCTTGCCGCCCTTGAGTCCCAAGAGGAGCCTTCGCCGGTCGCAACAGGGCAACAACGACGATCTTCACCCGCGAAGATCATGGGCCGACGACAGTGACAAGATCCAATGACGGACATGATCATGACCTCGTCTGCACGATCGTTGCGCATC
Source organism: Pontederia crassipes (assembly GCA_030549335.1). Taxonomy (NCBI): domain Eukaryota; kingdom Viridiplantae; phylum Streptophyta; class Magnoliopsida; order Commelinales; family Pontederiaceae; genus Pontederia; species Pontederia crassipes. The sequence continues at coordinate 43,705,870 of CM060195.1, forward strand.
GGTAGGCTCGTCTCGACATTCTTATGGCACTACGACGACCAATTTCCACTTGCACCCATGCGGGTCGGCAACGACGAACTCCCCCCTTTCCCTACGCGCACCGGGGCTTTCCCTATGTAAAAAATGTGGGAGGGGTCCCCCTACTGCCACTAGCGAAGGAAAAATGGGGGGTCGCCCCCCTACATTGCATCATCGGCGACAATCTCCATATTCACGAGGTTTTGGCCAAACTTGGGACACGACGCATGGGGAGATTCAATCCATGGGGTGATTGACTCCCTGTCATAGGTTTGTCCTGTGACGATGATCATCGGGTCCTTCATCAGTTTGAGTGAGATTGGGCATGATAAGTTCGTCGACAATATGTCCTCTCGCTTCGCCCGATAGGGGCGATATCGCGCTTGATCTTGGCGATGACGGTGAGGATCCTCCTTTCGGAGAGCGTCCTCCATGAGCTTGACAGATGGAAAGGACTGCTGGCACTACGTTGCTGGAGGCTCACGAGGTCGCGGACAGCTTCGGCGACGGGAGTTCCACCACAGGGAGGATGCCCAGCATGGGGAGCTACATCGGTAGCCCGTGGAAATCGTTGGCCACGGATTACGCTTGGAGGAGGCGCCCGCGACTACAGGCGAAGCAATCCCCGAGAAGCATCTTGAACCGCTGAAGCACGAGGAGGATCTCCTGGAGACAAAGAGAGGTGATCGCGACAGCTCAGGTGCCGATGAGTTCACAGTCGCTGCGTTGTCATCGAGGTGGAGGAGTTCCTCGTAGAGCATGGCGAGCGGCTTCGCCTTGCGGGCGGCGGAGGCGTAGCTCCTCCCGCTGATCGTGACGATCATACCCCTACGTTTTTATTTTGAAATTTTAAATATTAGAAGAGATGAGAGAAGGGGTAATTTCAATTTTTCATAAAATGGGAAAAAACGAAGTTAACATAAAAAGTTGACATAAATGAACGGAAGAATCAAATTAAAAAGATAGTTTAGGGATAAAAAAAATAAGTTTGTAGTTTGAAATTAGACGTGAAAAATTATAATAATTTATGAAAATAATTCTCTTTTTAATCAACTATGCTAATTAAATTTAAAATAAAATGTAATAAGGCTCGGATTTGGAATAGAGAAAAGGCCCAAAACAAAACAATAGGCCTTTCCGCTGTTTTCACCTTTTACGTTCACAAGACAAACCCGAGTTCTCCGCTGCCCGCAGGAACGCCGCGTTTCGGACCCCTCTTGACAACAACAAAAACAATGCAAGCCTCAAGCCTTTTGGCTTCGACTCAGTGTTCTTTCCTCGGACGGCAACGTCTCCTCTCCTCTCCTCTCCCCTGCAACCTCTCTTTCCCTCGGCGGACCAGCGCGCAGATGGCCTTCAACAAGATCAAGGTCGCCAACCCGATCGTGGAGATGGATGGTAAGGAGCAAGAAAAAGAGATCCAACGTGCAGTGCTCAGTTATTTGTTTTTTTTATTAGTACAAATGAATCATTATAGTTCATGCAATTCGTCAGATCTTTCTGTACATCACGCATGCTTTGCTTAATTTTATGCGGTTGAGGTGTTTGCTTTTTTGTTAGCGCAAGTTAGGTTCATTTTCTTACTGTGTTGAAAGTATCTACAGCGGACGTAGATGCTTGTGCGGATGAGTTGATCGACACATGAGCTAGAAATATGATGTTTTGGAGTAAGAAGTGAACTTGTTCTTTGAATTGTAGGACGGTTCTTTTGATGTAGGCAGCTTCAAGTTTTTTTTTTTCTACTGGGTGGCAGGCTGGCAGCATCAGGTAGTCAAGTTGGCACATCTGGAGCATGATCAATATCATCCAAGATGATGAGACTTAGGAGTTTTACCCTTATTTCTTATTCTCTTCATTAGATTATCTCCCTGGTTGTATCTAGTGGTTAAAAAACGGCCTTGAATTATTTTGTTTAGATATGTAGGTGTTACACATAGCGAGGTTTTTTCTCATTGGAGTGGGAATTATAGATCAAAATGAGTTTGGAGATCATTCCAATGGTTGAAATTACTTTTAATTATAAGCTCCATGTATAAATATGTGGAAAAATCAGTATTGTTACAAAAGAATTTTTTGGGGAAGTTTAAGTACTTAGATCAGCTTCTTCTAATATAAAAAAGTACTTAGATCAGCTCCCTTTGGTCAATCCTTGCGCCCTACTATCTGCTTCCTACTACATGATTTGGGATCAATTTTCTTTCAGCTTAACCAAGAGTCCATTTTTCCCCTTTAGAGGATGTTTAGGCTGTAAAATAATTCTGAACTGTGAACTGGCCATTGCATATTTTTCTTTTCCTTATACTCTTTTTGTTGTTATTAATAAGAGCTGACTTCTAGGGTCCACATAAGCAGGTACTTGTACTTTGTACTTCATTATAGAGACTTATGATACATGTATCATGAACTTAACCGTTATTGCTTTAGATTCTTTCCTTACTATCAACTTTTCTTCTGATTTATGCATTTTTCTGCGATCAGTTTTTTTACAAACAATTTAGTGTTTATGCATGCAATCATTTTTTTTATTTCGAGCTTTACTCTTCTGGTTTGTTCCAATAATTATTGTTTTTTGGGTCACATAGGGTGGTTAATTGGCCTAATAGTCTTTTTCAATAATTCTTCTTTCATGTTGTGTACACAAAGTTCAAGCCATCTGTTTGGTTTCAGAGATCTTAATCATACACATATCACTAATCTTTATGATCATATAGTAAAGGTGTTATTTATATTTTTTCATATTTTTTGGAAGTTATCTTAAATTTTGGCTATTTAATGTGTTCATTTGTTGCAGGGGATGAAATGACTCGAGTTATTTGGAAATTAGTCAAAGATAAGGTGATTATTCACTATTCTACTTCTCTTTTTTTTCACCATTTTACCTCAGAGTTTACAAGCTATATAATATTTCCTTATCACAGTTTATTGTTTTTTGGACTTTTGCAGCTTATATTTCCATTTCTTGACTTGGATATAAAATATTATGATCTGGGCCTCCCAAATCGAGACGCCACAGATGACAGAGTTACAATAGAAGCTGCAGAAGCTACTCTGAAGTATCTTCCTCCTGACCTTTTTCTACTGATGGTCATCTTTGATACTCTGAATTCATCTTTAAGTTAATGATGAAAAAATGATAATAAAATGTTAATGATTTTCACAGGGCTTTCTGAATAGATCCTCTGATCTGCCTTGATTTCATTGGATTTTTTTTTTTCTGTTGCTTGTGTGAAGAACTGAACTCCGCCTATATTTTATAGCCGGTCCCAAGCCCGGATAAAGGAGGAGGGTTGTGTTAGGCCCCGACAGCCAACATAAAATCATGTCGAATCTTATGAACATGGATCAACGAGAGCGGAATGGCGTCGTATGATCTATATAGCCGACCCCACCTAGTGGGATAAGGTTTTGTTGTTGTTGTTGTTGTTGTTGTGTGAAGAACTGGATAAATTTCTTGACCCTTATCTATTGCCAGAATAGTTGTTTTGATAATGAAAAGATAATTTTATTAAATTTCCAATTTACTTAGTCGCTCATGAAAGAGTATTTGATTCACTTAGGTTCTTCTTCATTGTTGCAGACATAATGTGGCAATCAAATGTGCGACAATAACCCCAGGTATATCTGGAAGAAATAGGGAGGATTTTTTTAATATTCACCTCTTTAAAAAAAAACTTTTTTGTTTAATTTCTTCAAAGTTGTTGCAAGTCATTATTAATAATGACTATACGTAGTTATTTTTCCTGTTGTGGTTGTTGATGTACCTGTGCAGATGAAGCTCGTGTCAAGGAGTTCAACCTAAAAGCAATGTGGAGAAGTCCCAATGGAACAATCAGAAATATTTTGAATGGTATAATGACTAGAAGTTAATTGTTTTCCATGTTACATCCATATTACTGACATAAAACGTTTGATCATTTCAATTTACAAAGGTACTGTTTTCAGAGAGCCAATCATTTGCAAGAATGTTCCGCGGCTTGTCTCAGGTACTGGGAAGTAATTTTATACTTAGAATAAATGATATTATTCTTTCTTTTGCCTTTTTCCTATCGTATTTGATGCTTCCAGGATGGACAAAGCCAATATGCATTGGTAGACATGCTTTTGGAGATCAGTATCGTGCCGTTGATACAGTTGTTAAAGGACCTGGAAAACTCAAACTAGTTTTTGGTAGGTACAACATCATTCAGCTTAACTATTGTTCATGTTAACACAATTGGTTCCGCATATTGAGCTCGTGTCATGTAACCAGCTGAATGATGTTCAGGTTTGAAAATGCGAATTATATAAATGATCCAATTGTATGTGAGTCATATTTCTATGGCCTTGTCTCTAATGTCCCGAGATATGCATTCAATCTAGCAGGCTTCACAATAATGTTACAGTTGCCTTGTAGATTCCTGAATACTGAAAGTAAATGTTTGACAAATAATAGGTGCATCCTTTATGTACATTTTAGCAAATTTAACATTTTCAAACAAAGCTATTTGATTTTTTTGACTATATATGGGTAGATAAGCACTTCATTTTTCCTAATTTTATTTATCTTTTACTTGTATAAACTTGCAGAGGGAAATGAGCAACAGATTGAGCTAGAAGTGTTCAAGTTCACAGGTGCTGGTGGTGTAGCATTATCAATGTATAACACCGATGAGGTCATGATGCACATTGTTATCTATGAACTAGGGAATATATTAAAGTGATTGTTGGTTCTGAGTTAATTCTCATGTTCGTCAACTATACAGTCAATTCATGCTTTTGCTGAGGCTTCAATGAACACAGCCTACCTGAAGAGATGGCCTCTTTATCTAAGTACCAAAAATACGATTCTCAAGAAATATGATGGCAGGTATAAACTATTTGCTCATATAAAGGTTTATGTTTGCCAAATATGCTAATAGGCTTTAAACTTCCTGTTACATCATCCTTCTCCTTTGTCCTGCAGGTTCAAAGACATATTTCAAGAGGTTTATGAGACTCAATGGAAATCCAAGTTTGAGGCTGCAGGAATTTGGTAAAGCTATGACAAAAGGGCTTTCTGTTCCATCCCTAGAGAGCTCATACAAATTTTATTTGGCAGGTATGAACATCGTTTGATAGATGATATGGTTGCCTATGCATTAAAGAGTGAAGGTGGCTATGTATGGGCTTGCAAGAACTATGATGGAGACGTCCAAAGTGATTTTTTGGCCCAAGGTACACTATTTCTTTTGTTTTAGGATAGCTGGTAGACAGGAGAACAAACATGGCTGTTCTCTGCATAAACAGTATTGATATCTGCAGGATGTCACTAATTTTATGGCAATAAACATGTTTTTTCAGGTTTTGGATCTCTTGGCTTGATGACATCAGTCCTGGTATTTGTCCTATTTTATAATTACATTGACAATGTTGTAGAAAGATATTACGTTGACAATTCGGAAGGCCTAAACTTATGAGTGGTGATATGCTGGTTTTTTTATTATTGAGGTGAACCTTAATATTGGAATTCACATGACTCAGATGTGCCCTGACGGAAAAACCATTGAAGCTGAAGCCGCACATGGTACAGTTACTCGGCATTATCGGGTTCATCAAAAAGGAGGTGAAACAAGCACAAATAGCATTGCTTCAATTTTCGCCTGGACACGTGGTCTTGCCCACAGGTCTCTGCTTCACTTTTTTTCCCCTTGTATGACAAAATGATAAGCTTGCCTTGCACTGCAAGCTCATCAATCTTTTGACGTGTGACTTGAATACTGCAACTCATGCTATCTGATGTTGCCACTTTTTTGTTTTTCCATCATTAAATTTTACTAAGTTACTAATATATCATCTGTACGTTGGTTATTACTACATAGTGTTATCTGGTTTGTGAGCCACTACATGTTTAAATGCTTCTTAAAATGGTGGTATTTGCACACAGGGCAAAGCTTGATGAGAATGCTAGATTGCTTGATTTCACTGAAAAGCTCGAAGCTGCTTGCATTGGAACTGTGGAGTCTGGAAAGATGACAAAAGATCTTGCACTTCTCATTCATGGATCCAAGTATTCACCTGCCTATATTACGTGATTTAGCTCTTCGTCGTATCTTTCAAAATGTACTTGGTGAAGAATAAAAATTTTGGCGTTTGATTCTTGCAGGGTCACTCGTGATCGGTATCTCAATACTCAAGAGTTCATTGATGCAGTCGCAGACATGCTCAAAGCAAGATTCCCGAGCCAGTCAAAGTTGTAAAGTCGTCATCATCCACTATTTGTGCCTAGAGGAATATAGTAGGAAGTTTTCAAGAATAAATAGCTAATGAGCCATTTTTTTTCGTAATTATACAATGCGACTCGAGATATCCTCAAATTATTGTATCCAAACATTCGTATCTCAAAATAGACTTCTCATTTGCATGAGCTCTAACCATATAACATTTATCTTGACAAAGATAATTCAACCCTCTTAGATATTTTTTAAATATATTTTAGGTGGGCATGCAGTTCAAATATTCGACTTTTATCCAGGAATACTTCATTTCACTTGAAGTAACAAGAAGATACAATTCAGGTGGAAATGCTGAAATAATTATTAAACACGTCGGGCATTTGGAAGATAAAAATATTCGTAAATAATATATTATTTAAAGGAAAATAAAGTTTGTAATACTTTAAGAATCGTTTGGCGCATTACCGATTTAATTAATCGGTAATTTAGATCATCATTTATATATATTATCATTATTTAAATTATCGGTAATATTACATTAGAGTGTTTGGTAAGTACTGGTAATATAAATAATAGTCAAAATGAATAGTGACAAAATTATTAAAATATCTTTAAAATTTATTTTAGATTTTAATAATATGTTATTATAAATAAACAAAGAAAAATTTAGAAAAGTGAATATATATATAAGTACTGGTAATATAAATAATAATCAAAATGAATAGTGACAAAATTATTAAAATATCCTTAAAATTTATTTTAGATTTTAATAATATGTTGTTATAAATAAACAAAGAAAAATTTAGAAAAGTGAATATATATATATATATATATATATATAAAAGATGAGATAAAATCGAGAGTTACTTGTAAAAGATTCTGAATAATAAAAAAAATGAAGTTAAATGATATTTATTTATTAATAAAATATTTAAAATAAAAAATTTAATTGAATAAATATTTTTGTTAAAATGCATTCTCACCAACTGGTAATCTGGAAAGACATCTCCCCTGCCTGCTATTTAGATTACTAGTGATGTGATAATCAAGATTACCAGAGCAATTAAAATTATCGGTAATCAATCATAGCCAAACGAGATAATGTGATGGGCCCTAGAAATTTTAAATAAAATAATCAATAATATATTTTGATTGCCTCATACCAAACGCCCCTAAGTAATGTATAAAAGTTGAGACGATATCTCGACGAAACCCATAAATTCAGATTTGATTTCGGAAGACATTAGTTATACAGATTTTACCATTTCGGTTTTGTTTTCGTTCCAATGTCGATATAGTCATGATAACTTTGAAAATTTGTGTGTCAAATTGGACCCTTTGGGCTTTGCCATATTACATTTTTTCCTCAATTTGTCATTTCTGATTTATACAGTTATTATATGGATATTTGCTATAACTAAACTAGAAAATAGAATCCTTCAATACTTGCTCAGTTTTTGGATTGCAGTGTAGGAAGACATGCGAAACTTTTTTTTCACAATGGATGATAAAAAAAAATACAAATCACACAATTCATTCAAGAATTCGAGTGATTAATAATTGTTCACAACGAAAACCCAATGTAACAATTAACAAACGAAAAAATAAAAACTGCAGACAATGCAAAGAAAATACAATACCTCCAATTTGTCAATTGGAGACTTCCGATTTCATCAGTCAGATTGCAAATAGTTTAATCACTCTAAGAATGGTTAATTTTTTTTAAAAAATGTCAATTTAAATTAATAAAATATCTATTTTATTTTAGGTGCTGACACTTGTAAAAAGAAAAATATATGAGGTTCACCGCTCGCAGCTCGCAGGCAGATCGAAAGCATTACGCAAACGCGACCGCGCTGCCAAATCTCGGGCTCCAATTGTAGACAACATGGAGGACGTCCTCACGGAGCCACCGCCGCCGTCGCGGTTCTTCCCGGAGGACCTCGACAACTTCGCCGCTCCGCCGCCGCGCCTCTCGCCCCCTCGCCTCGTCCTAAACCCTAATACTGACCCCGCACTCCTCAGTCCCTCTTTCCTCGCCGTCGCCATCTCCGCTCCCTCCCTCGCCGCTCTCCGTTCCATCGGCGGTAAATCCCTCATTGGAACCTTGGTCCTGCCGGAGCTCCCCCTCGCCGGGAGCTCCCTCGATCCTTCATGCCCCCGCGGCCGCTCGTGCAACGTCTACGCCGTCGATCGTCACCCTGCGCCTCCGGCGATCCTCGTCGCTGTCCAGTACCCCATCGCCGAGGAGAGGGCCCGCGCCATTGCCAAGTCGCTTCTGGTGGAGTTCCGGGCCGATAGGGTTGTCGTCCTAGATTCGATCCGGAGCCAGAACTACAGGGGGCGGTTGTCGGTGGACGAGGCCCTCGCGTTTAAGTTGGAGACGTCGGAGGAGATGCTCAGCGGGGACCCGACGGTGCGTGGGTTAGGGTATCTGCCGTCCGGGAGCGTGATGGATGGCCTTGGAGCGGCGATCCTTGGGGAGTGCCAGATGAGGAAGATCAAGGGAACACTGGTCGCGACGTGGCCAGCAAATGGCCGACAGGGCGCAATTCATTCATTGCTGTCGTCTTTAGGTTTGGATGTTGGCAGGAGTGATTCCAGAGATGAATGTGCCGCCGGATTTGGAGCTTCTTCAACTGGTAATTTTGACTTGTATACGTGATATACGAAGTGCTTTATTACTTTCACTTGGTCACTTAATTGTCAACCTGTTGTGAACTAGAAAATGTTGACTTGTGTCTTTGGAGAATCAGCTAGTTCCTGAGCTGATTGATGGTGTTTAGAATTCTTTTATAAGGATATTTCGAGTGGTTCATGGTAGTTCTTGCTCTGCTGCAGTATCATGTTGAGATCTGACAACTAGGCCAGAAAAACAGATTTGTTTCGTTTCTGTGTAAACTCAAATTTGAGGACATGAAATCTATATTCCGATGAAAGTTTTATCTCTTCTTTGCTTCATACTGGACCATTAACTGTATAGATACCAGGAACTTAATTTGAGTAAAACAGAAGGATCCATGTCATGATGTATGATTTCACCATACAATCAAATGTTCAGATTTTGCATCACTATTAATCGATGTGACAGATGATCAAGATGCTTAACAAATAGTTTCAACACTAGCGCCTGACAAACATATTTCCTTCACTTTCAAGGTGACTCACTACATGTGGGCTTAATGTTTAACATATACTTAACGTGCATTTTGAAATATATCATTTTACAGGATACTCGACATGAATTCCGAAAAGGAGTTTCCATGATTGAATCATGAAGATGCAACTATATATGTGATTTAACTAAAACTAACCTTCCTAAAGGATAGGGGTGGAAACAATATATTATTGAGGGAGTTAAGGATAGGGATGGAAACGATATATTATTGAGGGAGTTAGGTTAGGTGTGGAGCCAATATATTTTATCGAGGGAAGCCAGAAGTGTTAGTTACATGAAAATTCCTTCTCAAAAAAATAAAAGAAAATCCTTGAATCCAGAGGTGTCAAATGGGTGTCTCAAGTGAGAGTGTGAAATGCAAAGGACAAATAGGGGTTAGCACAAATGGGAAAAATATCGACAAGATCCTCTAAAAAAAAAATCGACAAGAGAATAACTAGAGGGGATAAAGCAACTATGAAGGGGGTATCCATGTGATACAAGAGGATTGGTCAGCATATTTATGCCACCAAAGGACTAGTTGCAGCAGTTGAATATTGCCGCTGTATAAAAAGTTTGAAATATATGTACAAAAATTGTCCATATATTACAATAGAATATTGTGTGCTTTACTTCCTCTTCCTCTTATTTTAATAATTAACATACTACTATTGGATCCAAAATTTATATAGCCTGTCCAAGAAATATGAGAGATGTGTAATGTATGAGTGTATGTTCATTCTATTCCTGGTAAAGATGTAATCTTATGTAGTGGGGGGAGGAAAATTCTAAGGATTGCACATCTCAGAAATTACACATAACTTATGTAGTAAATTTAGGAGGTTGAGGAGTGACACAGACCACCTAGGTTCCTCCCACTCCCTGGCCTGGTTGAAGATGCTTGTCCCTAACATTTGCTATATGCATCCTGCATTCAAAGTTACGATCTATTCATCTTGGAAATGCAAAGTATATTTCTGTACGATCAAATGATTGCATCTAAGGTTTTGACCTGCCAAGTACGGAAACTAAGATCCTAGACATATCTAACAGTTGCAATAACCTATCAGTTGGAGCCTATGTTTTTTACTGAATAACTCCACTTCTATTTTTCAATAGCATATATTCAATAGAACCATAGAGGAATTCTCCAAGATGGGATGGTACATACACTTTGAACCTTGAGCTTCCTCTTTTTATTGAATGAATCCATTTTGAAGTCATGTATATTGAATGAGGGTAATATTTTTTATCCGAAGTCTGTAAATATGAATTATGGATTCTCTTTTTTTTTTTCCTTTTTTTAGGAGAGTGAATTATGGATTCTTAAAAAGTAAGGATTAGAAGGAGAAGCTGTTATTGCTACAATTCAAAGCTATCATCATTATTAAGTTTATAACCCTTTCCTTGAGCTGTAGCATTTTAAACATAATCAGATGTTGGTGTCTCACTGCATATGTACTATTCTACGTATGACTGTAGTCTTGCTTCTCATCCCACTTTCTACTCACTATATATATATATATATATATATATATATATATATATATATATATATATTAAAATAATGATAATAACCCTCTTGAAGAAGAGAAAATAAAAAGGATTAGTGAGTTCTATACAGATTGGGTTGGGATACAAAAGTAGGGCGGAGATAGGAGCAACCGAGCAAGTAAACGGCTTTAAAGATGATGTATGCTATTAGATTAGTAAATCTCTTTGTGGTACCAAAGAGTAGAGATTTCTTCTGTCAGTAGTGGGATCTTTTTATTAACTTGACAGTGACAAATTGGTGAATAGAACAGGTTATAATTATACAATTATGTAGTTCTCTACCATCTTGCATGGAGCTGGGACGAGTATGTAAAATACCCACCAATATTTTGCCCTATCAAATCGATAAGATTCATGAGAATTAATCGAGAAAATAAAAAGGAAATTTTCTTTTGCTTTATTTGTTTGCCTCTCATATTCTTTAGTGGCATGGCATGCACGAATGCCCGTGACTTTAATTCCTCGTTACCAGGACTATTTTCGTTGACCAAAACTTTGCTCGGTATATCATAACCGAACCGGTGACTGGATGTCCGATAACATAATTCAGCTTGGTTAGAACCCCATCCTGACGTATGTTTTAAGCATTTTGGTCTATGAAATATTTGTCATAATTAGTCTTTCACATGCTTGAGGTGGATGATGAGTGTTGTATTATGCTATTAGACATAGCTCAATTGGAGTCCGATATGCATCCATCCTTGCAAATGTCAAATTCACATCCGTATTGTTTGTTCTTCATTGAATCATCATCGGAATCAATAAGTACATGATGTTAACTTAGCCATCTTTGTTGAGAATACTTTGGCCGCAGCTGGAAGCTTAATGGGCGAGCAGGTGAAAATTTGTGTTCGTACAACTTTGTGAACCTAAAACACGGACATGTAACTTTCCTACGGCTTAATAATATGGATGATTTCACTGTAATCATCCTCCGTCAAAAGAAGAAATAGTCATCTCTGTTCTTGTAGCTTAACCACGTCACAGGAGTGAGATTGCAGGGTGGGATTTGTTCTTTTGTATAAACATTAACCATGTCAGATATTTTGACTGTTTGGTTAGCTTTAAAAATCTGGCTTGCCTAATTTACTAGTGTTGTGGTTCTTTCTGTCCACTTCGTCTCATTTCCACTTCTTTTTTTCTTCGGTGAAAAGATTTCCATCATCTTTTGATCGGCTGGTTTCTATATCTGATTTTTTTTAATTGAAACTGCAGTATATTACTAAATTCCCATGAATAGGCAAAACGTTATTCCTGTTGTCTTGCATGTCAATAATGCTCGCCTTTGCCTTCATCCTGCTTGCCCTTGCAGTTGAACTGTGAAAAAAGATCAATGATCGGTCTCAGAAACGTCACTGCTAAGGGATATTTGTTTATATGTTTCTCTCTTGAACTAAAGTGGGGGTTGCTGGTCCTTCAGACGTCAGGTTTAATTCTAGAAAAAAATAAATTATAATGGTGACCGATTAATTATGTTTTGATATTATGAAAGGAACTGTACAGCTCTTTTATATAAACATTCACTCTCAGACAATTAAACATGATGTGGCTCATATATTTTTTTTTCCTAAAATGTATTATGATTAAAAGGGACAACTGTGTAACAAGTTTGCCTTTGCAGACATAAGCTATAGTAGTAAATATTTTCGAACGAGAATTACTAATAATTTTGAGGCGGAGCAACTGCATATGCGGTGATAGAGTGGTGTGATGAGGGATCAGGTGGTGAAATATGACAGTGTCATTAGAAAGCTTATATTTGAATAATAAAATGTAAAATTTAATTTTATCTTTTATTGTATATCAAAATATTTATAATATTTAATGACTAACAAGTATTTATTATTTAATTTATTTTTTGTTGACCTATTTTTCCTACTATTATTATTATTTGTAATTATTTTATTCATCTATTTTAAAATTAGAGATAAATATAGATTAAAAATAAATAAAAAATATGTTATCATAATATTTATCAATATAAGAGAGAGAGAATATAAGTTAATGAGAATAGAAGACGAGTCAGTGAAGGAGAAAGAGAGGGGGAAAGAGAAGAGGAGGATTAATTTGATTCGTGAAATAAAAAATATAATGCTTTAACTACTACATGTCATTTCTCCTAATTATATAAAATAATTATTCAATATGATTCATATCTTCCTATACGCCTCCACTTTCTTAAATCTATATTCCCTTCAGTTGAGGTAGCACTCAGTTCATTGGTTCCTGACAGCGTTTGGATTGGAACACATCCCATTGGTTGCTAATAGAATGCAACTTTTCAGAGGTATCAGTGAATGGATGACTCATTATTTATTTTATATCTCAAAAGCTTCTCTTTCCTTGGGTCCCTTGTTTTGCATCTTGGTCAGTATCATCAGGCCATGAAGTCTCATCTTTCACATCCATCTCTTTAGCAGGACGAAGAGGAAGGTGGCGGTGGTACCTTGATGTTTGATGCCCACAACACACGCAGCAGAGGGGAGAGAGAAACAGGCGAAGGTGGAGGCATCTGCTTCCTGCCTCTAATCCCTCCCCCCTATGATTCTTGCCAATGCTGCCGCCTGCTATTCCCCAACTAATTTTTTTATCAGCATCCTCCTTCCAACCTGTCGATGCCTCTGGCCGAGAATATTCATGGTCCGAGGCCAACAATAATTGTCTGCTCCGCTGTGATGAAAAGGATTCAGGCGTAGCCAATGATGAAAGCCGGATGCAAGGCTTTAGTGAGTAGTACGACGTAGCAGCTGCAACCAGTTTCACCAGTACCCCTCTCTCATCTGAGCGACTTTGCGACTTCAGCATCACAACTTTTTTTTTGGTACCCACTCGAACTATGATTCTATTACAACATGACATGATTAATACGGAAATGGAGGACTAATTTAAAGTCAGGATAAAAAGTAGATTTTTTAAAAAAAAAAATATTAAGTTGATGGTTCAAAATTATTAAATTTTGAAACATATGTTAGTTATGTCAGTTAAATTTGGTTTGAGTGAAAACATAATAACGTATACGTATAGCTGCATGTATATTATTTAGCCTCTTTTGGTTTGGCTGTAATGCGCACAAGTAAGTAATTCAATCATTTTTGGAGTTCCCAATTTCGCTAGGCTCCCGTCATCACATGTTAATTAGTAGTTCTTAATTAACTTTGATAACTCTGGTAAAAGATTAACTAGTTCTGATTAATATTTGAGCAGTATCAATGTATAATTCTTTTTTTTCATTAGAAGTATCAACTTATAGTTCGTTATTCAACTATATGGAATCTTCTTTTCTTTCCACTCTCAAGCATCTGTTTCGGTGTCAATTTAAAATCCATGACTGATTCGTTGTCCCTCCTCCACCTTCTCCCCCAGATAAATTTCCTGGGTGCAATTATATTTATAAGTAAAAGGAGTCCATTTGATTAGCTCCTCGGAGGCAGAAGTGTGATATCTCACGTCAGATGCATCTTCCATGTTCCCTTTCATTGTATTATGTATATATTCTCTGTCACTTCTTCAGATTCAACCTCATCTTGTTCTCGTTGGTCAAGAATGGTCCGACCGAAAAAAAAAAACTTTAAAATGGTTGTTTTTGGGATATGCTCAACTCTCAACTACTGTATGCCGTACGTCCATATTCTAACATAATTTTGGTAATGATTTATATATATAATATCGATGACAAGAAGTGAAGGAAAAATTGGTTGAAAATATTTAAGGATCATCCGGAGATAATATCATTCTGCTCGACATCGAATTATACCGTGTGTGTTCTCTACCGTCCATCCCCCTACCACCATCCTCCTTCCACGCTATTATAGTCAAATACGTATGTTACACATTTCATCATTATGATCTTAATAATTCTATGTTTATTATAATTATTATTTTCTTAATGATCATAACGGTCATATATTCGTGAAGAATCTGACATGATCTAGGAGACAAAATGCTCAGTATGTTTCTCCCGTGAAAATTTACGCTTCACTGAGATGGTGTCATGTTTTGGAATGCAACAAGGTCACGATGAAGCCGAGGCACAGATATACTCAAAGATGCCTTGTCCTCGCATTTGGCACCGAATCTTGCGTAATAAACAAACAAGACCGCATCCTTTATATTACAATATTACATTATTTTGATTTTGGTATTCAATCCTACTGCAAGTGCCAATATGGATTCTTCATAATTTGTTATGACTTTGCAATTACTATACTTAGATGGTTCGTCCTTACGTTAGGCACGCGAGTTATATTGTTAAACAAAAGTTTCTGGCATCTGGAAAACATGCTCTACTCAATGTATAGTGCTTTTTCATTACTGTTGGATTTCACTGTAAAAACCACAAAAAAAAAAAAAGAAAAGAAAAAGAAAAATGCATGTCTCCAAGCGTGCGCCATCTGGAAAACATGGTGTGTCCCAGATTTCATATGTTCTCGCCGAAAGGCAGATTGAAAACTTTTCTTCTGCAGGCAAAATATTCACAGGACCATGCAGTTAGCAAGGCGTAATTAGGTGATTAAGTGGAGACTCTAGATTGTTTTTTTAGATTAAGCATTTTAGTATATAAATCCACCTTAATTTATATCTGTGGATCTACTTCTCTGATCCTTAGAACTGAAGTTCTACATAGTTAATTATCCACACTACATAACTACACATGTAGTCAAATTAAGCTGAAGAGCACATACATAACATATATTATAATATCAGGGACGCATTAATTAGCTAGTTAATTATATGCATATAGCTAGATAGAAGCTTAATTGTACATCCTTCTTCCGCCGGAGCCGGACTCCCTCTGGCAGTTGAAGTAAACGGCAGCCACCGGCAAGCCAAGATTGTAGAGTTCTGCGAAGTCCCTGGTATTGAAGTTTTGGCGCCAGCCGGGTGCGTACACCGTCTGCCGGCCGAGCTGCTTGAAGAGCACGAAAATGAAGCGATGGATCCCCATGGTCGGCCTCGGGCTCTCGTAGCACATCACCTCATGTCCTATTATCAATTAGTTATTGATCAGAGCATGCTTGAGAACTAGCCACATACTTACATTCAAATATTTTCTGCATGATTATTAGCAGAACGCATGCAGGTAATTATTGTTTTCTAAGATTGGTCAACTCACCAAATGTGGCTCCTGTGGTACCGGGAATGTCTATGACCAGCCTGCAACGTTAACATATATATGAAGAAAAAAAAAGGACAAGTTCTTTAATCATATTCATGACGAAAAGGACGGCTATAGAAAGAATTGAAGAGATCACCAGTGCAGATATTCCCGAAGAGTTGGCTCACTTGGACTTGGGGCATCTGGGTCTACCATCACCTGTAATTTGTGCACACACAGTTCACGACCTATGCATGGATAATGGATATATAAGCTAACAAATTAAATCTTGTATTCCATGCATGAGAGAGAGAGAGAGAGAGAGAGAGAGAGAGAGAGGTGATGATATTGTCTTACAAGAGTGTAAAAGCTTCTGAGGTCATCTCCACCAACATCTACCCTCGGCTGGTTCACCACTTGGGAGGGCTTGAACTCGCGGCCATTGGCCACTTCCCTGGATCCGTAGACCACCCTCACTGAGGTGCTTCTGGTGAAGTTGTCTAAAACATCACCCACAACCCTACCCACCACCAAAGGATCCCTCTCTCTGTTCATGGACGAAAAGCTCAAGTGCTTATACGGTAAAGCACAACAGCTTCAGGTGAGAGTTTTGGAGGCTTATCGACTGCCTTGTCTACTGGCCCCTATATATAGTCATGCGTGTTTTTCTTACGTTGGTGGAATCCGCATGTGCTGGATGTATCTATAAGTATTTGTGGCCATATATGCAGAAATGTGATCAATATCTTCTACTGTTCCTTTTCGTATCACGTTTCAGCTTTCAGGCCAGTGGAAAAGTTGACACTGCGGTGACAGTGGAGTCATATCTTTGCCCTAGTTATTGAGGCATGCCAAGAGCTGGTTCTCATGCTCTCGGTAGTGGGCATTTCCTTCTTGCTGCAAGTGGAAGCACAAGGATAGAGAAGGCCCCCAGCTGAGAGCTTCCACATGCACCTTATCTCCTGCTTTTCCTGTCAACGGGTGGAGCTATTTTTAACCATGACAGGAACAATGATGTCGGCCAGCACAGCAAATTAAATGGGCCGGGGGTGGGGGGTGGTGGTGGGTGGGAGGGGGTGAGAAGGGCTTCAACAAGATATCCTTAGTTTCCTTCCATCTGTGTGGCTACTTAGAGTCAAGGATATGAAGGTTTTTAACCGTCTGCTGTCTCCCTGATATGCGTTTGAGTCCATTCATGGCTTTCCAAGTTTGTAGGTGTGGAGGGGTGATGTTAGCACAATTAGTTGCCCTCGGGAATATCTGTTCCTGTTGGCTGTTGCTGTGATGGAAAAGGGAGGGAACACCCTTCAAATTATTGGCGAGGAAGGAATTCATACGGCATTTTGTGGACGGGAGGAATCCATGCACATATGACTGTCGTGATGCTGTCCTGAATCTAGAAAGATGGTGACGTGGAGAATGTGTATGCACTACGAGATTGCAGTGTATGTGCGCGTGCCTATGAGAGAGAGAGAGAGAGAGAGAGAGAGAGAGAGAGAGAGAGAGAGTAGGTACTGCTTACTATCATGTTCCTACTTAGTTGGCTCCAGCTTAATTAGACTCTCATGCATGCACTTAAAGAAACAAACTGTTGCAGCTGCCACAAAATATGGAAAATCACTTTAGGATGAGAGCCAACAGCTAGAAAATACAAAACGATAAGAGATCCATATTATGAACAATTTGACACAAAGACTGAAGATTTCAAGTTACCCAACCCTCTTTAAGCTTTCTTTATGGTTCATAAGTATGATAGTTGTAAGATTAGGCTTAATCAGAAAACAAGGTTCCAAACATTGTAGCCATTCTTTTGGTGCAAAGTGACTTTTTTCTTCTATTAAGCTTAAGGAAAAACATGAAAAGTAACCTGCAGAAGAAAATAAACCATAGCTGAATCACCAATTGCCTTGTTCTTAGCAAAAGAAGCTGCGGTTATGGATCTATGCGTACATATTTGGATCCCTTCGATGTGGGTTTAGTTAACATTTCTAGATGAATCATCATGCTCTTTGACTAATTATTTATCAAGAGACATCGTTACCTCACATGTGAAGTGAACACTATAAGACACAAAATAACAGAGAGAATGCAATGCTAAGTAGCATAATGTTTAGTAACATATAGTGGGGCAGTTTTCTCGTTCTTATCCACGAATAGCATGATATTACACTTCAAAACGAGGGCAAAGTAATCCTCTGCAAGCATCAGGAGGTATTAGTACTGGTGGGGTGTTCTCCAATTTCCACCACTGGGCAAAGAAGGTACACTTCCAAGGTCTCAAATCAGCTGTCACTTCTTGCCATCAAAGGCAAGGATCAAATAACACTCAATTAGATTCCTTCACATCAATTTGATTACCCAACCTAAATCCAATGCCATCCGATACCTTACATGGCTTATATATCAGATAAAAGAGAAAGCACATGGCCTGATATTTGGAAAGTGCATTTAAGGTTGATTCTGTTAATTGGTGCCAGTTTGATACTGATCACAATCTTCAGTTGCTTGAGTTGTTATAACATTTGCAAAACATACTACCACTCAAGCTCCACATTATATGCCCTCTGCAAAATTCCCTGCACCAACCACAGGTTCAGCCTTCTCAAAATACAAGAAAGAAAAAGAAGCTTTGAAGATAGAAAAAGAAACAACCAGAATCATTCATCACCATTTACCACTACTTGATTACAGATATTAAAGAACATGAAATCTTCCAGTTAGGTAATTATAAGTTCCAGATAAAACAGAGAGAAATACTTCATAAAGTGATCGAATTCCACTCCATGAAATACTTCATAAAGAAATACTTCATAAAGTGTTGCACCTCAAATCCTAACAAAGTTAAACTACAATGGGGTTATAAAAAAGATTGAAGCTCCAGAATTTGATAGAACTTTAAGGTGCAAAGCGTCTATACAAATTTTCTGCTTATTGATACTATTTATTAAAGGGGTAAAAACTTGCTGACTGTAGACAGCAAGTTACCAGATTAAAAGACCAAACATGAAGCAAATGGCAGAAGGGATCAGCAGTCTCGTTACATGCGCAAGCCATTGGTGCTGAAACACAAGTCTTTATCAAGCTTCTGAGAACTCCCATCTGGAACATCATCTTGATTTGGCTGAATATGATGGCTATGAGTTTCCAGCATTGCATCCAGCTGCCCACACGAAGCTGCTACAAGGCCTATCAAGAGATCAAATGTATCAAATTTGTTGAACCGAAGGTTATTATCAAATCAGTTTTAGATTTTTCCACTAAACATATTGCCTGGTAACTAGGAGACTAGAAGAATGCAAACAAATGCTTTGCTAAATCACACGATCAAGCCAAGATCAACTGCATATGAAAATGTCAATTCATACAGTTTTTTTTTTGCTGGAACAAGTAAAAGGTTAATCTCTTCCGATCAGAAAATCATATTAACAATGTGAAGGCACATTGAATGACGTTAACCTAGGGTCAATTCATATAGATTTATGACAGGGCTTTCAATTCGTTAAATAAAGAACTTGGTGTAATCAGTAATCCAGGAAAACCTTATCACAATATATCAGTTTGACACAAGAATGGACAGCATGAGAAGGTAGTTCATCGAAAATTATAACACACTCTTTCAGCAAGCATCACTCATATGACAAAACATCAGAACTCAACTTGACACCTAACTTGTTTACATCACAAAAGAAATTGTAAGAAATAAATGCACAAAGCTTTTCCAACGTGATGTAAAAGCATTTTCAAATTGAAAAAGTTCAAGTTTTAGCCACATTTTGCAAGTTACAGTTAATATATCAGCTATGTGCTAAAAATAATGAAGTGTTCTACTTGTCCATGACAAATGAATTGACAAAATTGAAATCCATGAAGGATGCGCAAAATCCACATTTACTCTGTATTAATGATCCTCACAAAATCTGAGTTACAGAGAAATAACTAAGTCACCAACCTAATTTTAATGCTTTAGAATGAAGAATCTAAAATCATCAAAATTTTAAGCACAATACAAGGATCATGATAGTCTGGACAAACCAAAATGGTACCTACTTCAAGAAGGGATTTTGTTAAACTGTATCTTTGAGAAGTGATTTTAGATGCATATAAAGACACTGTAAAGTTCAAATTAACAAAAACTCTTCAGAGTTATACTTTGTTAGCATAACAGAAGAAAAAGGATCCTCACTGAACATTACCTACAAAAAGTGCGGAGGGTTTCCAAGGTCTTGACTTGTATTCAGGATGAAATTGCACAGCGATGAAATATGGATGACCAAGCAGCTCAAGGATCTGTACAAATTAAATCATCAGATTAGAAATAAATCAGCTATCACATACATAAAGAAAAAGGAGATCGGTAAGCTTAATGATGTAGCTTCACCATCATACCTCCATGCGCCTTCCTGTTTCGTCTCTACCGACAAATGTGAGACCAGCACTTTCAAATTGGTTAATCATGTCAGGATTCACCTGAAAAAAATTGTGAGCCTGTTAATGTCATCTGCACAAATTGTAAAATATCATTTTGCATTAGGTAAAATAAGATTGGTTAACTGACCTCATATCTATGTCTATGCCTTTCATCCACATATCTAGCATTTCCATAGCTAACAACATAAAGGAAAATAGTTTATTAAGATATTCTTTAAAACAGGAACTAAAATACTGGCTACAAAAAGATACAACTAAGATGCAAAGTTCTGAAAACAGCAATAAGATTTTACAGCTTTGCAGATATGCAATCAGTAAGATGGAAGAAAGTCCTCCTTGATCCAAGTCGCATGGTTCCACCCATATGAGTTTTTGAACCCTGAGAATGTAAGTGTTATCCTATAAATATCTAGAGTAAATTTTGATAGGTTGTGAGCATGATGACAATATCAGATTTACCTCTGGCATGAATAGGATGCATGGAGATTCTGTGTCTGGGTCAAACTCTGCACTATTTGCATTCTGCAGCTTGAGAACAGAACGTGCAAACTCAATGACAGCAATTTGCATACCCAAACATATGCCAAGAAATGGCACATTATTCTCTCTGGCATATTTAGCAGCAAGAATTTTTCCTTCAACTCCTCTGTTACCAAATCCTCCAGGTACTAATACACCATCTGCACTCTGGGTTGGCATACCATCCAAGGAATATAAAACTGAATGTACTGACTAGGTAACATGACATGGAATAAAAATCAAGAGAATTTCTAACCTTTAAAAGATTCCATGCCTTTTGATAAAGAGCTGGTGACTATTAAACAACACAAGACGAGATAACATTCATATCAGTATGGAATGAAATTATAGTGAACCAAGAGAATTGGATGACTAAGAAAAGGAAACCTCTGTTGCAGTTGTATTTTCGAGATCAGCTGCAGGAACCCATTCAACTATAAGTTTCCGGTGACAAGCAATCGAAGCATGCAGCAATGCCTACAGAAGATTTATTACCAAAGGCATTCAAATGATAAAATTTAAGACATATTAAGAACAACATCTGTATAAAGATTAATGACAATTTTCTATATCCTAGAAACATCTACACAAGTATACATCTTTCATGCTTAATTAGTACCTGGGATCAACAAAGTCTTTTTTCTGCCTACCGCTATGATCAGTGTCCATATCTAGGATCTTCCAGCAATAATGGTGATCTTACATACTTCGCAGACATGCTTTTACTAGGCAGGTAAAAATAGCAGAATGATTACCATCTACGTACTTTTATCCTATCTCCATATGCAAGAGAAAATCATGCTTTTACACAAATGTCAATTTGTCAAATGGAGAATGCGACTCTGAACTTATAATGTCAAAAATGAATTTACAAACTGTATAACTGCTTTAAGAGATGGTCTTTTTTGTATTTCAAGCCAAATAAATAAATTCATAGATTTTATCCAACGGAAATCACTGACACCGCTCGAAGATATTTCACCTTCAAGATAGACAAATAAGAATCAGAGAAGGCACTATATTTTCCAACGATAGCAATTTTGACCTGTAATCAAAAGATTTGAAGTTATTAAATGAAAATAAAGGAGTCCTATTATACCACCACTTTTTGGAAGTTCAGGATGCTCACAGGATCGACTAATTCATCGCAGTGCTTTGCCATCAACTTCCAATCCTCAAGATTCGGTACACTAGAACTGCAGAGAAAGCATTGCAGAAGATAACTTGATTAGCATGGATGGATCCAACTGCTCTAACTTTAAGCTCATTAGACAAACCATGAGAGCTCCAATCTTCTTAAAATAACATCATGTGCCTTCTGGTCCTGGAAAAGAGAACAGAATCGTGATGACAACGATTATTTATGTTGCATGAGCATTTAACAGTTTAAGTGCGATGTTTACGGAATAAGTCCATTTCCCTACCATCAAAATCAAAGGGATGTGCCAGATGTTCGATACATCATGAAGAGTTAGTATAGTCTCTGCCTGTAGTGTCCATTTGAATAAATTACAGTCATCGAATCTATATGCAAGCTGGCAAGAGAGCATATACAAAGTAACTATGTATTTCTTACAGGAACGTGGCAAAATTTTGACAACTTTTCCTTCACGATTTCGTCCAATGCCTGCAAAGAACAGAATTACTTGATAAGAAAAACGCTCTCAAAAACCGAAGGAGGAGGTAGATGCCTAACCGTTGTACTTCGGCAAGCTAAAATATTTGGGACTAATCCAAGTCCTCTGAGTTCCTGAACACTATGCTGGGTGGGCTTAGTTTTCTGTATCAATAAACAAAAACGAAGTAAGAAAGTACGATTCTCCAAAAGGTGTAAATAAATATCTGAATCTCTAGAAATTTAGAATGTAACCTGTTCACCAACAACATTCAAAACTGGCACGAGGCTAACGTGAACTAGGCAAAAGTTGCAGGGTCCTGGTTATAGCCACAAAAATCGTCATTAGAGAACTCCTTAAAAATGGCAAGAAAAAAGATGTAATCATCTTGTGCTCAAATTGACTCACCTACTCGGTATGATAATTGGCCCAATGCTTCAATGAAGGGCATTGATTCAATGTCTCCTGAAACAATGTCTCAACTTATACCATCAAAATAACTAAAGAACTTATATAGTCCAAGGAAATGACAAAAATATTATATTGTAAGGGAACACAACTCTTATTTTGTCTACCTGTCGTTCCTCCAAGTTCTATTATACAAATATCAGCTGGTCCTTCTTTTCCATCAACAGGTATTGCAGCAACACGTTCAATCCACTCTTGTATAGCATCTGTTATGTGAGGAACAACCTTTGGAAGACAACGAAAGGGGTGCATTACAGTAGCTCTTAAATACCAGTCATTAGCAATAAATATCCAACTGTAAAGGAGAAACATTGTGGTCGCCAGATATCAAACCTGAACTGTTTTCCCAAGATAATCTCCTTTCCTCTCCTTGTCGATAACAAACTAAAGAAAACAGAACATTTTTCAAGGGACGTCAAGACTGTATGAAAGTGAAATTAAACAGTTTCAAATTTATCAAACGATGTTCTTAACATAATATCATCTATCTACATTAATTCTTCACAGTTGAGTCAATCCAGTATGCCTTCAAGTTGGAGATGAAGAACAGGTGGCGCCCCTACCTGATATATCTTTCCAGATGTGATGTTGTTATCACGAGTTAGTGTAATATCTAGAAATCTCTCGTAGTTTCCGAGGTCCAAGTCAACCTGAAGTAGTCAAATTTGTCAACAAATGCTACAAATTCTATGCAAGAAAAAAAAATAGAGAACAAAAAACTGTTCTGGCTGTGTATTAGCTTATAGCTATTTTGTGAGAAGCATTCAACATCAAGTATGATAGTAACATTGCCCTAACAAAAAGATGATTAATTAGGATTAAAGGTCAATATACATTTTAAATACAATGTTCTAGTGTTATACGATGAAAATGTATGTGAAATATTTCTCATTAATGCCGAAATTTTCTGTAATGCACATGTGAAATGGCTGCAACTACAAAACACGAGAGAATAAAAACTTTTGTAAAATACAAAAGGACAAGTAAAACAAACAAGAAGAAACAAAAATTGAGAATTGGAATGTCACGCTGAGATATGATGAAGGCCTACGTTGCTACCACCAAAAAAAAGAAAAAAAATTCATGGTGTCTATACCTCGCCACCATCGTCCAACACATAAACTTCTCCATGCTCATACGGGGACATTGTTCCTGCATCCTTGTTCAGATATGGGTCTGCATGCCAACAAAAATGAATCAGCGTAACATTTCGTTCCAAAACCAGATACAACAAACAAAACGATATTTTCTATTCAAGAATTTATAAGAAGGACAATCCAACAAAATTTTCCCTGACACTCATCCTTGAACCTACAAATGTGAACCTAAGAAAGCAGTGAACAAATGCTACCAGGAAAGATGTAGTGTGACTGCCAGATATATGATAATAAAAAAGGTTTGTGTTTCAAGAGAAATATGCAAAATAGGGAATGGAACCACTCATAATCTGTCAGCCCCATGGAGAAACGAAAATTATGGACTAAGAAAGACATAAAAGATGAGAAAGTTCAAACATTTCAATGAACTAAATGGTATAGCAATTTAGAGCTTCCTTTCTTTTTCTTCTATTAACCTAAAGAGCCACAAGCGTCAACTTAAAACTTGGCATTTTAGGCATAACAACAATCCAATTGCTTCCTTGGCACCACAGACCACCCCCAGGGAACCAGTATATCTCAATAGGAGCATTCCAAAAGGTTCCTCTTTTCACTTGCTTAAAGTTGCAGAGGAGCAAAACTTAATTTTTTTTACCAATCTTAATGGAAGTGACGCGGAGGCCGCATGCCTTGAGGACGACGCCGATGCTGCTCGCCGTCACACCCTTGCCAAGCCCACTGACAACACCGCCCGTCACCAACACGTACTTCATCTTCCCCCAATAAAAAAAGGACCTTTCTTTCAGCAGCAACTCTGCAATTGATACAGAGGACAACTGAAAGAAGCAACCAAAGGAACAGGAAGAAGAGCAAAGATGGAGAGAAGAATTGACGACGGGAACGGGGAGGAGCAGAAACGAAATGGAGTGTAGAGAAGAGCACAGAGGCTGTTCATATTTATAGGCTGAGACCTGAGAGACGAGGGAGGGAAACAGGAGTTTTAATAATAAAAAATGTACTTTTCTTATCGAAATATGTTTTTTTTCTGATTTTATAAAAAATAGATATGACTTGAAAACTTAAAAAAAATATAATCAACTAAAAAATTTTACCCCCTACTTTAACCGCGCTCCGTTTTTTTTTTGTATTTTAGGATTAGTATTTATTCTTCTGGTTTTTAAAACAAAGAATCTTATTTTGCTTAAAAAAGTCTACTCATTAGGAGCATTATCTTGTAATCATAATAAAACGTCTAGAAATTAAATTAGTTAAAATTTTAAATCAAATGAATTAGAAAGGGTTTTTACTCAATGAAATTACGTTGTTGTATTTTCGTATCCCTAAATTATAATTTATAATTTCGGATCCCTGAATTAGTTTTATTTTGACGCCAGTCCTCCCATCTCCTTCCGACAAGTTTTTGGTTAAATTATTTTTTCATTGTTACTAAATTACGGTTTTGCCCATAATTATTTTTTATTATCACTAAATTCCCGTTTTGCCCCTCCTAAACAAATTATCAATATATCTTATTAAAAAAAATAAAAAAGGCATATAGAAATAAGACAACCTAGTGGAGGAGGGGTTATTGCAATGTCAATGGTAGGATTAAGCACAAGGCGGGATGATTCCACTTCAAAAGATCTAAATTCATCCCCGATCCAATTTTAATAATATAGTATATGAATATATTATATTAAGTATGTATTATTTATATATTATAATATCTTTTTAAAAATATTTTGATGTATAAAATAATAATAATAATAATAATAATAATAATAATAATAATAATAATAATAATAATAATAATAATAATAATAATAATAATAATATTTATAAGCTATAATTAATTTAAAATATTTTAAAATATAAACTTAAATTCAGATAATTGAATCGTTTTGATTTATTTTTGGATTAATTTGAAATGACTCAAGTCAGGACCCAACCGAGATTGATTTTGGCATCGGGTTTAAATTTTTTTATATTTGATCAAAATCAGACTAAGATCACAAGAGAAATGAAAATCTAACTTCAAGTAAAAAGCAAAAATAATAAGCTAAGATAAACAAGAAATTGCATAACAATTATAAAATTCTAATTTAATAAGACTCCTACAATAGATCTTGACACTTGAAAAAAAAATCATCTTCAAACTCTGATAGTATAAAGCGACATGATTCGAGATATTTGACTAACTTTGCCAATGCAATGCAAAAATGACGTTAATTTTCATTTTTTTATTTTTCGATGAGTAAAAACGAAGATGACTATAGGTTTAATGAATTAGGATAAGTATAGTAGTCCTAAAAATGGTGGGTCTCGGCTGAAAAAAAATTCTCGATTGATGGAAATTACCTCTACACCAATTTAGTCCATTAACTTCACTTTGTACCCTAATTGCCTCCAATTTTCATAATTTTTTCATTAATAATCTCTAATTTGTTCGACTATTGTTATTGTTTCAATTTTGTTTTACAAACTTAAGGCATTGATGGATGCCATAACTTAGAAACAAAATATTGGTTTGTAAATGGTCAAAAAGGTTGTGAAGGAAAGAGTCGTTGAAGGTAATGTTCATATAAGATAATGTTATGGAATAAAAATGGACTAGAGTAAAACTATGAAGGACGTGAATGAAGTTTATGACTGAGAAAACTAACGTAGATATTACTTGACACAATGAGGTAGCAAAAGATGGATGTTAGATAGTCAATGATGAGATATAGCAAAGGGAAAGCAAATAATATCAAAATCAATCATGAAATTTATAATCCACCAATATACTAATATGTATTTCAAATTACAACAAAATTAATTCTTGACTGTCTAGTAAAAAGAACACGAAGTTAATTCATTTAAGGGGAAAGTATGAAATCTTTAATTATTTTATAGTTTCACAATGAAACTTTAGCTAAAAAAAATAATAGTAACAAATGCATCAAATTAATATTAAAAAATAAGTTTACTAATAATTCAAAGAGAAAAATTAATATGTACAACTACACCTATATATGGGTAGAGAGCTTCTAGTTCAAAATTATTTGGGGGGGTGGGGGGGGGGGGGGGGGGGGGGGTATTTAAACTTAGTTATAGATCTACATATTCATTTTCTCTCATCTTAAAGTCATAAGACTCCTACCTCACGAGATTTACTAATTGTTTTGACATTTTATATCAAATAATATCATAATATCATACATGATAAGTAAAATTATAGGAAATTTTATTCTATGCAATCACATGCATATATTTCATCATGTCTTCTGAATTTCCTCTCATAACTAGGCCTTACTTTTCTACCATCGAGGCTTTCATTTCTCATATGTAATCATGTAATATATCTTTCTCCAAACATACATATCCTTTTCAAAATGTCATTGTCTTTTCATTAATATTGAAGCTGAACGAATGTAGAAGATAAAGAGTTATTTTAGAAGAAAAAAACATATCACATATAAGAAATTAACATCAAGAAGAATTGAAAAAGTTGACTTTTCATCCTTAACAAGATAAAGATTCCTATGTGGTCTCTAAAATGTTTATCAACATCTCTCACGATCTCAAGACAACCATTGCCTTCTTTGTTAATTTCCTTGGTTTCTCTCTTTTGTTCCCTTTCTTCGTTGGAATGTGGACTATCATGTCTCTCTTGCATATAAACTATGATATGAAAAGGAAGAACCAAAGAAACCAAAATAAAAAAGGAAAATAAATTAATCATTACGTACATTACATCCCATAACTCACATAAATTCATACGTGCAAACACACAACACTATGAAAGTTCTATGTGCAAGAACGTAGAATAATAAAATAGTTCTTTTATTGTCGAGATAAATACACACCTACAGGATAAAGTTCATTCTCAATACTTTATTTACCTTTTCCGTTTCATGTGCAATGGCACAACTAATTTCATAAGTACTTTAACATGGGTAATTGATTGCACATACATGACATATAGATAAAAAGATAGTAGTAGATACATATATATAATTGTTCTTAGTTCAATATACTAGTAGTCAAAAGTTCAATTGAGATTGAAGAATTTAATTTAAGGGGCAGTAGTGTTTGATTACAATATTTTTCCAAATATAAATGGACTTTAAGGCACAATCTTAGTATATATATATTTTTACCAAAATTCATAGTTTATTATCCATAACTACTTAACTTTAGTAGTTGCACCAAATTTCTTGTTCGCTACTTGGCATGCATTGATAGCGTGCGTGAAGCACGAGGTGAGAATAATTAAAAAAATCATACATTTTGTTGTGCCCTTTATATCCTCCCACAACTAGCTATTTCATGCCATCAGAGTCCATCTTCTCATTTGTTCTCCAACGAGTACCTTCTCTTTGTCTTTAGAAGCAATGGAGGTAGAATCCACTTCGATTCTCCCAAGCCTTTCCTTGAAAAAAAAATCGGCATTGCCTCAACCTAAAACATCAAAGCTCTATGAGTCATATTTCTGTGGTAAGGCTATGTTTGATATATGGATGAAAACATCTCAATGACAAGTATGGTGATCAATCATCACCATAAATGATGCTACCATTCTTGAACATGTGATGAAGATTCTTGGATGGTCGCCAAATTGTTTGTCGATCTCTCCAAAGTGTTGGTCTTCAAGACGATATCATCATCACCATCTTCCTCGTAAGTGTCATCCTCTATCGCTTCCTTTCTCTTCTTGCTATTGATATTTCCCCTTTTTTGCTATTAGGGATTTTCCCTAAGCTTTCACTTTTTAGTTTTGTGTTGATTTGGATCGCTTGGATTAATTATCAAAATTTTAATTAAACAACACTAGAGTAGAACACAAGACCTTTACTTCTAGAAATAGAGAACCTATTCAAAGTATATGGAAATGTGTTAATAAAAAATAGAAAAGTAGTATGCTTGTATTTAATGTGCATACTTAGTTGTTGGTTATGGATATATACATGCTGGATGACTTTATCATCCATTTTCTAAAATGTGAATTTGTTGAGATTTTAGTCTACTTAATAGGCAGGTACACTAAGTTAGGAGTCTTACATCCTTATTTTAACTTTTGCTTTGATTAGAATCATGCCTTTTTTAGAAGGACCTTCCTTTCCATACTTGAGGTAAAAGGATGGAAATTTAAGTGTGCATTTTTTAAGTGTGAATTTTGGTTTTAGAATCTTCTAGGTTTAGATTCTTTTAGGTTTAGACGACTCTAGCTAACTGACCTAACTTAGTTTGCATAGTCGGTTTTCTTAGGACAAGATTTTCTTTGGTTCCTTGGATGATTAGAAATAATATTCCTATATGAGTGAGGTAATTTAAATAGATTATCATTTATTTAGTTGAAAATATCTAAGACTCATCAAATTATCACATTTGGTTGCACTTATTACAGAAAAATTTATTTATCTAATAATTTTAATTATAAACCCATTGGTAATCCAAATATTTGAATAACCATAAGGAATGTCTATTCAGATTACTAACCGAGTGATATGTATTTTGACAAAAAAAATGATCATTCAATCAAACTCTCAATTTTTTTTACTTTATAAGAAAATAATTCCTTTATACTCTCAATTCCTTATCCATTCTCCTTTTTATATTTAGAAAATGTAAAAAAATTTTTTGAGGGTATTTTAGTAATATTTTCTCTAATATTTTGTGTAATAAGTTATATTATCAGTATTTATCAAATATTATAATTTGATATTATCAGTAATTTAAAATGAGATATCTATGTTAGCGGTGATTCAAATTAATGATTAATTAAATTAAAATGTGCCAAACAACTTAAAGTATTTTTTGGGGAACAATCTTTGTAAGTATAAAAATTATCTAGGCTCATTGGGGTGAACTTGTTTCCTTACAATAAACATGTGGCAATCTAAATATTAATTCAGCCGCAATGATACAAAAAATATAAATTAAAAATAAAGAGTCCTCTTGATCAGAGTGTAAGGAATGTGTCATTGTATTGTATCCCTATTCTCTTATATAATCTAAATTGCCCAACAGTTCACAAGTAGCAAAATGAATCTATCATGATATGTGTCAATCCAATCTATTATTAAACGGACGATCTCAATTTTTTCTTTCATATTTTCTCCTGTCATACTTAAATAAGTAAAGCATTACAAAAATATCATGATAGATTGCATGATACAACATCGACGACTATAATAATAATAATAATAATAATAATAATAATAATAATAATAATAATAATAATAATAATAATAATAATAATAATAATAATAATAATAATAATAATAATAATAATAATAATAATAATAATAATAATAATAATAATAATAATAATAATAATAATAATAATAATAATAATAATAATAATAATAATAATAATAATAATAATAATAATAATAATAATAATGATGATGATGATGATGATGATGATGATGATAGATTGCATTACAAAATTATTATTATTATTATTATTATTATTACTACTACTACTAACAATAATAATATATGAAATGTTTTATTAGTCTTAAAATGAGATATTTGTCCATGAATATGCTTTAGCTGGTATATAAATTCTACACCATTAGATGTGAATTTATGATTAAATTTCATACGTTTAAACTAAAATTACAAAAAATATCAGAATGTGGCATCTTGATTAAGGGTATTATGGTAAAAACCAACGATCTTATAGAAAAGTAGGGTTATTTGTTTTTACTCGACTATTTCCGCTTTCCTTCCTAAAGTGAATAATTCACTTCACTCGAACTATTTCAACGTTTCGATTTCAACCCATGTCACTTTTCTTTACAACAAAATAAATATTATATACATCGGATTACATATATCTCAGGATAACAAAAAAAAAATAGTTGGAGAGATAAAATGCCACATTATTCCAAATATAAACTCCTTTTTTTTTAAAAAAAAATCTACCTTTTACGCAAAGTTGAGGCCACTTTTGTCAGCCAACCACTTTAACCCCCGGTAGTTGCACCCAAGCCCTTGTTTGATGCATATAGCACGCGTTGAACGTGGCATTGCGCGAGGTGCGTGATGAACAAATCTCGTGCATGCATGCGTTGGATCCTTATCCACTTTTAATGTGTTTACGTGTGTGTTGTGACATGAACAGATATAATAAGTCCTAATGGTTGTTGCATGCAACAGCAAAAAGAGGGAGAAAGGGCATAAAAAAAGTGACCTGTGCACCTAAAAATTAGCTGCTAATAAGCTTCCAAATTGTTTGGTGTCTGCAGTCAGTGGTTACAAAGTAAGATCACGAGAAAAAAACCCTCCACAAATTGGAGCTTGTGGGGAAAATTGTGGGGGCCATTTGATTTTATTTCCAAATTATATATAATTGTTTCTGAAATTTTATTTGCGTAATTAAATATTTGGATAAAAAATTAATGTTAAATTTCACATCGTCGCGATTAAAAAAGAATGAAGTATGTCTCGTATGAGACATAAACAAATTTCATTCTATATGGTAGGTAAATGGATCTCTCTGCTGCTTCGCAATTGGTGCAACTTTTTTCCAACTTAATTAATTTGATTTCAGCGCCGACGTGTACATCCATCCTGCTCCCCTGTCACTAACAAGTTTTGTTGAGTTACAGAAGTATCACAACTTTTATTGTATGCAAACAACAAATGGATCAGTATTTCATTTTTTTTTAAATTCTTCTCTGTTTCAAATTTGGGGATTTACAACTATGCCTAATGTTGAAAATCTGACTCGTGTAAATATATTATCAAATTAAGTAGAGGAATACGTATTCACTATTTAATTTCGTAAAGCAGATTAAGATATGAGGAATAGATCAAGTGTTATTCCATATATATATATATATATATATATATATATATATATATATTGTTCCGTTTGTTCTGATTACATTGTCTGCTTAAGAAAAAATAGACTCGAAACAAAAAGAAAAGGCGAATTCCTCGGAGAAGAATTTTCCTTTTGACTAAATAAATTAACTTGTTTTAAAAATTAAAAGAACTTTTTCTTTTCTAACAAATCGTTATTCCCGATATCATTTATGCAGTAGACAATAAAGATGAACATGTTTCCAAATTCCAAGAATTCATTCTCAAAAGTGTACGATTTTATTTTATCTGAAAGTTAACAAGAAACCAACATGCTTCACAGTATATTCATTATATAATTCTTTGTAAAAAGGTTGTGTTGCTCCTAGTATTAAAAATTTCACATTATTCAACAATTAAGTCACTTCAACTTTGGTATCTTTTAGTTAAGACTTAATTAATCTTCACAATATTGTTGTTATCTAGAAAATATGCGTTATCACGATAAATTAATTTAAGGTATTTATACTTAATATCCGCTATACAGCAGTTTACTGCTCTATTAAACCCTAATTAACAGATATAGAAGTAGCTTTCATATGATAGTAGAGGACATTTTCTTCACGGAAAAGTACTTATTAAAAAGAACTATTGTATACACATGAATCTACAACCTATAATTAATATTTTGAGAAGAGAGAGATCAAAGGAATCCAAAAGATGTAGACCAGAAGAATTGACAAAGGCAGCTGACACATTGCCTTAACAGCGTGACAGCAACAAGAACATTGCAATCGCTTATCTAGCAGCAAAAACAAGATGCACGTATTA
Source organism: Pontederia crassipes (assembly GCA_030549335.1). Classification (NCBI taxonomy): domain Eukaryota; kingdom Viridiplantae; phylum Streptophyta; class Magnoliopsida; order Commelinales; family Pontederiaceae; genus Pontederia; species Pontederia crassipes. The sequence goes on from CM060195.1 coordinate 43,738,641, forward strand.
TTAAATTTTTTGTGACCTCCAATTAAGACGAGTTCCTTCTGCAAGACAAGGGCGTAATTAATTTGACTCTCCCAGTTGTTTCAATTAGTTGGACATTAATCTTGAGAGGAAAAAAATATTAAGTGGAATTAATAAACTTATTGACCTTAATTAACTTAAGCCAATAACTTTGCTACCCCTCTATCTTAAAGAAAAAAATAATACTCGTAATGTGCTTTTATCCAGTGCATTCTTTGTGCAAATACAAATTAATGCTCTTTTTATAACAATATCTCTGTTAAAAATTATGCGCATTTACTTATGTTATGAACTCTCGTAATTAATAAATTTTTTATACACATATTTTGCACGCTCTTACACAATAAATTAAGTTACGAATATTCTTGCGTTTCCTTTTTGTTTTATTAGTTAAACATTATTAGGTGCGGCTACAAAACAATCATATTTAATTGTGATATTTACTACAAGTCTAAGGACATTATTTTCAATGGTTGACATATTGAATGACACATAAGAACAGCGTAGATATGCGGATTTTATAAATTCTCCAATGGATAATATTTTATTCGTGTATGCTAATTAGGTCATTAACTACCAAAAATGCTGAAGCCAATTCAACTTTGAGTTCTTCTCATGGTTTTCTCTAACGGCAAGTGAGATCCCTTAAACTTTTGGTTCAGATAAAATTGGCACTCAGATTCCTTTTTTGCCCACTATCTTAGAGCCTATCACGATTCTTTCTATCCTAATTCTGAATTAGTTGGGTACTAATACTCGGAATGCACTAAAAAAAAAGTCTTATTTCGATTTTAGTAGGACCTTTCAAAACTCAATAATCTTTCTTACAAGTGGAAAATAAGTAGAAACTCTGATCAAACTTTTCTTAAAGCAGAAAATAAAGCGTATTGAATTATTGAATAGTGTATGGCTTTACACTATTTAAGAAGGAAAACAAATATTTGTGAACGGAAAACAAGTGCAAATCGATTTGGGTTCGATTTTTTTTTGTTTTTTTAAAAAATTATTTGAATCAATTAAAAAATAAAATCATTATAAAATATTTAGAAAAAAATAAAATCATCTTCTAGCAGGAATTTTTTGATTAATTTTTCAGACACCTACTTGATACAATGACATTTTAAAATTTTGGAAAAAAATAATATCCATATATATATAATATTACGAGTAAAGTTTAAAACTACTCAACTTTATCAAATAAGAATTTCCAAATTATAATATAAGAATATGAAATCATACAAAACTACATGAATATACGTCATGAATTAATAATATAAATAAAATATGTATAGATAAAAAAAACAGGTCCCTCAAACCCCTATGATTTTTTTTTTTCGATGAGATCCTATATAGATAGAGAGGCTCCTAATAATTCTAGTTTTTTTTTTTCGACGATAGATGTCTTATATTCTTCGGATTTTTCTTACCCATGATTTATAACGAAAATGTCTTTCCTCAAATAGATTAGATGCAATTTTACATTCAAATTTGTGTAACATTCAACTAGCCCTTATGTATAGACTCAAGTTAAATATGCATTGTGCATAACTGAGGATAAAACAAAAATATCATATGAAAAAAAGAGAAAATAATTAAGCATATACTGGCAATTTGGATAAAGTAAAGTTGGACTTAAAGTATTCTGATGTGTCGTTATAAATTTAGCGATTGCTGAATAAAAACAAAACAAATTGTCAGTGACAGGCATAGTGTTCAGAACTTCTGAATGAACATGTGCAAGTTCAAGAATTAAATTTATGATTGAGATTATTGGCCTATTCATTTTTTCCATATTATCATTATTGCTACTGATATATTTCACTTGTAGTAATACAAAATTTAAACTAATTAATTTGATAACCCGTTGCAGGCAATTCATTTATATTATTAATATAATCCGCACCAGACTCACACAATAACAAGGTTGAGATGTTTTACTAATTAACCAAACAAAAGATATTAATTAGAAAAAATATGTAAAGAAACATCTAATAAGAAAACCATTTAGGGTTCCAAACACTTTTGTTATAACTTATAAGCAAACCCACTGCTGCATCCAAATAAATAAATTTGCTAGCCAGTTGCTGATATTTGGGCCAAATATAAGCATAAAATGACCATGGCCCAAGATGCACTCACTATATACATTTAAGTAGTCTTCTAAACCGATGACAAACCTCAACATATGCAGCATTATTCAGAAAACTTCAGCAGATCTGTCTCACACCCAAGATACTGCAGAGGGAGCCTCATCGCTGAAGGACCCATGTCCCTCATGAGCTGGGTCGTCGATGGTGGATTGCACTTGTTTTGATGGAACAGCTGGTCAAGGTTTTGGTTTGAGGAGGCGAGGAGCTTGTCCAAGATGGACCAGTCTCCATTAAACCTCTCGTGTGGGAGTAGTCCTCCGCCTGATGTTAGCTTCATTAGGTTCTGGGAGCACTCGAGGTGTTCCAATGGGTTCATGGTTACTGGATGGACGTAGGGTGCAGGGATGTTGGATTCTGAGCTCATGAGCTGGGGGAGGTGCATGGAGGTGTTCATGTATGGGAAGTCGCATGGGGTTTGCAACCTTTGCTTCTGCTGCTCCATTTGGCGTGTCGGTGCGCTCTCCCGCAGTGCGTTGAGCTCTTCATCCTCTAGGACTAATGCCTCTGGTGGGATGCTTCCTTGATGGATTTTTTTCTTGAAAACCCTACACACAACCCATCCTTCTTCCTGCTCAGGTTGGAGAAAGAACAAATACGACATCAGTTCATATATACAATTCCATCAGTCACTCCATCTCAAGCTCATAAATAATATTGAGTTGTAGTACACAAATGACAAATGTGCTGTAGATTAAGCTGTCCAGCCGGTTTCTTGCTATGCATAGAACCATGTGACTCAGTGATATTAGGCTAAAATTATGCAAAAGAAAACAACTTGAGATATGTCCCGAGGGTCAGCTAAGAACTTAGTAAGCTCAACCTCTTTGAATCTTGAAACCCCCAGATATGGAAGCACAAGGGCAACTAAGTAGTAATCCAATAAGAAGGAAACCTACATTAGCTAGCTCTGCATGGGTAGCATATATGAAGTTGGGAAACACTGAACAATATCAGACAGTTCATGAGATAAACAAGATTTCACAAAACTCAAATTATTGGCTTATTCATCAAGCAGTCACAAGTATAACAACAACAACAACAAAGCCTTATCCCACTAGGTGGGGTCGGCTATATGGATCATACGACGTCATTCCGCTCTATTAGTAACCAAATCTTTCGGTATATTATTCACCAATAGATCTTGCTCTATTAGTTCGCCAAGTGTCCGCCTTGACCTCCCTCTCCCTCTTTTAATCGGACTCCAGATTATTTGATCTACTCTTCTTACTGGCGCATCTAATGGTCTTCTCTGAACATGACCAAACCATCTCAAACGATTCTCTACCATTTTTTCACTAATAGGAGCCACTCCGACTAGTTCACGTATATGGTCATTCCTAATCTTATCTAATCTTATATGACCACACATCCATCTCAACATCCTCATTTCGACTACCCCTACTTTACGTTCATATTGTCCCTTCATAGCCCAAGCAGGCACAAGTATATCTTGGATAATTTTAAATATATATCGTGCGTCTATAAAAGATATACAATCTTGAAGAATATTAATCATTTGTCTTTTTAGTAGAAGATGGGGAAGGAGTACTTGACCAAGCAAGTGAACTACAGAATATGTTATATATCATTCAGAGTAAAAGGAAACATAAAATAACCCTACCTGAGCTTCTGAACTCTCATCATCCAGGCGGTATTCATGCATGATCCAGTCGGTCTTCTTGCCATGAGGAGCCCTTCCAGTGTAGAACACTAGGGTTTTCCTCATGCCAATCCTCTTTGAGTTGCTAAGGTGGATGGCCTTGTCCCTTCCGGTGGCCTTCCAGAAACCAGCAGTCGTCGCACGGTTGGTGCGGGTTCCAGTCGGGTACTTCTTGTCCTTATGGCTGAAGAAGTACCACTCATTCTGTGGCCCAGTTCCAATCCTACATCTATCTGCATGAAATCAGACCAAAACATTAGCTTCCAGTTTAACTACCATTCATGGCACAGGATGCATGCATGTTACATGTCCATGTTCTAGACTTCCAGTATATGAGCGTGTTACTGCTCTTTCTTTCAGACATTAAAGATGGAGACGAAAGTTACCTTTGAGATCCCAGGGCTCAAGTTTGTTGAGGTCGACATCTCGTATGACATCAAGATCGATTACTTCATAGGCTATCTTCTTCCTCAGGTAGTAGTACAGGAGCTCCTCATCTGTTGGGTGGAACCGGAAACCCGGCGGCACAGTGATCAGCTGCCCATTAACCATACTCACTTAAGCTCCTGAGACCTGACTCATGTATGATCCAATGAGAAAACTTGAGCAGCCAAAAGCAAGACAAGAAAATAACACACATATATAACAGATCAAGAAAACGAGAACAGAAAAAAGATAATGAACTACAGAAGAACGCAAAGGAAACTAGCAACACACCTTTGAGACTTAAAGGGCTGAGAGCTTCCGTGTTCTTGATCTAAGTAACAGCAACACAGGACAACAGGGAAAGCCAAGTGAGGGGTAAAGGCCAGAGCTCTTGGCTTGTTCTAGCACAAGAAGATGAGGGTTTTTAGAGAGGAAGGGGGAGGGTAACTAAGCTCAAGATGAATATCTCACAAGACAGCAGCAGCAGTAGTGAAAGATACACATATATAAAAAATGTATTTGTGTAGCTGTGAGTAATTGTAGCAAATAGGCACAGTGTGTAGGCTGACAGTCAGAGTGCCTGGGTCTTGGATTATTTTGGCCGGTCTAATGAGGATGAGGAGGGATTGTCTGTTGAATAGGGGACCTGGCCAGAAAATCGCCTCATTAAGTGTAAGAAAATGTCCATACCTGCTGCTGTCAGGTTAATCCAAAGGTCAATAATGGACCGACTGTATGCAGTTTCTGAAAAAAGAAAAGAAAAGAAATCTCATTTAGATTGGTCAGTCAGAGGGAATTTCTTGTTCCACTTTTTTTTTTCTTTTTTTGAGGAGGATTATAAGTTCCAACTTCCAACTACTGTCATTCCATATATATTCCATTTCTATTCTCCCCATCTCTCCTTCTATTCCCCACCCAAGAATATTATTTTATCCATTATGTTATGTTGCTCTCTCTTGTGATCCCAATGTCTCCCCCATCTTATTTTAATGATCTAGTCCTTAATGGTGCTTAGCTGTATTTAGGGAAATTTCGGATTTGCCTGCCAGTTTTTTTTTCTTTCTTTTGTGTGAATTATAATATTCAAAAGTTTGATGCTGACTCGTAGTTACCTCATTCAAAAACTCATTCCTGCCATAATTTCCCACAAAGTTTAATTCGAGTTTAGGTGTTAACTAGTTTTCAGAAGAACAAAATTATATTATATTATTTTTACTTTCGACTAATTTGTACTGTCTCGGATTAATGATAGATGAAATTTTCTACAAAAATATTGTGTATACTTAAGTACAATATATATATATATATATATATATATAACAGTATTAAGTCTTTCGAAGTTTCTTAGTCCTATGAAATATTATGATTGAAGTGATTTTTTTTTTCTTTTGGTTCTTCCATTCGATAATTAAAGTTATCCTTTATATATTAATTAAATTCAACAGCGTAAAGATTTTGTATAACTCATATGTATATAACTCAATTACATTAAAAAAAACTTAAGTAGCTCAGATGCAACCATGAACTATCGGAATTGAAATCTTGACCTGGTCAAAGAGGTAAGAACAAATCTAGAACCTATTTGTCAAACAAGGCCCTCAGTTCATGTATTGACATTTGTCCTTAAATTTGGGGGGGTCAAAAACTTTGAAACAAAAGCGTTTGGAATTTTGGACCGAAATTAAAATCTTATGGATGGTTTAAGGCGTATAATGAGGCCGATATAATATATAATTGATGTACGTGGGGAGTAGTCAAGCGGAATGAAATGTAACACATTAATTATAATCGTATGAGGGCTACGGCGACAATAATTTATGACACAAATTAGACCAGTACATGTGTGCACGTGAACCAAGGAAAGAGGAGAGAGAAAAGGGGGGAGAGGGGGAGAGAGACTGCACGTGCGAGGATACGTTAGATGCACTCCTCTAGGGCCCGCAGTTCGAGGGAGGGGTTGGATCCGAATCCATTCCATTCCATCCCACTGAACTCGGTGACACTTGTTAAGATTGTATTTTTTTTTCTACGGTGTTAATATAAATTTAGTGTCGGAATTAATTAATTATTAATTTATTAATTTCTTTGGGGATCGAAGGGATTCTTACGCTATCTTTCACCACCTCCCACGCACGCCATCTGCTCGTCTCGTTCCCTGGTCAAAACAGGTTATAAATCCGTCCTCGGGATTAATATCCGGGTTAATTACCCTCATTCTTATAAGAAATTAATTGTATCATATGATGTACTTATTAGTTTAACTCCCACATTTATTTTCGATGTATTAAATGGCGTATATTTGTTTTATATACACGAGGAACTCAACAAATCTTATTAGCATTTTTTTTCTTCTCAAATCGCAATTGGTGCCAAAATATATTTTTTCTTCTCACTTCACTGTCCCAACGTCACCTCTCATCTTAATTCAACGAATAATTGTAGATGGATCGACTTAATTGTATTTCCTATTTTTAATAGAATTCGTGGTGTAACTTAATGGAGCAGCTCTTAAAGAAATATTTTGAGCCTAAAATGTATTGGTGAAAGTTACGTGTTTTTTTGTTTTTTTTTTTATTTTTCTTTCTTATATTAGACGCTTTACATACGAATGCAAAACTTGTGGTCTCTTGGAAATATTATTAGAAACATATAAAATATTTAATTATTACTCTAAATTAGTTATTTTTTTTGTTTTCCTGCTTAGGTTTTACTTCAAACATAAGCCAAATTAAAATTGCTAGCTCATAGGTTATAAAATATTATATGTATATATATGTATGTATATAATTTTAATAATAAATGGATAATTATCATAGAACTCTCCTGATGGGGCTCACAATCCAATGTGTAATGAAAAGGATTGACACGAAAAACTAACGGAAAAGTATTCATAATTTTCTTTAGAAAAGGCAATTACTCTCTCTCTCTCTCCCCTCAACTAACCTCTCATTTAGCGCTTCAAATCAACTTCTTTTTTAAATGTAAATTTATTTAAATATTCAAATATTCTAAACAAAATTTCTGAGAACTTCAATACTCAATAAATCGATGAAAATATAATTGCGTGGATTGCATACTGACATGAAAATATTGGAAAAAGGAGAGAGAGAGACTCTCTGACCACAGACAGAGTCTGCATTCCTTCTTCTTCGCCTACGTTTCTGTGCTGTGTCTCCTTGGGAAAAGGTAGAAGGAGACTTCCTCACTTTCACCTCGTCAATCTCCAAACATGTAAACTGTGTTGCCGTTTCCATCGCTATCCCTTGCACACCCACGTTGTCCCTTGCATGCCGTTCTCTCACTCCCACTGCATGCAACGCCAACTCCATTACCAAAGACAAAGAAATGGACAACATAACATTTTCCTCTGTGTTTCGAATTAACGATTTCAAAGACAGACCAAAGTTGAAAAATATTATTTATTGATACTGCTCCCCTCCTTAGATAATAATTTATTGATATTGATTTCTCTATCTCTCCCTCTCTTAAACAATAATTTATTCGCTTTCATCCTTAGATTAAAAAAAATCATTTGTTCAAAGCTCCCATCAAAGTATTCCAGTTTTTTCCGTTTTTTGTGCAACTACAATTTATCATTGAGAAGATATTAAAAAACTAAAATAATTACTTGAGCATTTGAAAGTTACCAGAAATTAAACAGGCGTATATTTTAAGATTTATTTATCTTTTCAAATGGCAATAAAGAAAACAGATGTAAGTAGATGAATGAAAGGAAATTAGTTGTTGATCATTCAGAGAAGTTAAGTAGGTAATTTATTTATTTAATTAGGAGCGAAAATGAAGATCAAATTCATTGTTTAACATAGGAGGAAAATGAATGCATAATATTTATTATAAAAAATATTTTGGGGGGTTTTACTAGTTTATCAATAAATAGTATCGTGTTGAACTATTTTATTATTACATAACCTTTTTGTTAATCAATTTTTTAAATTAAATCATTTACCAAAAGTACCAAATACAATAAGCAAAGTTTTCAAGTATATCATGTAAATTCTTTCCGGCGAAAAAATCTTCAATTCGAAGTGAGAGACCTCTCTCAGTAGCTTTCAATATCGAACTTTTCGACGCTTAATTTAGTAGTTTCAGTTAATTAAATCAAAAGATTGTTGAACAAACAAAAAAAACACCTTTCACTATATATATATATATATATATATATATATATATATATATATATATATATATATATCCCTTGTAAAAGTTAAATCTTGTTTTGTGGGCAAAATTGAAAGCATCATTTTGATATATACAATGCTTCATAACAAGGAACGAAGCTAGCATACATTGATATTGTCCGGGTAAGTTAATTTTCTTATACTATATATATATATATATATATATATATATATATATATATATATGTTTTCACTATAATATCCGAAATTGATTGGACAGAAATTCAGATAATTATCCGGAAGATGTTAAACGTGCCTATGACGGATGAGTTAAACTCTCAATAAAGATTATTTCGTGTACGTACAATTTTGAATTGAAAAGATGAATATATTTTTACCATTTGACACTAATATATGCTCGTTGCATATGATGTATACATGCGAGTGTGGTGAAATGTACATGTTAATAATTATCTCGTAGCTGGTGTTGTGAAATTAATGTGTCAAAAGTTGAGGTTTATAGGAAGCCCCCGGAGACTATTAAGGATGCAGTTAATGAATTGGTCTCTTAGTTTATCTATGAAAGCAGCTAGAAGAGGGTTAATTACAGTGCGGTGCGTCCACCTGTGACCATATGATTAATTCTTCTTCGTTCTTCGAGGTTTGTACAAGCTCCATTTCTTCCATGTCAAGGCTTCCGATCAGACCGATCCTTGCCTATATCAATGCATACTTGTGGAAACAACCTTATGCATGGCCAATCCCTCTCATGATACAACATTAACTAATTATGGAAATTTGTTAAAAATATATAAAAAAATGATGATGTTGCTCTTCCTAATAACTTAAGTTTTTAGGAAAAATGATTAGCATATCAAACTCAACATGCTATCAAAGCAGAGATCAAGAGTTCAAATCTCCCCTTTAACTTTTTTTATTATACTATTATATATGATAATTTATGATATATGATTTTTTTTAAAAAAAATATGATTCCCCTACCCCCACCCCCACCCCATCTAATTTTTGTAAGTATACTATATACCATATGTTTTTTCTTAAAAATTCATAATATTATAAGAAATCGACACAAATTAATATACTGTTGTATTTTTATATATACTGTTGTATATATGTATGTATGTATGTATGTATGTATACTAATAAGTTTGATTTCTTTCTAGATCAAATCTATTTAAAAAATTAGTTACATATATCGTCATCTAACTTTTTTACGTTAATTATTGCATATATATAATGTTAAATATAATTATATTATTTTATCATAAAATTTAACTTGCAAGATGAATGCGACAAATAAAAAATGCATGATGAATAATAAAAAGATATATTTTAACTAAAATAAATAAAATTTTATAATTATAATCTTTTTAATATATATTATTTTGGAGTAAATTTATTTTCTTAATTGTATTTTTTAGTATAATTACATGTTTATTCATGCATGTGGTGTGTCATTTTTATTACCTGCATTAGTTGATTTTTCAAATTTAATTAATATTATATCATCATGCATATAATAAGGGAATGAACAGTACTAGCCAGTTAAACCATTAATTAGTTTAGTTGCATGTTGTGAGTTGTGGGATATTAAAACCATTTATGGGTCAAAAACAAGTACTCACACATCAGAGTGCTAATGCTTTGATATAAATGCACATGACCTTTGTTACCTATATATGTCTGTGTTCCATTTTGTGCTTCGTGCTACTTTTCTAAGTTTCTTCTGAAACAAGTCGTCCAGGATTCTTAAGTGTATATCAATTCTACAATGATTATGCATGATATTGACAATATGAAGTAACATTTAATTTCAATTTGTTTCACGTACCCTTCCTTCACGAATTAATGTTAAGGATTTATTAGGTCAAACACATACAACAATAATAATATGCATTGTGCAATAAGAGAGTGCAGCTCCATGCATGATTAGGTTTTTATGGGGCTTAAACTCATAGAGATATATAGCACGAGGCGATTGCTTGAATCCAACTCAATTTGGGATCTAATTAAACACAGTGTGCGAATCAAGAACATTGTGTAACGTGCACTTGCTTCGCATACAAGTAGCTAGCAAAATCATGTCAGCTTATATCTCTCTATCAACTAGCTAGCATTATCATAGATCATGTGTGGCTATACATTTAGAAAGATTAAGCTAATTGTTATTCACAAGGATTAATTAGTCAATTAAAAGGTGGAGTAATTGTTGGTATATCTATTCCTTGCCACTCAACTTTGATTGCATCAATGGAGAATCAAACCAGGCAGGTAATTGCTTTGAAATATAATTTGGTTGTTCTCTTTTTGGGAGAACAAGCTAGGGAGTAATGGATAAGTAGCTTTATTTCTTAAGAAAAAACTCCGTATCCTGTTTCTCATGACTATCGATGCATATATGGATCAATAATGTCATGGTTTTGTGTAACACTTTGAACCGTACGAATTTAAAATACGTCTTAATAAGTGAAAATTTATTATCACCTCCATGCTTTATCTATGTAGGACTATTTAATGAGATCATGAAATGTCAGATCGTTACATTTTGAGTATATTTATAATTGCAACATGTATATACATCATTATCGTCGTCATCATCATCATATTTGCAGGAGATACATCTTTTGTAATTTCTTGCCAATTAAGAAATTTGAATATATATTTTTATGTTTAATTCCTCGTACCAACATATTTACATTCTTGTAATTCTACATTGGACCTATAATATAAAATTTATAAATTTTAATACTCAAACTTTTAATATTTCACACTTTATCTCATCGTTGTTATTTTTTTGAAACTAGAAAATCACCATTATGCCCATAACTTAAGAATAGGAATATCAAAAAAATAGAATAGCGGACACATCCCTCATCCTAAACTTTTAGCTACAAAAGTTTTATTTAAAATTTGATTAAAGATAGTTTGACTTATTGAAAGGGTAAAACTGCCGTTACATAATTAAAAAAATAATATTGGAAAACCTATCACACATTGATGAAACCAGTTAATTTTCAAATTTGAATATGTTTGGGAACAACAAAAGGAAAAAATAATTGTGGCGATATTAATTATGCTTCCTCATCATTCTCGATTTATAATGAACGACAAAAAAATCAATTAATAAATTTATCATCCGTCATAAATTTAATTATGATGAATGGATGCCTAATAATACTAAAAAAACATGTATTTTAATTATTAGATTAAAATTAAAATTAAACAATGAAACCATAAAAAAATATAAATTCATAATAGAATCGTACAAATGATGGAGGTAAAAGAAATTTTCATAAAGAATGTTCAATTAATATACGGCACCTTCATTTTTTTATATGTTTCTCATTGGGCAAAACTTAATGGGCCTTTGATGTTCTATGTATTTTGGAAATCGATCTGGAAAGTTAATGGGTAATTTAGGTAAAGCGCGAATATATTCTTATATGGGCCTTTTAAATCAAGGTAAAACTTGTCACCTTTTATCGTTGATAATATTGGGACTCTAAGAGGGGACCAAAATGTTTATTCTGATCGATTTTTTTATTGATATCGTCTAACTCTAATCATCGATACTAAATTTACTATTTTAATTCATATTTAGAACTATCGATATATAAGTGGTTTATATATAGATGTTGTCATTTTTTTACATTCATAATCCTCCTAAGAAGAAGAGTAAGCTTTAGTACCACTACAACAAAATTATGATTTAGAGACTAATTTTTTAGGAATTAATAATATTTAGTTCTTAAAAATATAAATATTAGAGACTACTGTGATAGTAATTTTAATTTTTTATTTATTCGAAACTAAAATTTCACTTGTGGTTATTAAAAAGACATCTTTTTAGAACTAATGAAAAACTTTTGATCACTAAGAGGACTAAGAAATTTTGATTCCAAAAAGTATTAAAGATTAAAATTAAAGTTTTATAGACTAATGTGTTTGGTTTCGAAATAACTTTTTTGGCATAGTGAGTTGTGGTAATTAATTTTTTTCGCTCTTCTAATTTCCTGCTATAATTATTTTTTTTTAATGGGAATGATCAAGTAAACTTTTAAAAGGACAAAAATAATAACAAAATGGAAATAAAAACCTATTATAAAAATCGATTTTTTTAAAAAAATATTAAAGCATGGGTCGGCTTTATTTGGCAAAAATTTAAAGATGCTAATTAATCCTCATCATTTTAATGTGAAACAATGTGTACATGTATCATGTCCAACGTGACTTGCACTACTAGAAAAACGTTGATTACCGACGGTCCGGACCGTCGGTAATCAGCCCGAAAACCGTCGGTAATGCAATTACCGACGGTTTTTCAGTCAGAATCGATCCGTCGGAAAAATGCTCGTCACAAACGGATTTGCGACGGTTAAAAAAGATTCGTCGAAAATATCGACGGTCAGAACCGTCGGAACAGTCCCCGGCGGTTCGAACTGTCGAAATTTTCGACAATTGCAACCGTCGGAAAAGGCCGGCGGTCCGAACCGTCGAAATTTTCGATCGAAAAAGACCGGCGGTTCGAGCCGTCACAACTTTTCGACGGTCGCAACTGTCGAAACTTTGGACGGGCGTCGCAATCGTCGATCTTTTGGCGATCGCAATCGTCGCAAATAATTTTTTAAATATAAAAAAATTAGCGGCCGGATCGGACCGCGGCCGATCCGACCGCGGGAGGCTGGATCGGACCGCGGCCGATCCGACTGCGGGAGGCCGGATCCGCCGCCAGGCGGCGGATCTGAACGCCCGGCGGCGGATCCGGCCGCTGGAGGTCGGACCCGGCAGCCTGAAGGCCGGATCCGAACGCCCGACGACCGAGCGGCCGATCCGGCCGCTGGGGCCGGATCCGGCCGCTGGGGCCGGATCCGGCCGCCAGTCGGTCGATCGGCCGCGCCGCCAGTCGGTCGATCGGCCGCTGGGGGCCGGATCCGACCGACAGCAGCCTTTGGCCGGAGAGAAAGAGAGAGAGACGCCGGCGCGGAGCGGGAGAGAGAAAGATAGAGAGACGCCGGCGCGGGAGAGAGAAAGAGAGATGCCGGCGCAGGAGAGGGTCGCCGGTGCAGGAGAGGGTCGCCGGCGCGGGAGAGGGTGCTCACTACCAGGAGAGAGAGAGAGGAGAGGATGGAGAGAGAGAGAGGAGTGGAGGGAGGAGGGAGAGAGAGAAGAGGGAGGAGGAGGAATATATATAAAGGGAAAAAGTGGAAAGAAAGCGGGAAAAGAAAAAAAAAGCGGGATAACGAAATTTTAATTACCGACGATTTCGGCCGTAAAAAACGTAAATATTAAATATTTTTATAATTACCGATGGTTGTGACCGTCGAAAATATATTTAGTTATATATAATATTTATATTTTATTTTACCGATGGTTTGAACCGTCGATAATCGTTATCGACGGTCAAAACCGTCGGTAATCGTTACCGACGGTCAAAACCGTCGGTAATTGTGACGGTTTGGACCGTCGCTAGTTATATTAATAAAATACTCTTTATATGATATTATTATACATTTACCGACGGTTACGACCTTCGGAAATTGCGGCGGATTTTGCGACGGATGGATATCCGTTGGAAATATCGACGTTCCTAATCGTCGAAAAATTAAATAATAATATAATAAATTATATAATTAAATTTTTTATTTCCGACGGTCGTGACCGTCAGAAAATCCGTCGAAAAAATTTAATAATAATATAAAAAATATATAATTTAATTTTTTTATTTCCGACGGTCGTAACAGTCGGAAAAGTCGTCGGAAATTACGACGGATGGATATCCGTCAGAAATATCGACGTTCCTAATCGTCAAAAAATTAAATAATAATATAAATTATTTTCGACGATCATAACTGTAAAAAATTATCCATCGAAAAATCACGATTTTCTTGTAGTGTTGTGACTCCTTGTCTCCACATCTAGTTGCCAACTATGATCCATACGTGCATGGTCCACTTTGTGGCTTACATTGGCCATTTGAAAGTTCAAGTTTGGAAGGTAGTCGTTGCAGTTGACTAGAAGTATCAAATATATCAACGTCAATGCTCGGTCAACTTTTCTCCACACAAAGGAGAAGGAAGCACTGCAGCAACAAACAACGTCAGGGTTAGAAATTTCAACCAACTTTTGGTACATTCCACTTGGGCAAACTAAATAATAATTAAGAAAAATATTTTAGTGAAATGATTAAACAGATATCGAAAAATTTAATTAGTATGAAAAAAAAGAAAGAAGAGAAGATGTGCTTTAGGCTGATTTATTCTTTATATAGTAATTAATTGATATCTTATCGGTCAACGTTTTTTTTAATGTTATCAAACAGCATTTTTGTTCTACTCCCTAATTTCTTTAGTTATTAGGAAACAGCATAAGGTAAGGCAACAAGAGGCAAATAGATTCGGGAGGTTGGACGCTACGCACTCAATTAATTACTTAATAATTGTGTGCCATTGAAATAGTCGACATAACATTAAAACAAAACTATTTCTTGAAGTACGCATTGGATTTCATTTAAGAACAATTTCACGCAACATTAACACCAACAACTAACATTTTGAAGAAAAAGATAAACAATTTATTACGGTTCGTAGCTTGTAATTAGGTAAAAAAAAAACTCTTAATTTGTATAATAAAAGACATGGAAGAGAGAATTATATCCCATTCAACATGAATAGGTTAATTTTATATTATTTCTGACGTAAAATGTTGATAATGTATTGAATTTGATTGTAATCATATATGAGCCCTTTAGTAATGGGACGATGAAATCGTCCGTCCTATATAGTTATTTCGTATCTTTATTATCATCAATATTCTATATAAGAAAGAGAGTCACTGTCCGATAATATAGTCTAATTTAGAATGAACCTCATTAATATCGTGTATTTTTTTGTATGTGATTTCTCCTTTTTTTTTGTAACAGTAAATTAGTCTTAGGTAATTATACGATAAATTAAAATCAAAATAACGTGATGATGGCGACATCATTAATTGTGCCAGCATACAGGTAAGTGTTGCCGAGCTCGAATGAGCTGACTCGTTCTATCAACCTGACTAACCCGACTTGAGTAAGCGACTGGTTCAAATCGGCACGAGGGTTTTATGAACGAGAAAGTTTTCTTTTCGGTTTTTGATACTTCGCATCATCGTCCACAATATTGTTTTTTTTATAATATCATGTCAGGTTTTAAATAAAGTAGAATGATCCTGGCTTAGCTACATATAAATAAATTAAAAAATTACTCATGACTGATGATATATAGCCTTGCTACTAAAATTGAATCGATATTTTGAATAAAAGCACTAGGATAGTTGTTGATAACATGGTTCACTACAAAAAAAAAAAAAATCCTATTTGCGACATATATTTCTGTCATAAATGACGCTAAATCAATCGGATATATGTTTTTCTTACCAACAATTTTTGAAAAACACTCGCTCTAATGTTTTTATCAATGGATTAGAATATCCTTCACAAATTTCGATGAATCAAATCGTCGAAAGTTTCGAAGCGCGTGATAATATTCGCAAGTTCTGAAGAATAATCGTCATAATTTTTTACGAACATGTCATCCCTTTAGAATTTTCGACGGATCTATCGGTAGGAAATTCGAGAAGAAGATCAATCCATCAATAATTAGATAATTTATTAAAAAAATAAACTTTATTTTCCTGAAATTGTATTATTTTTTATTTATTTGAAATCATTTAGTTTTTATTTATCAAAAGTTATATTAAATTTTAAATATAAAATTATACAAAATGATATTTTATAATAAATGTTAAAATTATATTAAAAATGATAGAAAATTCATAATTATTTTATGCAAAAATTAAAACTTATAAACTTCTCCTCCAAGAGAGCGAAGTCGGCCCCAAACCGGATCGTTACTGTCTCCATCGCAAATCCTTGTCACCGCTACTAAATATCTAAAAAGAAAATGTGGGATGAAGCGGACGGATCGGTCAGCTGCCTCACAGCTGCCAAGTCCTTCTTGCTCGATCGCGCGCTTCCATCGTTTGACTCCGTCTACTCTACTACGCATCTCCAGTTCTGAAGTCGTCTATATATATAGGTGCCTGACCGGTCAACCACCATACAACTGAAAAGTAAAGTGAGGCGAGCAAGGAAAAGGTGCACATATCGATCCAGTTAACAAGAAGCATATACAGATTACATTCGGAAGTGCGTTCGATTCGATCACGAACGCACGCCCGTACGTACACGTAGAGTGGAGGTCGTCGAAATGCCTGGCAAGCGAGAAAGAAGGGTCGAAGTGAAGGTGACGGTCATCGAGACCCAGTACGTGGAGACGGACACCGCCAGCTTCAGGTCGGTCGTGCAGAAGCTCACCGGGAAGGACTCGACGGCGGCGGAAACAGCGGCGAAGACCTTGGCGACGGCTGCGGCGGCGACGGGGAGTTGTCATGCTGTGGCGGAGTCCAGCGAAGCGTTCGGCTGCTGCCGGGGAGAAAACTGGTACAAGGAACTGGTGACGACGACGTCGACGTCGTCCGCGCCGATGACGATGGATGGCAGGCACCACTCGTCGTTCCTGGCGTCGACTATTGGTGGACTCATGGGGGCAGGAGGGAGCTCGTGGTCGAGGAGAAGCGTCGATGCAGTAGAAGACGACCTCTGGAAAATACTACAACTCCCCCGAGAAGACGACTAAGGAACGACGTCGACTATTGGTGGACTTATGGGCGCAGGAGGGAGCTCGTGGGCGACGAGAGGCGTCGATGCAGAAGAAGACGACCTTTGGGAACTACTACAACTCCCCCGAGAAGACGACTCATAATTAAGAATTCTGTACTTTTCTTTTTGTATGTTTTGATATTTTAGAACGGGGCATAAGTACTGATTAACTAAGACTGGAATAGGATATTGCCGTGTATATTTGAAGCTCAGCTTTGTAGTATCAAAAATGAAAAAAAAAGAATACAACATTTTGAATGTTTTTTGATATATATATATATATATATACATATATATATATATATATATATATATGAGTTTAATGGGGCTCCTACCCACTCAAGTGGGTAGGAGAGGAGCCTCCTACCTACATTGAATGCCATCCGATCAGATTGGACGGCACCCACGACAGTTGAGATCGAAATGCAAGCAGGCAACGCGCTGTGGTGGCGGCATGACGACGAGCAGCTGCAACGGCGTGGGCGGCGAGCAGCGAAAGTGGCATTTGGGGGCAGGTAACGTCAGTGGCAACAGCGTCGCAGCGGCGAGCAGAGACGACGGCAGCGGGGGCAGCGAGCAGGGACTCCTCTAACTCTCTTCACGCTGGTGATCGCCGGCGTTCTTCGCTCTCTCCTGCGCCTACGATTGACGATCGGCCACATTGTCTGATTTCTTCTTTAAATTGCGCACAATCACTTCAGTCGTCCGATCAAATCGGACGATTAGAATGTTAGGTAGGAGGCTCCTACCCACTAAATCCTATATATATATATATATATATATATATATATATATATATATATATATATATATATATATATAGTCCTCAGTTATCATGCATTAGATAACATGTATACATTATATAATTGTTTTTATTTATATTTCCTAAGTTAAACTATATCTTATGTCTAGTATTAATCCTAACTTGAATAGTTTAATTTTTCAAATGATCCAATTAATAAAAAAATTGATGAAAATGAACTGCTCTGCATAATCAGATCTCTTCAATGAAAAAGAATGAATTTCATAACAAGAAACGAACTCAGGAATTAGTCGACAGCATTACAGAGACGACCCTCCTTTTATACCAGTTACATTAACATTGCCTTTTTAAATTCAAAACTCACTTGCTTTTAATTCTTTGGTATTTGATAAAATCACTATAGATGTTTTTTTCCCAACAAAATCTATACGCCAAAGGGCTAAAAATGCATTCCAATTAATGCCAAGGTGAAGATCTCAACATAATCAATTCCATTTAGTTGATTATATCTTTTTGCTACTAATCATGTTTTACAAATATCAAGTGATGTGTGTAAAATTAGCATAAAATTTCAATTAATAACCATACTTATGTAAGGTGAATCTTTTAAGATGGATTATGATCTATTTAAAATAATTTGATTCATGTCGTACAAAATAGTGTTGTGCTTCATTCGATGCAACTTGTGTGTGCGCGAGTGTTATGGGAAGATATAGTTCCAACCTAACCTTATTCATCCTCGTTCCCATCCCCAATTTCTAATGTGGGATTGCCTCTGATTTTCACGAGTATTCTATTCATGGTGGATACCCAAAACCCCTTTCTTTTATAAAAATAACTAATATTTATAAAATTAATAAAATAATCTCTTCAAAATTTAATAAAATAATAAATATATGTATTACATCATCCAAATATAATTAATTAAAATTAATGTAAGACAATATTTCATTATTACAATATCAAAAAACACATAAAATAATTTTAAACAAAATTCTGTATTATTAAAATATAAATAATTTAATATTAACTTTGAGGGTTGGATCTGCGAGGTTGTGATCTACTGCACGTTTATTGTCCAACCGATATGATGATATGCAAGTCCATCCGAGCTCGATTCAAATTCCTCTAATAAAGGGCTTGAGCGAGTGACATGTCAGACATAATTTCCAAACAATTTATTCGATATTCAATAATTTGGTGTCCATCTGATATCCATCTGTTACTTAAAAAGCCACCTGATAGTCGACAATCAATCTATTAATAACATTAAGTATTTAAATACAGTTAATTATTTATTGTATATCAATAATTACTAGTAAGGTTATAAAAGAGTTAACTTAATAATGTAATATAAAGTAGTTTATTCACTATTAATTTGATTTGTTCTATTATTAATGAAAAATTATTGTGAACAAATGAAAAAAATGATAAATTATTAAAAAATTATGGGATAAGTAAAGGAAAAAAAATTGGTGATGACTTAGTTGTTGTATTATTTCAGTAATGCACGAGGAAAATAATACAAAAAGGATTTAAATAGAATAAAAAATATTAATGGGTTTTGTCCAATATTAATGGGTCATTTTGCACCGTTATTGTGCCTTTCCATTCAAACAATACGAGGATTAAGACTATCAATAGTAAAAAGTATCAACCAAACGCAATTTGGAATATCGCACCCTTCTTCTAAGATAATTCTCCTATCTTCGAATTACAATCACCTAATCCACTCTTCTTTATCCATCAAACAAACAACGCCTTAAAGTTTAAGAGATCTTAATAGATCGGACAAGTTTGAAAATTTATTAGCCGATCCGATAATACCTATTAAATTAACGGGCTTATTCCGCTTCTCGGTATTCTATCACAATCCAATTGATGAGGCAGGCCCGATATCTGAGGTAACACTAGGGCAGGAAAAAAAAATCTCACAAACAGATTCCGATCAGGGACTTCTCGTGGCGAGGCCCATTTTTTCCACCCCTGTTCACGTATACTTTGATTTTTTTTTATTTATTTATCTTTTTGTTTAAAGTCAATGATTGTGTATATAGCTACTAATATTATTCATACGACAATCGTCTTAGTATACTAAAATTAATTATTATTAGATATCAAATTAATGAGATAATTGACTACTTAACAACATATTGCTATCAATATAAAATTAATGATAGATTAGGGGTGAGAAAATTACCTGAAAAGTATAATACAATTTTTTTAAGCTTGCAAAAAAAAAAAGACCCATTCAAAGCAGTTTACACTTTCGGTTATATTAGGAAACACGTTATATCTGAGCCAATCACTTTTGTTGTTTTTTCTCCTTCATCCTTTCGTTGTATAGTATTCTATTTCTATCATCAATCGATTTACCCTTTTATGACAAGAAAATACACAGAGGAGCACTGCAAGAATTAATGGGCCTATGGGCCGGTCCAATGAACATAGTTTGTACGAACTAAAATAATAAGGTCAAGGCCCAAATCTTTGAAGCCTACCGAATCCATGTCAAAAGAAAGATATCTATTCTTTTTCTTCAAAATGTAATAGTTTCGTTTACATGCAAAAGTTTTGTTAGCATGGCAACTTAATAATAATAATAATAATAATAATAATAATAATAATAATAATAATAATAATAATAATAATAATAATAATAATAATAATAATAATAATAATAATAATAATAATAATAATAATAATAATAATAATAATAATCTGCTTGTGAAACGATGTAACAGCCTAATAGTATTGACTGTATTGCCAAAATGATTAAGAGATAAATCAACTCCTATCCACTCGCTAGTCAAACACTAGAAGCTCTAGTGGTTTTTCTGGTGGCATATATACAACATCTGTGGGATTAGAATACTTAATTAACATTCAATTGAGATTATTTTACTAGAAAAAAGGTCAAATGCAGTGTGCATATGTTATGCTGGTCTTGTAATGCCGAGCGATTTTGTTCCGACAAGTAGTTGCATCCATGCAAGCCCTAAAGCGACGTGAAGAGCCAAAATACTCAAGTATTGACCAAGACACGTAATATGTCGCACTTTACACTTTGCTCAGATAACTACTTGAACACGACCTACAAATTTACCAATTTAATATGTTTACTAATCGTAAGAAGTCAAAACAACGCACATTGTAGCGCATGTAGGTGACGAGACTGCACGAGGTTTTGTTCAAGGTGTATATAATCCCTTTAGAAAAAAGTCAGTCTTTGAAATATCAATATTCTCACATAAAACGGAGAAAAAGTATATCTATGATTTCAATCTTCCTTCTTAATTTAATTTGTGTGCGAACGTTAGGGAGATCTCTTTATACGAATGGCATTTTTTTTTACCATCCACTATATGATGAGAATTTGATTAAGTACATATTGATTCGACTAATTAAGTGCATTTAGTTTACGTTAGAAGAAATTGATTGACGCGCGTAATCGTCCCCACAAGTTATCTTCGAACTAAATTAATTAGTTTTTAAATATGAGGAAAAAAATATAACATGTAATGTTCAATATGATGCCATGTGACTTTGCTCCCCACAAGTTTAGGGTCACGGCATATGTATATATAGTTGCATGGAAAGAATGGTGAAATGGTATACCAAACCGACGCCTAACTTGGACTCTTATCCAAAATTACTACACGCAAAAGTTAAACCTACATGCAAATTGTCCTGCGTGGACCTGAAACTTTGAAAACTACTTTAAATCCTCAAGATCTTGCCCACCGTCGAGCTACTTCTTTTCTTGTTGATCTGCTTTTTTTTTTGCGTACGTTTGCTGATCGTCCACTAAGGAGCTTTTGAAAGTTGCCTACGTAAAATGTTGCAAAGGTGAAGGAAGAAGGGGGGAAGAGATGAGGAAGCATACCACAGTTGTGTCCCCATCACCACGTACTAAATCCATCATCCATTACGCTTTTAATTTCTTCATGACAAGGTGTGCCCCTCTTGTAGTCTTTTTCCAGCTATATATGCATGCATGCGATCAGATTCAGTGCATGGCGGAAATCCAATACTTACATGGCGTTCGTTTGCATGGGATTCATATGATATGTTACTTTCTGGATTCAACAAAGCGAAGTTTCTCGTTCGGCTTCTCCGACCAAATTTGTCTACTTTTGTTTGTCTTTTGAGCGAAATAGATTACGCCTACAGTGCCTATGAAAACAATTGATCAGTGATCATGATACGTAATTGCCAAGAACTCGATCCGTATATATGTTGCAAGCTTTTCAAATATTTTATCCCAATTCTTTATCGAGCTAGGCCGTGTCCGGCGTTTGAAAGTGTTCTACTGCATTGACTCGTGACCAATGTTGGACCAGCCGGTTCAACCACGAATCGGCCTGATCCGGTCCGGTTAGGTTTTAAAAACCGTTTTGACATTGAAACGGGCAAAATAATTGAACCGGTTCAATTTGGTTCAATGCAAATTTTGAAAAAAAATGATAAAAGTAGGAAAGTTAAATGAGAAAAAAATGGAACATAAGAAAACTTAAAGAGGAGGAAATATCATATAAATAGGAATTGAAATAAAAAGGTAAGTATTTAAAATTGAATAATATTAGCATAGAAAGTTATCAAAGGACACATAAATAAAAAGGAAAGTGTTAAACAAAAAAATAAATAAGAATAATTTAAGATAAAGTTTATTAAAATAACGTCTATCATTATTAAATAGTAGATATTAGATTATTAATAATATATTTATATTATCATTATAAAAATTTTAATTAATAAATACTATGCTATATTATTTTTTTAATATTTTAATAAGTTATTAGTACAATATTCATATACTATAACATATAACTTATACTATATCTTTATAATTATTATAAATAATATTATTTTAATAAAATCTGGTTCAATCCAGTTACACCGATCCAATCGTGATCCAATGATGAGTCCGATCTGATTGTCGGTTCGGTTATGAAAACATTGCTTGTGACCACTGAATCACTGATCGCGTAGTTCGGCCATTCTGCTTTCCCCTATAACTTATGGAGGCAATTAATGTAGTACTTATGGAAGATTGAAGGAATATATATCATGAAGACCGGTCTAAGCTATTCTGCAAATGCAATAGACTAATTACCCATTTTAATTAAGGATCAGAAACGCTGATAAAGAACTTTCAAATATGTCTTTAGGTTGGTAGATCATTATTAGGACAAGAAGTTAATTATAGTTTAGTCCGGAAGCATAATTGTGCACTTAATATTATATTAAGTAATAATAATGAGGGCATCATCATCATTCTTTTTTTCTGGCGATTTGGAGCGCTACTTGATTGTTTGTGTGGATAAAAGATCATGACGGCATTGAAAATGTTTATATCATTGTTCCAAAGGGTTTTGCCTTTAGGTGCCCATCTTTAGCGTCGTTCATCGTCTGTGATATAATCGTGTGATCAGTACATAAAGTAGGAATAAGATATGTAAAAGAAATATATGAGCCATTGGGTAGATATGCTTGCGAAATCGGACATTTGGCCATGCTTTTGTAGTGACTTGAGAGATAAGCTTTACTACTTATTTTATTAGAAAATGCTACGGGAAGATATCGTATCAGACAAATTGGTAAAGCCTTAAAAAACAAGTTCACAGTATATTTTTTTTCATACACTACAAATTATAAGGAAATAAAGCATATTAGTTTAGAGGAATTAGGAACAAGATCGAGTTCATGTTTATGCCGTTTAATTTACTCCAACCTGCATTAATTTCAAAGATTGAATTAAACATAGCTCTAACTTTTCAGTAATTATGTAGGAACTTCTTAGTCACTATTTAATAAAATTTCGGTGCAACAGAATGCCCTCCTAATTGTACATTAATGAGCAATTTCAAGGAAAAATAATATCAATTTGGTTGAATGTCTGCAGAAAGTTGGAAGTAGAAAAATATGAACCCAAAATTAAGATTACATATAATAT
Source organism: Pontederia crassipes (assembly GCA_030549335.1). Taxonomy (NCBI): domain Eukaryota; kingdom Viridiplantae; phylum Streptophyta; class Magnoliopsida; order Commelinales; family Pontederiaceae; genus Pontederia; species Pontederia crassipes. Next base: position 43,762,469 of record CM060195.1, read on the forward strand.
ATGTATGTATGTAATGAGAAGAAGCACATGCAGCTGATATATATATATATATATGAATGAGACCGAACCCCGAATCAAAGAATTTATTGTGATACATGAGATGAATTAAGTACCACCCACCCAACAGCCCATTTAATTTGATTCTATTTCCATATATTCTTTGACCACAATTAACAACAATCCAATCGATTTGAGCTTCCACTCTTGTGCTGCAAGCAGTCAGTGGATCGAATCACGGATAGGAGATCTATGGATGCCAAAATGGAATCACAGGCTACACCTCCTTGCTCCTCTTCCTCTTAATTAATTCCTTCTTCTAGTTCTTCCTCTCTTGTAGTACACATCCTTATTTGATCAATTCATTCATGCATGCACCTATTTTTGCAGTGCCTTCTTCATAAAGAAGAAAAGGTTTGCTGACCAGTACATTAATAAACATTAATTTCTCTTGTAACTTATTTCTTTGGTCTAAAGTAAACTGCCAATTCTCTCATGAATTGGTTCATCCGGAGGGGTGGCGTCGTTGTAAAGATAACAAAGATGGCTGCCTGAGCACGAGCCATGCACTACAAGCTACAGCGAGAGACATAAAGTTATTTGCCATGTGTGTATAGACATATAAATTCCCTCTTTAACACACCAACATGGCCAAGGCAAAGCAAGGCAAAGGCAGCACAATCTCTCTCCTCCTCTCTTCCATTCCCTCCCTCCCTCTCCTCCTTCAAACTTCCATACAAGAAAAGGAAGGAATAACAAATAGATCAGGCATCTTTGCCTCTCCCTCTTCCCAGCTTTTTTCTCCTCTTTAAATCTCTCCATCTTTCTCTCTTTCCCTCCCTCTCTCTCTCTCTCTCTCTCTCTCTCTCTCTCTTTCTCTCTCTCTCCATCTCTTTTTTTCTCTCTCTGACATATCAAATCTATGGCTTTCGACCTCTTCAGATCAAAGATCCTCGCAGTCGTGGTTGTGTATACGCTTTTCTCCAAAGGTGCGCGGAACATAATGCATAAGTACCGTAGTGTGCATGTTCATATCAGGCAATTAGTTACTGGTATTGTTTTGATATGCCTCCAATTATTGCTTTTGTAGAACTCGGCGTCGTCAAGCCCGGCGAGTCACTTGGCATCAACTACGGCCAGGTAGCCAACAACCTGCCATCGCCGGATCAAGTGCTTCCCCTCTTGAGCTCCCTTAAGATCACCAAGACGCGGATCTACGACACCAACCCGCGTGTCCTCACGGCGTTCGCGAACACGGGCGTCGACATCATCGTCACTGTGCCGAACGAAGCGGTCGCCCAACTGATGGACCCGCAGCAGGCTATCCAATGGGTTGCGACCAACGTGAAGCCCTACTTCCCGGCCACCAGGATCACCGGCATTTCCGTCGGAAACGAGGTCTACACCAGCGACGACGAGACCCTGATGGCCGACCTAGTCCCGGCCATGGAGAGCATCCACGCAGCGCTGGTTCAACTAGGCATGGACCCCTACATCCACATTTCGACCGCCAACTCCCTGGCCGTGCTCGAGAACTCGTTCCCGCCCTCGCTCGGATCGTTCAAGCAGGACGTGGCGCGCTTCATGTTGTCGTTCCTTCAGTTCCTGGCCGTGACGAAGTCGCCGTTCTGGATCAACGCGTACCCCTACTTTGCCTACAAGGACGACCCCGAGAGGGTCCCACTGGACTACGTGCTCTTCAATCCTAACTCCGGCATGGTGGACCCTTACACGCGGCTGCATTACGACAACATGCTCTACGCCCAGGTAGACGCCGTCATCTTCGCCGCCGCCCGGCTGGGTTACGGCGGCGTCGAGGTCCGGGTGTCGGAGACTGGCTGGCCGTCGAAGGGCGACCCGGACGAGTACGGCGCCAATGTGGAGAACGCCAGGGCGTACAACAGGAACTTGCTGCTGAGGCAAATGGGGAACGAGGGGACGCCATTGCGGCCAAACCAGAGGTTGGAGGTCTACTTGTTTGCTCTGTTCAACGAGGACATGAAGCCCGGGCCAACGTCGGAGAGGAACTACGGGCTGTACCAACCGGACGGCACCATGGCGTACAACGTAGGGCTCTCTTCGCTCACGTCCACTGCGTCGGTTTCTCTGACATCCAATGCGACGAGGGTACGTTGATACAGACCTACAGTTAATGATACCAACACCATTAAAGTTACTACTTACTGGAGATTTTAGCCATTACATATATATCACTCTGTTCCTGTGCTATATATATATATATATATGCAATTCAAATAAATTGAATTTACTTGTGAAAAGATTGCATGTTTTTTAACAAAGTCAGATAGCACGCTGTTTATTTTTTTATTTGTAAGGAATACTATATTCAGATTTTTTTCATAATATAGAAAAATGTTGTCTATTACAGAAAAAAAGAAATATCAAAACACCTTTTTAGAATCTAAATTTGAGAAATTATAAATGTGAGAATAAGGTAACTTTGGCGATATGCAGTCAATATGGAAATCAAACTATCGATTACTGTCGGAAGAAGGATCGACATGTTTGATCACATTTCGGATTGCTATAAATTATAAAACTATATATATATATATATATATATATATATATGAATAAAATCAAGATAGGCAAAAGTTCAACACCAAGGCATGTTCTCATTTATTGCCTAGATATAAGTAGTCATATTTTTAATGGATCAATCAGTGTTGACGGGGTATACAATCATCGATGTGCACCGAAAGCACGTTCTTCTTCCACTTACGTATCTAAAGAGAGGAATAATTAGGAGCAAGATGTACAATAAAGATATCCTCCCACCTAATTAGTATGCTTGGCATATGTTAATAATAACTAATGAATTGTCTGAATAGGGCATAAGTTATATATAATACATGTGTTTACTAAGCCAGCTAACATTTGCATGCATCTTGTTGTTTGCGATGATGCAGGAAATGAGCAAAGACTTTGGAAGCTTGTGGTACTGGATTCTGATATTCTCATTGACTTTGCAAGCTCTAATGAGAAGAGAAATCTAACAAAAAAATAAAAGAAGAGGGGGGCAAATTGGTCTCTCAATTGATTGATTTATTTGTGGTTACTTTTCTTTTAATCTTTTTAAAGGGAAATGGGAAGACCATGAGCCATTCTTTCCAAGGTTCTTTGCTCTCTAAGAGGCACTTGTGAAGTTTCCAAGCCTAAAGGAGATGTCCCTCACCCCTCAACTCCAAGGTATGACCCTTATCCTATCATCATCTTATCCTCATATACTAAGTGCACTACACCACTAGCTCAAACTTCCCATCTTGACCTAGGATCTTACTTAAATTCCTCTCATGTCATGAGACACCAATCTGCCCACTTAGTACATTAAAAGAATGTAGGGCGAGTTGGCCAAAAAGACAAAGAGCTTGGGGTTTTTTGGTCATGTAGTGCAAGAATTTGTGACCTTTTGTATTGCCCCTTTATCTATTGCAGGAAAAAGCTAAAAAGGATAAATGAAAAGAAAGGAGAGGAAAAAAAGCGAGAGCAACTTTGAGACGTGGAACGCACCAAATTGACTGCATTAGAAGTCCTTTGATTTCAACTTTTCTTAGTTTAATTTGTTTATGTAAAGCCTCATCAAGAGATTTAACTAGGAGATTATATAACAGTAGGGAAGGGAATAAAAGGAGAAGGTTTGGATGTATATATATATATATATATATATATATATATATATATATATATATATATATATATATATATATATATATATCAAACTAATTAAGTTAAACTAATGGAAAAGGCACGGCAGCGGTTGGGTTGGGTTTGCCCTTTCTGCTGCCTAACTTTATTCTCTGACCACAACCCTCTCGGCATTGGACCCATGGCCATGTGAGTCTCACTGTGTACATTAAATAAGATGATATGGATGTTGAGCATGCATAATAAATTAAGATGTGTGATACATGTAGTTCACTTGTTTTTTGTTTGAAAAGAAATCAATTGCAAGGCATAACAAGATATTGCATATGCATAGCCTAAAATTAATAAGATATTGTACACCTAACAAGATGCAATATTATATATATTAACGTATGTGTAAAATGTGATATATCATGATACAAGACATATATGTAGTTTTCACGCATACCTGTTTTATTTAAAATTTAAAACCTAAAAGGGAAATCATAACATTAGTAATTTGACATGATTAAGAGCACCAAACGCAGCGTACTCAATTACATGTTGCGTGCTGCCACTGTGTCTAAATTGTTACGTTCCATTAAACAAATGAAATTGTTTGATGATATCAAATTCGTTATGGATCTAATTATAAGCCCTTTTTTTTGTTTTCTAGTGTTATAAACGATAGTTGATTACTCCGTTGTAATTATACGGTTAAAGCACTATTAAGTATTAATTTTGAACCTAAATAAGGATACAAAGGAAAATCTCACCAACCCAATCCGAAAAAATTGACTCCACGAAACAAAAAAAAAAGGAGTACAAATTTACAATTAGATTGCAGATTTTTTTTTAATAAATTAAAATTGATGATTGGACGTTTTCGTTTTTATATATCTTATTTATATTGTCATATTCATGAGTTGTCATATTTTGAGTTGTCGTCTTTTTATTATCAATTATTATATTTTGGAACTCTTGTTTGGTATTATTACCAAGTCTAAGTCAATTTTTAATTTTAAAAAAAATATTGTCCTCGGGATTTAAAAAAAATCATTCAAAAAGTCCGACCTGTTAAAACGCGCTTTTTAAAATTTTCTAAATAATTTTAAGGTAAATGATGAATAGCTTGTATAAATAAAAAAACAATCCCACCCAATTATTTTCGCAACAAATCATCATTGTCATATGTTGGGGTGATGTTTATCTCCACAAGAAAAAAAAAAGAATTTTCATTGGAAAATAGCTTTTCCGATGGGAAGAGATGAAAATTGCTCATCGCAAAAAATTTTTTCAGAAGAATCTACAATTTTTTTGACAGTTGTGATCATAGAAAGTTTCAACGAATACACATTCGTAAAAAATATTTAATATAATATAAAAAAAAATAAGGTCATATGCAGCCGGAGATCCAATTGTAGGCGGTCAAGAACAGTCAATGCAGAGTTGCAGCCATTCGATTGCATGCGGTCGATCCGGTCCTCTGCAGGCCGGATCAGCCATCTACATTTCGACCTAAGACCGGATCTAGCCTATAGGCTCACCGGATCGGCCGCCTACGATTGGATCCGACTTGCAACCCACCAAATATGACTTGTGCTCGGATCTAGCCTGTAGGCGGCCAAGTCCGACGGGAGGCACTGATGCCAAATCTGGCCGGATTAGCTGCCTACGACAGATCCGACCGTCTAGTGACCGGAGTCGAGAAAGAGGGGGAGGCCGGAGCCAGAGCCTTTGTGTGTGTGAGAGAGAGAAATGTGGTTAATTTGATTAATAGTTTAACATTTTTACTTTTTTCGTCTATATTTTCTTTTTCAAAAAGACAAAACTCTTATTTGAGTGGTCAATTTGTACAAGATCGTCGGCCCATTAAGACTATTGAAAATATGACGTCTGATAAAATTGGTAATTGGAGTCGGCCCAACAGAAGTCTTACTTAGACGGTGGCCTTCTTTATGCATATACAGTTTTAAATTAAGTAATTTTTAATTATACAATTTAACAGAGATGTCTCTCCTCTAAAAATGAGAAAACTAAATAAGAAGGCTAATGCATATATCAAGAAATGTTCTCTGAATCTGAACCCAATTAAAATCGACCCAATCTTAGATGGGTCAAGTTGAGTCCGATCGGATGGATCTAAAGTTTCATATTTTCAAACTCAATTAACCTGATCAACATTTTTCCCGTTTAAATTGAACCAAATTTATTTAATTAAACTTTAAAATGTTTTAAATTTAAATATATGTTTAAAAAATATTTGTACTCATAAAATACTTTCATCTGTTGGACAAACTTAAGATTTTCCATGAAAGAATATAGTTAATGTTAAATATAATAAATAAAAAAGAAAAAGCATAACCCCATAATTTGACCAGACAAGGAAGAGCTTGTTTTACGAAAAAAAGGAGAGATAAATCACACACATGGAACATACTAGATTTATGATATTTATTTTTTATTGAACTACATTTTCGAACAACGATAATTTTAAATATTGATAATTATAAAATTACTAAATAATTTAATTGTCATATTTCAATATAAAATTGAAAATATAAATTTTAAAATTATCTAAATTTGGAGGACTCAAGCCCGAGCCCCCTAAGAGAGTTCATGGATCCTTCTTAGGACCCTCCCTTAAGCTCATTGTCCGAATTGTGAGACTCCGACTTGACTGTCCTAATTATTGATGACTTATGTAGTATATAGAATTATAACTCGTTTAATATTTAAGACATTATCAATAGTTTGAATCGAATATTCTCTGATTCAATTTGATCCAATTAAAATAGATCAAATTAAGTCATGTCTGAATTGAATCGGAACAAAATCGATCCATAACCAACTGTTTAATCAGGCAACAAAAAGGATAACATGATATTCTGAAGAAGATTTACAAGGCAAAGTCTACTTCATGTAAATTGTAACGCCTTCAAAATCGCACCTCCTGCCACGTAGGCGGTCGGCTTGACTCCAGGGGCGCTACACTATCTACTGATCTACTGACCTTGACCATTCAACAAAACGGCTTACGTGGAACTAATAAAATAATAATAAACCTAATAGAAAATCTTAAATGCGGAAGAAGGATCAAAATGCCATGAAGAACCTTAATGCGGAAATCTATAGTGTCTCATATTATATAAAAACATGCGAAAGTTCATGATGTCTTGTAATATAGAAAATGTGCAGAAGAAAAACGTGATGTCTCTGAACGATAAAGATAAGTAAACAGATATGAAATAAAGAAGCTCGGAGCAGAATATTAGTCATGTGCAGCATTCTCCAAGCTCTACGTTCTCCATCACCCCATCAGTTGACATTCTCATCTGCAAAATTCCAATGCAGGGAAATAGAATACCCATGAGCGAGATCGCCCAGTACCATAGCAATAGACGTGAAATAAGGATTAGTGATGATAAAGAAATCAATGTATGAATATTTAATCATATCAATACTCTGTTCTTTGCTTTACATTACTCTGCTTTACTTTACAGTACTTTGCTTTACATTACTCTGATGTACTATACAGTACTTTGCTTTACATTACTCTGTTGTACATTGCTTTACTTTACATTGCCTTGCTTTTCAATACTCTGCTTTGCTTTGCTTTACATTACTCTGTTGTGGGATGTACTACGTCTTTTATATTACTAAATTATTTTTAGAGTTGATTGTCCTATGCGAGCTCGACTTTATTAGGTTGGGGTGCCAGAGGTGTCTCTCTGATTCACTGATACCAGTAAGCTCGTAAACGGGAAAGAGGGTGGATGTTACAGCCTCACCCCAGTTCGGAAGGTAGGGGGAAGAATTTCTACAATCCAAGAACAGTGATCGATTACAAGACCTTGTAGGTTCGCTGTCTCCTCAACTAGCTACCTGTCCCTCTGGCATAATACTTTAATTTTTAAAGGAAGATGTGTGACCATAGCATCACCCTTCAATTCGAGATATCGGTGGGAGAACACCTGAAATCTCAGGAATAGTAAGCATCTAAGTCAGTAACTTTATTGTCCCCTCAGCTAACTATCTATCTCCCCATTGCTTTAACTCTGAACTTTGCTTTAACTTTATGGGCGGCACATAGCAATCCCGCTTCTTTGTCTTTACTTTAATCATCTTTAGTTACTATGAAATCTATGGTTTGGGGTCCACTGGAAATCTATGTTTGTACAATAGGACTCAGTCAGTGTATGTGAACTGGTCAGAGTCATAATTAAGATTAGGAGTGGATCGGTCCGATTAAGTTTTGATTATTGGGTCTCTGTCGGACCGATCGATGGATAAGGAAGAATCCGCATGTATAATTACATAGACCGGTCGACCATTTAATTAAATCGGTTGATCGGTCTTTGCGGTAAAACAGAGCCCCCGAATTTCTTCATGAATTCTGGCATCGCCTGAAAGGATTTGCCTCTGTCCTGTCGCTCGCGTACGTCGACCGCCGAACGAGAGGGAGAAGAAAAAAAAAGAAAGAAAGAGAGAGAACGAGAGAGTGAGAGAGAGAACGAGAGAGTGGGGGAGAGAGGGAGTGAACGAGAGAGTGGGGGAGAGGGTGGCCCCCTCCCCCCTTTTATACTCCTCGGTTGAGGAGGTGAAACGATCGGTCAATTGACCGTTCGTTTCATCTCCCCTCTTTTTTTTTCTTTTTTTTTCATGTATACGAGGCGTCACATTATTACCTTCTAAAAAGAAAATTCCTCCTCGAATTTGACTCAGAGTTAAGGCTTACCGAAAAGTTCAGGGAATTTCTCTCGCATTTCGGACTCTACTTCCCACGTTGCTTCTTTTCCTTGGTGATGCTTCGATACCCTGACCAGTGCTACTTTCTTCTTCCCTTGTTGATGTTCTTGGTATTCCAGTATCTCCGTGGGTCGTTCCTCATACGTCAGATCCTCTTTGAGGTTTGGTTCCTCGATTTGGATCATGTTGGCGTAGTCGTGCTTGTACATTCGAAGCAGGGAGACATGAAAGACGTTGTGTACTCTTGAGTACGCTGGAGGCAGAGCCAACCTGCATGCTGAATCTCCAACCATATCTAATATTTCAAATGGGCCAACATACCTTGGGCTCAATTTTCTCCATTTGCTGAAACGCGTCACTCCTTTGGTGGGGGAGACTTTGAGCAGAACTTTCACCTGCCTTGAACTTATATTCTCGGCGCTTCTTATCTGCGTAGACCTTCTGACGATTTTGAGCAGACTTCATTCTTTTCTTTATCAATTCCACTCTGTCCGTGTACTCCTGTATCTGCTTCTATAGTTCTGCACTCAAGATCTTCCTTTCACCAACTTCGCCTCAACATGCCAGAGAGCGACACGGGCGACCATACAATACTTCAAAGGGAGACATCTCTATGCTAGCATGGAAACTATTATTGTAAGAAAACTCTATGAGAGGAAGGTGCTTGTCCCAACTACCGTGCCAATCCATAGCGCATGCTCTCAGCATATCCTCCAATGTCTGAATTGTTCTATCTGATTGGCCGTCTGTCTGAGGATAAAAGACGGCGCTGTACCGAAGCCTTGTTCCAAAGGCATTTTGAAGACTCTTCCAGAATCTCGATGTGAACCTGAGATCTCTATCAGACACAATGGCTGATGGAATCCCGTGAAGCCTGACAATCTCTTGCACGTATAAATCCATGAGGCTCTCAAGAGATTGTTTCACCTTAATGGGCAGGAAGTGAGCCGATTTAGTAAGTCGGTCCACTATAACCCAAATGGCATCATGTCATTTCAAGGTCTGAGGTAAGCCCGTGATAAAATCCATTGATATCTCTTCTCACTTCCACTGTGAGATCCCCAGACTCTTCAAGGTTCCTTGTGGTTTCTGGTGTTCCACCTTGACTTGTTGGCACACTATGCATTTGGAGACATACTCGGCTATCTCCTTCTTCTGTCTGGCCACCAGAAACTTCTCTGTACATTCTTGTACATCTTTGTACTCCCTGGGTGGATGACAAACTCGGACTTGTGACATTCGTCTAGTACTTCTCTTCGGAGAACATGGTTGTTAGGTACTCACAAACGATCATGGTACCTTATGCCACCATCCGAAGAGACTTTGAAATTTGTTATTTCCATACTTGTTTTTATCATCATACTTTGATACTCTGCGTCTTCTACTTGAGCTTCTATGATCCTTCCTATCATATCCGGCACTATTCTCTGCATCAACATTAGTGATCCATCATGCTTCACTCTCGGCATTCATTTGAACAGTTCTTCCATAAGCTCGAACCGTCGTAGACGCATATAGGCCAAGGATCCTTCCCATTTTTGTAGCTCCAGTTCCTTCGGGTAAGATCTTTGGCGCTGCTGAGTGCGTCAGCCACTGAGTTTGCCTTACCAGGTTGGTAATTGATGGCAAACTCGTAATCCTTTAGAAACTCCATCCAACGCCTTTGACACATATTCAGCTCCTTTTGTGTAAAAACGTATTTCAAGCTTTTGTGATCTGTATAGACCACAAATTCTTCTCCATATAAGTAGTGGCGCCAGAGTTTGAGGGCGAACACTACTACTGCCAACTCGAGGTCATGCGTTGGATAATTGACCTCGTACTTCTTCAGCTGCCTAGATGCGTATGCCACTACTTTTCCATGTTGCATCAATACGCATCCCAATCCCGTACCACTAGCATCATTGTACACCATGTAACCATCGTTGCCTGATGGTAACGTCAGGATCAGTGCTGAAGTTAGCCGTTCCTTTAACTCTTGGAAGCTTGCCTCGCACTTAGGTGACCAGATGAATTTTTCTTCTTTTCTTGTAAGCTTAGTCAGCGGCAGTGCTATTATGGAGAAGTCCTTGATAAAACGTCTGTAGTATCCGGCTAAACCGAGAAAACTCCTAATCTCGGAGACATTCTTCAGTTGGATCCAGTTGGACACTGCCTCTACTTTTGCCGGATCCACTGCAACTCCATCTTTAGAGATGATGTGTCCGAGGAACATTATCTGTTCTAGTCAAAATTCACATTTAGAGAATTTAGCATACAACTGCTTCGCTCGCAAGATTTCCAACACTGTACTCAGATGCTTTCTATGTTGTTCTATGCTCGACGAATAGATGAGGATATCGTCAACGAAGACAATTACGAACTTATCCAGGTGTTCGTGGAAAATTCGATTCATGAAGTCCATGAATGCTGCCGGGGCATTCGTCAACCCAAACGGCATCACCATGAACTCATAATGTCCGTATCTTGATCGGAAAGCCGTCTTTGAGATGTCTTCTTCTGCCACCCTTAACTAATGGTATCCACTCCTCAGATCAATCTTTGAGAACACACTTGCCTTGGACAGCTGATCAAATAGGTCGTCGATGCGAGGTAGTGGATACTTGTTCGTTATTGTGACTTTGTTCAATATTCTGTAATCGATACAAAGTCTCAATGATCCGTCATTCTTCTTGACAAAAAGGACGGGTGCACCCTACGGTGAGACACTGGGCCTGATGAAACCTTTGTCCAATAGCTCTTGAATTTGATCCTTTAGTTCCTTCATCTCTGCTGGAGCCATGCGGTATGGGGCTTTAGAGATTGGTGCAGTTCCGGATGTCACCTCGATATGAAAGTCTATATCCCTTCTGGGCGGTAGACCGCTAACATCCTCAGGGAAAACATAAAAAAATTCCCTCACAACTTCTATGTCCTGAGGAGTCTTACTTGATTCCTCTCTCTTAGTTATACTAGCCAGGTAACATCTACATCCTTTTTGTAATAGTTTCTGTGCCTTCATAGCGTATACTATGATTTTTAGTTCCTTTTGTGCAATTTCCCTAACTATAACTTTATTTTTACTCTGTGTGCCTATGATTACTTTCTTTTGTTTGCACAGAATGGAAGCATCATGTGAGATTAACCAATCCATGCCCAAGATTATATCATAATCTCTCATGGGAATAATGATGAGATTGGCAGGATGGTTCATTTTCTCTATCTCTATAGGTACATTGGGGAGATGCTTTGTGGTGATGAGGGTGCCTTGTGTGGTCAATGTATTATTCTTCTGCTCTAAGTGTACTGCTCTTAACCCTAATATTTTTTGCACACTCTTCTGATATAAAGGAATGTGAGGTATCGGAATCGAATAACACTTTGGTAGATAAATCAGCTATGAATAGCGTACCTCGAATGACATCAGCGTCATTCTGGGGAGTCCTCTTCTAGATTAAAGAGCCTTCCCTGTACCAATTATTATTGTCCACGCCTCGGACAACTTGCTGCCATATGACCCATTCCACCGCAGTAGTAACAGGCTCCAAACTTCATTCGGCATTTCTCAGCATGGGTCCTGCCACACGCGTTGCATAAAACTCGCTCTCCTTGTGCGGGTGGTGCCTGAGGGGCTCTTTGAGGCTGTTGTCGCTGTTGTTGTGCTGGGCGTCTTTGCCCCTGCTGAGGGGGTCGTTGCTGTTGTTGTTGTGGCTGCTGTTGCGCTGGAGGAGGAGCTTGTTGTGGAGGACAGTAAAGTTGTTGTTGTTATTGTGGAGGACGGTAGTTCTGTTGAGGGGCAGAATACGGGTGGTACCAGTTATCCCATCGTTGGTGTTGCCGATTGTTCCCTCGGAACTGCTATTGATGCTGGGAGTTCTGTCCTACATTCTGCTAGGCCCTCCTCTCCCTCATGAGGTCTTGATGGTCTCTTTCGGACAGAGTTGCCAGGCTGATTGCTTCGTCCAGGGTTTTACAATTTCCTGGCCTGGTCTGGGATCTCAGCGAGGGTGTTAGTCCGTCCACAAAATGTTTCACCAGTTTCTCATCATCCAAAGCCGATTTGAAGTATTTCTTCAACCGGATGAACTTGGTTACATATTGGTCTATGGTCATAGCCCCTTGCTCTAAGTGCAGAAACTCTTTCTGTTTCAAATCTCTCTGGTGGGACGGAAGGTAACGCGTCTCAAATGCTTTGCGAAAGTCTTCCCATTCTACGGTTCTAACTCCCAAAAAATTGGTGGCTTTCTTTGCTTTCCACCATTCCTTGGCGTCCCTCTGAAGAGTATCACCGGCGAATAGGACTTTCTTGTGTTCAGAGATGTCGAGGATGTCAAACTTCTCCTCTAAAGTCTCGATCCACTACTCAGCAATGTCGATTCCTCCCTCCCATTAAACGTCGGAGGCTTCGACCTCCAAAACTCTTGTAGAGGACAAGGGATGGGGGCTCGACGTCCCTGCTGTGGTGGCGAATTGGGCCTAGGTGGGGTAGGCGGAGGATGATTCGATGGAGGTAGAGGAATAAAATGGTCCTCCTCCTCGTTATACACTTCGTACTCGCTGGACGCTGATCCTTTTCTCTGATCGGCCATTTATAATAAGATCATGGCAAGGTTCGAGAAGGGTGTATAACCAAGGATCTTTAATAGAAATTTTAGATATAAATTGGAGGTCATGTTTTGCAAAAATCAAGTATTCATTTTTCATTAAACTTTTAAAAGGTAAACATATGTCTGAGGCTCACTAAGGCCTTCACATCGTGATACATCCAACACTAGTCACTACGTCTAGAACGATAGGGGCACTCATCATCAGTGTGTCCCATGTAGCATAGATCACAACACTCCTCTGGATCGGTCTGACTGATAGGGCTCGCGTCTCTGAACTGTAGCTCCCGTGGTGGTGTAGGGGTTCTTCTTCGTCATCGGAGGATATATAAATCGGATTATCTATATGTCTTCCCTCAATCTTCCAGTTTTCCCCTGGGATTACTTTTTCCCATGTCCTAATGGGTGGGGAGGATAAATCAGGATCATTACTCCCAACGCTCTCCAAATCCGAATCTGAATGCTTTGATCTTTCTGGAGCAGGCTGTGGAGTGATTGGGGGATCTAGTGGGCGTCTATAAATCCCAATTATATGACCTCCCCTACGTAAAATCACGCGACGTGGAGGCATCTATAACACAATAAACTCAATAGTATAAGTATGATTCTCATAGGAAATACATTTATTACTTACTTGAGGAGTGGAGCCGCAGATGCTTGAGAAGCTTGCACATGACTTTACTTTGAGCTGTGTAATGATAAGAACGATGAATGCTATGCATGAACCTATACTCTACTATGGTCAATGAGGGAGCCAAGAACTTAGGCTCTGATACCAAACTATAACGCCTCCAAAATCGCACCTCCTGCCACGTAGGCGGTCGGATTGACTCCAGGGGCGCTATACTATCTACTGCTCTACTGACCTTGACCATTCAACAAAATGACTTACGTGGCACTAATAAAATAATAATAAACCTAATAGAAAATCTTAAATGCGAAAGAAGGATCAAAATGCCATGAAGAACCTTAATGCGGAAATCTATAGTGTCTCATATTATATAAAAACATGCAGAAGTTCATGATGTCTTGTAATATAGAAAATGTGCGGAAGAAAAACATGATGTCTCTGAACGATAAAGATAAGTAAGCAGATATGAAATAAAGAAGCTCGGAGCAGAATATTAGTCATGTGCAGCATTCTCCAAGCTCTACGTCCTCCATCACCCCATCAGTTGACATTCTTACCTGTAAAATCTCAATGCAGGGAAATAGAATACCCATGAGCGAGATCGGCCAGTACCATAGCAATAGACATGAAATAAGGATTAGTGATGATAAGGAAATTAATGTATGAATATTTAATCATATCAATACTATGTTCTTTGCTTTACATTACTCTGCTTTACTTTACAGTACTTTGCTTTACATTACTCTGATGTACTATACAGTACTTTGCTTTACATTACTCTGTTGTACATTGCTTTACTTTACATTGCCTTGCTTTTCAATACTCTGCTTTGCTTTACTTTACATTACTCTGTTGTGAGTTGTACTACATCTTTTATATTATTAAATTATTCTTAGAGTTGATTGTCCTATGCAAGCTCGACTTTATTAGGTTGGGGTGCCAGATGTGTCTCTCTGATTCACTGATGCCAGTAAGCCCGTAAACGGGAAAGAGGGTGGGTGTTACAACCTCACCCCAGTTCGAAAGGTAGGGGGAAGAATTTCTACAATTCATGAACAGTGGTCGGTTACAGGACCTTGTAGGTTCGTTGTCTCCTCAGCTAGCTACCTGTCCCTCTGGCATAATACTTTAATCTTTAAAGGAAGAGGTGTGACCATAGCATCACCCTTCAATTCGAGATATCGATGAGAGAACACCTAAAATCTCAGGAATAGTGAGCATCTAAGCCAGTAGCTTTACTGTCCCCTCAGCTAACTACCTATCCCCCCATTGCTTTAACTCTGAACTTTGCTTTAACTTTATGGACGGCACATAGCAATCCCGCTTTTTTGTCTTTACTTTAATCATCTTTAGTTACTATGAAATCTATGGTTTGAGGTCCACTGGAAATCTATGTTTGTACAATAAGACTCATCCAGTGTAGGTGAACTGGTCAGAGTCATAATTAAGATTAGGAGTGGATCGATCCGATTAAGTTTTGATTATTGGGTCTCTATCGGACCGGTCAATGGATAAGGAAGAATCCACATGTATAATTACATAGACCGGTTGACCGTTTAATTAAATCGGTTGATCGGTCTTTGCAGTAAAACAGAGCCCCCGAATTTTTCCATGAATTCCGACAGCCGTCCGGCCGTCGATTGACGCCGACATCAATATATAAAAATAGAAAATAACTTTAGAATTATAATGAATTAACTATACGCATCAACAGATCCTTAATTCTTCGTCTATGGGATTAAAACGCTAAGGGTACCTTTTCGTCGAAAATCGAGTTCGTCGGATCACCGCTCGTCGTCCGTCGATCGCCGAACGTCCGCCGTCGCCTGAAAGGATTTGCCTCTGTCCTGCCGCTCGCCGAACGAGAGGGAGAAGGAAAAGAAAAAAAGAGAGAGAGAAAGAACTAGAGAGTGAGAGAGAACGAGAGAGTGGGGGAGAGGGGGAGTGATCGAGAGAGTGGGGGAGAGGGTGGCCCCCTCCCCCCTTTTATACTCCTCGGCTGGGGAGGTGAAACGATCTCTCCTTTTTTTTTCTTTTTTTTTTTCATGCATACGAGGCGTCACATAAATGAAAAGAAAAAAAAAATCACAGCGACAAAACAGTCGCTCAAATAACTTCAAAATCGTAATCCGTATTTACTTCACAGCACGAGAACCACATTCTCTCAGTATTGAATTCATTTAAAACATGTGTTCCTAAATAGTATTATAATGACTTGACAGAATCCTAAAGTTACTACAATTAAATAATCCACCCAAATGTTGTGTCATATGTCTCGTCTTCTTTTGTCATTTTTTTTCTTTTTCAAGATGAAACTCGTTAATATATATTCTAAGCATTTGAGGTGATCACTTAAGGGAGATCTTAACTTTGAATTTATGCAAACGTATTTTTTTTTGTTGAAAGTCTCGCGTGTCATTATCAAATATGAGATACGATGCGATCTAAGTAGATGAGTAAAGTTTGGTAATGATCGATCTTTTATCGTTTATTTCTTAACGCGGTGTGAGTTAAATCGATGTCATTTTCGGGCACCGAAAACTGGCCAAAAAAAAGTATTAGCAATCGACCATGAAACTCGATCAGAACGTGCACGATGTCCGGTGGATCGAGCGAAAAAAAAAAACGTTGCATGATACATCTTGAATTGGGGGAGCCGACAAGAGAGACGTTAGACCGGCTGCCAAGAATTAATTCGTCGTTCAAACGCTGACACGTGGATATGTCTATCTTTATATAGCTGACCGCGTGTTCCAATTCGAGTGCTCCTGTTTTTTTTTTCCCTCTCATATTTTAAGATTTCATGAATTATTTCGTGTTCTATTCTTATCAACAGTGTCCTTAAATTATATAACTGCTGAGCGACACAGCTCCGGCGATCCCATATTCCCATCTAAATTATTCTTAAAGTAAAAAAATTTAAGAATGTTTTAAAAAAATAAGGAGAATAAAATATCGATGCTTCAATTATTGAAGAAAGAATTTTTTTTTTGTTGAAGGCTGTTAGAAAAGTTCTCTTATCTCGTTCAGTTTCAGACAAGCATTTTTTTTTCTCAGAGGAGTTAGTATTTGATTAATTTAGTATTTCAGGGAGAATTGAAAAAAATAATTATGGGATATGTTATATCCTCCTAAATTAGGAGGATTAATCTTCTTAACTATCTCACAATATTATGAAATGTAAATTTATCAACTTTTTGGGGTAAATTAAAAATGTGAGTATTAGGAGGATTTTTAGGCTAAACTTTTAGAGGGATGTAACATTTTTTTATTAATTATTTATCAAATTAGTATTTTCAGGAATCAAACTCAAATATGGAATTGTTAACTTTTTTTTTCATCTGCCTGGGCATGCAACTCACTTAACAGCTATCAAGGTTTGATAGATCACGATGTAAAAAAATATAAAAAAAATCGATAAAAAAACATAAAAACTTCTATCATCAATAATTACTTCAGTGACGTGGATCTCATAATTGAAGGCGAAGACTGCGATTACTTATCGTGTTTCCTCGTTAATAATTAAGCTCCCGTTAAAAATAACAAAGCGGCTTAATGCACATTAATGATGTTCCCATCCATCTTTACTTATGTATTTAATCATTCATAACTAATTTATAATAACTAAATATTTTTCTTTTTTTTCACTTATCAATTCTTTCCTAATTTAATTGATTTATTTAATTTTTCTTTTAACAATCGGCAATACCCGCTATAAATGTCAGCTTTGATCCTGAATGCTCAATATAACTCCGACATCGATGGTTTTAATCTTGTTTTCAGAATTAAAATTTCTAATAGAAATTATATTTTAAACCATATAAAAAGATTTGATGATTGTGCAAATGCGTCTATTATCTACATAATAACAATACGACCAAAAATAAATTCTCCAATTAACAGATACTGTATATTAAGACAAACGATAATCAAAGAAAGATTAATTTATTTTTATCATTTGAAATGGAAATACTAAGAGAATTATATTTGGGAAGATTTAATGGACTAGATAAGTAAATTTTAAATATTTCATTATTTCTTATTATGTTCACAGATATAAAAAAACTTAATTCTACTTTAGACACGTGAAATGTGAGAATGCCTTGAAACACGCCATGACAGGTCGATAGTGACGGAAAAAAAGAACAAAATATAACACATTATTAAAAGATGAAATGAAATGAGAATCTAACATGTCATCTCCGCAACTTTTTTTTTTTTTAAAACATCTCCGCAACTATAAATACCCAGCGTTCCTACGCCCCAAGTCCACAAGCAAAAACGAAGGTAGAGGATTTATAATAGCAGTCGGCGGCGATCGACACCGGAAGAGCTAGCGAGAGGCCATGGCGGCGGAGAGGGAGGGCGGCGTGGTGAAGACGGGGCACGAGGAGGCCATGAAGTTTTCTGTCGCGCTGATGGAGGAGTTCGGCCTCCCGGCGGGGCTCGTGCCGCTGGAGGAGGTGGAGGAGACGGGCTTCGTCCGGAGCACCGGCTACGTGTGGATCCTGCTGAGGAAGAAGGTGCAGCGCACGTTCAAGCTCATCGGCAAGCACGCCCGCTACGACGCCGAGATCACCGGCTACATCGACAAGGGCCGCATGAGGAAGCTCAATGGCGTCAATGCCAAGGAGTTCCTCTTGTGGCCGCCCATCAACGAGATCGCCATGGACGCCGGCGCCGACAAGGTGCAGTTCAAGAGCCTCGCCGGCGTCACCAAGACTTTCCCGGTCGAGGCCTTCGCCGCCGGCCAGTGGGAGGCGCCCGCGCCTGTGTCCACTGAGATTTCTATTTTTGGAGATGGACTGCACGCTCCATTAATCGCTAGAGCTAACCGTGCGCGTGCATGCATGCATCTGTCGGTACTTCATACGTATATATATAAATACCTACTATATACTGATTTAGTAATTTCTCAGATGCTTTATACATCTACGTACGTACAGATATATATACGTATGTATTGCCTTTGTTCTCTCCACAATATCTTATCCCTTTTGTTTGCTTGGTCGAGTTGCCATTTGCTAAATGAAATTATTGTTATCGACCCTATTTGAAGTCTCGTGTTGCATCTTTCACTTTGAGTTGTGGGGTATAGCAGGTCTATTCCAACAAATGAATGACGAAAAACTTACTTATTTAATTAATTAATGATCAATTTACTAAAGTTTAAATTAATATTTTTCACAAATTAGAATCTCACAAATCGATGTAAGAAGAAGATTAAACTATTTTAGTTTAGCATATAATTGAAGTCTCAATAAATTGAGCACTATTTAATAAATTGATATAAACTAACAGATCAAGTCAAATTAATCTTTCACGTAGTACTAGTTATAAGAATTAGCTTTTATTTTCATGCATTAGATATGCTGATGAACCTTTTGTAATAAAACGATTTCTTGAACCAGGAGTGACATAAAATATTTTCTGCTTCTATATGAATGGTTGTTAAATAAATTAAAATTACCGGTTAGGCTAATCTTAGACCGCGATGCTGTAGTAATTAAACTGAAACAATTTTCTATCAAACTGATAAATAATCTCAAATAATTTACAGAAAATTGAACCTCTTCTTCCACTTCCGGTTAATTGAAGGGTTGGGTTAATGGAATTATGCCAAAATGGACCACTTGCATGCCGATCCAAACAGAATAGTATTTTTTTCACATAAAGATGATGACATTTATACGTCCGGAACCGGATCCAGTTCAAAATTCCATCCCGTAGCATTTACTATGAAACACTTGAACGATTGATTTTTACGGCTTCAAGTATCCCAATTCGGAGAAATGAGGCTTCTCCGCAGTCCACCGTACTATGATCCTCTTGTTACAGTCACTAGAATTGTCCAAGAGAATTAGAATTGATTTTTCACGGTCATTCAACTTAGAAGATATTTTCAGTCATCCAATTTCACTTTGTAACGGCATGATCATCGAACTTTAGAAATATTTTAGCTACGATCATCGCGATCGGTATAGTCAGTAAACTCGTAAATCATTGATGTGGTGCTTACATGACACTCAATATTTTATCTCTCCTCCATATCAAATAAAAATAATAAAAATTTGCACGTCACAATTTTCCTCTTTGCTCCATCCAAATTTAATTTTGGTGATCCAACTTTTCAAAACTTTCATAAAAAGTCATTCAACTTTTTAAATTTTCAATCGCGACCATCATTGAAACCTTAAAATAAAAAACTAAATATAATAAATATAAAAATTAAAAAAATTTTGAAGACACTTAGACTGACTCAGTATATTTTTTGGCACGATCCATTCATATCGAGCCACCCAAACTTTTTGTGTATTAAATATATAATATTATGATTATTAATCATTTTAATTAAGGAAATAAAAAAATTAAAATATAACACATCGATTATATTTCTTGCACTAAAATTTAAAATAATAAAAAATATTATATTAGAAAATAAATATACTTTTTTCGTGTGATATTTCATCGGGGTTGAGTCAAATCGTAATGGCTCATCTAGCAAGGTACTAAGCACGACCCGACATTATTAATTATTAATTATCATAATATTAAGAATCAAAATTATTAATGATCATAATATTAAAAATTGTGTTTGGCTCAACAACCCGTTGGATGTTGGGTCGTGCCTAGCACCCCACTCGACGAGTTTGACTTGGTATTATATAAAAATATCATAATATAATATAAAAATATAATCAATATGTTATTTTTCTAATTTTTTATTTCCATAATTAAAATTATTAATTATTATAATATATATTTAATACACAAAAAGTTTGAGCAGCTCGATTTGAATGGGTCGTGCCAAAAAAATGTACCAAGTGAGTCTAAGTGCCTTCAAATTTTTATTATTTATTATTTTAAGTTTCTAATGATGATCGTGATTGAAATTTTGAAAAGTTGAATGATTTTGTTTGAAGATTTTGAAAAATTGAATGACTTACAAAATTAAGTTCCAATGGGGCAGAGAGAAAAATGCTGACGTGATAATTTTTATTATTTTAATTTGACATGGAAAAGAAAAAAAATGCTAAGCATCTACACAGATCATGTCAACGATTTACTGGCTAAAATATTTCATAACATTATAAAGTGAAATTAGATAATCTTACCGAAAATATCATTTAAATTAGATGATGACTATGCTGAAATTTACTCAATTAATTCATAGCAGCCCAAGCAGCAGTTCAAGAGAGACTTTTCGCTTGCTGACATGCTGTGGACAACTGGTCATCATTCCAAAGATTTAGAACACGGACAGATGGATGGATGGCATGTGATTTCAAAGCAATTAATATAATTCTCTCTCTCTCTCTCGTATAGTCATATTACTCCACTCGACAGGGGGTCATTTTGTCCATAAGTCCGAATAATGGCCTCTAGGGACCATGACAACTTCGCAATCCAACGATCCTCCACTGTGAGTAATACTTCACAACTCCTGGGATTTTTGGGGCAATTTAGCTAAAGATGAACATTACCTCTGCTTGGCGAAGAGGACGCGGAAGGAAGATGATGGCACAGTCAAGGTAATGAATGCATGCATCAGCCAAGTGCCTGATTTGTTGTAGTACTGTACTTTGCTCACACCACAAGAGAAGGCACACGGGCAGATCAATAAGTTTAGTCAGTGGATATGTATGAAACCAAACACCTACAAGTCCGATTTGACCCTGCCACTAACCATATTGTGGCCTTCAACTACCTTTACGAGAAGCCAAGAATCAACAAGCACCGTGGACCGAAAGCCTTTACAGTGACTTCTGAAAACAAATGGAAGGATCACCTAACAATCATGAAATAGCAGTGTAAAACTAATTGCAAAAGACCCCGACCCCTCCCATCAAAGAGTTGTGGAGCTTTAGGCGAACTCAACAAGTCGCAACTGTTCAATGCGGGAAACTGCTCTCTTCATTTAATAACAGGAAACAATGGTCACCATCTACAAGCTCATGACAGCATTAACACAGTAACATCTTTGTTATGCATGCAAGTGACGAACTAAGGGTGCAGTAGAATATAGAAAATACGGTGTCGTTTTCTCTGCTACAGGCACCATTATTAGGAAAGACGGTGCTACTTTCTCTGCTATCGGCAGTGTAATAGGGGGTGTTCATATGTTAATAAACGAAGGTGGAGCTAAGGGTAGGGTAGAATATGGTTCCTATATTAAATACACTGGTATCGGATATCAACACCGAAAGCATCAGTAACAACAATGGCCTCTTCCTACCCAATGGTAGCACTGGCAAAGTGCCAACTTATCCTACTTTCATTTTCTCTCACCAGTTTCCACAGTTCAGTTTATGACATGTACATGGCATACAACTCGCCCAAGTCCCAACTCCCAAGTCTCTCCCCAACCAAAAGGACCACTCTTGCTTTTCATGACAAAGATATAACAGCAGGCTGATGAATTATAAATACAAATATAAAACCATGGATTCAATAAAATGGGTCGAAATGAGACCATGAAAAGAATAATTATGATAAGTGAGGAACAAATAATGGAGTTGTATAATGTAAACAATTGCGAGAAAAATGGCTCTTCTTATATTTTTAATCTTTTGTTTTGCTGGGCTATACTTCTGAGTTGCTAGGCAGTAGCTGTTGCTGACATCTTCATGTGTTTCAACCCTGATACGAAGAGGGGCAGGCAACAAGCAGCATCAAAGAAATATTAGCTTTGCTTAGCTAATAACCATAGTGTCTTACTGAGTACTCCAATACTTGCTGGCTAGGGCAGATCATCTCCTTCACTCTTGTCCCATCCTTGTATATCTTGAAGGTCGGGGCAATCCTCACATTCTCAGTTTTGGAAATAGCTGGTATCTCATTCACATCGACCTAAGAGCAAAGATTGGTTTACTTCAGTATCGATTAAGACTATGAATACAAATGGTATACATTGGATTATCTTGTTTACATGAGAGAACCAATGTTTAAACTAAAATGGTTACCTTGAGAAAGTTAACAGATGGATATCTTGTACAAAGCGTATTAACAAATGGGCTGATCTTACGACAATTCTGGTTCATTGCAACTGTGAAATAGATCACAGTGATACCTGAAATTTGTAGTTTTAATCAGTCATCATGTTTATATGCCATATCATAGGCAGTTTGACATGTCATAGGTAGAATATTGTCCAAGCAAAAACCAAATATTACCTATGCTGACATTAATGTATTCAGATATTACCATAAGACACAATCTGAAGAAACTTTATTATTTGAGAGAAGCATGTTACTTCTTCTGACCAGTAATTTGATTAAAAAAAAACATTATCGTATAAAACAGATGGTGTGAAGAAACTTTTATTGAAAAAAGAAATATAAACTTTTTGGTAGTATCACAAAGATATAATCATTGTTAAAGATTTGACAGTTAGAATTTTAACCTACATAAATATTAGTATTACCTTTAAAACAATGATTGATAGATATTGGAACTCAAGATTCAAAGAACAACTATTACTACTGTAAAGATATTTCAACTCAAGTTCCTATTTGAACATATTAGTGGGACTGGGACACCATGCAATCTTTAAATTCTAATTTTTTTTTGTTAACGCTATAAAGAAGGTCAGTTTCTTTTATCAGAAAGTAGAATTTTAAAGTTGATATATCCTTGAAACAAATGGCTTCCAGAATCTGCAGGTGATTTAAAAAAAAATCCTGAAGTCCTAAATGAAACTAAAACTTCAACCACAGTTACAGAAAAAAGTTGGTTAAAGTGCTATGGTTTCGATATACAATGACAATGGTAGTGTTTAATGTCCATAGAAATCTTGTATCATGATACTTCAATTCAATGAGAAATTTAAGTATGTAGTCAGGAAAACATTTGCATGTCCATAATTTTTTTGAAGGGTGAATGTGTCCATAACTTAGGAAGGCTAAGCTTACCAGGTAATTTTATAGCAGCTTGAAATTGTTCGACTCCCTTGATTTCCTCAACTTCCCCACCAAACTTTAGATTGGAAACCTCTTCTCCTCGAGATGTCTTTAGTGCAATTTGTGCATGAAAAAGGCCTTCAGCCACCTCAGTGTCACCTGGAAGTTGTTTTCTCAGAAACTCATAATCTCTCACAGCCTCAGGCCATCGCTCAAGCTAATCACCAGATAAACAATACAAAGTAGCCTCAGTTATCTAAATTAAGATAAAAAGGGAGAGACAAAGAAAGTACAAGAAAGATTATTTACCTTGCCATTTGAAGCAGCACGCCTGAGAAGAGCCTTGGTGTAATTGGGCTGAATTTTGAGGGCTTCATTACAATCACTAATGGATTTCTCCCACTGATCTAGCTTCGACCAACAAGCTGCTCTGTTACAATAGAGGACAGGGTTTGATGGATCATATCTAAGTCCTTCACCATAAGATAAGCATGCTTCCATAAATTTCCCACAATTAAAGAGTTCATTTCCAAAGGCCCGAGCACAGGCTGTTGACCTCACGTTGTTCAGTACTAATTTTACTTCTGTATTTACAGGGTCTCTTTGTCTAGCCTTTTCAGCTGCTACAACAGCATTTTCAAACCTGAAAAGGATGAGAATTATATTGGCACTTGAAGCATTCATGCGTCCATGACTAAATGTCCTTACCTTCCCATGGCCATTTCAACTTGGGCACGAACAACATAGAGGTATGAATTGGATATCATGCCAAAGAACTTTATATTTGAACATGATGAAGATAAGTTTTCAAGCTTTGAAGCATTAGATAGAGACAATTCAGCATCATCTAACTGATGGAGCCTGAGAAGAGCTTCTGCTCTTGCTGCAATGAGCTGCAAATATAAAAAATCTTAAGGCAGAGACATTTATTTAGCAAGACAATCGAAGAAAGATTTGTGGAAGTTGGGACTTCACCATGGACGAAGAGTCTGCTCCCTCAGCAATTGCCACATCAACCTCTCTCAACGCACTTTTCCAGTCTCCTATATTCCGAGCATCTGCACATCTACGTAAATGTCTCTCAACTGATTGGAGTTTTGAAAACTCAGTTGGATCTGGTTGTGCCCCAGATAGGAATAGATGTTTCCGAGCATCCTCAACCCGCCCCAACCTAGAGTTTCAAATTAGAACACATGTACAGAAACTTAAAAAAGTTTGAGTAGCTAAAAAATAGTGCACAATAGATTTGGGGAGTTCGTTTTCCATGTAAAGCTTCCTGCCATTCATGGAGACCTGATCAGAATGAGCTGCAGATCTGAAGAGCATACATGACACATTTGTCAAGATGAAAAGTTCACCTTAATCTAAATTATTTGGAAATTGTTCGAGCAAAATGATCAGGTTTACCAAGCAACAATCACTTTACAGTGTAAAGCAAACAAAAAAATATCATCAATATGTAGAAAGGTTATGGTGAAAATTGACTAGTTCGATGGTGTGTCATTAACAGGTTAATCCAAATACTGATTCCAGGTGATCTCAATGAAATTATGAGATTTTATTATTGCAATAGTACCAAATTATAGAGGGCCTGTGTCAATAAAATTCCTTGTGTTGTTTGTAACTTCACATGGAGTCTAAATACACTGGAAGAATTTTATCCTTCTGAAGTAAGCTTGGAAATTGAAGGCAGGTCTAACCTTAAGTGCAGGGACGCCAACCTCTGCTGTGCCCTGATGAATGCAGGGTCCAAACGCAATGCTTCTTCACACTCTTTAACTGCCTCTGACAACCTCCCCAGACCAGTAAGTGCGGCAGCCCGATTGCTCCGGCAAATAGCATTATCAGGGCACATCGAGATCGCTCGGTCATAAATCTTCAAAGCCTCCACGAACTGACCCTTCTTGTACAGTTCATTTCCCGCTTTCTTAACCTCTTCCAGATCGGAAGTGACCATTGCCCTTTTTAGGGCAGAATCCACACCATTGGCAGCAGCAATTTCCGGTTGTTTTCCTCTTCCAGAAATGTTGGCTCCACCCCTTACTATGTTTCCATGTCCGTAGTTCCCCGTCCCCGAGCCAAGCACGTCGCTCCTCACAGTGCTCCGGGACATCAAGCCTGTTTTGATTACCCTGCCCGAAGGGCATATGTTCCCTGCAGGAAGTGCATTGTTCATCGGAGAGCTCGCAGTGCTAGCAGTGATTCCGGAGCTAGCTGTCGAGCCCGACAGCAAGCTACCGCCGGAGTATATAAGTGGCATGGACCCCGAACGTCGGTGGCCGGGCTTCGAGTTCCTAGTCTCCATCGCGCCGGGGACGGGCTCATTGGAACCCAGAAAGAACTCCCCGGAGTGCGACCGTCGCGCGGCAAGGCCAAGATCGGACCCTTTCGCGTCCGTGCGCGAGGCGGGCTTCGCGGAGCCTGAGGAGGTGGAACTGCTGCTGATGGCCCCCGGGAGCGTTTGGAGCGGCGAAACAGGGGAATTGAGGTCGAGGAAGTCCTTGGAGTCGGGCTTGTCGGTCTCAAAACTCAAAGCGGACCGGAAGCGATCCTCAAGGGAGTCCCCCGCCGGCGCTGATTCGCCGCGTTGCTTCTGAGATTTGGTGGCCATGGCGTCAAAAGGCAGAGACATTGCGGCGCGAAATATCTACCTGAAGCGATCCCAAGGTTAAAACTTCACTGGACCAGCGAGCACTACAGGAAGGGGTGAAGGGCACGGGGTTGTAAAGATTGGATCTTGGGAGAAGCGAGATGGGGAGAAAATGCAGACATGGAGAGAGAGAACAGACAGAGAGAGTAGACTTTTTATGCTTGTTTTCGGGAGGAAAAGATAATGCGATGGGGAAGGAAGGAAGCAAGGGATGAATGTGAGATCCAAATGGAGGATGTGGAGAGAGGAGAAAGAAAATGGGGGGGAGGGAGGGAGGAGAAGTGAGCAAAGAAGAGGCCTTTATACTACTCCGGCTCCTCCTTTTCTCCCTCCGTTGGGAGTTTGTACACGGTTTCTCTCTCACTCTCCTCTCTTGCAACTCTCTCTCTCTCCTCTTTACCTGCCCCTATGGCTGCTGCAGGTGGTGTGGTGATGGTGGTGGTGTGTCTCACAGGCGCCCTCGCCTTCCCTCTCCCTCTCATGGGCAGCGTTTATAATATAGTAATTTATTCTTGTCTCAACAGTGGAAGGCAGGAGCCACCTTAATTTCTTTTATTTTTTTCTTCCAAATTTCTTTTTTGTATTTTAATTTTGTCTTCGAGTATTTGTATCTTTCTACTTCTATCAATATTAACTGTCAAATATTTATTATTTTTGCGGGCAATCCTGGCAAGTGTTATTAATCCATCCGCATTTTACTTTCCATTTCACAAAAATAAATTCTTTATATTTATATATATATATATTAATTAAACAATTATACACGATCAAAGTAAAGGCACTAACATAAATGAGTATTTTTTCCGTTTACCCAAATCTGTTTCAATTAAACTTAATTAATGTGCCAGGAAAACTATTTTTTCTTGTAATAAGTTAATGAACGTGCATGAATCTTTTTTTGCCTATCAATAATGCATTATACTTTTTTATATTTCTATTAGTTTCACAACGTCCTAGAAATTTATATTTGTAAATATCTTTGTAATAATATAAATGCGTTGTTAATATTCAAAATGCTAATAATTTCGTAACTAGTTCGCTCAAAATGTCGACACCTCTTGTCCTTGATGGCATTTTCGTTATCATTTACCAAATAATGGCATCTCCTCTTTATCTTTTTGTAGTATTATTTCTCCACAATCTTATTTTAACATATTTGCATTTTGCAATTTTTCGTTGTTGGCAAATCATTTTGCATCATCCACTTAACTATGTTGGCAAGCCCCATTAACATGTTCACCTACCACAAGCCTAACATATAAATATAACTTAAAAAGGATTTATATCAATTTCTTTAATTTTTTTTGTAGTGCAAAAGCATATGCCTGAATACAAATATAATTTAAATTAAAAATGAGGATTTAATGCCTCATGATTCATCAAGAGATTCCAAAATTTAATTTTTGATTAAAAAAGTTTATATACATGAGTTGTAAAATCTTATACATGAAGAAAGAATGCACATATCTAGATGCATTGTCCTTGGACTGGTTCGTCTTTGTACAGCTGTGGGCAATTAGGAAT
The DNA here is from genome assembly GCA_030549335.1 of Pontederia crassipes. NCBI lineage: Eukaryota > Viridiplantae > Streptophyta > Magnoliopsida > Commelinales > Pontederiaceae > Pontederia > Pontederia crassipes. The sequence continues at coordinate 43,790,147 of CM060195.1, forward strand.
ACGAGGGAGTAATATTATTATAATTAATTAACTAAATGATCTGGGTAATAAATATTTTGATTACCTTCTCTTTATTATCACATTTACTCGGGTGTCAATGATCAATGCTGTTCATGAAATTGGAACGCAATTAATTGGCTTTTTTTAATCCGGTCATTACAAAAAATATTCGAATTTTGAATTCTTGATGCGCATAACTTTCACGATGCGACGTGCTGAGGATCATAATTTAACGATAGTGTGGCGTGGATGTGATCCATACATGCAAATTATCGTGAATTTATAGATCAAAGATAATTTTAATTTTTTTAGTTAAGATGAATTATTGAATTTATAAAGAGCTTGAAACTACTCTATAGTTTTTTTATAAAAAAAAAGTAAGGATTGGATCAAATAATCAAAATGTTTGAGTTCTCGAGAAGTCCCTGAGGAGGATCTTCTTCCCAGTTGCCGAGATCTTATGCGAGGTTGATTATCAGTGGCCTTGAGTGAAGAATTTCGCGAGGTCGACGGTGAGCGTCACCGGCCTAAAAAACAAAATCAAAGCACCAAAAAGGGGAGTCAATGTCGTAGACAGTGAGCATCATCTAGGGCGCAAGCATCAACCACGAGCGAGAGAGTGAGGGTCGGCAGCGGCAAGGGTCGATGACAGTGAGGGCGATGAGGATCGACGATGGTGAGGATCGACACAAGTGTTGGTGGCGAGTGCGAGGCATGACGACGGCGAGTATACGAACATAGACGGTGTAGACAAGGCACGATACTTGCAAGTGCGTGAGCATCAATGGCGATGACGCGAGGGTCGTCCATGGTGAGGATTGATGAGATCTAAGGTTGGCACGATCGAGGGGTGTCAGGGTTGACGTGTGCGGTGAACGATGTCTAGGGCAAAGAGATCGAAATCAGGGAGGTAAAGAAAATTTTTTTATCGATTTTCATCTGAACAGACCGATTTTCTTATTTGAACCGCGCCTCCACTCGTTGCCATCGATCACACGTCCAACGGGCACTACGAAGATGGATTTAAATGCACAATTGTTTTTTCTCTTTAGTCAATTAAATGACTATTGATGAGATAATGTTTCTCTGCCTTTGTATGTATACATAAAAAATAACATTGAAATTAACAATTATATAAAATAAAATTCAAGCGTATCCAATAAAAGTCCTAGGATCATTATGCGACAAATACAAAGAAATCCTCGACAAAATTTTATTTTGTTATTTTTAAAATTCAAAGAAAAATCTAGAAGTGAAAAAACTTCACCGTAACTATAACTTTTTTTATAGTTTTTATATTGCAACATTGACTTTTCAACTCTGAGAGAGTAAAAAGAAAAGGTATACAATATACATCACACATTTATGAACACTGCTATATCACCGTAAATTACGAGAATATAGCCTCCCAAATCACTCACAGTGGTTATAAGGGTCTTTAAAAATTATGTATTAGGGATTATTGTTAAGGTAAAATTCTAGGAGAATGGAACGTTTTTCTTTATATATATATATATTATGTATATATAAATCAATTATTAGGTGTCTTCGTGTCACATGTTATGAATCGTCTTTCTGATTTTTTTCCCTCTTTCACGTTCAAGTTCATCATTATCCGATTGCTGTGATTATAATATAATTAATTAACATCAGAATCCGGGGCTGCCAGGTAACTTGTTTTTTGTGAAAAGCCACCAGTTAACTTTTAATTAAAGAGTAATTAAACGAGTGTTGCGTGCGTATGATGTCACGCTGCAGCGTTTTGTTTTTTCAGTACACCACAAACGTGTAAAAAATGTGTCCTTTTTCTATGGATTTCTTCATGTTCTTTAATACAACAACAATAACAAAGCCTTATCCCACTAGGTAGAGACAATTATATGAATCATACGACGTCATTCCGCATTCGTTGATCCATGTTCATAAGATTCGACAGGATTTTACACTGACTGTCGAGGCCTAACACAATTCTCCTCCTTTATCCAGACTTGGGACTGACTATAAAACATAGTCAGAGTTCTTAAATGCATTCAATTATTTGGAGGGACTGTGATTTTATATGTATCTGCCAGTCAAGCTAAGCAACTTAACCCTTTTTTTCTCCTTTTTTTCTTCCTTGGACAGTCTGCAGGAAAAAAAAATTGTGGTCAATTGCTTATAATGCTTGCTTTGCTTTTTGCTGAGCTTGTGGAGATATGAAAGCAAAGGAAAATGATACATCCTCAAAGCAAATTAAGGCAATCATGTGAAGCTTAGGATGATGCATGGTCACATATTATTGATGCATATAGTTAATATATATATATTAAAGCGCATGCACATGGTTAAGTGAATTACTTTCAGATTACTTAAAGCAGAACCATTTTTTAATTAAATTATTGGCTTCTCTTGTAATGATTTTCAGATGTGAAGTTGACCCCTTTTTTTGTTCTAATCACAATGAGTTAGCAAAACTTAGGACCAAATTACAATAAAATTCATAAGTTATCTCTACCTCCATGACATGGACCACAAATTTGAGAAGCAGGCCATTAATAAGAAGACAAGAATGCATGAGCATAATGTGGCATTACAAAAATAATAATAACAAATGTGTAGTGTAGTAAGTACTATATCTATAATTCATCTGATTGACCTTACACACACATAAAAATATTGCAGGGGCATCTGTTTTTACCCAAAATGCATTTGTCAAATGAAATTAAGTATCAGGTAAAAGGAATAAGATTAAAGCAGATGCATTCTTGTGTTCTTGAAAATAATTCTCATTTCCTACTAGTCTACATACAAGTCCTTCTAGCTGCACCCTGAAACAAAGGCATTGCCAACTGCAACTGTGCAGGACAGGATGGGTGGGACCATGCAAATGGAAGAAACGTGGTCATGCCAAAGCCATTCTGCAAAAGGTCACATCAAGCAGAAGAAGCTTAGCAATATTTGTTAGTCCTCTCCTCTCTCTCTCTCTCACACCTCCCCTACTTGCAAGCAACAGAACAGGGCGCAGCAGCAGCCACTCTCAATCTCTCTGCTCACCTGTAAACTTAGCTGGACACGGCAATTTTCTTTTATGGTACATCTTGGCAGGCCATGGGCACAGCTGGAGTGCCCCAGTGGGGGCAAATGAAGGACAGTGAGGAGTTGAGGAGCATCTTCTTTTGCATCCTTTCTTTCCAGGTGTTCACTTAAAAAAAAATTGCTCACCCTCCAAGAATAAAAGAAAAAAACACAAGCCCTAGGACAAGAAATCCTTATAATATTTTTTAGATTACAAAAAAGTTTCATGAACCTAATATTATAAAAGGAAAAAATAATTATGTTACATTTTTAAAAAAATAGGACGATCAAACTTATATTAATTATCAATCGATTAAAGATGGATGATGAATTTTAAAAAGAATAAAGATTAAAAAATATATATAACTCGTAACTTCTTAATCTTCTAAGACCTCCCTTTTCACTGTCATTTGCAAAATAATGAGATATGTTGATTTGAAATGAATGAGCATAAATTTTTACAACGTTTAGGAACTTTCTATAAATTTGTATATGATTGTCACTCGAGGATATTGAGAGGATAAGTGTATCTATATGGATACAGTATATAGATAGATACATCGAAATATAGATTTACATCTCGGATGTTCCTACAAATGATTAGTGCATCATCTCATATAGTCATATTCTATTTATAGGAATAAAATAGAAATTACCTCTGGGAGAGATGGCTGAGTGGTTGATAGCCCCGGTCTTGAAAATCGGTATAGTTCAAAACAAAAAACTATCGAGGGTTCGAATCCCTCTATCTCCTTTTGTTTGTTGAATAAATTTGTTTTTTTATTCGTTTGGCTTGACCCATTATTTTTCCTAAAAGAGAATGGCTCGGCTATCCCACGTAGCCGAGCCAGAACAAAAAAAATAATAGAACAATAAATAAGAAAATGTCAGTTAAGAGGGGTCATGGAAAGAACAGGTTCTAAATCACGATCAATTCCTTTTTCAAAACCTGTTGTAGCTGCACGAGCCCTTCCCGCATGCCACAAATGCCCTACAAAAAAGAAGAATCCTAGAACAAAATGGGAAGTCGCTAACCAACTTCTAGGAGAGACATAATTGACTGCATTGATCTCGGTAGCTACCCCACCCACGGAATTTAAGGCACCTAAAGGAGCATGAGTCATATATTCTGCCGAACGTCGTTCTTGCCAAGGTTGTATGTCTTTTTTCAGCCTACTCAAGTCCAAACCATTAGGGCCTCTTAGAGGTTCTAACCAAGGAGCACGAAGATCCCAAAGATGCATAATTTCTCCTCCAAAAATAACCTCTCCAGTCGGGGAACGCATTAGGCATTTACCTAAACCATTAGGTCCTTGGGCAGACCCCACGTTAGCCCCAAGACGTTGGTCTCTAATTAGAAAGGTAAATGCTTGAGCTTGAGAAGCTTCTAGCCCGGTAGGTCCGTAAAACTCACTAGGATAAGCAGTATTATTAAACCAGATAAAACAACAAGCGATGAAACTAAAGACAGATAAAGCACCTAAACTATAAGACAAGTAAGCCTCTCCAGACCATACAAATGCACGGCGAGCCCATGCAAAAGGTTTAGTCAAGATATGCCAAATTCCACCAAGTATACAAATGGAACCTAACCATACATGTCCTCCAATAATATCTTCTAAATCGTCCACACTAACAATCCAACCTTCTCCCCCAAAAGGAGATTTTAGTAAATAACCAAATATGATACTTGGGCTCAGGGTCAAATTGGTAATCTTTCTTACATCTCCACCCCCAGGAGCCCAAGTATCATAGATATCCCCAAAATAAAGAGCCTTGAATATTAGAAGAAAAGCACCTAAACCTAACAAAATTAAGTGAATACCCAAAATGGTAGTCGTTTTATTTCTATCTTTCCACACATAACCAAAAAATGGAAAAGATTCTTCAAGAGTCTCAGGTCCAAGAAGCGCATGATAAATGCCTCCAAAGCCTAAGACTGCAGAAGAAATTAAGTGAAGTACTCCAGATACAAAGTAAGGAAAAGTGTCTATAACCTCCCCTCTCGGACCTACCCCCAACCTAGAGTAGTTAGGTGCGGAAGTAAAATCAATCCTTGTTCATACATGGGTTTCTCTGGTACGAAATGAACCACTTCAAATAGGTTCATTGCTCCAGCCCAGAATACGATTAATCCGGCATGGGCGACGTGAGCTCCAAGTAGTTTACCGGACAAATTGATAAGTCTGACATTCCCCGCCCACCAAGCGAAACCGGTGGTTTCTTGGTCACGACCAGCTAAAGCTAAAGTTCCATTAAAGAGCGTTTCCACATGGTAGAACCTCCTCAGGGAATATAAGGTTTTCATGAGGCTGATCCTGAGCCGCCATACAAGCACGAATACCTTCGTTTAAGAGAATATTTTTGGTGTAGAAAGTCTCAAATTTCGGATCTTCTGCTGCACAAATTTAAAGAAAAAAAATTAAGTGAAGTAAGGTTTTACCTCCTTTCCGGTCTGTTGTTGGACCAATCATTACGAAGAAATCATATACCTCCTTTGATTATATATATTCATTTTAGATATATTCGTTATAGAATAGTACGTATGATTCATTCATGAATCGTATTAAAAAAATTATATGAAATCATAACACAAAAAAGTAGAAAATAGTCTTCAAATCTAGTCATAGCATTAGATTATATTGACAATTCCAAAAAACTGCTCATACTATCATCATAGTATGATGATGGTCGGGCGGATATGCCCCTATCGTCTAGTGGGTCAGGATATCTCTCTTTCAAGGAGGCAGTGGGGATTCGACTTCCCCTGGGGGTACGGTACTACGAAAGGAAGTTGATCATGGGTTATCAATAAACCTAGAAAAAATTCTTCCTGGGTCGATGCCCGAGCGGTTAATGGGGACGGACTGTAAATTCGTTGGTGATATGTCTACGCTGGTTCAAATCCAGCTCGGACCAATAATTCGCACGCTCCATAAATATGATAGAACTTATTTGTCCTCCAGAAAAAAAGAAACGCCTGATCCGTAAAAAGAAAAGAAATCCTTTTTTCTCTATCCATGTTCTCTTATTTGTTCTTTCCTATCTTTCTAACGGTCTAGATTCATGATCCTTGATTAAATTAAGTTAAGGATCATGAAAGGAAAAATGGAGATTTTTTTCATTGAACGATTGATTAATCATTTTTTTGGCAAAAAAAGAACCATCGGTTACTAGTAATCTGTGTCAATCTCACTATAGTCGATATCCATGTAGATAGGATATTAGTCAATATATCATTCGTGTATTTGTTAAAACATGATGAATAGAATATTTTTCTGAAATCATTAAGAATATATATGCAATACACCTCACTGGGATTGTAGTTCAATTGGTCAGAGCACCGCCCTGTCAAGGCGAAAGTTGCGGGTTCGAGCCCCGTCAGTCCCGAATTTAATATCCGATGAATTGAGAAATTCATTTTTCCCTTTTGCGTGAAAAGGGATAGGTAGAAAGATCTTATCCCCAGCAGGGGATCCTTTTTCTTTTGTTTTTCATTTTAGATTTATCATCAGAAAAATACGAGAATTTCATATTTTCCGCTAGTTAAGGGATATATATTGGTATAATCGGCGGTGAGGGATATTAGTATATTCAGCATTTTAAGAGATACTCGTCTTACTTTCTTTTTCGATTTTTTTTATCCATGAAATGGAATACCTATATTTTTACCGACAGTACATATATAAACTGTATTCATTTATTGTACGATATACAATGAACTTAACCTTGACAGAGTACTTGTCGAGGTAAACAAATGACAACTTCTTCCAGTTCCTACTTTCTTTGTTTATGTATCCTCAATGATTAATTGGAAACAATCTATCCTATCTCATTCTTATTCAAGTTGCACACTGAATTTTTGATATATGGCTTCCTTCCAGCTTCAATCGAAGAAAGAGATACCAATCAAATAAAAGAAAAGACCAAGCAACACCCCTTGTTAGAAAATTTGTGGGAACATTCTATTCGACTATTATATCTTTTCCTTTTATATTTAACCTGCCCTTTTCCATTTTCTTTTTACTTCTACTTATTCTTTGAATCCGTGTGTGATCTATAGAATACCAGTTATATAATAAACACTACATAATTGTATGTATTAAGTAGAAAGTGTAACGAAGCAAGAAGGTAGTTTATGGGGAAAAAGTAGAAAAGGATGAAAAATTCAATGGGATTCCTGATCCAATAACGAATTCCATTTCGGATTTCGTATGGATAAAAGATCCTCATACACTTATATATATAATATTTCTATTCTTCTAAAAACTTGGATTGAGATTAGTTGCTACGATAAGTGGTTAAACAACATATGCTTTATGCTATGCTCTATATTTCTTTAGTCGACAACTAGGAAAGCTTAACGAAGTTAATGCAATTTAAAATGGTTTGTCGAAATTTTTTGTTTTGTTTAATTGATATGTAGAAATTTAAAACGAGAAGATATATCCTAACTATAATTGCAATATTTTTATCATATGGATTATTAGAAATTGGTTTGCACTTTAAGGATACCTTTGGTTCAAAATTTATTAAAAGGAAGGGAAGATAAAAATGTGAAGAAAATGTAAAAGAATAAAGGTGAATAGTTACTCTATTTAATTGATATCATTAGTAAAAGGAAAGAGAATGAATGTTAAGTGATTATTTTATTTAGACGATTTAATCTTTACATATATAATTATGAAATATGTCTTCCTCCTCATTTTCAATTTGGTTTGGGGGTAAAAAAAAAAGGTAACATTAAAAAGAAATAGAGAAAAAAGAGAAGGCTTACAACTTCGTTCCCTTCAGATTTAAATTTAATCAAACGAGGGGAACATATTCTTCTCATTTTTATTTCCTTCTTTATCCTTCTTTTACCCCAACCAAATAGACTCTAATATTATCTTCATTTGTTGTCAAAATAATCATAGTTCTTACTACTTTTTTATATAAAGATCTCGATTTAGATGGCCTATTTATTTATCATGATGTTTCAAAAAAAAATTAATTTGTAAAAAAATAAAATCAATGTAATTGAATAAACATGACAATTATGCTAACATATAATAATGCTCACTAATAAGTCATTGAATTTATTTATTACTGCGACATAGTTTTAATAATTTTTTAAATAATAATAAAAAAATGGAGAGAAAAAAGATAAAAACTTGGAAAACAAACGATATCACAGTTAACTAAAAAATTCTAAATTATGATTTTCTATTATATTTTCAATAAATAATTTTGATTAATTTTAAATATGTTTTGGTTAAATTTTATAGGATGTGAGAATTCAGATAGGTAAATTTATGAAAAATAAAAATTAATGTAATTAAATAAATTTGATCATTATGTTAACTTATAAACTTAATGCTCATTATTGAATTGTTTCGTTTATTTATGATCGTAATGTTTTTTTCCTGAAAAGAATCAAAATTTGAATAAAAAAGATAGAGAACTCTGAGAGAAGATAAAAAATACCATGTTTTATACTCTATATTAACAACACAACTCAATCGACATTTAAACAACTTACAAATAAAATAATAAATTGTACTCATTAGCTTACTTTAATTTAACGACCTGAAATTTTTAGAAATAAATAAAAGATATTTCAATTAGGTATTTGAATTTGGAAAATTATTATTTATTTATTTTTAGAATTATTTAATTCTGAAATTGATGAAAATTAGAGGAGATGTTCGAAAGATAAGATAGAGTTTTAGAAGGGGTGAAATTGCTATGAAGATATTTATGGAATTATTAAGTTAATTCGAATTTATTTAAATATAAATAATTATGGGGTGATTAACTAGTGATGGATGGTCAAAATTAATTTTAAAATAGTCCAATGCCTAATAGAAATAAAAACCCAAGCATACATCTATAAATAGATCTCCTTTCAACCAAATAAAAATATTACACCACGAGCTCCATTTTGTTCTTCATTTTCACGCAAATCGAAATGTTCCAAAAGACATCCGATGACTACTTTTGAATCCCTACTTAGAATAAGAGGCTCAAGGTAACGGACACGAGTTTTAAGATCACATCGCAGAGATATAGTCAGCCAAAGTACGACGTCTAGACAACTCGCGCACCAGTTCGATTGATTTTTTAATTAATTTTAGGTACGTAGAGGGAATTCTTATGTCGTCGATTTTTCGTAACATGGAACTCTATTATCTTCTCCTTTGTGCCAAGAATCTATTGATATAAATTGTACATCGTTTGAATATCGTATGGTATAGTTATGGTAGTCAGAAAATCGTGTTGGAACACGTTTTCCCGCTGGCGATGTCTGACCAACACGGTTCGTGTTGAGGCTGACACGGCTCGGCTTCTGATAAACACGGCCCGAGTTCTATTGAATCCAAACCGCGTTGATGCATATCGAATCGGAACTAGACATGGATCGGGTCAACGACGATGCGGTCCGAATTTTTTGGTGACACGGTCCGTGTTTTCCGAACACAATCCATGTTTGATCGATTGATTGCCACGAGCGTGAACCGGCCAACCCGTCTAGGTTCGCACCTTACCCTGCCCAGGTTCTATCTCTATCGAGGGATTTTTGGTTGTTTCGAACACGACCTAAATTCTACTTGACGCAAGCGAGGTTCTAGGTACAGGAAACTTATTTTTGAATATTTTATTATGGATAATTGAATGTTTATTATGGTTAATCGTTCCTGACCATCCATGATCATCTTATTAACAAATCTGATATCATCATACTCTTTAAATTTGACTTTGAAATTATTGATATTATTGTTCCATCTAATCATGTGATTCATCAAGTTTTCTTCTAATTGGGTCCTTGTTTAACATAAATTGAATTATTAAAGGTATATTTTTATGGTAAGATAAAAGATGAAAACTGTTGGATCTCCATATTCTCCGATGGTCTCTAAGCGCCTTGGACCATATTGTTATCATATTGGATAGGGTAGATAGTGCATCCAGAGGTTTGAGACGGCATTCTTTAGGAAAGTTATAACTGTCATGTGATGGTCATGCTCTACCGCCATAACGAATTATGGTTCAGCGCTATTACTGGAGGTGATTTGCCATAGTTTCATTCATCACTGACTTACAAGAAAGAGACATAGAGTTTTTCCTTAATTGATCGAGAGTTCTGTATTATATTGGATAATTTCAAAAATGTAATTGAATTGAATCATGGTCATTCGGATATTGACGTTGTCTAACATCGCCTCCGCCTATTAAATAGTATGAGAACTATTATTGATCGATGATCATTGATATTGATATTGAATTGGAATTATTAAATTGGATAGTGTATCAGACATAATTGATTATCATTAATTCTTCATTGATATTGACTGGTCTTTTGACCTCTTTTCTGATCCTCTACATTGTTTTATGGTTATATTGATTTATTCATTTATTGAGCTCTTATTCTATTGATCCATTCAGTGCTCTATTACTTATTATATCATATTGTTATTGATTTAACGAGCACTATTGATTATTGCTATGGTTAGACTCTATGTATTAAGTATTTTTATACTTGTGAATTTTCTTCTGTATATGAATTCATGCAGATGAGATGATGATAGAGAATGGTGATGCAGATGGTCAGGTTCAATAATAAAAATGTTGCACGCGATGTAAAATTTAGTCATACTAAATTCATATAGTAGTTATTATTTTTTCGCACTTTTATTAATGTGAATTTATTGCCTAATAATGAGAAACCCCTCGAGACCTCTCCCACTCCAAATTGCATGAGAAAAATCCAGCGCCTGAGTTTATGTAGAAGAAAAAAGTTAAAATGCTGACGAAAGCAGTAGGACAAAAAGAGTAGATTCAACCACACATATTTGGATTTCTTTGAATTTTAGATTCATTTTCATAAATTTTATTACTCATATACCATTTACAACTGTTAAAATAATATAAATGAAATAATATATGGAAAATTATATATAAAATGAAGAAAATGTGTTTAACATGTAGGCCGTTAATTAGGGATAAACTTGGAATAAAGGACTCAATAGTCGTATTAGTTCATTTTATTTGCATTATATCTGGGTTAAGTTGGTAATACTTGATTTTGGTTAGTATGATATTTGGGCGTATTCTTGAAACTCGCCTTTTTATATATAAAAGCAATAGTTATAGAAAGCTTTTGTTTAATCCAATGACTTGATTCAACCTAAGTTTAGCCTTTACATTTGTCTAGTGAAACTCAAAAGAGGATTAATGTGTCATGTATTAGACATGTTATGCACTTGGCATGACAAAACCATGTGTATTTTAAGACATTACATGACTCAGATGCATAGGTGGAGGGTTTATCTCTTTATAATTGTGTTATTCATTTCTTGATTGTTACATATTTTCTTATTATAAAATTAATGATCCGCCAACAAAGTCCCAAACTTTTGAGGTTTAATATATTTCTCTCTTTTGTAGACATATTCCACTTATGTCTTCATCCAGACAGAGAATTAGATGCAAGCTGCAAGTTTGGGATCAACAAGGAAGTTACAATTATCAACATTTAGAAAGAGGTAGAATATATGATAGAACGTTCCATAATCCATAATCTCTCTCTTGATCATTAAAGAAATCAATATGATATAGAATACAATGCAAAAGAAAACAGTATACAATTTGGTAGTGTTTGATTCAAAATTTGTTATAGCCTGAATAGATATAGGTATATTCATGGTATAGTTATTCTCATTTGAGTTTATTTGCTAAGTAATCATTATTGTGATAGATTTCAACACGTATTTAATTGAATACAAGAATAGCAAGGTGGAAAAGACTTAGACTTATATCGTTTATAAAATATGGTATAATGTGTTTCCCTTTAATTAAAAAAATATGAAAATTTTGATATTTTCATTTGATTTACCATGAATGATAAGTGATCATTTCAGAAATACCATGAATCAAATTATAACATCTCTTTTATAAAATTTTTAATTTTAATATTTACACACGAACACAAATTTTATATGTTTCTTATATTCTTATGAGTTTTTTATTGAAATATTATTATTTTATTAAATATCTTATTTATTAATATTTGTTTTATTAAATTTTAAATATTAGTTTTTTTCTTAAAGTTTTATTATTAAATATTTAATTGATCAATAGTTATGTTAGATATCCGTACAAGCAGATATTTGCCCTCCCACATGTATAACTTTTGACAACATTTATATCCAAGGTGGATGCAAGTTGTTTTCTAGTGACAAAATTATGATAGATGTTTGAACGTTTGAATATAAACTAGGGGACAAGTTATTATTCTTTAAGTAATACTCAACCAAATACCACAAAAAGCTCGTAACAGTGAACAACATGAGTACTTAAGCTGCCTGAGCTGTCACAATAATGATAAAATTAGTATTGAGCTTAACTTTGTTGAGTTGGAAAGCAGCAGGGGAGCATAGCATGTCAAAATTCAATTAGTTTAGTTGTTCTACTCCTCGTCAATCCAATTACCTTCAGCCCTACATACTTATTTTCTTGTGCAGTTGTTATCAGAACTTAATCTTTATTTATTATTTCTAAACTCTTTATTCCAAGTGGCATGTACTGAGGAAAGTTACCCAAGAACATGTTCAGAGTTGTTGGAGCTTAGAGATTCCAGAAGACAAAAAAATACTTGGGCACATAAATGACCAGCAAATAAGAATTAAGGCATGGAACAAAAAAGCTGACTCCATTTTACAAATGCAACAGGCATTGTACCTTTAGATGGCAAGAGGAGGTACTTAACAGGTGTATATCTCCTTGGATCAATTTCCAACAGTGTGTATACAGTGGGAGGTTTAACACTTAACAGGTGTCAGCACTATTTTTTTGATTGATAATGTCAGCATGAGTACAAATGCACAGAGGGAAAGGAGTCTTTAATACTTATGATCTGCCCTGTTCATAAGTGGTTGACTTTGGTAGCCTATTAATGGATAAGGCTCTTGAGATGGATCTCATGGTTAGAATCAAGCCTTGAGATGGATCTCATGGTAAGAGTCAATGTTAGTACTCCATCCATCTGTTTTTTTGACATAACTCATGTTACTTTCCTGCAGCAGAAATCATATATCTTCACATTGACTCCAATCCAGCACACTTCTCGCTTCTTGCTCATTGTCCCTTCATCCATGGAAGAGGTTGCTGAAGCAGATACATGTTCCTCGATGCCTTTCTCCTAGAGATGGTGTCAATTTTAACCGGAAGCTTTTGTTCCTTGGGGCCATCCATCAGGAAGTGTAACGAGAAAAATATGAGATTAATTTTAGGTTAATTTCATTGTGGACATATGAGCTAATAATTTTGATGGCACATGACTAACTGGCTAAAGGTTGACTTCTGAACATTAGAAAATAACTTGTAAAGCTCAATACTAGAGTTTTGTCTGAAATGTAAATAGTTCATTAACAGTTCATTAACCTTGCTGAGAACGGATTTAGGTCGCAAATCAGTTGGTAAACGAAGATAATTCAGGCAACTATGAGTGGTATATATTTGCCAAAAGGTGCCCTTTACTCATACTGACACTACTGATTCAAATTTTCCTTGTCCGAGCACTTTTGACCAATCACATTCCAATATCTGCCTGCTAGTTATTAGGAGTACCTAAAAGGTGGAACACCGAGAAAAGACTAAACGCAAGTGTGCATCTTCATGGATAGTGAATTTAGAATCACGCATCACCATGTAACATAGGATCAATTAGTAGAGGGTTCATCGACTTTAATTATACCTTACTACATTATCAAGTCCTTAACTCATTCAAAATATCCAAAAAGATTTCATATAAAGGAATTCGGTTTCCTTGAACAACCAGTTAAGTCCTCAAATGAGGTTCTATAAGATAAATAAACTATGGCTTCTTCAACTTTTGAAGCCAAAATGTGATTGAACAGAATTTAAATGAGAATGGGAATTATCACTTAGCTTCAGATATGCTAAAGCCATTCTGTCATAATACCCCAGTTAGACAAACCAAAGTATAATCAGGGCCCATGCTTTAAAATGGTAAATTTTGTCATAGATTTCATTGACAGCCAGACAGAAACACGAGTGTTTCGAGAAAAGGTAATATCCCATTGAAGTAAGTAGTCCCAAGCTTTTGCAGCAGCTAGTATCAGTGACAAATCACTTAGTATGATGACACGTTACCACCATTTTCTGAGAGGGACATTCCACAAAAAATTACACCCTTGGTTGAGTCAGTGTTGGGTCTTGAATGGCAAATTAAATAGCTCATGCACAAGAATAATTATCCTTCTTTCTGAGAAAAAGAAAAGGTATCCTTAAAGTTTAAGCAGAACACATCAGTTTTCAGCCATATCAACAGGCAACAACAGGAATGCTAATTTAACTAGCTATTGTCAAGAGTAAACACCTCAAAATCTGGATTCATCAACACGACCCTTGTGCAGTTGAAATGCTGGATTCACCCATGCTCCACAGCTGCACTGCATGCCAGACCAATTGAATGAACCCAAACGTGCCTTACAACCCAAGCACCAAAGTTTCTCTTCCACGTTCCCATCTTCCACTGTTTCAGATTTTGACAGAAATGACAAATAAGAATGTTTTCCTTCCCCATTCTGGAAACAGAAGAAATGTGAATGAGTAACATGCATACCAGTTTGCATCCACTTCATGGGCTCTACAAAAATTGACGAACACTCGGAAGGCTTCTTGTTTGTTTCCAATGGATTATCTCTTTTCTTCCATTTAAAAGAACGTTCACCTTGACCCTGTTCATGAGGGACCACATTTTCTTGCGAGGCAACAATTCTACGACATCTTTTGCAGCGATATATAATTTGAGGTTTCTGTTCAGTTTCTATCTCCCTTTGTCCAGTTTCCATTTGATCCTTTCAACAAATCATAATGTTAGTGATGTCAAAGAATAAATTGAATTATGAATGACTAATTACAAGCATGCATAAAATTTCACAAATGAAAGTTATGATAAAAATAATAAGCCAGATCTTTCAATCCTTATAGTTCATTCCTACAACACATAAAAACCAACAAGATTCATGTGTCACAAGGAAACGAATAATGAATTCATATGCTAATAATAATAGTAATGAACAGATAGAATACTTAAATTTACAGACCACACATGTAAGCTTAAACACAAAAGACATGCATACAACAATACTGACAAGTGACAAGTATCTGTCTGATATTGCTGAGATAAATCCCAGATGCCAATCTTATCACCAGAATATGTTTATAATAAGATATCAGCTCAATAAAGACAACAAACTGGCATGATAAGAGGGAGATAAACCATGAGGAATCAATTTGATACTTTATGTTGCCAATGCTATTCAAATCAGAAGAAAGAAAGATTTCGTGACTTCATAGGAGTTGAAATTCTTTGTCTGTTTCATCTTTTAGGATACAAAATATAGAAACATCTTCACCAACACTTTTTTTTTCTGATTATAAATGGAGGTACAATGGCCCAAGGTTGAAAATATTATGATCTTGATTGTAGGATTGTACAATCTTATCTAAAATTCACGATCTCAATCTCAAATCTGTTATCAATTTTGTAAGATCAAGATTTAGATTATACGATCCTAAATTGTTGTTCCATCTTTTTTCAATTTATTTTATTTTCATCAAGTGCAACATGGTTTTCTAGAAAGAAACTTAAGAGGAAGATGGTTATGATTACACTTCTAATACTATTTTTTTTTAAAAAAAAGAAATTTAATATTAAATACATATTAAAAGTTGTTTTAATGTTAATTATATAAGTAAGAAATCTTAATAGGATAGTAGATCAATTAACATTATTTGTAATTTGTATCATTACAAATTTATTACAATTTTTATAATTTATATTTTGAAAATATTCTATTTACTCTTCTTACTGGCGCATGGTCTTCTCTGAACATGATCAAACCATCTCAAACGATTCTCTACCATTTTCTCACTAATAGGAACCACTCCGACTCGTTCACGTATATGGTCATTCCTAATCTTATCTAATCTTGTATGACCACACATCCATCTCAACATCCTCATTTCGGCTACCCCCACTTTACGTTCATGTTGTCCCTTCATAGTCCAACATTCACTACCATATAACACTGCCGGTCTTATAGCAGTACGATAGAATTTTTCTTTAACTTTATTGGATACTTTTCTATCACAAAGAACTCAAGTGGCTTTCCTCCACTTACACCAACCAGCTTGAATTCTATGATTAACATCGTCATCAATCTCACCATCTTGTTTTACAATTGATCCTAAATATTTAAACTTTGTCACTTGAGAAATTATATCCTCCTCTAGCCTAACTTCCAACTCGTCTCTAAGTTGTTTATTTGTGAAATTGCTATGCATATAATCAGGAGTCCGATTAAAAGAGGAAGAGGGAGGCCAAGGCGGACACTTGGCGAACTAATAGAGCAAGATCTATTGGTGAATAATATACCGAAAGGTTTGGTTACTAATAGAGCGGAATGACGTCGTATGATCCATGTAGCCGACCCCACCTAGTGGGATAAGGCTTTGTTGTTGTTGTTGTTGTATATTTTGAAAATATTTTAATATATAAGCAAGATATTATGATTCTAAATCAAATCCTACAATTTTCAGTCTTGCATACCTCCTTTGATCCTATGTAAGATCCCTATCTTTATGCCTTGCAAGAGCCTAGTACAATGCAAAGCAAATTGAAAATAAAAGCACACATAACTCCCAATAATAAGAATCAAAGTCGAGACTTATTGGTCTGCGAATTGAGGAGTGTGCCACTGCACCATCCCTTGTTCTCATCTTCAACAATATTGCTTATGACACCCTTTAATTATCAGAAACCAACTTTGTTGCTGTAACAGAGTTTAGACACCTAAATCCAGCATACCTAATACTGAAATGTGATCCAAGGCTACTACTCACAACATGTAAAGTTCTAACAAGAAATATGAACTTAGGGGTATAAGGACATTAATTTATCACAATGCAGTGTATTTATGAACATTTTTCATGCGGATTAAAGCTTAAAGATCAGCATTATTATTAAGAGTATGAAAAAAATGTCCATAGGTTGAGAAAGATATTAAAAAAACAGAATCGTTTCAGAGTAGGATACTCGGGAGCTATACTGCTTTATATTTCCATTTCATAGGAGGATATTAGTCGATGTCGTCAAACATGTAAATAGGTTGTATTTTGAAGTATATGCATCAAGAGGTTAATGAATATGTCAAGTACTCACACCTTGGCGTATTGCACTTCTCCTTTAACATTCGATTAATTTAACGTGTATGAGTCACAATTAAATTAAATCTTACAATTCATAGATGAAGTAATATATACTTGTTGAACTAATTTGACAATCCAAGAGTATAATATAAGGCTAAATAAACCATGCCCGTCAAACGAGTGATATGTGTTAGAATAGCTTGATAGCAATCATCAGATGATCCCAATCATAATGAAATTCACTATCTAACTAATAGAATAAAGTAAAATACAATTATTTTACCAATTAAATAAATAAAATAAAGTGTTCTACATTCATTCAATATCAAAAGCTCTACATATATAAATTAGCAAAGCCTCCATCCTAAAAAATAATAGACATTTCTCAGCCAAGGGGTCCCGTTCTGCTCACTAGCAGAGGACCTTTTACATGAGCATGAAAAGCCACAGCGAGCACACAAAAAACAGTGAGGAAAACTCTTCCGCTAGAGAGAAGAAGAGGCCGAGAGAGAGGAAAAACCGCAAGGCGACGACGAACGAGCAGGGAGAATTGCGCGTTTGCTCCGTTTCGATTTGGGGTTGAGGTAATTGGGATATCACGCAGGCTAACCTTTAACAGACTAAAAACGCCCCCAAAAAAAAAGGTAAAAAAGAACACACACACAAAAGATGAACCATCGCCTTTGGATACATAAATTACGCAGAAGAAAAAAAAATCAATTTTACGTACCTATCTCTGGAGCTTTTGCTTTGCTTTCTCGAGGGTTTTACGAGTTTGTTCTGTCGTGAGGTGCGATGAAACGAAGAGGATGAAGGTCCCAAACAGCCAAACTACCAGACTCAACAGGAGGCTTCGATCGAGGCCTTTGAGGGAGGGGACAGCCCACCCTTTTTTTAAGATGATATAAATCATTTATTTTTTATAAGATAATCACTTTTATAATATAATACGTTTTTTAATTGCACACATTAATTATTATTCCAGATTTAGTTCAATGCGGTAAAATATTTATCAAGGAATATATAATTAGAATTAATGCATCTTCCTAAATCATTGATCGATGATTCAAATTATGAATAATTAAATCATATTACTTAATATAATTTAAATATATTATTCATTTAAACTATTGATCAATCATCATGCACTCAACATCCCTCGAGAGCTCCATTAATTCTTATATAATTATATCATAGACAAAAGCGTAATTATGCGTGCTCACAAATTATCGCACCCCTTTGAATCAATAACACTTTTAATTATGGTTGCATAATATAAATCATGAAGAAAGAATATATTGAATTGGGACGTCCAAATCCTGTTTTCGTCCGGTTATGTTCAAATTTGAGTTCATTTCTCAAAATCCTAAAATAAAGGATGATATCGAATTCGTTGCGTGGGTTGGTGGGAGGACAACTCCGGTCTGGAGAATGAAAAATGTCAGCCGATTTTAAATCAAAGTCAGACTAAACACGATGTATCAAATGGGAATGAAACGAATAAATTCCGAACAATGTATTAATTCTGAAAATAGAATATAAAATTATTAGCATTTAATGATCTGAGGACACAACCTCATTACTCAATTGTCTCGAATCTTGAAAAATCTGACGCTGAATCCAAATTTATTTATTATATATACATGTATAATTTTATTTACTATTTGTTTAATTTATCTATTGATATTACATTCTGATATATTTTTATTTAATGACTATTTATTGTTATATGTATGATTATTAAAAACATTAATTAAAAATTGCAAGTTCTTAAGTATTGGACTTTCCAATGGACAATGATTTATATTATGATCGTAACATCTCAAAATTTTGAAAAATATAAAAACTTTTATAAATTTTTATATTCAGTCCACCGGTCGATTGAAATACTTTTGGGTGTCCGAAGCATAGCCGCCACATTTTTAAATAAGAAGTCAAATCAGATTCTACATCTTTTTTTATTTTTTCACTATTTTTTATTTTTCGTTATTTAATTATGTATTATTATAGTATAATTTTTATAATAATAAATAACAAATGTAAACTATTTATAGAAAAATATTTTAATTATAAAATATGGAAACTTTTTTCAACCAAACAAGAAGTAGAATAAGAATATAATAAAAATAGTATAATCTTTAAAGTAAAATTTATTATTCCTTAAAAGATATTCTATAACCAGACTCATTCTCCATTTTTTTATAAACTCCACATCTCTCATTTGCACCCTTTCTTTTCATCTTCTCATCCTTTTCTCTTTCACCACTTTTTTGTGTGTATTTCATTGGTTGGGCTCGGCCAGAAATCTTTGGAGACGGACCTCTAGGTGCTGATTATGAAGGAAGA
Source organism: Pontederia crassipes (assembly GCA_030549335.1). Classification (NCBI taxonomy): domain Eukaryota; kingdom Viridiplantae; phylum Streptophyta; class Magnoliopsida; order Commelinales; family Pontederiaceae; genus Pontederia; species Pontederia crassipes. The sequence continues at coordinate 43,809,764 of CM060195.1, forward strand.
TAAGGAGGAAGAATGAGGAAAGACTAACGTTTCAACTACCGAAAAAATAATAAAAAAACTAGGCTTTAAGGTGTGTTAACGAAATACGGGTTAGTTTTTCATAAAGTTTAACATGATATTCTAATGATGTTTTAGACTTAGAATCGTGCTAAGAAGAGGGTAGTTGGATGCCTTAGATTGCTATGTTAATATGCATGCCAAGTTACTAGTTTATGGTTTATGATGCTTAAATTTGATATTAACATGCTGAAATAATTGCTGCCCATGAATATTTCAAATGATGAATATTATGAGATGATTATGTACATGCATGCTTGGAATTTTAAGTGTCAAATTCTTGGGTCATGATTTTTAATATGCTTAGAGATTTCTTGAAATGATGGATCATGCATGAATTATTATGTGTTAAGGAGTTTAAGATGAATTAGACTTATTTCATTATTACTTTTGAAATTTGATAGTATGGAAATGTTTATTATAGTTGCTGAAATGTTATGATTGATCACATAAGAAGTATTAGTAAATTATGATGCCTCCATGTTCATTATGATACATATGATGAAATTACGATTTATGAGTTATGTTAACATGCTCTCCATTTGTTTAGTTAATATTAGACATAGTTTATATTGATTGTAGAATGTTGCGTTTCGAAAACTAGTTGAAAACATAAGGACTCTACAGTGACATGCGGTTCTGCTTACTAGGAGCAGTCGACCGATCCTGGATCAAGCGTTAAAATAGGAGCTAGCAGACTATTGGAACAGACGATTGAACTTCTTTTGGATGTCTGTTCTGGTATTTTGATATTATCATCAGTCGACCAAATGACACAACCAATCGATCGATGAATGACTATTATGCGACTTGGGTAGAAACGGATGATCGATGGACTTTCAGGCGACCAAAAGTTCCATGCCAAGAACTCTCAACTTTATCCAAGGAAGAATCAAACGATCCCTAACCTTTTGGACATCTAATTCATACCCGACCTTAGAACGGCAAGAGACATGTTATGATCGGACGACTGCTTGATTATTGGGCGCTCGATGAATCTAAATTTGACGACCGCTCGACTTTCGGGCATTCGAAATTGGACAGAGAATGAATGACCTTAAACACAAGATAATATGATGATTTACTCCTATCCACCTGATTGTTTTCACATTCCATGATTATAAATATTAATCTTAAGTCAATCTTGCTCCCCAAAGTCTTGATTGATCCATATGATCAAAATATAGGTCAATATTTAATAAAGATAAAAGATGAAAATAGAGGGATGTCATGCTTACTTAGATGGGAAATGTTTGTTGTGCTTCCCTTGAGAAGGCGTCTGCCCTTGATAAGGCTCCTTTTTCCTATTGTCTATGAAAGTTTCCGCCTTGTGCAATGTCATTCATATAAATGTTGTCACCTTAGCGAGGTCACTCATCCCCTTTTAGTGCCGTGGCATTGATCCCTCGTTGTCCCATTGCACATTGTGTGTGCATGTCATGTCCTAAAAGAGTGGAGAGCTCTTTCAATTCATGAATAAGATAAAAAAATAAATGAACGGATTATATCCACATGTCCACATGAATATGAACGTGACATGGAATGAAAGAAAAATGAGACAAAGAATATTATGCCTTTCCAATGAAAAGATAAATGTTCTCATGAGCTATGTTATTGACCATTGATGATAACTTTTTCAATCATGGTCCATGAATGAAAGTCAAAGACATTATATGAAATGTGAAATGAATAAATCATTGTCTCATATATGATGATCCTATGAATGATGGAATTAATGAAAGTTAAATATATTACACGAAGTGGTTCATGAATTTCTATCATGCTTTGTCAATGAGAGAATTCTTTTCCCCTGTGTTGATTATCACAGGTACTTGATTGACCTACCATGCTCGGTTGATGCGTATGCAGAGACCCCAACTCAGATGGTGTGTGTGCACATGAATATAGTAGTTAGATCTTTACTATTTTATCTCATCGAGTTGTATGTTATACCTATATGTATTTTTTTTATTACGACGTGTCCCATTGACACCTTATTATGGTACCTATTTATATTACCGAGCTTTCGCACTATGTACCATATTTATGGACTTCTATCTATTCAGCTTTCGCATTTATGTTATAAAAGTTGTATATTTTATTTTCTAAGTCTTCCGCTTACATGGCATCCTTCTTGACCATCCTGATCAACGAAAAGGTCAAAACAACCAAAGAAGATCATTACTATAAGCTTTTGATAAAAATCTTTTCCCAACAAGGTTTAGAGATTTGAACACAAAATGCTATAAACTACTCCTATTAACGTATAGAATATAGAAGTCGTAGTTTCATATTTTATCTTTATATCAACATTTTTAAACAAAAATATTTAATTATTAAATATCGTATATTATTTTTTAATAAATCACATTTTTTATTTTACTTACAACTCAAATAAGAGTTTTATTTTAAAATAATCAATATTTTTTATATTAAAATAATATTCTAAAAAATATTACTGCCTAAAATAAAACTTTATAAATAATTATTATGAATATGATGTGTATAAAATTAATTAGAAATTATATGTTCTGTCTAGTTTTGTCATTTTATGCAAAACATTAATTTAACCACTATGTTTATCAAATAATTTTTATTAATTCAATAAATAAATCACTATTCGCTATCTGCTATTATAAAGTATAGATGTAGCAATTTTATATTTTATTCCTATTATATCCTTAGTTCTTTTAAAAAAAATTGATTATTAAACATCATATATTATTTTATTTTAATATAACAAATATTTAATTTTACTTACAACCCGAATAAGAGTTTTTCCAAATAATCATTATTTTATATTAAAATATATTTAAAAAATATGAATATTTAGAATAAAATATTATAAATCAATTATTATGAATACGATGTGTATAAAAATCATAAAAAATATATCTTGTCTTTTTTTGTCATTTTATGCAAAATACTAAGTTAAGTGACATGTTTATCAAATAGTTTTGATGAATTTATAAATAAATTAATATACACTAATAACTAACCTCTATACTTTAGTCAAATCGCTATCCTCTAGTTGAACGTCTATCCTTTAATCAAATGGTTGACTTTGGCAAACAAAGTCTAGCTTTGGAAATGCAATGAAGTGAGATATCAATTTAGTTTCATAATTCGATAAACTGAAATGGCTACTTTTTTTTACATTTGTCTATTTATCACACTCGAGTATAAAAGTAATGGTCATCATATTTTTTAATCTTTTTGTTTCTTTTCATATCAATTTCTAAACATTTGATTACGAAAAAGGTATATTATTGTGTATCTTCTCCCATATATGTTTATTTTGCAGCTGCACTCCTAAAGTAAAAATGTTCACTCCTCTCTTGAACTGTCCAAATATTTCCACTCTATCACCAAGGATTTTTCTACTGCTTTTTTAATCTATTTTTTGTTGGGTAAATTGTGTCAAATACCCTCTAATTTTGACATTTTTCAGCATTACTCCTTAACTTCACTTTGTAATAAAATTATTCTTATCTCTTAACTTATTTCACTAACTATCCTTTTGATCTTTGATAGGCAATTTTCCCGATGACTCTGTTGATGTGGCGCCACACGACAATTTCTCTCTCCACCACACAAGTAAAGAGTTCAACGTGGCATTATTAAAGATCAAATAATGTTAAAAAATAAAAAAAGAAGAAATTGGTGATGACCTTCGACACCAGGCTCATTGAAGGAGGTGACCCCTTCCCTCCGTCGACAAGCACATGGAAGGGGGGCTCCTCTCGACGCTCTACGCGCACGTGCAAAGGGGGAGGGATGACTATATGGTCATGATTGCATGTAGCAATTAACTTTTGAATTAAAGCATAATGATAATTAAATTATCGATAAGCATTATAAAGAAATTATATAAGATTATTAAGAATAAATTAATATTTTTTAAATGTGATAATAAATATGTTTAACTATGATTAATTAAGGTTAATTAGAAGTTTAATACTATTTTTTAAGAAAATAATATGATTGGACCATTATTTCATCCAATGAGATTTCAAGCAGCTGAAGTAGGCAGTTTACCAACTGTTTAGTAATGCATTTTTCGAACCGTCATATGACATGTTAAAAATTTGAAAAAATATATTAAATAATATTATCCTCGAAGTCGAAAAATTGGCAGAAGAAAATTCATAGTAGAACGACTTGAGGAAATTCGCCAATGTCGCTTAGTTAAGGTAGAGTTCTTGATATAAAATTGACCTTCGTTTTCATATGATCATCTCTTCGTGGGTAGCTCTCCATAAATTCCAAAATTTTGCTTGGCTCATCCTTTTGAAGTTAGCTTTCCATGGTCGCAAGAATTACCTAAAAAGGAATTTTTATAAAGAATGTATGTACTCAGGTTCATGGGTCACTTAATCTGTCCTGAGTCAGATATAGGTTCGCCTTGTCAATTAGAACATGATTATGATAAAACAAAATAGGATTTGAAATTAGATATGTTTAATTATATTTCACAAGGGTTTGGTGAGAAGTAGAATCATCCAATTTGGATGCGTAGATGTGGAGAAATAAATTTTTCATTTTATAATAATTCTTTTGTTAAGTTTCAGGACATTGATAGATCACGACCCGAATTGACTATTTTATTATAGAGTTATACAATAATTTAAATTCTCTAATTTTTATGTCTAAATACTAAAAAGTCTATGTTATAAGAAAATTGAGATCTCGCCAAATGGATACGTATTGTTAAAAATATAAATTAATCATTCGGTGATACATAGTATGCCAAAACATAAAATCCTAGATCAGATTGCCTTAAATTTTATGACTTGATCATTTGGAATTAGTGAATGACATTTGGGGATTTAAAATATTAGTAAGTCTAGTTTCTAATTTATCTAGAATAATAAAAATTGTTCATGTGGTTAAGAAATTATGAATTATTTATTGAGAGTTATTCAGGGACAACACCTAGTTAAGCTTTGGAAGATTGAATAATTGAGAGTGTAAAATAGAATATGAATATAAACACCTGAAATTACACATTAGTATTAACAGAAATTATATGCATTTTAAGGTGAACAAGTGTTCATGTATCATGACATGTATTACATATTATTCTTATTAGTAATTGGAAAGTGAAATGTCATAATTGCTTGTAGAAAATCAACAAGCTACAAGGAAAATGAGGAAAATATAATAAACATATTTGAAAAAATAAAGTACAAGGTGAGTGGATAAATTTATAACATAGCAAAATGTTATATATTAGTTATTTTATTTATGATATTATCTCAAGTAAATATTATTACTATTATTATTATTGAAACATATCTTGAGGAAAAGTATTTATGATATGAGATGGAGTAACTTTTTACACAAAAATATTTTCAGGGAACAATGCTTGTGAAGTTAAAATAAGTTTTACTTGATAATGATATATGATTATGATATGTGTATTTTGATATTGTTATACTCATGTGTTCATTAGTTATACTATTTGAAAAAATCTTTTGGGACCGCATTTGATATACATGAAACATTTGGGGCATATATCGAGTGTTTTTGTTTTTTGGGGTTACTCTGCGTACACGTATTGACTCATAATTTGCTCTGCGTATCTTAGACTCTTGATTGTGAAGGTCTGCTTAACTGTATGACACACAATTATGGAGGGATACATATTGACTCATGATTTGCTCTACGTATATGAGACTCTTGATTGTGAAACTCTACTTAATTATATGACACACAATCATGGAGGGATACGTATTGATTATTGATTTTGCTCTGCGTATCCGATACTCCTGATTATGAAATTCTGCTTAACTGTATGACACATGATCATGGAGGGATACATATTGAATCATGATGAGTATGAGCGATGAAATATGTGCGAAGTTTAATTGTGAATATAATGATATTTTGAATAATTTTTATGTATGTAAAAGTTCATATGATTTATAAACTTATGCGATATTAGTTATGATTTAAATATTTTCTCATATGAAAAACATGATTATTTAAATGTTATATGCACTCGTATTATTTTCTATGTTGTACTTTTATTTATCACTGAGTAAATGATTGTTGCACACATTACCCTCGTTGAATTTTTCAGAATATTCTAAGTTATCGAGTTGATTCGGTTCGAAGCTTGCCTTTATGCATATAGAAGAGGTTGAGCCGTTGGAATACTTTTATTTTTTCTTCACTTTCATTTTTTAAAAAATACATGCATGTAATAGATAATCCTAAATGTTGTAATTAAGTCCGTGAGAAATTTTTTGCAAGGTTGTATAAAACTTGATCTTGTGGGGTGTTATATGTAAAGTGCTTAGTGAAAAAAATTATAATGATAATATGTGAATAATATATCTTATGACTGTTTATTTAACTTTGATGAAAATATATGCATCTTTTGTATATATTGGCAAATAGCACAAGATAAGTAAGAGAGTAGGTTTTGCTAATTTTATTTATAGAATTGCTAAATATAATTAAGAAAGGTAATAATTGAGATTAGAATTTAGTCACGGAATGAAGTGTGATATTTTATATAATTTGTATTTAAAAATAAAAATGTCACGTTCAGTCAAGTGACTGAAAAATTAGATATTCTCGATCGAAAGAGCGTATCGTGAAAGAAGTTAATGATTGGAGGATAATCTAATTCATAGAGTTGAAAAAATGAATAAAGTTAGAGGAGATTTGGTACAACTTATCTATTTTTTATTATATTTTTGCCCCGAATTGTCATTTGAACTAAAAAATACTTCCCCCCCCCCCCCCTTTCTTTACATGTGACAAAGAAATAGGTAATTTTAATCTATGAATTAGAAAATAAGTCATACTCCTAAACGACATGTTTTTATTTATTTCAATTATTTAACATGATAAAAAAGTTGTAAATTTAAGTATTATTATTTGTTTCCCTAGGACAAACAAAATAATGTTTTCACCATTTTGTAATATTTATTTTTTCCAGTAAGGTTTAATATTTCTTTGTTACATATGATTAAAGGGTAGGCAAATATAAAACAAGCAAGGAAATGTATGAATTTTGCATAACAATTTAATATTTCAGAAGAAATATGAATAAGTAAGAAAATGAATGATTTAATATTTACGGAGAAATAGAAACATATAATATGAGAAACAGAAAAAAAAACAACTCTCTTTTTTTAAACGTGAAAATCCTATTTAAAATGTAGAATATCTCTTTTAAAACTGTTTTACAAATGTATTGATAAAATAACTTGCCAGTTTTGTAAATGGGATAAAAAGAGTTTTTTGAGATGCAAGCTTTTAATTTTAATTTATGTTATTTTTTAAATTAGAAGCATAAATTATATGAAATGATGGGCAACTGCTCAATATGATTTATTAGATCATATATTATATTTTTGATAATTATGTTTTTGAAATTGTAATGTTTAGTTAATAAATTCTTGCATATATTATATAAATAAATATTAATATAGCTCACAAGTAATTCAAACTTGCGCAACGCGCGAGCTCTTTTCCTAGTTTTTTGGTTAACCCGATATGTGTATATATATATATGTGTATATATATATATATATAATTTAAATATAATGTCCAATAGATAGCAATGCTTCTTTTTTCCTGCACATCATCATCATCAGGAACGCAGCACGCCCTCTGATGGCCACGCGTCACCTCTTCCCTCCTCTTCACCTCTTCTTCTCTTCCTTCAAAACCTCGGTTCGATCCCCCGCAAATCGTCGAACACTTCTACGCTCGCAGCGTTCGAGCTCATCCTCCTCGTCGTCATCAATGGCGTCTCTTCCGACGAAGAAGGTAAGACGAGCTTCTCTCTATCCATTTCCTCCGTTCGATTCGAGTTTTAACGGGGACTTAAATTCTCCAGGTCCTCGTCCCTGTTGCTGACGGCACCGAACCGATGGAGGCGGTGATCCTCGCCGATGTCCTCCGCCGATCCGGCGCAGACGTTACCGTCGCATCCGTCGAGAAGGGCCTCCTCGTGGAGGCATGCTGGGGAATCAAGATCCTAGCCGACGCTCTCGTCGCTGACCTCGCCGGCGTCTCCTTCGACCTTATCTCCCTGCCTGTTAGTCGTAATTTTTCTTGCCTTTCGAGTTGGGACTTTTTCTGTGGAAAAATGACCATTTTACTGTCTCTGCTGTTGCATTTTGTTTGTGTATAGGGAGGGATACCCGGTGCGGAACATCTCAGGGACTGTGGCGTGCTGCAGAGTTTGGTGAAGAAGCAAGCGGAAAAGGGTGGCCTGTACGCCGCCGTCTGCGCGGCACCAGCTGTTGCACTGGGATCATGGGGTTTGCTTAAAGGTGTAAAGGTGAGGTTCTTAATTAATCGTGCTTCAATGTTCTTAAATTTTTAGCTCCCTCGCGGTTTTTTCCTTCTACTTACACTTGTAGTTGATTATTCCCTCTATCGAGAACTGAACTAATCATTGTAATGTTATTGCGGTGAATTAATTTGCTTATTATTGCATGTCCTAATTATAAATTGTGAACTCAATAGCAATGTGGTGTTATGTGTGCATCTGTCTTTAATAGGCAACATGCTATCCTTCCTTCATGGACAAACTTCCTCAAGATGCAACAAAGGTGGAATCTAGGGTACAAGTTGATGGAGACGTTGTCACAAGCCAGGGGCCAGGGACAACAATGGAGTTTGCATTAGCTTTGGTTGAGAAACTTTATGGCAAGGATAAAGTTCCTGAAGTGGCTGGGCCTATGGTAATAGAGACTCTTTTTTATTTCTCCAATTATGATTAATGATATTATGCTGGATGAATCGAAAATTTTGGGAACATTAAGGTCTGTAGTTGTTCAACTTGAATAGCTAATCAGTTCTTTCTTAACTCCTGGATCTTTCACTAGTACTTGGCATCTGAATGTAAGAAAAGATGCATTGTAGCAAGAGTTTTACTTTGCTGCTTGTCAATCCATGCACATATGGTTTCTGGCAATCTTCACAGAGATGGCGATCATTTGCAACTATATCCCTTAAGTGCAATAATCTGATGTGTTTCTGTTTGATAGCAATCCTCAGAGATGCTAGTTAATGCTTCTCCTTTCAACCAACTTACCCAAGGACATTAGTGCACGAGATTATGACAGTTTAATTAGATTTGTATTTTCATATATGGTCATAAGTCACAGTAGTTAAATTAAGTGAAGTTCTCCAGATACAAAGTAAGGAAAGGTGTCTATAACCTCCCCTCCCGGACCTACACCCAATCCTAGAGTAGCTAGGTACGGAAGTAAAATCAATCACTTCAGATGATATGTTATCAATTTCCTATTTTCTTGGAGTTTTTTAGGAGTTTTTGAATTCTCGTTCCTTCCACCTACAAGGGCTGAATGATTGATGACGTTCTCAGTTTACTTGTAGGCATCAGTTATTATTCATTTAACTTTTTCTTGAGGCTTACATCAGACATATTTAGTGAAAAACTCACTGTTTGACACATACTTAAAGATGCCAATCCATGTACTTTTTTGTTTGTAAGCTACCAAACATACATTATGATAGGATCACTTGAATCTCCTTCGGTAGTTATTTCAACAATTATATGCATGTATGTTTATTTGATACTCGAGTGTAATCATTGTGGATACTGGTCTGTTAGGTTATGCGTCCCCAACACGGAGTTGAGTTTGCTATGACAGAATTGAACAATAGTGAATGGAAATGTGATTCAACACCACAGGTAATGTATCTTGCATTTTATTGTTCTATAAATCTGCATCATGGATAGTTCAAACTCCATCCTCTTCTGCTTTTGTTTCCTTTTTTCTTTTTGCACTTTCTGTATGGTGATTATGTCCTTTAAAAAAAGATCGGTGGTCTTTTATCTTGATAAATAATAGAAAACTCGTCACATAATCCAAACTCCGTGTTTGGCAATGTTGGGCAATGAGTTTAGCTATATGAATCTACTCACTACGTAGGATTCATTCTTTTCTGTTTTTTCTGTTGATTTGAACGACTTTGATTTGCCTCTCATGCAGCTTGTATGGTGGTAGGCTGGTAGCAATCACCAATGTTGTCAAGATTGCTATCTTACATTAGAAGGGGTCCAAGGATCTATCAGGAAGATGAAGTTGAATTGAGAGTCATAAGTCCTTAATGATAGCTAAAAGATATATATTTTAAATATAAATATATATCTTCAGTAGTTTCTCACTCCCAACTTTTAAACTGAAGTTGAAAAGTCGGAATTCATCAAGTTTGTAAATATCAATGTTGAAGTGGAAACATATAAAAGGTTTGTTAGTGATCTTGAGTTGGATAGGAATGTTGTTGTGATGAGGAGATTAGGTCAGTTTAGGGCATAATTGCTAGGGCCGCGTGTGAGAATGGAGAGGGAGGTCTGTAGTTGAGATCTTGGGAAAGATTGCTGTTCCAAAAATCCAACCAGTTTGAATCAGTGTGTCAACCAGCCTACGGTTCGGCTTATTCAGACATTTTTTAAATATTTTATTGTACCATTTAAATTATTTCACATTTATTCTTCCTTTTACCAAAAGTCACTAGTAATTTCCTTCATTTCCCTAGTACTTTAATTTATCTTTTCCTCCCTTGATAAAATTCCATTTTTGTCCATTTTTATTCTTTATTTCTTTTTCTATGTATTTCTCTTTTTTTTTAAAATTATTTTGTGCATCCTTTCTCCTCTTTACTTTTTTTATCTTTGCCCTTCCTTCAATTATCTTTATTAAAACTCTTTTCTTATTGCTTTTTCTAATACACCCGACATTCTCCTCTTTTCTCACTGAATTTTTTTTTTGAGAACGACACAACTTATTATTTACTGTTCCTTTTTTGTGTTCTCACTTTTTCTCCTCTTCCACTTGTTTTTATGACAAGAATATGTGTAGTGTAGAACATGAATAGTGAATATAATTGTTCTTTAATATTAGTTTAGCTTTTAGTGTATTAACTATTAAGTTCCATTTTGTTGGTTATTATGTTTCCTTAAGAAAAAACAAGTTTGATGAATGAGTATTTGCCTCTGGTTTATTCTGTAAACAGACAACTTAATTATGTTTAAGCAGATAACTCAGTTAGGGTTTAGGAGTATGTCAACTTACTATATCTTCATTATTGTGCTTATCTAAGGTGTTGGAGGAATTGTCCTACACATGGTCTCTTACTTTTGGGCTCCTTCCATTGTTGTCAAACCATGTCAATGATGGTGAGAGGAAATGGATGGCCGACCCAGAACTAGGCCCTTATGACATGGTCTCTTACTTTTGGGCTCCTTCCATTGTTGTCAAACCATGTCAATGATGGTGAGAGGAAATGGATGGCCGACCCAGAACTAGGCCCTTATGACTGAGCTAGCTATTGACCACAATAGATTTATTTCCTTCATTGCCTTTCAATTCTATTTTTTTGAAAAAAGTCGGATATGCCAAGTCCAATGGTTTTCATAATTTTTGGATTTATTAATTGATTCTAGTTTTCAATTTGATAGAACATCAACTTTCAGAACAGAAATGAAAGCAATATAAGATGGAATTAAAAGATAACTGTCTGTATGGAGTGGGCAAATATCCAGGAATACAAGGTCTAACAACAAAACCTACCCTTAAATAGATTCTAAACAACTAACTAGTAATTGCTGGAAATAAGGACATGTGCTAGCAGTTAGTGGGCGGAAGATTCTAGTGGGCAGTTATTGGGCAGGAGGTTGTAGTGGGCATCCACTATGTCGGAAGGTGGTTTGATACTAGTGGTGGGAGAAGTGGGATGCTGTTGTCGATAGAGGGACTCTATCAGCATTCATTATTGCCTTTGCCACAAGTGTGTGTAGAACCTCTATCCTTCTCCTTATTTTGCCTAGTAGCTTGTTGCATGTTGCTTGCCCCAAGATAGCATGAAGAGATATCTCTGCATGGTTTGAGGCGGGATATACTTTGCTGATTGAATTTTTGTCCTTTATAGTGTCTTCAATATCAACAAGCTCCATTAATGAAAAAATGGGATTTTTGCAATGATGGCCTGGGGTGAACTTCTCATTGCATCTAAAACACCTCTAGCCAATCGAAAACGACGTTCTTCATCCCAGATGTTATTGGTGGACAAAGTTGTTATCATTGTGATTACGCGGTAGGTGAAAGAGCGAATGGAGGTGATGTTGATGCCTTTGTGGGATATAGAGTTGAGTGAGGTCGGTTGTAATGGTTGGAGCCCTTATTCTCCCGACAAAGGCAGATTTTTGACTCAAATTCAAGGGCTAGACTCATAGCTTTGTAGATAGTTCTGGCTTGTGAATGCGAACATTAACTTTCATGAAGAACCATTAAGGAAAACTCCCTTGAGTTGGTGTTCAGGCCAGTTGCTAACATGAAAAGATCTTTCAGCAAATTCTTATCGATATTGTTGAAAAAATCATGTTTGACGTAGGCTGCAAAGATGCTCATCAGGATTTTGAAATTTTGCAGGTCCATAATTTTCCTGCAATGTTTTGACGAGCTCCTCCCAATACAAAACAGTGCATTCATGGTTAATTCATGCAAATAAATCAAGAACATCACCTAAATACATGGAAGCAATGTAGACTTTTGCATCCTATGAAGTTTGATAATAACGAAAATACTTTTCAGCTTAAGAATCCAACCACGAGTTATGTTGAGAATATTCTTAGTCATGCTTTCTTTATGCACAACGAGTGGCACTCTCTATGAAGTACTATTGTAATCTTTGAACTGATGCCTGATATTCAATAAAGGTTTTGGATGATTAACATTCTGGTTAATCATCCTTTTTCCCCTAAAAAAAAAGAATCCAACCACGAGGATTGCCTCATTCAAACTTTGGAAACTCCACTTTTGTGTGCGGCCATCGGAAAGGATGCTTGAGCCACCATGGAGTATCCACATCATCTCATGTTCTCCAATTAACTTTGCCTCTGTCGGAGTCTATTTCAACTTGTTTGAGCTTTGAGGGCTGCAACTTCTACTGCTAATGCATCAATAAACTCTAATTTTGATACGATGGAAGATAGTTGTTGGGCAATTGGGTCTGATGGAGAAATGGATGTGTGTGTATTAGGGGGTGGGGATGCAAGATCATTTTGGAAGCCTATGGAGCGTGCATTCACTGTTGTGGGATTGTCAATTTGATAGATCACCAACTTTCAGACAGAAATGAAAGTAACATAAGATGGAATTAAAAGATAACTATCTGTATGGAATGGACAAGTCTCCAGGAAAACAAGGCCTAACAACAAAACCTACCTTTAAACGGATACTAAACACATATTTATAGAAATAAAAAAAAACCTACTTACTAACTGCAGCAAATAAGGACATGTGCTGACAAATAGCGGGCAGTTACCGGACAGAAGGTTGCAGTGGACAGTTATTGGACAGAAGGTTGTAGTGGACATCCACTTTGTTGGAAGGTGGTTTGATGCTAGTGGTGGGAGAAGTGTGATGTTGTTGTTGATAGAGGGACTCACAGTTCCACTATTTTTTCTCCTGATGGAATCAAACCGGAGTTGGAACTGATTCATGGTTGAACCAATTTGACCAGTAGGTCTGGTCCAATTTTTCCAAAGAGAGCAGAGGCGGGATCATTATTCGATGATAATTTGAAGTGACAAATAAAACTAAGACTAGTTATTTTGGCCCACACCATGTTCGTAAAATTTAAAGATCCCATGAAGATGCAATTCTTTACATCTTTATAATGAAATGGAGACAAGTTAAAGGCTTGGGAATCATAAGGTCTAGATTAGGATCTTCAGCAATTTTGGTAACCCCAGTTGTTGAGAAAGCAGTTTAGGTAAGGAATAAGTTGTGCGTCATGTGAGCTCAAATTCAGATTTCTCGTTTGCATCATGGTTTCATTGAACAGTTCTTCAAATTAACAGCAGAACATCAATAAGATGGAACATCTGCTAAGTTGATATTTAACTGTTGACACTAAGATTATTCGAAATTCGATGCAAAATTCAATCTGACATGCTGACATAACCCAATAAATCAAATTTGTCCTTGCTGGATTACTGCATTTTTCTGATAAATGACCTTGTTGAATCTTTACAGTTTACTTTCTATTATGGTGTTATTATTTAATTGTTCTAGTTCTGCTTACTTACTAAAACTTATTTGTTCACTGGAATACCTTAATAGTGAATTGGCCAGCAGTAATAGTATGTTTTCATATGGTCATTTGTTATGCCATTTACATTTGTATCCCATTCTTATTGATCTCTCCTCAAGGTTCTTGTGCCAATAGCAAATGGCTCGGAAGAAATGGAATCTGTCATGATAATTGATATTCTCCGAAGAGCAAAAGCAAATGTTGTAGTGGCATCACTTGAGGATAAATTAGAAATTGTAGCATCTAGGAATGTGAAGCTAGTAGCTGATATGCTTTTGGATGATGCCGCCAAGCTACAATTTGATCTTATTGTTCTTCCAGTAAGTACAGAGTCAACTCAAGTTGGCATGTTTTCTCTTTCAAAAGAAGAAAAAAAAAAAAACTCAAGTTGGCATGGTTGAACTTGTACATTCTTTGAATCCTTATGCATGTCCTATTTGCTTCCAGGGCGGGCTTCCTGGTGCCAAAACATTCTCAAGTTCAAAGAAACTTGTTGATTTACTTACTAAGCAGGCAGAATCTAATAAACTCTACGGTGCAATTTGTGCTTCTCCATCAATTGTTCTAGAGCCCCATGGTCTACTGAAAGTAAGCTTACCTCCATACTTAATACCTAGTGATAATCTGGAAATAAAGGTTTAAAGGGCATATATAACTGATAATATATATATATATAATATATATATATATATATATATATATAGAGAGAGAGAGAGAGAGAGAGAGAGAGAGAGAGAGAGAGAGAGAGAGACCTTTCCAAATTAATTTGACGTTCCTTTTTTTTTTCTCTTCCCTGAATGAGATTTGTTTTTGTGCTGAAACTTCCTAGTGTTCCTGTTGAGTCTTATCAAGAATTTTCCTGCTTTAGGGTAAGAAAGCAACAGCATATCCAGTCTTGTGCGAGAAGCTCTCGGACCAAAGCTATTGTGAGAACAGAGTTGTGGTTGATGGCAATTTGATCACCAGCAGAGGGCCGGGTACGTCCATGGAGTTTGCTCTGGCAATTGTTGAAAAGCTTTTTGGTCGCGAGGAATCCCTCGACCTTGCTAAAAAGCTAGTCTTCGTATGAGCAGCCCCTCTGTACGAACGAGTTTGCCTGTGTACAGTTCTTAGATGCTGCCGAGGTTTAGGTTTTTCTCAGGTCATTTCGCGCTTTTGGTTCTACCTTAGTTCAACGTAAGGTCCGAGAAATAATAGCGCTGATATCATCCAGAGATGTTTTGATGGTTGTATTGTTGGATGTCTCTGTAAGCTTGGTCTGAACTCCTGGTCATGCTTTTTTCTGGGATGCCAAATTCAAGTGCACGCATCTTTCAATGCATCCAACTCTTATTCAAACGAGAACGCTCTATGTTCTCACCGAGTCTGGTGACAATTATGAGTGACATGAAAACCTGGTTTTGTAAAATGGTTAAGGACCACGTTCTCTTCTTTTTCTTTGATTAACCAGCATGAATATGGGCCGGGATTCAAGTTATATATCCTTTCAAATCGGCAGAAAACAAATGATGCTGCAGATGGAGTTCTTGGGGCTGAAATAATAATTCCAATGAACCCTTCAATCTCTTTCATGAACCCTCCTCAGTGAACAAGTTGGTGACGGATTGATCACCTTATGCGTGTGGTGTTTATAGTAGAATAATAATAAACATATGGCTCTGATCATGCCAGATGGTCCAAGTCCTCAGCACTCCACTAATGACGTGCTTATACCTTCTTTTAGCTCTCCAATTAGTCCACCTGTCGGATTAATTACTTCTTAATTAAGCTGAAGCAACTTTCTTTAGCTTTCGCAGTACTGAGCCAATGCCGTCAAGACTACTGTTATCTATTTTTTTTTGTGATAATCACCCCCACCTAATGAAAAGTGTTTGCTTGTGCGTGAGATCATACGCATTATTCTATTTTTATGTAATTTGACATCAACTTTTAGGGAAACTTCTAAGAAGAAAATTAATGGATAAAGATTGATTTCCCACCTCCCACAACTCCATTTAAGTCTACTCATTGAACGTTGAATGAACCACGATTAATTAAATTAAGGAAGGTGACTTTTTAACTCGGATGCCGAGTTTTATAGTGCACAAGTGTCTATTATCAGTCCCCTTATATGAGTACTGGTCGACATACCAACTAATTCTTAATAGCTTCTTTCTTTGTGCTTGTTTCATTCCATTTTTTAAAAACATGCATGTCTAGGAGTGTCCGACTCGTGAACAAATTCGATCCGACCCGATCAAATCTGGTCGGATTGGGTCAAGCTGCTCAGGGGGCGAAATCCGACCCAGTTCGGATCGACCACCCGACCACCCAATTTTTCTTTTTTTATTTTTTCTTACTATTTTTTTATTTTTAAAATATAAAAATATTATTAAATATTTATTTTATAGCATAAAATAAGTTTATAACTATTAAAATATTATTTCTGTATTTAAAACATTTTATTTTATTTTTTAAAATTTTTTAAAGCAAATATAGGCCTAGATTTAAATAAAAAATAGAAAAAAAAATAAAAAAATAAAAAATTGGGTCGGATCGGGTCGACTCGAGTTGGAATTTTTCAATCCGTACCCGACCCATGATTGAGTCAGGGTCGGGTTGGGTCCCGACCACCAACCCGACCCGACCCAAACTGAGTCGGATCGACCGGTGAACACCCTTATGTCTGTTCTAAGTTACAAAAATCCCCTGCGATAAAGGTGCCCCACCAGTGACCATCTCATACCTCAATGATGGAGACTGGTGAGGTCATTCGAGGTTTTCTCTTTTTTTTTTTTATGTGAGCAGCATGAAAAGAGCTTAAACTAAGAAGAGATATTGAACCAAGAATGACTCAGACAATATTTTGTTAATGCGTGATATGCAACTAAATTAATCATGCAGATGGGAGTCCTATGCTTTCTATCTCAAAATTACTTGTTATTGAGATAGCCCAAGGTTTAGGCTTTAATCATCTGGTTTTGTAGCTGCAAAAGCCTGCTTTATTCCTACTGATCACGCCATTTAGTAATGAAAAGAAAAGCATACCTTTTGTTGACATGTTTAAATATATTTGCGGTTAGTCCTGATTAACTGATCGAGCTGTTGATTGAATTATTTTTTTAAGTTCTCTTTATGTGGTGATCTCATGACAGCAAAGGAACAAATAATGTTCTTTTTTATTTGCTTGAGGGATAAATTAATAACTCACATTCATCATATCATCTTTTTTTTTTTTTGCAAGGTTTATTGTGATACATATCCATCTTAACTATGATATATATATATATATATATATATAGTTTCTTTTTACTTCATCAGATTTATTGAACTTAAGTTAAAATAAAAAAAATCTATAAAAAATTTGGAAATAAACTATCATGTATTATTTTAGAAATTGATTTCAACAACTTTTCTTGTGGTCCCTTGGTGTTGGAAATAAACTATCATGTATTATTTATGGAACCTCTCTAGCTTGGTGTTGGAGAAAAGATCATACGAAACAAAGTCCACCGAGACAAAGCGTTAAAAATATGATTTGTGAATCCGTGAATAGTACCATATTTTGGTGCTTAGTTCAAAGGTCAATGGTTTAGGTGTTGAAAGGTCATTGGCACATGCAAGATCCACCAATATAAAAACTTTAAAAATTATACTCGAAATTTTATTTATAGGACAAGGCACAAATATGTGTTTTTTTTTTTCATCTTGAAACTGAATTAAACAAAACTCCTCGGGCTTGTAAAAGAAAATACACTTCTATAATTCTGTAGAGAGACAGAAGTTTCAGCGTAGGAGGTTGCTGGTAAACTGTTCTTTCCACCCAAATGGAGCCAATTGGATGCCCTCATGGAACACAAAGAGGTATGAAGCCACGACTCTTGGGGATGAATTGACAATGAGACGTGAAAGGAAAAAGAATATCATCCCATCAACCTACTCGAAGGCGTCAGGCACTGTGCGCAATGGAGATACATGCAAGTTGATTGTGGATTGGATTCAGAAATTCCGGTTAAGATCGTCATCAGGATAATCCCTTGTCCATGGTGTATTCTTAACCTCATAAGGAAGCACTACATCTCGCTCTTACATGATCTCAAATGTAAACATATTTATCGCTAATGTAACAAGTTACTGATTTTTTGTCTCGTCTGATTGTACTCAGGAACATCTCTATTAGAATTGCTTCATATTATATATCAGGATCATCTTGCTTTAACTATCAATAGATAACTTTCTTTTGGCAAAAAAAAAAAAGAGTTGTATGCAATTTAATAAGTGCATTTATGCATAGATTGATGTAAGATGCAGTAAACTTACATTAATAGTTATATTGTTATAATTAAAAAAGACATTTGCATTGCTTAATCTTATTGATGTTTTGAGCAATATCAAAATAGCATTTTGAATGTAAATCAAAAGTCATAAGAAAAATTAGAAGGTGAATCACAGAAGACCAACACCATGACCACACTATTTAATGACATTGGCTGTCATACAAGTCATGGTTTGCAACCTGCTAAGGTTGCAAATTCAGTTTCACTGCCTCTTCAGCATTAGTTAAAACTGCGGAGTAATAAATAACTAACACTTGTGTTGCCCGTTCAGTTTTGAAGAGATCATATTTGTTTCAGAGGAAGGACAGGATCATAAGATGCAAAAATTGGTCTCTGTGCTACAGAAAATAACATTCTTATTAGAATAATGCCAGTGATAGACTAAGTACTGAGTTTTGTCTAAAGAAATTATTCTCGATATCTCCAAAACTGTAAAAAACTACCAAGTTGGTGAGATCTAAGAATTGGTCACTCCCCTCTTTTTCCTGACAAATTAATTTAAAAAGTGTTCTCAAGTGGAAAACTAGTTCAAGGGGGGAAAACAAATAGTATTTTTATGTTACTTGTTCCAGTTGCACTCTCACACTTCTTTATCATTCATCATGCCATCTTATTATGCTCAAGTTCACATGACAAGTTTCTACATTTATGTTAAAATTCATTCTAATCCAATCACTTAGATTTTTTCCCTTTCATATTTTGCATTTCTCGTTAATAATTGTTTTTTTTATAGGGACAAGGCATTACTTTGCATTACTACAGATTTTGTCACTTACAACAAGAGTTGGAATAAGGCATTCAAAAGTCGCATGCATTTGCAAAGTTGAAAAGTGCAGAACAACTACTTGCAACCATGCAAAGAGTACACCACTCCAATGAAACGTCTCAAATGATAGATGCAGACTAACTGTAGTACGCTATTGTGCAGTCACCTCTGTCTACTCACAAAACACTACAGTGTAGTGGCCCTTCAACTCTCTAAGACTAGTCAGATTAAACAGCCACTATACATGCATCTCAACAGCTTTTTGTGTTGTGCCAGTACAAAGATTAGGACAAATCACACTTCTGATCCAAATCACAGTTCGCAAGATCATGCCCCCAATATAATAAACCAACCAACTCATATTTGTTCTTCAGAAAGAGAAAATGACACCAATATGCATTCAATGAACCATTGGTGCCCAATTGCCATATGTCAAAAGAACCCAAAACAAGATACACAACCATTAATCAATGAGCAAATGGGACCTTTCTTTATCTTATCCCTTCTGAGTATTCTATGAAGCTAATCGACAGATAAATACCAGATCCCAACTTTGGTATTCCACTGCCTTCACTCCTCTTTCTTTCCCCCTTTAAAAAAATCCCTCTTTTTTTTCTCGTTCTCTCCTTTTGCATCCCTTCTTCCTCTTCTCCCAATAGATACCTGACAGGAAGGCGTCGCCTTTGCATCGATTTCAAACTCCGGAGCTCGAAACCTGCGAAGACAACTAGACGGAGATGACAAAATTCCATAAAAGATCGAAGATGAAACCCGTTACCCACTAGTTCCTGCTCCCTAATTCCTGCTGTAAACCTCGTAATGGAAGCAATAGATTGGATTATAAGGAAACGAGCTACTAATGGATCAGTGTTCGGCCAAGAAGTAGAGGGACAGGAGAAGAAGCTGCGTAGATTGAGGTTGCCCTTCTGGTCCTGCGCTCCTAGTCGCCCTCCCGGTTCCTGAGTTCTCCGAAGATTGAATTTTGGGGGCCTTTGCTTGGTGAAGTTGAGATTTTTCAGCTTTTAATCTTGTCGTTTAGGGGTTAATTTTGATGCCATGGGCTCTGTTCCGGTTGGGAACTTGGGGGTCTTCTGGGGCAGTTCCAGCTTTGGCTTTGGGACGGGGCCGACGTTGTCGTCGGCACCGTTGACGTCGGACGCGGGCGGTGCAGAGTTATTTCATGCGCCGGCAACGTCGGGCGGGAAGAAAGTGGTCGGGGGAGGCTGCGGCAGTGGCGGTGGTGATTCGGATGAGAAGGCCGCGATGGCGCTGAAGAACCACAGCGAGGCCGAGAGGCGGCGAAGGGAGAGGATCAACTCGCATCTCGCCACTCTCCGAAGCATGGTGCCCTGCACGAAGAAGGTAGATAGCTTTGCTCCCTCTTGCCAACCTCCTATGGCCTCGTCGTGTTGCTACTTCGTCTGTGTCGTAGGTGATGCAGTCTTGGAGCTTCATTGCATTCATATTATTAAAAAATAACTAATAGTTCCATTCTTAGTCTTTGAATTATTTCGTTCGTGATTATGCTTAAGGTGTTGTTTCTTTATTTTCTCTGATACATTCTTCTACGCTACTTCTAAATCCAATCATGTTATAATAGAACCAAAAGAGTTGAATCCTTGAAGTGTTCTTTCCTGATGACTTCTATTACTTTTCAATTTTCATAATTGCACGTTGTAGAGCCATTCAAGAAATCACTCAAACCTTGTACGAAAAAAAGAAGAAATCACTCAAATGAGTCAAATCAAGATAGATGCAGATTTTGGAGAATCAGCTAAGTGACTTGGATACTTGTGATGGTAGGACCCCAATTTGAATTTCCCGTACTGTTTTTGCTGAAAAGTTTATGGCTTCGTGTTTCATCCCCAGTAATGCAAGTAATCTAAGCAACCCCTTCGGTTTTAGCCATCCCATATGAAAGTGTAATTTTTTGTTCAGATTTGTATACTAAATTTCATCTATTTAAAGGCCTAGTTAATCTTTTTTCAGATCCTTTTTTTCTATGTTCTCTTTCTTTTTGCATTAGATTGTCACTATGTTATTGTTCCTCATCGTTGTTTATACAAGTATAAGACCATCCCTTTTGGTTTCGGTTTAGGATGTAGAATCGTTGGGAAGAACTGAAGAAATAAAATCAAACTATTAAACGTTATAGCATGGTACTCACTTGTTAACCGTGATATGTCTTATGATACAAAAAATACTTTATTTCTTTTTTTCAGCATGTTCCACATTTTTTATGTTTTCTACAAAAAATTCTTTTCTTCATTTTCCTTTTCAATAAACTCGCCCAAGAATTTTATGTTCGATTGGGATGCTCATGTGTGTAGTTCTGTAACTTCTGTTAAGTGTGTGTATGTAATCCGACATATTGTGAGTGTAACACTGTCCTGTTGCTTTTTCAGGAAAACTAGATTGGATTGGGTTGTGGTATCATTTCCCCTTTTTAAGGGAATGATGGTCCAAATAGTTTTTGAATCAAAACACCAGTTCTTTTGTGGCTTTTGTGGTTTTGTATGCAAAATAAATAGAAAAAACATTGAAATTTAGTTGTTCATGCTAGCGTAAATAGATTTTAAATGCTCTCAAGGAAAGTAAGCATCATACAAGTTACTGCCTTTGTATGTTTCCATTATTCTGTCTTCTTTACTTTGAACTAACAGGACATTGTTAGTATCTATGGATGATATATTATAACCATATTCTTTGACGTTGATACTTAAAACTACCAAGTGGAATTATGGTACATTTTCAGTCATTTATTGGATGGAGAGTCATTTCGCAAATGACAACTGAGAAATGGATGTTTAGCTCTATAAAAATCACAAGAAAATTTGGGTTTGAAATGAAATTAAATCAAATTGATTTTTTGAAACAATTAAATCAAATTGATAATTTGAAGTCATTGGAATAAAAATGATTCAACTGTTCCTAGTTAGAACATGTAAGTCATGACAAGAGATCTACTTGAGTCTACAAAATTGGGCTGCCAGGGATTTAAGTCCTTAGATGAACAAGGATGAAGAATGTAACTAATTGCAAGAACTCGATATTAAGGGAAAAATAGTTTCTTAAGCCAGTTAGCCAATAGAAAGATGGGAAAAGAAATTATTAGAAAGTATCTTGTTTGTTATCAACCTATCAGCATTAAGTAATTATGCAGGAAAGTTTCTTATATATTTGTCATGATAAGTAATTTCCATCTTTTTTGAAAGAGTAATTTCCATCTTTTGTTCTAAAAGTTTCATTTACATGTTTGCTAATATCATTGTATCCATGTCCCATCTTTGGGTTCTTAACATGTTGGTTTGGCTGGACATATGACACAATTAAAGTTAGTTTCTTTTAGAAGGGAATAATAAACAAGAAAATGACTCTTCTTGCAGATGGACAAAGCCGCCCTCCTTGCAGAGGTGATCAATCATGTAAAGGTACTTAAGAGGAATGCGGTGGAAGTCAGCAATGGTTACACAGTCCCCTCCGATATTGATGAAGTTAGGGTGGAAATTGAAGGAGATAAATCGAAGACAGGGAGCTTTATGATCAAGGCTTCATTATGCTGCGAGGACCGGCCAGAAGTCCTTTCCGATCTAAAGCAAATGCTCGAAAGCTTACAGCTGAAGACTGTTCATGCTGAGATCTCAACTTTGGGTGGCCGAATGAAAAATGTACTTGTGATGATTTCTGAAGGAAATTCAAACGATATCGACAGGGATCTGTACATGGCTTCCATTCACCAGGCCTTGAAATCCATAGTTGACAAGATCAACTCGCAAATGGAATTCATGCCGAGAACTACCTTTTCTAACAAAAGGAGGAGAATCACAACATTTGAATCTTCAAGCTCCTCATCCTGATAATTAATTATGTTGTAGAAATGATGATTGCTGTAAAAATTGCTTCCAGTTGTTGTATGACCCATGGGGATTTGTCTTGCTTGTGCGAATTAAGATCTCACATAGAACTGACAAAGAAAGTGGGAAAATCACATATTATCATGAGAGGTCTAAAAGGATCATCTTCCACTATGATTGCAGCAGATTTTTTTTCCCCTAAAAGTGCTGCAAGGGCTTGTATTATGGTAGTGTTTGTTTAATCCTTGTAAAATTTGTACTCTAGTAGAATTTGGTGTGTTTTAGGATAACGTAATAAAACTAGACGTGCATTTATCTTTTACATATACACATGCATGTAGTTTGCTCATTCATTTACCTGAGATCAAAAGTTCCTTATCTTTTGCATTACAACTGCTTGAAGGATCCTTAGATTAAATCGGTTTCAGAGGCATTGATATAAATTTGCTGGATTTAATCTACAAAGCATATTTGCGGGATTGCTGTTATTTCATCTCAGGGTTATCTAAATCTTTAAGGCGGCGTTTGATTGGGGGTTAACTAAAGAAATAGGAGAATATTCCTTGGGTTAGAGTCAAACGCTCATTTTATTTGTTAAAAAATATAAAGGGTAGAGTTGACATTTTTTAAAAATTTAATATTGTAAATAGTGAAAAGTTGTGAGTTATTGTATTCTTTTTGAAAGGAAGAATAGACATAATTCGTTACAAATTTCAAAAAATGGATAATCCGATGGAATATGTGACTTAATTACATATTTTTTTAATCTCCATCCAAATCACGCCTAAGGAGTCTTACTCTTCCTAGGATTCTCTTGTAAAATCTTCCTAAGTTTCTCTTGTAAACCTAAAAAACATTTGAGTCTGTTGGCTGTGAAATAAAGCAATTAATAGAAGCGAGTACATTTTTATCTGCTGTTCTTCGTCAACATTGATTACTAAGGTATTTTTTCCCTAAAATCTTCTATGTTTTATCTTTTATATTACAGGTTTCAGTGCGAGGAGGTCATTGAATCCATAGTCCTAATTACAATGAAATTAATCAAATTTATTTGGATTTTTCCATTGCATGTTTTCTTTCTTTTATTCAGATTAAATCGTTGCATGTGGGGGAAAACCTAAAAATTATACCAATCCAAGAACTTAAATTTGTAACATTTTTTTTCCTTTTTTGAGGATATGAATTTTGTCAAAACAAGAACTATTTTTTTTTGTTTAAAAGCAATCGATAAGCTTAAACTTTTAGCCATGAAAATACATGCATTTGTTTTTGTTTGCTTTTCAATATTGTCGTATGAAATTGAACTCCCTCCTCTAGCTCTTTGCATCAGAGTTAAAAAATAAAGAGAGAAAATTCCTAATTTAGTAAGGAATTCACATGTCTTTTGGTAGAGTTGTTAAATGCATTAACTATATTGATATATGTATAAGCCTACCAAATATTATTACAAAAAATTACATAATACGTAATATATTTTTTTCTTAATAAATAAAATTTCTAAACATAATATGGCTGGGCATGAATTGTGGCTTAGTAGGTTTAACATGGCAATTATTAGGACATGAATTTCTTTTGTCAATTTATACATAAGTCTAGTCATTATAAGTATTAGGACACTAGTAACAATATTATAATTTTTTAATACCCTTTTTTCTCATCTAACTTTAAAGTATAAGTTTACAAATTTTATTCCTTGAACTTTGATTTGGCACCTAAGTCCATTCATTGTGTTCTAACCAAAACTATGTTAAGTTATTTTTTTATTATTTATAAAACATTAATTTTACTCCTAATTTTGTAATGTAAGAAAAAAACTGCTAAAGTAGGAAATAATAAGATGAATTTTATATTTCATAAAGGATTCTTATTAAATAATAGTTTTATCTGTATTTATTATTTTCATTTTAAAAAAAGTTTTTGTATAAAGGTAAAGGTGTTATTTCATAATTATTAAAAAATAACTTATGAGAATTTTAGATAATATTTAAAGAAAATATCTAGTGTTAAAATTAAATACTTTTTTATATAATTTAGCGTTGAACATGAAAAAAGTTAAATTTAGAAAGTATTAAAAAATAACCTTAATATTAAATATTAGTATATAAATAAATTAATTGCATCTATTTAACTCAATTCTTTTAATTGATTAATCAATAAGGTAACTGATGAATGAAATTACTTTTTGAAATTATAATAGAATTAGTAAACTAATTTAAAAAATTAGAAAAAATAAGAAAATAGGAAATGCTAGAAGGAAGAAACCGTTCTTCCATATTAGAAGTAATATAAATATAAAGATATATAGGTATAAAGAACGGACATGACATACGTTGTTTCTTTGTAAAGAGACGGCGACACGCATATTTATTTGTAATTATCGTGAGAAAACTAAACAATAGAAAAATAAAAAATGGTCACCGATCTAATTTAGTATTTATGTGAAAATAGATTTTGATCAAATTAAATTGATATTGCGTTCATTCATTATTTTTTTAGTGATTCATTAATTACTTTCATTAAACATGAATACAGAGTATCAAATGTTATCAGTTTGAATTTTGAAAGCATGGAGGCCTCTCGTTAATCAATATATATATATATATATATATATGTCCTATCCATTCAAGTGGGTAGAACTCTCTTATCCACTCTCTCAGGTAAAAATTCTTTGCGTCGGATGTGAACCGCATGGTCATCGGCATCGCCACGTACCGTCCCTTTCCTGGCTCTCTTCGCTTCACCTTCTCCTCCCCTTCGACCCTCATCCCACTTGGTCACCACTGTCGAGGTCAATGACGATGACAATGCCACAGGCTTGCCGGAAAACTGGAGAAGAGCCAAAGGAGGTTGAGGGTGATCTTGTGCGTGTGGACGGTGCTGTCGAGTTAGTGAATGCGGATGCTAGAATCGAGGAAAAAAGGCACGGGCTGGAGTGGGGGAGCAAATGACGTCTGTTGACACTGACGGAGAGGAAGTGACACAAGTCATCTGCATGCTCTCAACATGGGGGACCCATCATGTTGAGGACCGTCTGTGCCCATATGACAACCTTCTCTGTGTCCCAAGTCACCACCATAGACTAGTGATGATATCCGACCCTTCCTCTGCCCCGACCCCATCTCCGATCCGAGGGTAATTTAATCTTCCACCCTGACCCCTGCGGGGTCCCAAGCCCCGCGGGGACCCGATTCTCTAATTTTCTTACTAAAAAAAATAGAGAAATTACTTGAGTTCCCGCTGTATTGCTAGTAGACCACCGTCATCGTCTTCGTGGTTCCCCATTCACCTCGATGGGAAGGGTGATAGAAGGCAGCCGCGTCGCTCCCAATGCTAGCATCGGCCAGCCGCTGTCCCTCCTCATCTCTGTCTCGTTGAGCTCCAAGGCATACTCCAAGCTCCAAAGGAAGTCCCCAAACGTCAGCATGTCCACATCGTAATCTCCCAGACACCTCTCCGCCATCTCTGCAAACTTCCACAGGGATGGATGATCTTATCGACCTGCCCCCTCCCTCGCCATATCTACTTTGTTCCTCCTTTACGCGCTAGCCGGCATCACCTCCCACTCCTCTCTGCTCTCGCCTTTCCTCTTCCTCCTCCATCACACCGCCGCCTTGCACGTCATGGTCGCCTCCTCGTTCATGACGACCTTTCCACCCTCTTCGTTGGCGACAAAAATATGTTGCGAGCGCTGAGGCATGCTACCGCCCCTCCTCCATCAAGAGTTGTCGCCGCCCTTTTGGAGAGCACATCATTGTCACCCTTCTGCATTGCATGTCATCGTTGCCTCCATCACAACGGCCAAGACAAACGTCGCCGCCATCCTCCATTAGGGCTGCAAGCTAACTGAGTTTC
This sequence comes from Pontederia crassipes, assembly GCA_030549335.1. Taxonomy (NCBI): domain Eukaryota; kingdom Viridiplantae; phylum Streptophyta; class Magnoliopsida; order Commelinales; family Pontederiaceae; genus Pontederia; species Pontederia crassipes. The sequence continues at coordinate 43,836,703 of CM060195.1, forward strand.
GACAGAGCGAATCCGATAGTGCGCAAGTGTTGAGGATTTAGGGTTTGGGGAGGATTAGATTAGGAAGGAAGAAAATAGGGTTTGTGATCTTACATATATGATGGAGTGGATGATTGAGATGTAGTATATATGATTTGATGATTAAAATTTAAAATAAATTATATATACAATATTAAGATGCGAGGGTTCGAGGCCCTGTCGGGTGGGACAATAGCCCCCATATCCTCGAGAGATAGCGCAAGGGCAAAATTCTTCGAAGTTGAGGATTCCACGAAGGGCCCTACAAGGGGAAGAGGATAGTTGTCTAATTTGATAATTACCTATTTTTGTACTTTGTCTCAAGATATCTGATCTAAATCGAAGGTCAAGTGATCATATCTCCAAACGACGATCATCACATTATACCACAAGAACCTCGATATTGGACGATGCTAATTGTTGAGTTCATTGAATCAAAATAAATTACTAATCCTTAATCGTATGGATGTCAGATGTACATCGAACCAATAACTATGGAGATCAGATGTATATCGGATTAATAGCTATATTGTAATTTAACTTACATATGCAATGATCCTAAGAGCTTATGAAGTTATGAAATAGCAATAATTTTTTTTCTTAGGATTCCAATGTTAAATGATTTAGAAATATAAAAATTCCATAAGAAGGGATGAAATGTTGAAAATCATAATTGATGGTAAGTATAAAGACCCAAGATAGTATCAAAGTGTGATCAATTATTTCTATTTAACTACAATTATTGTAGGTTGGGGATAGGTTAAAGATAAAGATAAAAGAAAAGATAGTAAGTACATATGATGCTGAAAATTCTAATTGAACGAAATTTCAGAAGAGTAAATATAATTGTTTGCTCATTAGGTTCAAATATAATCATAATAAGTATGTTCACTAACACTCCTTTTATGGAGGTTATTGACCCAAACACTTATATTGTTACAAAAAAAATTAGGTGAATAAGAGAACTATCCAAATTTTGGGAGGACATGCTGAGAGCATATATACACGATTGGGATTGTAGCTAGAATAATCATTTGATCGAATTTTCTTATGATAACGGTCACCATTCAATTATTTTAGGACACCATTCGATTGTACTGGCGACCTTGTTGTTCACCCACTCAATTGGGTGAAATAGGCAAAGAGAAGATCTAAGAAGGTTGAACTGATAAGAAAATATTGAAAGCAGAAGAGCTATGCACGATGACATACGAGAGCAGATCGTTAATGTCGGTGAACATATGCTACTGAAAGTTTCTTATATGAAAGAGGTAATGCAGATAGGTAAGCAATGAACGATTAGTCCTCCACTATGATGGACCATATGTATGTATATATATATATATATATATATAATTCGGCAAGGCTACATATAGGTTGACACTACCTTCTTCTTATGGGCCAGTACATAACGTGTTTCACATTCTCACACTAAGTTCCAACATAGTGATGCCAATGTTATCTAGGTGAAGGAGTCCGACTTAGTCGCAAATCTCACAATTGCCAAGTATCTAACGCATATCTTGGATCGCAAGGTACAACGCTGGAAGAACGAGAATGTACTCATGATCAGAATAGCTATCACGGTAAGGAGATGATGTAGGAATTCGAGTAAAAAATGCGATAAGAGTTTCTGCATCTTTTCGTTAAGCCCTCTATCTCTTACAAAATTCGAGGACGATTTTTTTAAAGGATGTTATAATGCAATACCCAGAAAAAAAACTAATAGCAGCACAACCAGTTGGGATGATAAATTCCATTAATTCCTATTATGCTGGAGGGGAATTTGAATAATGGGAGTTATGGGGAAATAAACATCAGATTCTTTCCTATCTCCTTCCACGAAATAGAAAGTGACCCTTTCTCCTATTGATTGTTCATGCACGACCATTTTAGAGGAGAAGCGCATCCTATCTTTCTTCTCTAGTAAGGAGTAACTAGACATTTTCCTTTCCTTACTCAACTCCTCATTGGCTACGACTTCCCTTCACGTCCTTGGTGGTCTTGGTCATTGTGGCGACCGACCAGAGGAAGAGCCACAACAACAGGATCAATGAAGAAGAGTGCATCAACATTGATCCAGACGAACCAACAAGGGCAAACGCGAACCAAGTGGGTGATCGATCTAGAAATCACCTTGCATATTCCTTTAGAATAGATCTGAATCTGTGATATGAACTGTTCAAGATTGATTCATGTTTAAGATGTAGAATGACCATGCACGTTAAGAATGATCGATTGAACTTGTTGTTTTGTGTGATTGATTGATTTCCCCCTTGCCTTATCATGTTAGCCATCATCCTGTTATTCATTGTATGTTGTGTCTACTCTGTTATGATATTTCTATTTGATTAGTGTCTAGATCTCTCGTAATGTATTATCATCATTAATCATGCCATTGCACGAATGCTCCCGGACCATGTTTGATGCGCATGATTTCCCTATATCGATTTAGATGTTAGTATAGAAGGGATAAACCCTTGGCATTATGTTTTAATCATAAACCTGGCCCGGATCAATATGAACCCGTCTCGGGTTCATACAAGATCTGACCGGGCTATGTGACCGCTCAACCTGTGTTCCTAAAACTCGGCCCCAGTTCACCCTGAACTCGACTCGAGTTAGCGGACAAAGAAGTGGCTGACCTCTCGACATTTTTTCATTCGACTCGGGTTCCACTGAACTCGGCCCGGGTTTGTCTCTTGTCGACCTTGACATCATGCGACGCACTCCATGAATCTGGTCTCGACGAGTTTCACACTCGGCCCGATTTCCAGCTATGAATCCGACCTAGGTTTTTTTGGTACTCAGCACGGGTTATGACATTCGAGACTCATTTTTTGTGACTTTTTGCTGATTTCTGAATCTGATTTGAACCTTATGATGAATACTTTTCTAGAGTAGAAAAGTTCAGCAAGTATACCGATCACATAAGTAGTAAAAAGATATCGACCCCATGATGACTTTTATCTCTCACTCTTACTAGATGACAATTATTGTAGAGAAATGAATTAAGAAGATAATCAGAAAGAAAACAAGGAGCGGATCCAAGAAAAGGAAATACCAATTAGAAGAAATGTTGGTTTTACTAAGCATTCCTTCACTGTTAATCGAGTAAGAAAATCACATTTGATGGAAATAATATAAATTAGGACTTTAACCAGATGTCCTATCTGTTTATCAATTAAATATTTGAAGAAAGTTTAACAAAATCGTTCACCAAATATTTAAGGATTAAAACATAAATGATTGATTCATCTCAAAGACTCCTCAACCGAGTAAGTCTAAGTCCACACCCCACTAAATCTCACAGAGTAGACAGGGAGAGATACAAGATGTTCAAGAATAAATTTGATTCAAACAGAACATTCATATTCAGAAAATAATCTTTCATCAAAATAACAGTGGGGTTCAACAACGTAAAACCAACAAAGGAAGTTTACTCCATTGCTGAAGAATTAAACATTATAAAGCCGAAATTCAGAGTACAAAGGAGGAGCAAGAAAATAAAACTCTAAGATTTGACTCTAGACAAAGTAGCTACAGACTATCTGAATGGATGATTTCCTTCCCTGCTGCCCCCTTTGGTGTGGAAGTGGAAGTCCTTTTATAATCACCAATTGGTGTCAAAATGGACCGTGTCACTCATGACACGGGCCGTGTTCTCTTTGTTATAACGCGGTCTGTGTCAACTCGAAATGGACCGTTTCAATCAGCACGTGACAAAAATTTCCCCGACCGTGTTGGTGGTGATGCGACATACTGAAAAACGGCCCATGTCAAAGTAACACAGTCCGTTTTTTTCTCCTGCACAGCGAACACCGTGAAAATCACCAAATAATTAAGAAGAATAATATTCTATAAGAAAAATAAAATAATTGATGCATGATCATTCAATTTTCAACTTCTTAATGTGTTAAAATATACAAAATTGAGCATGCATCACAATCCCCAAGTTTGAATATTTACTTGTCCTCAAGTAAGATTCAAGATAAGATATGATCTTCATCAAATTACTAATACTTTTCTCTTCTCATTGTTTATTTTTTTTCAATTATTGCCAGAGTACCTCTTCTCTTGCCAAATAATTCCTGCTTCAAAGAATATATGATGCTAAGACCTTTTTAAATCAATGAACAATTAGTCTCAACTAAAAAAACAAGAAGTCTAAATTTTGAATAAATATTAAATGAGCTTTTTGTTTTCTCAATCTCTCTTTTTTTTTTGTTTCCTCCATCTTGCTCAAAGTGGTTTACGTAACAGGTTTTCGATCGACGGATTCCAGACCAGTTAGTCTTAGGTCGTCAGACAAGAATCCCCAATGGATCTAATGGCCCGAACACACTAAGATGCCAGAGATAAACATTTTATTCAACTTCTTTTTAGAAGTTATATTTTTTTCCGCTCAATATATTTATTCAATAAAAAGACTGCTTTTGAAAAATTTAGAAGAGACTAATAGATAAAGATCATCAAAGCAAAATAATTCGAATCAGCTCCAACTTCTTATCCAAAAACCCAATACTAAGGCGATAAATAAAAAAAAGAAAACTTTTGATAAAGAATTTCAAAAGCGACGAGATGTTCTTGAAATTGTTGATTAAGAACAAGGAAATATGGAAAACTCTGTAAATAGTGATGAGCGAGATATCTTTCTCATAATTTTGAAAAATAGATAATTATCTTGATGCAAGAAACATGAAATGCATGCGCAACCCCCGAACTTGAAAGAAACACTGTCTCATTGTTCAACCAGTCGGACGAGTTTGCGTACATCAAAAGATCAGAAGGCGATGGTGGAGGTGGAAAGGTGCTATCAACTGGATTTGGAGGAATATCTTGATCAAAAGATCAAAAGGACATAACAAAAGATCAGAAGTGAAAGACACAACCCTACTAATCAAACTCTGATGGTGGAGGTGGAAAGGTGCTATCAACTGGATTTGGAGGAATATGTTAGTGGCGGACTATCTGATGAACATCTCGATCGATCCTGGCGACATCCTCTATAAGGCGATGAAGTAATGCTCTATCCTCTTGGGCTGTAACCTGCATACGATTCAATTGATCCATGACTAATAAATGATACCGTGTCTGATCAGTTCGGATAGCATCTATTTGTGTCTGCCATGGATAAAAGTCAAAAGTAGCAGAAGGAGGAGCTGATGTAGGAGGCTGTGGGTAAACTGTCTAAGTTGTCTATGGGAACTGTGAAGGTCCTGCACCGTCTTGTGATGGGTGGGGTACTGACTCGTCCTCAAGTGATTCCTCAGCATCAAGTGGAATGGCTAAAGGTGGAAAGTATAACTAATTAGCCCTGTCAAAAGGTGTAATTCTAGCCCGATTTGCACATGAGATCTTATCAATTCTGCCTCTAAAAGTAAAGAAGAATATGTTATTCCTCACTGTGATTAGTCTCATATGTACTGCCTTGCTTCGATCCAAAAATGAAGCATTTTTTACCACATTGCATTCTAAGTATAAATTAAAGTGAAGTGCAATGGGTGTGATCAAACCTCCTATGACAATGCGCCCTTTCTTCTTCCTGGAATGTTTTTCAAAGTTGTGAGCCAAATATGCTCCAACATTGATCTGCACATTTTCCACCATAGCCCATAAAAAGAGAAGTTATGTTTCATTAACAGATCCTTCACTGTCTCCTCGTCCACAAATAGTGTTAGATAAAATGTGATGCACATAACGAAACACTGGATTCTGAATCTGATTGGCTTTAGTACGAGCTAAATTAAGAGTAGTCTCACTAGTGATAGCAAACCAGAAAGATGTGGCATCAAAAGCTGAGGTGTCAGGGGTGTTCTCAATTACTGACAAACTATAAAATTCACAGAACTCGGACATACCAATGGTGTAGTCATCATTGTACATCCTGAAAAATATTTGCTCTGGCGCTTCTCTTGCAAAGTTTGTGTGTGTCATCTGAAATGAACTTATAAATTCCAAAGCCACTCGATCATATGTTGGCCAATTTTTCAGTATGAACTCTGCCATCCCTATGCGTCCAAAAAGAATCAAAATATCATTAGTAATATTAGTGTCATGCATGAAACAAGGGCAAACAAATTTGGTGGCCGCTGATTCCATTCGACGAAGCCTCATTAAAGCGCGGGCTTGATCCCCATCTCTGTAATCAACGTATGGGGGCCTCGGTATCATAGTTGGCTCAGGGGCGTCCAAACCGACCTCCTCAAAATCCATGGAGACTGTGCGTGGTGCTGCCATGAGAAGAAAAAAAATGGACTGTTTCAAAGTAAAATGGCATGTTTGTGATAATAAGCAACACGAACCGTGTTGTGGAGAAACGGTCCGTGTTATTTGAAGAACACGGTCGGTGTTGCAGAAACACGGTCCATTTTTCTGCAAATTCGTCGTCGGAGTTTTTGAGAGAAGTCGATGTCGTTCTCGGCGGTGGACTGTGGTCGTCGTGAATGTGGTCAAAGAAGCCGGCAAAGATGCGCCGCACAAGAAGCCGGCGGTGAGGTTACTCAGTGCAGACGGCGGCGGGCTTGAGAACGGTGGCGGTCGTGCATACGGCGAACTTGCAGTCGGCTGTGAACTTTCCGACGGCGGCGGACTTGCCGACGGCGATGGAGAAGAGGACGAAGACGGTTCGGTAGTGCGGCTGGTGGTGACGCCGGTGGTGGTGTGGTTCGGCGACGAGCGCGGCTGGTGGCAGACGGTGAAGGTGGCGGACTGTGACGGCGGCAAGCGCGGATGTTGACGGCGATGGAGAAGATGATCGGAGATGGGTGTGGGGACGATCCGACGCGGGGCATCTTATAGAGACTCGGGCCGTGTTGTAAATGCAGGTAGGTGGCGGGTTCGCATATCCCAGTGCAACACGGACCGTTTTCATGTCAAACGGTCCGTGTTTGACTTCTTCATTATGATTTCGAGGAGCATCACGGCTCGTGTTGTACAAACGCGGGCCGTGTTGCTGAATGCTTGACAACTGTTTCGCACTTTTGCATGTGCATTACACGGCTCATGTTTGTGAAAATACGGTCCGTGTTATTTCCAAAATCTGCACAATCAAGCAACTTTGTTAGTAAATGGGGGACACGGCTCTGGGCCGTGTAAAAAAAAATATAGCTATATATATATTTATTGATTTTTTTCAAAAAATAAAAATTATACAGAATAGTTCTGATTTATAGTCTTCAACTTGACTTAGTCATACTCATGGATCAGCAAGGATAATGAAATCAACTTCCTCGTGATGAACATCACCTATATAGTTTTTAAGACATTGTCCATTGACTTTGAATTGATGCTTTTTGCCCATGGTGCAAATTTCAATAACTCCAAAAGGTGATGAGGAGACTATAAGAAAGGGGCCCGTCCATCTGGATTTAAGTTTACCTAGAAAAAGTCTAAGTCTACTGTCATATAAAAGAACTTGTTGACCAGGTTGAAAACTCCTAGTTTGTATGTGTTGATCATGCCAATTTTTTGTACGCTCCTTATATATTTTGTTGTTTTCATAAGCATTACTTCGAAGTTCTTCCAGTTTATTCAGCTTGAGTAGCCTTTCCTTTCCTGTTTCTGTAAGCTCAAAATTAAGAAATTTAGTAGCCCAATAAGCTTTATGCTATAGTTTAACAGGTAAATGACATGCCTTACCAAACACAAGTCGATATGACGACATTCCAATAGGAGTTTTAAAAGCAGTACGATAGGCCCACAAAGCATCATCTAATTTAACAGACCAATCCTTTCTAGAGAAATTCACATTTTTTTCCAAAATGAATTTTATTTCCCTATTAGATATCTCAACTTGACCGCATGTTTGCGCGTGATATGGAGTGCTGAGTTTATATGTAACTCCAAATTTTGTCAAAAGTCCTGCAAATAATTTATTACAAAAATGGATGCCATTATCACTTATTATAATTCTAAGTGTGCCAAATCTAGTAAAAATATTCTTTTTTAAAAAACTTGACCACCACCTTTGCATCATTAGTAGGAGAGGCAATCGCCTCTACCCACTTAGATACATAATCTACAGCAACCAAAATGTACTCATTATTAAATAACTTAAGGAAGGGTCCCATAAAATCAATTTCCCAAACATAAAAAATATCACAATATAGCATACTATTTTGGAGCATTTCATGAAGTTTCGATATGTTACCCATCTTTTGACATTGATTACACGACTTACAAAAAATTTGAGCATCTATAAAAATAGTGGGCCAATAAAATCCACTTTCCAAGATTTTTGCAGCTGTCCGATTGGGACCGAAGTGGCCTCCAGCTTCCTTTGTGTGGCAATGTGTAAGAATGCTATTGAATTCAGATTCAGGGACGCACTGTTTGATTACTTGATCTGCACAAATCTTAAAAAGATATGGATCTTTCCACAAGTAGTGTTTCACATCTGAAAAGAATTTTTTTCTTTTGTTGTAATGTCCATCCTGTAGGGAGCCAATTTCCTGCAAGAAAATTTACAAAATCAGCAAACCAAGGTGACTTCTCAATTTTTTTGCTTTATCATGAGAATTAATATAAAAGATTTTCTCATCCGGAAATTCTTCAAGTATATCGGTTTCCTCAATTGGAGAAACTTCCAAACGAGATAAATGATCAGCTACGACGTTCTCGGTCCCCTTGTTATCTTTAACCTCTACGTCAAATTCTTGTAAAAGAAGAATCCACCTGAGTAGTCGAGGTTTGGCTTCTTTTTTTGTCATGAGATGTTTTATAGCTGCATGATCAGTGTAGACAACAACTTGTGAACAGATTAAATAAGATCAAAATTTATCAAAAGCAAAAATAATAGCTAGAAACTCTTTTTTCGTTGTGGCATAATTCATTTGAGTTGGAGCTAGAGTTCGGCTAAAATAGTAGATGACTCGAAAAATTTTGTCCCGCCTTTGCCCTAATACAGAACCGATGGTTCCATCACTAGCGTCGCACATGAGTTCGAACGGAAGACTCCAATCAGGGGCTATAACAATGGGAGCAGATGTAAGTTTCTCTTTTAATGTAGTAAAAGTAAATATGCAATCAAAATTGAAAAGAAACTTAGTGTCCTTGACGAGAAGATTGGTGAGTGGTTTGGCTATCTTGGAAAAATCCTTGATAAATCTTCTATAAAATCCAGCATTACCCAAAAAATTCCGGACAGCTTTTACAGAAGTGGGCGGAGGTAGATTTGCGATTACATCCACCTTGGCCTTGTCTACTTCAATTCCTTTATCGGAAATCTTATGCCCAAAGACAATGTCTTCCTTCACCATGAAGTGGTATTTTTCCCAGTTTAGTACCAAATTTGTTTCTTCACAACGCTGTAAAACTGAGGTTAAATTTTTAAGGCAATTGTCAAATGAATCACCAAATAAAGTAAAATCGTCCATAAAGATTTCAAGAATCTTTTCATTCATATAAGCAAATATTGCCATCATGCATCTTCGAAATGTTGTCGGTGCGTTGCAGAGTCCAAAGGGCATCCTTCGATAGGCAAAAGTTCCGTACAGGTAGGTAAAGATTATTTTCTCCTGATCTTGAGGCGCCACAACAATCTGATTGTATCCGGAATAACCATCTAGAAAATAATAAAAACTATGTCATGCTATTCGTTCCAACGTTTGATCCATAAATGGTAGAGGAAAGTGATCCTTGCGTGTTGCTTCGTTGAGTATGCGATAGTCGATACACACACGCCAACCTGTAACTGTCCTGCTAGGTACCGGCTCATTTTCCTTATTAGTAATTACAGTGATGCCCCTTTTTTTGGTACTACTTGTACGGGGCTAATCCAAGGACTATCAGAGATAGGGTAAATGATATCTGCATCGAGAAGTTTGATTACTTCTTTCTTAACTACCTCTTTCAGAGTTGGGTTTAACTTACGCTGAAATTGGGTGCTTGGTTTACTTTTCTTTTCTATCAAAATCTTATACATACATATTGATGGTGATATTCTCTTGATATCATTGATAGACCAAGCAATAGTTTTTTTGTGTTTCCTGAGAAACTGTAAAAGTTTGCTTTCCATTATGTCAGTCAATTCAGAGGAAATGATCACATGAAATAATTTTTTTTAGAAAAGCATATTTGAGATGAGTAGGCAAGCTCTTGAGTTCTGGGTTTGGTGGTGGAGAAGGTATGTCTATCTTCTCTAAGACGGATTCCTTGAAAGGGATTGACTCTTTTTCATCTACGTCAATTCCGTCTTCAGTGTTATCCATTGATTCTTCAATGATTGTGTAAGGATCCATTATCACTTCTGGTACTACCTGTTCAAATTCGTCAGAAAATATCATCTTCAAAAGTATCAATAGAATAACAAGATGATAAATCTAAAGGTCGTTTGAGAGCATCAGAAATATTAAAACACAGTTCTTCATTCTCCACTTTTAAAGTGAGATGTCCCTTTTTGACATCTATTAACGTGTTGCCGGTAGCGATAAATGGTCTGCCTAAGATGATAAGTGCTTAGGCTTCTGAATCCATATCCATGATGATGAAATCTGCTAGGAATGTAAATTTATCAACTTTGACAATAACATCTTCTAAGAAGCCCTTAGGCTTTTTAATTGATCGATCAGCGAATTGAAGCATCACCGAAGTATCCTTAAGCTCGCTATAACCTAATTTTTGAAAAATGGAATACGGCATTAAATTAATACTAGCACCCAAGTCACATAGTGCCTGGAAAAAAAAATTTCCAATTGTGCAGGGGATAGTAAAACTCCCTAGATCATTTTCTTTTGTCGGCAAATCTCTTTTGCAGACGGAATTTGAGTTGTTAATTTGATCAAGTCCGTTTCCTCAATTTTCCGTTTGTTTGAGAGTACATCCTTCATGAATTTGACATATACGGGCATTTGTTTAAGCGCTTCATGAAATGGGATGTTAATATGAATCTGCTTAAAAATTTCCAAAAAATGAGAGAATTGTTTATCTAATTGTTCCTGTCGATATTTTTGAGGATATGGCATGTTTCCAGATTTTTCAAGAATCTGGTGTTTTGTAACCTCCTTTTTGGCTGATGATGTAGGCGGTTGGTTTGAAGATGGTTGATCTAGGGTCGAAGTAGGTATTGGTTCTGGTAACTCCTTACCACTTCTCAATTTGACTGCTTTCGCTTCTTCCCTCGGATTTTTTTCTGTATTGCTAGGAAGAGAACCTGGTTGTCTACCTACAATCATATTAGCTAATTGTCCCACTTGATTTTCTATATTGCGAATTGAGGCTTCTTGATTTGCAAATTTTGTATCCACTGTTTGGATAAACTTAGCCAATACATCTTCCAAGTTGGATTTTGGTTCGGCTTGAGGTTTGTCATCGTTGCGCGGTTGAAATCCTGAAGGTGGAGCACCTTGATGGTGTACCCAAGAGTAGTTGGGTTGATTTCTCAATCCAAATCCATAGGCGCCATAATTGCCCCCTTGATTATTCCTGAAATTCTTATTCGATACATAATTAGCATTTTCAAAAAAAGTGGAAGAGGAAGGGTTAGAGTTTGAGACCATTGAGCATTTATAAGTAGAGTGCCCTTCAGTACAAAATTCACAAGTTTGTTGTATGACTTTAACAGGGGCTTTTTCATTGATGCGACTCATCAATGTCTCAATTTTTTGATTCATGGCTTCTATTTGTGGCATAAGTTGAGTGTTGTCATCTATCTGATAGACACTTGTCTTTTGTGGTGGTTCTCTGTTTCTGTTATTTTGTCAATGATTCATAGCAAGATTTTCAATAATATTATAAATCTCTTCAGGAGATTTATCATTCATGGAACTTCCTGCAGAAGTGTCAATCTTATCTCATACGGTGAAAGTAGCACCATTATAAAAAAATTGAATTTGTTCATGAAGTGGTACATTATAAGGAACATGAGATACAAGTTCCTTAAACCTTTCCCATGCTTCATGTATGGTTTCTGAGCCTTGTTGATAGAATGCTTTGATATTAGAGATTAGTCGAGCTGCTTTCTGGGGCGGACAATATTTGTTGATGAATTTTTGCCGCATCTCTCTCCAGTCTGTGATTGTTCCTTCGGGTAGAGTATGGAGCCAAGTGGCTGCTTTCCCTCTCAAAGAGAAAGGAAAGAGTCTCAACTTAACTGCATCATCAGAAACATTATGAAATTTAAAAGTAGAACATAATTGAAGAAATTTCCTAACATGCCCAAAAGGATCTTCATCTTGATTTTCACTAAATTGGTAATTTTGCACCATTTGAAGGGTGTCATGTTGTATCTGGAAATTGGTGTTGATGTCTGGAAGAGTAATGCTCCATGGGTCATGATTCATCTGACCAATAGTGTAATCCCTCATCGTCCGATAATTTGGATTTGGAATTTGATTTCCTGATTGTTATTGTTGTTGATTTTCCGCCATCTCTTTGATCCTTATAAATTTTCTTCGCTGTTTAGCAAATTTTTCTATTTCAGGATTGAAGAGAAGTGGTTCTTTCGAGCTTCTGGTGTTGCGTTTCTTTATTGTTTTATTCGAGGATTCCAGAGCGCAATTAAATCAAGAATAGTTTGAAATAATTATTGACAAAATCAGATGGCTCAAAAAGATTTTTTTTCGAAATAAAGAACAAAACACGGACCGTGTTCGTGAGCTCGACTATAAAATACGGGCTGTGTATTGTGAACGCGGACCGTGTATTGTGAACGCGGACCGTGTTTAAGTACGTGGAGAAAATAAAATGCGGGCCATTTTTCAGGAAACGCGGACCGTTTCCTAATGACACGGTCAATTTCCTGAATAGAAGTCCGTTTTGATTGTGCAGGATGATAAAAAAAATAGTAATATGTAGTAAGAAAAAGATAGAAAAAGTCTCCGGCAACGGCGCCAAAACTTTGATGAATACTTTTCTATAGAGTAGAAAAGTTCGGCAAGTATACCGATCGCACAAGTAGTAAAAAGATATCGATCCCACGAGGACTTTTATCTCTCACTCTTACTAGATGACAATTCTTGTAGAGAAATGAATTAAGAAGATAATCAGAAAGAAAACAAGGAGCAGATCCAAGAAAAGGAAATACTAATTAGAAGAAATGTTGGTTTTACTAAGCATTCCTCCACTGTTAATCAAGTAAGAAAATCATATTTGATGGAAATAATATAAATTAGGACTCTAACCAGATGTCATATCTGTTTATCAATTAAATATTTGAAGAAAGTTTAACCAAATCGTTCTCCAAATATTTAAGGATTAAAACATAGATGATTGATTCATCTCAAAAACTCCTCAACCGAGTAAGTCTAAGCACGGTTGTAAGACCCGGCCCGGCCCGGCCGGTCGGACCGGTCGGACCGATGTCCGGGCACTAAAACGGCCCTCGTGTCACTTCTACCCACTAATTGCACGCCCTGAGCGGGCGTGGCCACGCGCGTGAGGAGGCGAGCGTGGCCGGGGCGATTCCTACTCCTAGTAGGAATAGGAGTCGTCCAACACTCCGAAGGTCCAACGAGGAGGGAGGAGCTTCTGGAGGTGAAGACTTGGACTCTTATCGTGAGTAGGAGGACGAGCGCATGGAGAAGTGCAGGATCGGAAGGATTCCTACTTCTAGTAGGAATAGGAATTCGGACCTCTCCTAGGTCGAGTAGGACTTGGGCGCGGATGGAGCTTCCTTCTGGATCGAGGGTCACTTGGAGATGAAGTCCTAATTATAAAAGGACTGAAAATGGGGAGAGGCCACAGGAAAATAGTCCTAGTCCTAGTAGGACTAGGACTTGTCCCGACGGGCGCATCTGGGGCGCGCCCCGGACATGACAGGGCGCCAGGAGGGCGGCCTGACCAGTTTACCTTCAAGATGGACTTTGAAGGAGTGCTGGCCGAATTCTTCTAGGACCCCAAGGTTGCTGGATTTCTACTCCTAATCCAAGGAGGTTTTTCTAGAGAAGGGCTTGCATGCCTAATAGGATTAGGTCCTTAACTTAGACTATGAGTTGTTTCTCTTGGGCACTATAAAAGGACATGTAATCAAGGCTTGTAAGATCATCCTGGACAATCTGAGATTGCTCAATAATATTCTCTAGTTTTCCTCTAAACTCTTAGCCTCCCTCTCTTCTTCCTGGGTGGGTGTTTCGTTGTGCATCCGGGGCGTGTACGGCCGGGGTCCAAGGCACGTCCAAATGAGGGCTGATCGGCGACCGAGCAGGGTTCGTCGAGCTGCACGTCTGGTGTTTCGTATCCGAAGCGTAAGGGCGTGACCACGTGGTATCAGAGCTTAGATTCCAACTATGTCAGGAGAAAAAAGGTGCTTCCAGCATATGCCGTTCGATGGAAGCTGAAGACACGACCCGGGGTCGAGTCCAAGGTGCGGATGGTGGGGAAAAGAAAAAAAATACGCGAGCAAAGTCCAGAGATCCCGGCAACCATATTGAGAAAAATATGGAAGCGCTGGAACGAAGTCTTCAGGAAACGGACGCGGCGGTCCGTATCTTGGAAGCCGCGGCAGGAGAACACAGCTTGGCACTGGAGCAAGGAGGAGCCTTACACCAGGAGCTGTCCAGCCGCGTTGCAGCCATAGAAGAGGCTATGGATGCAAGGTGAAAGGCCTTCGAGACAGATTTGTTGCTGCTCAAAGGTCTTCTCTTCGATGCAGGAGGGCTGCGATCGAAGACCCCGATGCCTAATTTCTTGGGATCGGAACCGAAGAAATATGATGGTGCGCGAGAGGCGACGATCATCGATGATTTTCTTTGGTGTCTTGAAAAGGGTTTCAAGACGAGTAAGATCGTGGTTAAGAAGGACCAGATCGACATGGCCGTGCGCTACCTGGTGGATGGTGCGCTCTTGTGGTGGCGTCGGATGGAGGAAGGAGACGAGACTCCGATAGAGTCTTGGGCAGACTTTAAGGTGGAGTTGAAGAAGCAATTCTACCCCGGCAATGCACAAGAAGTGGCTATGAACAAGCTGACCTCTCTCAAGCAAACGGGTTCCGTGAAGGAATATATCGAAAAGTTCTAACCGCTTATGTTGGAGATGTCCGAGAGCATGGAGGAGTCGACATGGTTGTTCTTCTTCCTGAGGGGGTTGAAACCATGGGCGGCTCAGGAGTTGAGACGTCAGAAGATAACGACCATGAACGGAGCATTGGTCGCTGCTGAAGCTTTGGTGGAGTTTTCAGCAAACCGAGATCCTAGCGCGGGTGCTAAGGATCGGGGCAAGTTCAGGAAGGACGGAGCCCGATCAGGTGGCAAGAAGAACGATAAGCAAGAGATGAAGGCGACGGCATCGAAGGAAGATGCCAAGAAGATGGTCAGATGCTTCCTCTGTGGAGGGCTGCACTACGCGAGGGAGTGCGACACGAAGAAGGGGCTCTCGACCATGGCATCTACCGTGGACACCTAGCAAGGCGCTGCACACATGGGGTCTATAATGGCGCTGACGACTGCTGCCGCAATGCTCCCGACGAAGGAAGTGAAGAAGACCGCGAAGGGCCTGATGTTCGTGGAGGTCGCAGTGAATGGCCACACTTCGACCGCTCTGGTTGATACTGGAGCCACGCACAACTTCATGGATTCAAGGGAAGCGGCATGACTTGGCATACGGTATGTCAAGGAGCCAGGTCTAATCAAGACCGTGAAGGCGGCCTCCCAGCCAATCCTTGGTACGGCCAAGGATATTCACGCGAAGGTGGGGGAGTGGGAAGGAGCGATCACCATGACGATCGTCAACATGGATGACCATCGGTTCGTCCTGGGCATGGAGTTCATGGATGCGTTCCGTGAGGTGAGACTTTCCCAAGAGGGGATTCGTTTTCTATCTCAGGAAGCTTCGCATGAAGTTGCCACGACGAGGGCCAGCGTGAAGTCCAAGATGCTTTCAGCGATGCAACTTGATAAGGGCATACGTCGGAAAGATGTCACCTACTTGGCTGCCTTGAAGCTCAACGAGATCGGGCTCAAAGTTCAAGGCGTCCCAGAGGAAATGGAAAGGCTTCTGGAGCAGTACAAGGATGTAATGCCACCAGAGCTGCCGAGCAGACTTCCTCCTCGCCGAGATATCGATCACGCCATCGACTTGGTGCCAGGTGCGAAGCCTCCGGCTATGGGGCCGTATCGCATGGCACCTCCGGAGCTGGAGGAGCTTCGAAAACAACTGAACGAGTTGCTGAAAGCTGGGTTCATCAGGCCCTCGAAGACACCCTATGGGGTGCCGGTCCTATTTCAAAGGAAGCAGGATGGGTCGATGCGGATGTGCATCGACTACAGGGCACTCAACAAGATCACCGTGCGAAACAAGTACCCGATCCCGCTGATCAGAGATCTCTTCGACCGACTCGGAAAAGCGAGGTTGTTCTCCAAGTTGGACTTGAGATTGGGGTACTGGCAGGTGAGGATTGCGGAAGGGGATGAAGACAAGACGACGTGTGTGACGCGGTACGGATCATACGAGTTCTTGGTGATGCCCTTCGGCCTCACGAATGCACCGGCGACCTTTTGTACGATGATGAACAAGATCTTTCACCCACTATTGTACAAGTGCGTGGTGGTGTACTTGGACGATATAGTGGTATACTTGGAGACGCTGGCAGAGCATGTGGAGCATCTCGGGGAGGTGTTCAGGCTGCTGCGTGAGAACGAGCTATTTGTCAAGTTGGAGAAATGCTCGTTCGCCCAACCGAAAGTGATGTTCCTTGGGCACCATATTAAAGCCGGGAAGATCAGCATGGATAAGGGGAAGTCCAAGCTATTCTCGACTGGGAGCCGCCAACGAACGTTCCGGAGATGCGATCGTTCTTGGGACTCGCCAACTACTACAGAAGGTTCATTGAGGGATACTCGCGACGGACTGCGCCCCTCACCGACCTTCTGAAGAAGAACGCGAAGTGGGTATGGTCAGAGAAATGCGTGGAGGCATTTGAAGGCCTGAAGAACGCAGTGGCGGAGGAGTCGTGATTGCGTCTACCCGACTACGGGAAGCCGTTTGAGGTGCAAACGGACGCTTCCGACTTCGCATTGGGTGGGGTCCTCATGCAAGAGGGACACCCAGTGGCCTTCGAGAGCCGGAAGCTCAACGAGGCCGAGCAACAATATCCGGTCCATGATAAGGAGATGACCGCGGTGGTGCACTGCTTGCGCACGTGGAGGCATTATCTTCTTGGGAGCGCATTCGTTGTGAAGACGGACAACGTAGCAACATCTTACTTTCAGAATCAGAAGGAGTTGAGCCCGAAGCAGGCACGATGGCCGGACTTCTTGGCGGAGTTCGATTACGTCTTGGAATACAAGATGGGGCAGACCAACGTGGTGGCCGATGCCCTAAGTCGCAAGGCGCAGCTTTCGACGATAAGCGCTATTCGCATGGACTTCAAGGATCACATCCAGGAGGGATTAAAGCAGGATCCTAAGGCTCTGGAGATGCTTCGACTTGTCGAGGAGGGCAAGTCACGACGATTATGGATAGAAGATGGGATGTTGTTCACAGTGGGACGTCGATTGTATGTACCACGATGGGAGGGTCTTCGACGGTAGATATTGAAGGACTATCATGACTCGAAGTGGGCGGGCCACCCGGGAGCTGCTCGTACCTTGGCGTTGGTTGAGGACTCCTACTTCTGGTCTTAGATGACAGAGGATGTCGAGGCATATGTGAGGACATGTCTCAAGTGTCAGCAGGACAAACTTGAGCAGAAGAAGCCGGCAGGGTTGCTGGAACCCTTGCCAGTACCGGAGCATCCATTGCAGATGGTGACCATGGACTTTATCTCAGCCTTGCCTAAATCTGGGGGAGCGGGATCGATCGTGGTGGTGATCGACAAGTTTTCAAAGTATGGAACCTTCATCCCGGCTCCAAAGCATTGCTCGGCGGAAGAGGTCGCCCGCTTGTTTGTCAAGCATGTAGTAAAATATTGGGGCGTACCTGAGATCATCGTCAGTGACCGTGATCCGAGGTTCACGGGGCACTTCTGGAGGGAGCTCTTTCGGCTCCTGGGGACGGAGCTGCGCTTCTCGACAGCTTTCCACCCCCAGACGGATGGCCAAATGGAGCGGGCCAACCATCGTCTGGAAATCTACCTGAGGCACTTTGTTGTAGCCAATCAGGAGGATTGAGCCAAGCTCTTGGACGTTGCACAATTTTCGTACAACACGCAGAAGAGCGAGGCGACGCAACAAAGCTCATTCGAGATCGTCACTGGGAGACAGCCAGTGACACCTGCAGGGCTAGCGGCCAGGTACGCGGGGAAGTGTCCGGCGGCGTATCATGTGGCGTGTGGTTGGCAGGACAACCTCGAGGCGTCGAGGGCTATCTTGGACAAAGCGGTGCGCAAAATGGAAAAGTTCGCTGATCAGAAGCGGAGGCATGTCGAGTTCCAGGTGGGAGACAGGGTTCTTGTGAAGTTACGAACGCGTCAGTTCAAATCACTTAGGAACCTGCACCAAGGGTTGTTGAGAAGGTACGAGGGTCCCTTCGTCATCACCAAGCGAGTAGGCACGGTGGTCTACAAGCTGGATCTTCCCAAAGAACTGCGACAGATCCATTCAGTGTTCCACGTGAGCATGCTGAAGAGATTCTACGGGGATGCAGAAGACTCTGGGCATGAAGTGGAGAAACGAGGATTGGTGAACGACATGAGCACACCGACAAGTTCAAGAGGCGCACCGGAGTTGCCGGGGACGGCAACAACTTCAGTGGAGGAGGATGTCACTTCTGCCCACTAAGGGCACGCCCCGAGCGGGCGTGGCCACGTGCGCGAGGAGGCGGGCGCGGCCGGGGCGATTCCTACTCCTAGTAGGAATAGGAGTCGTCCAACACTCCGAAGGTCCAACGAGGAGGGAGGAGCTTCTGGAGGTGAAGACTTGGACTCCTATCGTGAGTAGGAGGACGAGCGCGTGGAGAAATGCATGATCGGAAGGATTCCTACTCCTAGTAGGAATAGGAATTCGGACCTCTCCTAGGTCGAGTAGGACTTGGGCGCGGACGGAGCTTTCTTCTGGATCGAGGGTCACTTGGAGATGAAGTCCTAATCATAGGAGGACTGAAGATGGGGAGAGGTCATAGAAAAATAGTCCTAGGCCTAGTAGGACTAGGACTTGTCCCGACGGGCACACCTGGGGCGCGTCCCGGACATGGCAGGGCGCTAGGAGGGCGGCTTGACCAGTTTGCCTTCAAGATGGACTTTGAAGGAGTGCTGGCCGAATTCTTTTAGGACTCCAAGGTTGCTGGATTTCTACTCCTACTCCAAGGAGGTTTTTCTAGAGAAGGGCTTGCATGCCTAATAGGATTAGGTCCTTAACTTAGACTAGGAGTTGTTTCTCTTGGGCACTATAAAAGGACATGTAATCAAGGCTTGTAAGATCATCCTGGACAATATGAGATTGCTCAATAATATTCTCTAGTTTTCCTCTAAACTCTTAGCCTCCCTCTCTTCTTCCTGGGCGGGTGTTTCGTTGTGCATCCGGGGCGTGTACGGCCGGGGTCCAAGGCACGTCCAAATGAGGGCTGATCGGCGACCGAGCAGGGTTCGTCGAGCCGCACGTCTGGTGTTTCGTATCCGAAGCGTAAGGGCGTGACACGCGGGTCGTCCAAAACTCGGCCACGGAGTTGACCCGCTTTGACTCGGGTTCAATCGGCCGGCCCGACGGGTTTGGTCGACCCGGCCGGGTCAAATTGAAAAATATAAAATAATTAAAATGTATAAAAATTATTAAAATTTTTTAGAATATCATATATATATATATATATACTTGAAATTTATATTTCAATATTCTTCTTTATCACATATATAAAATTTCATTAATATCTTTATTTTTTATAATTACTCACAAGATTTTTTATTTAGAAAATATTTAATTGATGATTTAATTTATGGTTATTTTATTATATTATTGATCTGAATTATTTTATTATATTACATTATATTTTTGCTAAATAATATCTTACATATTAATAATATTATAATAGTCACTTGAACTTATTTTATTTTTTATTAATTTATATTATCCGGTTCGACCCGGTCCAATCGGTTCGACCTGACCCGTTAGACAATCTGGGTCGATGGCCGGGTCGGGTCTTACAACATTGAGTCTAAGTCCACACCCCACTAAATCTCACATAGTAGATAGGGGAGAGATACGAGATGTTCAAGAATAAATTTGATTATATTCATATTCAGAAAATAATCTTTCATCAAAATAATAGTGGGGTTCAACAACGTAAAATCAATAAAGAAATATTACTCCATTGCTGAAGAATTAAACATTATAAAGCCGAAATTCAGAGTACAAAGAAGGAGCAAGAAAATAAAACTCTAAGATGTGACTCTAGACAAAGTAGCTACAGACTATCTGAATGGATGATTTCCTTCCCTGCTGCCCTCATTAGTTTGGAAGTGGAAGTCCTTTTATAATCGTCGATCGGTGTCAAAACGGACCGTGTCACTCATGACACGGGCCGTGTTCTCTTTGTTACAACGTGGTCCTTGTCAACTCGAAATGGACCGTTTCAATCAGCACGTGACAGAAATTCCCCCGGCCGTATTGGTGGTGATGCGACATATTGAAAAATGGCCCATGTCAAAGTAACACGGTCCATTTTTCTTCTCATGCACAGCAAACACCGTGAAAATTAACAAATAATTAAGAAGAATAAAATTCTATAAGAAAAATAAGATAATTGATGCATAATCATTCAATTTTCAACTTCTTAATGTGTTAAAATATATAAAATTGAGCATGTATCACCTTACTTGTTCATGCTTATGCATATCACAATCTTTATTGAATTATCGATATATGATTTCATCTTGATCTAAGACAAGAACTTTCATGTTTGATTTGTTCCTATCATTGATCTATGGACACCTTGATTATATGAAGAACAACGAAACACAAGATGTTAAAGTGACTAATAAGACAAGATGAAATATAAGCACTGGGTCGTCAACCTATGCCAAGTGCCTCTATGATAAGGGTCACTCCTTAATTATGATTTGATCAAGACTGCACACAACTGTATTGTTTCGCTCGGCCATCCCATAAGTTAACACGAACCCATCCTATGATAACTAAAGGATAAGTGATTTAAAGACACCTCAAAGTTACATGATTACTAAACAAGTTATAAGATAATGAAGCATTGTCAAATAAGGAAGTATGAATATTGAATTAAGTTACTGATATCGCATGTTATCATGATTATCTAGCATGTTACTGATATCAAAATGTCATGACTATCAAGCAAGTTATTAATTTTAAGTTCATCATGTTTCATGAGATTATATCGTTCCATGTTATCTATTGATTCCCCTTTGCTCATGATATCTTTATGATGACTCTTATGATTATTTTTTTAGCAAATGTATGATCTAATCATTTTTCGATTTATTCTAATTGAATTATGTATTGTATATTATTATTGGCTCCCCACTAGGCTGTGAAGCTTGCGGAAGAATTGTTTCTCCTGTGTTTAATTTTTGTAGGGCCAAGTTAGTAATGGTATTGAATTGGTGTGTTATGACGAAATTCTGACAACAATAAAGTATATGAACGGAAGAACCTATTTATTTATTTTTTTCTTTTGTATTTATGAATTTTGATATAATCATTATGATATTCTTATTTTGAGGTAATGTAGCGACCATTTAATGTTCACATTTGTTTATCTTCTTTCGCATTTATAGTCATTGTCACATTTAATGTATATCGATGGAGATAGCGTGGAAAGGTCGATTTGAGCTAAACTACTCGAGTGCTAAACACGTTGTTTCAATACATGGTTCATGTTGCTTCGTTTTCCTGTGTGAAAATACCATGAGCTTATACTGTTATACAAATGCAGTTTTTTTTCACAATGAAATACGTATATATTGAGGTGTCAGACTTCCGCCAAAGGATTTAGACAACGTACTATATTATATATATACACACTATATATATATGCATTACTGGGTAGCCATAACTATAATAACAGGAGTCGCATGCCCATCATGATTGCTTTATAAGCCTCTTATAATGCGCTCAATTACCATCCTGCATTTTTGTTCACCACTAAAAGCCGGCAGGGATGATGTCCTCCACGTCCTACATCCTCCTCCTCGCATTGTGCATCTGCTCATTTTGCTTCTGGCCTGCGGTTGCGGCCTCCTTCTTCGTACGGCCGGATGAAGCAGCAATGCTCGCAAAGTTTGAGCAGTGGATGCTCCGCTATGGCCGAGTGTACAAGAACGTCGGCCAGAAGCTGCGCCGGTTCGAGACCTTTAAGAGGAACATGAAGTACATCGAGGCGTTCAACAAGGCGGGCGGCGTCCACGGGTACGCTCTCGGCGTCAACCAGTTCGCTGACATGAGCAATGAGGAGTTCATGGCGACTCGCACCGGGAACAAAAGGGTACTGCGCGCCAAGGGCAAGCCGACGGCTTCGTCGGCGCCGTTCAGGTACGCGAACGTGACGAACTTGCCGGCGAGCGTGGATTGGAGGTTTAAAGGCGCGGTTACTCCGGTTAAGGATCAAGGAGACTGCGGTACGTACGTAAAAAAAGGCATGAACAGATAATGTAGTTCTAGCATTAATTGAAGTATTGCAACCTTGTGGAATTAACAGGATCATGCTGGGCGTTCGCCGCGTTAGCGGCGGTGGAAGGGATCACCAAAATTAAGAAAGGGCGCCTGACATCGTTGTCGGCGCAGGAGCTGGTGGAATGTGACATGCTGGATTTTGGATGCAACGGAGGATCCATGAAGCACGCGTTCTCCTTCATCTCCATGAAAAAAGGCGTCACAGCGGAAGCCAAGTATCCCTACAAAGGGTACCAGGGGTTCTGCAACTCCGGGAAGCTGGCGGACGTCGCCGCCTCCATCAGGGGTTACGAGATCGTGCCGCCCAACAGCGAGGCGGCGCTAATGAAGGCCGTGGCCAACCAGCCGGTGTCCGTGTCGATGGACGCCAGTGGCTACGGCCTCCAGTTCTACAAGGGCGGCGTCTACAAGGGGCCTTGCGGCACTGATCTGAACCACGCCGTGACGGCGGTCGGCTACGGGGTGGACGCCAAGGGAACGAGGTATTGGATCCTGAAGAATTCGTGGGGAAAGGCGTGGGGGATGGGAGGATACTTTCTGATGCAGAAGGACGTGAAGTCGCCGACGGGGTTGTGTGGCATTGCCATGGATTCCTCATACCCACTCGTATGAGCTTACATCTAATTATGAGCATATATTATATATACATATGTGTCGGATGCTTAGTGCACTTTTGGGAGTAATAATATACCTGTTTCGTTTGATTAATTTTATCACTGGAATAAAGATATATAATTGTCGTTATCGGATATAAAAATAAATAAATAAACAGTTGAAACTTATCTCTATTTTATCTCAAAATGACAATATATATATATATACTAACTTTATCAATGAATTTTTTCGATGTTAATAGTAGTATTTCGATGTTATTATTATTATTATTATTATTATTATTATTATTATTATTATTATTATTATTATTATTATTATTATTATTATTATTATTATTATTATTATTATTATTATTATTATACGTAACTGCGAGGGTGTACTCAGGCTGAAATAAGTTTTTTTCCTTTGATTTTCTTTTCTTTGCTTTCTTTTTGCTCTTAGTTATTATTTAATGTATATATATCACTATTTGTTTATTAACAAATTGTTATTCAGATTATAAAATAAACTATTTAATTTAATGTTAATTTTCTTAATTATTTATTATATCTTAATTAGTAGTATAATATAATAAAATATCATTAATTAATATTTATTGTTAATATTATTTATTAAAATATTTTTACATTATATTAAATAGTTAATAATCAATTATATTAAAATAATATTTTCTATATTATAATAATAAATTTATCTATTTAGTTTTTTGTTTTTTTATCCACATATCTACTAAAATTTATCTATATAATTAATTTTAAATTTATCATCATTATATTTTTTTATCCAAACACCGACTCAAATTTTTTCTATTGATAACTAATAAGAGCTTAACTTCTTACGTCCAAAGAAAATGGAACTACAACACCCATTAATTCTCTTCTTCAACAAGTTAAAAAAAATGTCGCCGACTGGATTGAAACTTTTTTGGTGGTAAACAAGGAACGGTACTGGTACTTCATTTAGGTTTCCGCAGAAAAGAATTTTAATTAACGTCTTCTGTGCAATCAAAGATATGGATTACATAACGTATTTTCAGTTCATGATATATAAAAGAAGAAAAACTCACGAAATCTATTTATGGTTTTTATTTCTTGTTATGTGCTACTCAGATCAAGAAACAAAAATATGTTCTACATGATCCATATAAAATACTAAACCCAAAAAAGATGGATGCGTAGAGATCGAATATAATCAAAACCTATGTTACAATTACAAACCGAGCTCCTTGTACATAGGTGGCCAATGAGAACTCCTCAAAAAGCATTGTGTAACTTAATAAGATGCTTCATTCAATATCAAAAACGAAAGGAAACGCTCCACAAAACTTTGACGACATAAATTTAGTAACGTGGGAGAAACGTATAGAGTCTCCACATATATAAATGGCCTCCTTTGCTTCATTTTTCATCACAGTTGCAATGTGCACCCCCTCTTCTCCTCTCTCATTCAATTCCAATATTATGGCCTCCAGGAACCTCCTGCAGATCACAAGCATTTTTCTTGTGTCCTTCGTGTCCCTGCTGTGGCGTGGTGCAGATGCAGCAGGGTGCAATTTGTACAATGGCAGCTGGGTCCACGACGACTCTTTCCCGGCCTACGACTCCGACAGCTGCCCCTTCATCCGCCGGGAATTCAACTGCCGCAAGTTCGGCCGGCTGGATACGGACTACCTTAAATACCGGTGGCAACCGAGCTCATGCAACCTCCAAAGGTATGTTCTTTCTTGAGGCCTTAGTGTTCATTTCTAGTTGTTTTATGTTCTATTCAAATATACGATGGTGGCTTTTGTAATCATGATTTCTTTGAGTTGTTTCTAATGCACGTGTAGGTTCGATGGAGCAAAGTTGTTGAAGAGGCTGAGAGGGAAGAGTGTAATGTTTGTGGGGGACTCCTTGAGCCTGAACCAGTTTGAGTCCTTTCTCTGCTTGCTCCATGCAGCTGCACCAAATGCCAATACCAGCACGACGAAGACGGGCTTCATCACCACAGTCAAATTCGAGGTAGGAGTTTATCGTTTCCATATTCTTTAATTTGTCTTTCTATGGCACCAAAATTTTCATGTGTCACATTTAGGGATCATGCAATTAGATTAATTGGTGTTTGTTATCATTAAATGCTGCCTAGGGTAGATGACATAGTCATCATCTTAGGCATTGTTATCTTGGTGTTTATGGATTACTTCGCAGCAACTTAATAGCAGCATATACGACATATATGTCACATAACGTATGATCCATTGAAGCGCACATGGGCACATACTTTTGTTAGTTCGATGTGCATGCATTAGATTCATGCACCAATGGCCACAGGGAGACGCTGTTTCAGACCAATTTCCATCTAATTCTTGGCCAAAACGTGCCTTTTTTTTATTTTTAATCTACCAGGCATTTGTTATGAATATATTAGGAACTAGGATCGAATTTAGAAAGACAACATTTGGCCCCAGAAATGTTAGGAATATGATAATTTCACAGGTTGGCTCATGTCATATTATGTATCAAAAGTAGGCTCAAGTCATCTCAAATTGCAAAGCACATAAATTTTTTTTACCTGAGAGGGTTTAATCATGTAATGTGTCAATACCATTGATGATGATGATGATGTATGGGCCATCCCTCCTTCAGGCCTAGCCTTAACTGGTCATCTACAGAGACAAGAGTGTCCCAGCACACATTATTTCTTTTTTAACTTTCCGCAAAACAGTTTTCTCAATTTCATTTTTGAACATATTCAAAATATGATAACATTAGTCTTTCCTTAACTTTTTTTTAAAAAAAAATATTTTTCAGTTATTTATCTTTTGTATTATAAAATAAGGGCCACTTAGGGTGGATTATTCTTTACAACACATGGGCATCCATCCCCTAGTAGTAAGAGATCAACAATACTTCTTAACTTTAATATTTTGCCATCTTTTACTGTCCTTGATTTTCATTTTAAAGAAAATGAACTGCCTGACATAAATTCTTTATAACACCCAAAACAAATCAAAGGTGAAGGAATTACTTGGATTTTATAAAATACTGATGATGATATGTTTCCAGGAGCACAAAGTGTGGGTGAGGTACTACGTATCCCATTATTTGGTGGACATCTTTAGAGGGCACCAGGGTCGCATCCTGGAGCTGGACTCCATGGTGGGCGGCC